>CM070078.1:18042008-18677226 GCA_036250285.1 Pyrocoelia pectoralis
CCAAGAAAGGTAATCCTTTATATACATTATTCTTAATAGTAGTTTCATTTTAATTTTTGTACTTGTATGATGTCTCCATATTTATCGTTATGCCTTCCCTCCCTAACTTTTGCCCTTATATTCCTCTCTCCCTTCTGCTCTGCACCTCTCCATTAGCATATCCATCCATTTCATAGTATTTCCTCTTTTCCTTCTGCCTATACTTAATTTTCCCACTTTTACCTCCCTCCCCTCCCTCTTTCCGATTCTTCCTCATATCTGATTACCCTCCTGTCTGCTTAAGTTCTGAGCTTTTTCCACTACACCTCTTGCACAATATATCCCGGTGTTTCCCTATACAACCCCAAAACCCATTTCCAGTATCTTATTTGTACCTTCTCCAACGCATTCCACTAGTTTGTTGAATAGCCACCCCCATCTTCCCACTTCACTACTAAATATCCTCTCTCCTGGTCCTGTTCTATCACTTTATCCCCTTTCTCTCTAGCTTCCTGATACGTGCATCATCCTTGTTGCCACTTCTTAACGAATATCTAACCTCCCGTACACTCTCTATCACCTCATTTCCCCACTTCCTCCTCTCCCTCTTTGAAACACCATTAATTTGGTCTTCTTCACATTAACCTGCAACCCTCTCCTCTCCATGAACTCCTTCACAGAATTGATCGTACCCTTGCATCAAAATTATAAAAAAATTTACAACTGAAATATGCTTGGAGGCGCTTAAATCAAAATGAAGTCAGAGTCAGTAGATTAACAGAGTACCGCAAGCCTTTGACACGACAAATGCCACCCTGGCGGCCATGTTTAGTCCATATGCATAAGATAGACTTACGAAAGTGCGCGTAAGTATCATAAAATATACTTCTTACATCAATTTGTTTTATTATATTCCGAAAAATTTAGTCAAAACATCATCATACTTTACTGAGCGTGTAGGGAGTGAAGCGCGGAAAGGACTAAACATGGCGGAGGTTGCGGTATTCTGTTAATCTAACTGACTCTGAATAAGTGTCTTTCCAAACCAAATATTCCTAAATTTTTCGATTTTCCCTGTATCAACCATAATATGAAAGCCAATAGTTGCCGTTTATGTGTAGTGGATGTACCGTTAGTATACCACTAAACTACACCCTGACGGTCTCGGGTTCGAATGTTTGCTTATCCCAATCATTGATAAATTGATTTTATTTAATGTTCTGACGCAACATCTGCTGAAAATATGAAAATTCTTCTAATTTCCAACAGAAATGTCCATCCAAGTACATTCACAGAACCTCTTGAAGAAGAGACTTGTGCGGCTTTTAGTATTACCTACTTCATAAAGTGGTCCCAATCACACACGTTACACTAAATCGATTGTTACAATATTGTCTTGTGTTATGAGGTTTTGGAAATGAATGTTCTAATTAAACTTGTTGCTGAAGTTTTACCATAACATTTTAGAAACCATTGACAAAATTGAATTCTCAGAGAGTCCTCATCCCAGGTGTGATGAAAATTGAAAGATTTAAAATTGTGTTTCCTTGCAGATTCTTTCCATACTCCACATTTCGTTTGAGTTCTCATACAGAAACATCTTCGCATTGCATTTGTTTTTAAAATTCCCTTTAAAACATTGTTTTATATGGATGCCAGCGGCGCGGATTGAATTCTGCATAGCCAAGCTGCTTAAATTACATTCGTCTGATTCTTGCATAAACAAATAATATATCAACCATTTCATCATTAGAGTACCACTTGTGACATTTATTGTGAGTGAAGATTGTTAGAATACTGTTCTTCTTTGTTCATTTAGTCTCACGACAATGCCTCATTTACTATAACTACATACCTATATGTAGGTAAGTGTTGTTTTTTTTTAATTTTTCATTAAACTTAATAAACTCCTATATCAGAAAAAAGAATATGAAATGTTCCATTTAGTACCGTTTCTACTTCAAACATTATTTCTATGCCACTGATGTATTCGTAAAAATGGACAAAACTTTTTCTCGTATCTTTCATAAAAATCAAATTATCCGCTTTTGGAAGAAAATACGCTTTTCGGTGTTTTGTTGGTATCTAAACTCCAGAATAGGCGCACATATCTTCCTATTTGACGACCATTGCCATTCTAATAGGTTTTGATCACTAAGGCAATTACAGACTTTTAAACAGTACATCGAATTTGTGGTAACAGAATCTATCCAAAGACGTTAATATTTAAGCAGCGTAAATTAGCACTTACTAAAAGTAAACTTTCCAGATGCCAAAAGTTAGGTGCAAGTCGACAACACACACTTACTGAATACGAATGTTTAACATGTCGGCTTATCTTTTTGGTGATGATATGTCTGTCAAGCGACATAATCTTCCTAAGAGAGAAAGAGGAAAACGTTCAAGTGAGTACATATTATTGAAATTACTTATTTTTACTTTTTTACGTTTAATACAGAAAATGTCGTTTTGAATGAAAAGGTTAAGATTCTTTTTAATACTGAAAGCAGTATAGTGCAGGAAAGTGATAAACTTGTAAAAGAAGCAAACGAAGTTCTGCAGAATCGTAGTACAGTTAATGAATGTTGTCGTGTAATCAAAGAAGTACTGAAGGAATTATATCCGGACTGTGCTGTCTATCCATTTGGATCACAAGTTTCTGGATTAGGATGCCGGGTAAATACAAATTTTTTAAATGTAGATGTCACTAATTTGTATTCTGTCTATTCACTTGAAGGCTCTTCTCTATTGTATAACCATTTTAACGAAATTGAAATATTATTTATACATCAAAATTTAGGTAATTTTACACTCTTTTCGAAAACCTCAAAATATACAGGGTCCGTATGAAAAATGTAGTTTGGGGTCGTATAAAAAACCAAACACCCGGTATAAAAATTGTATCGCGTTGGATTCTGCGTAAAAAAGTGCTCTAAGAAAGAGTTTGCAAAAATTAGTTATCTTTAATAATATAAGAAAGTTATGTGGAATTAGAGAAATCGACCAAATTCTAGAAACGCCCCCTAGCGGCTAAACGATTAGAGATAGTTGAATTCTGATTTGCGCCAGTGATTTTCTAATTAAAATTGAACTCCAGACACCTAGGTCCATTTTCTTCGTCTAACTAAAGATTGACGGAGATACTGGTATTATACAGGGTGTCCAATTTAAAATCATCTGCATAGAAATAAACTAAAGGAGATGGCTAAGTGGATGTATTGGCTGGTGTAGACATGAACAAAAAGGAACAGGTCTATAATCAAAGCAGAGAAAATGAAGAACATACAGAAAGAAAAATATATAAATGACAAATTATTGGTAATAGAAAAACAAATTAAAAGTAATGAAGTATGAAGTATCATAATAGGAAGTGATAATGATAAAATAAAGAGGAATAGATATATTTATAGCAATAATGACTTATAACAAACTACAAAAACATGCTAATATGAACAAGAAGTTCATAGTAGAAAGAAAAAATTGATTTTAGATTATTCTATAATAAACAAAGAAGATTGAAATAAAAGGAATGATCTAAAAGTTAAGAGGCATTCAGAAAGTCTATCTTATCTATTAATCCTGTGTCACATGGTTATAGCACAGATATTACTTATCTGTGGTTATAGGAAGTATGAAAAAAAGGAACTGTACAAAACGAATAATAACTTGAATTGGAAGAGAAGTGGGATATTTTCAGGGAAAATATACAAAAAGCAGATAGAAGGAGTTGCAGAGCAACAAAATTTACAACCGCATGCACGAAGAAAAGTAAATGGTGAACCCCAAAATACAGTGTAAAATCAAAGAGAAAAAGATGCTTAGATGAAAAAAAAATACCTAAAACCAAAAGTGATATATATCTCTATAAAATGTCTAGAATACAAGTAAAACAACAGACCGTATTGTTAAGCAACGTGTCTATAATGTTTTATACTTGAATGTTCATACGATATACAGTACATTCATGATGCAAGGAACAAAATCGTTTAAAATTCAGGTAATTATTTTGTCAATAAACGCTCGGACAGGTCGATTAGTATTTTTAATTGCGGATTTTTTGACATAACAAATTGTATACAGGGTGTCTCAAGAAAAAAATATGCAATCATCATTGATTTTTCACCTTGTGTATTATTTTGGACGAAAGTAGCCTTATTTTATTAAGATCCTAATGCTGGTTTTAATTCTACAATTCTTATTTATTTACTATCTTCATTAATTTATAATAATTTTTACAACAACGTTTCGCCTGACAATTGGTAGACTGTATCAAGTCACAAATTGTATATACGAATATTATAGCATACAATAAAATAACGTGTATACCATAGGGCGCTAACAGACAGATGGATGAATATGCAAGCAATTCATGTTTTAATGTATTAATTAAAGATCATTTTTAAAACAAATTTTGGGAACAAAAACTGTATTGTATGTTACCAAAAAAGAGCAAGACTAGTTTGTTATCAAAAAGATTCCCAACGATGCACAACTATCAAGTATTATGCAATATTTTATTAAGGATGATTTATTTAAGTACCTTTAGAAAATAATTCGTTAAAGTGATTATGAATCGTTCAGTTACACGACTGCTCTGATGTAATGAATAACAATATGTATGTACTTCTGTGTTATTATTTATGTTAAACAAATGGTATCACTAACATTTTTGTACACAGCAAAGCGATTTAGATTTATTCGTTGATATGGGCGATATGTATTATGGAAATAAAAACCAAGACTCCCGTAGCCAAGTAAAATTTGTTACCGATGTTATGAAAATATTTGGAAAGAAATCAACCGAATTTCAATATCTAAATCCAATTGCGAGTGCACGAACTCCAATAGTGCAAGTGTATCATGTTCCAACTCGATTAGATTGTGATTTATCATTTCGACATGGTTTAAGTGTAGAAAATACCAAGTTTTTAAGGTAAACCATTCTTTAAAAATAATTATAGTTATCTTTCGATTCAGATTATGTATAGAACTACAACCAACAATGCAACGGTTAATTCTTATGCTTAAGCGGTGGTTGAAATTGGTTAAATTAGATGGTCACATAACAACTTACTCGCTTTCAATGATGGTAATTTTTTTTTATCAAATCTTGGGCTATTTCACTCCAGTTCACGAGCTTAGACAATTAACAACTGGAACATTACTTATTATCGACGGTAGGTTTGTCTAATCATACACAGTGTACTGATGTAATTTATTCAATAAATTTCAGGTTGGGGTGTCATTGATTTTGATTCTATTAGCTCGGATTCCATTAAAAATAATGTAAAAACGTGTGACAAATCCCTTAAACAATTACTTGTGGAGTTTTTCCTATATTACAGTAACTTTATTTATGAAACAGATGTAGGTATTTTTTATATCTTCTTAGTGACTAATTTGCATTTTAAATTTTATAGGTGATTTGTCCGTTACTGGGACGTCCGATACCAAAATCTTTGTTTGTGGATAACTCCAAAGGGATCAGTTTACCTCTTGAAATGTCAATTTATGTGAATAAACTTTCTCTGAATACCACAGAACATTTTAGAGCTGACTCTGCCATGTGTATTCAAGATCCTTTTGATTTGAGTCACAATTTAACGAAAAGTTGTCCTTCTGGTGTAATAACTAAATTAAAAAGAGTATGCGCTTTGACGCACACACTTATACTGACGGGAAAATAAGTTTTAATAGTTATTGTGTTTTTGTATTATTATTTCGTTTTGACTACCTTGTACAATCTTTTAAATAAAAGTGCTCACAAATTATCTCATTCGTTAAATATACAGAGTGGAAGAAAAGTCTGCATACACCAATATTTATTATCATTTTTATTACCTTTAAAATGAGCTCATATAGTTGATCGCTTATCCCATTCAATACCAGTTATCATGTTTACCCCGCCTAAGGGAGTGGGAGATGAATACCAACTTGCAAAAAAAATTGCTTTCATGGTCCTATAGAACTTCCCATAAATTTCAACTTTCTATCTAGATTTGTTTAAAGGTTATGAGGATGCATTCAGACTTTTCTTCCATCCTGTATCAATATTTATCAGTGATATGCTAAGATAAATTTATTAAAAATTTATTTTAATGTGTGATACATTTTTTTGGGTCTTTCCAACAGCCATATAATTAAATGCAGTGACACACTGCATTTAATTATATGGTTATATTGGCGACAGACGCTGTCATTCTTCTCCTCATCCTAAACCAATTTTATGCTTTTCATCAATTCTTAATACTTCTAATCTTTCTTTCTTTTTCTACCATGCTTAGAAGAGAAACGCTTTTATAATTGCTACAGTCTCTTTTTTTACCTTTCTTATGAATTGGTAATTGTAGTTTCTTAGTTCTCTGGACTAACACCTTCACTCTTAATTTTGTTCAGATTCTCCCATTATTTTATCATATCAATTGTGATTCTATCATGGTCCGTCGCTTTTTTCATCTTTAATTTAGCTGCTATACAGGTATGGAAAAATATCGCTGGATTGACTTATAATAAGTAAAACAAAAACAGTGCAATGAATTCACTAGTCCTAAGTGAGATAGAATACATAACAAACTAAAAGCGCTGATGCCATATAGTCCAATCAACGAACGGCTGAAATCCAAATTCGCAGGGAAAAAAACATCTGGGACCGGGAAAGGTTAAAAAGTGTGGAAATTCCTGTATATTTTGCTTCTTTTACTATTATACTTAAAAAACGTTAAGTTATATCGAACATTTCCAGTATAAAAGTTCTAGAGCGAAGGATTCTAAGTTGGAATAAATCATTATGTGATAATTTCGGTACAGTATTTCCGATGTAACAACGAATTTCCCGAATTGTCGCTTTAAACCCCTACGATTAGATTCTATAAAAGCGACTGAAACTCTCCAGTCGATACTTCTGATGGATGGACATAAGAAAATTTATCGCGAATTACGTAAATTATTAAGGTTGCCTACAATCAAAACGTTCAATATAAAAACCACAAGATTACTGCAAAAACCTTTCAATTCAATTCCAAAGCGTTTCCAGGACGAACGGTGGATTTTTGAAGATGTTATCTCCGGCTATGTAGAATTCTTTTCTCTCTCAATATTGAATGTCCAAGTTTGGTCTCACATCCTGATATGTGAGGTCTTCTTTAGGTATGGGTATTAACAGCGGTATAGCATCCTCTACAGGGTGGTTCACAGAAAGTAAAATAGTCATATAGAGCTTTGTGGAAAAAACATTTCTAGAGAAAAGTGACCAAGAGAAGTTGTTGGAAATCATTTTGAAGGTCCTAATTCTAGCGCTAGTGGGGGTAATTGCTAGGGTCATGCCTTAATTTATTTATGGATATGGTAATGCTACTAAAGTTCTGCATCTTTTTAGTCTGAATTTTGGGTTTGATATGGTAAGAGGGAGATTTACCCCTATGATACTCCTATTCTTAGTTAGCTAAGGTTTTATTATATCTATCATATGTGGATATTGTTGATAGATATGTTTATACAATGAGCTAATGAGTATATATGTTTAAATTTTCTATTTAATTGTTAATTACGTTATATAGTATATGAAAAGTTAATTTAAGCCAATAGTTTAATATAATCTTTTGGTAGCCATTTCTCGTCTGTCGTGCTCATCCAACATAGTTGTTCTCTCCATTCGGTCTGTAGCTATACGTTGTATATTGTCAAGTAGATCAGGATATGGATGAATAGCACGAACAAATTCTTGACGATCTAATCGATATAATTCACATGCATCCACTGCTACAACTGAGGCAACACGTAATTCATCTCTCATTACGAGGGCAATTTCGCCAAAGTGGGCCCCATCCTCCAAATGGCAAATCTAAAATAGGAACTAAGTAAAACAAATATGAAAAAGTGTACCTATACCTCTCGCCCTGAAGCGGTAAATACAGCAACAGTACCACTTGCGATAAAAAACATAGAATTACCTGCAGTTGCTGCTCTTACGATTACATCATTTGCTAGAAAAATTTCTGAACGTAAACATGTCACAATTCTTGCCAATAACGCGAAGGGAATATTTTTAAAAAAAGCAACGTTCTCTACTAACTTCCTACAACTGTGCATTATTATTTCCTGCAAATGTTTAGGTACCTATATAAAGAAACGGAAAAAAATTTTGTACACACTTGACGTAATTGTCCAGAAATAGTTGATAAAATTTCACTTTCTCTGAAGTACCTTTTTTGAAATCGAAATTCATAGTATTTTAATATGCGGCGTTGCATATACTCGGGCAATTGACGATGATACATATACTGTTTTAATTGCCTCACCATTTCAACATATTTATGACGAGAAGACGTGGTCGCTTTTAAAATATGCATTATCTTCCCTTCAGAAATGAATTAAACTTTAAAATAATAATTAGAGAACTTTACCTATTATAAGAATCAGCAACAGTCTTGAAATGATCCAAAAACATACAATTATAAGTAATCCCATAAGGTGTTCCTCTTGATGGGAGTCCCCAAATCCTACACTCCTTATTATTAAAAGTGATTTGTAGCACATCGCACGGTAATCGAATGGTACTGATGTGCTAAAATTCTTAATTACTTTATATGTTTAAATAATAGTTGATTTTATCATCTAACTAGGACAGCCCGCGCCAGAAAAAAACCTAGTATCCTAGAATGCTACCTACCTAATTTGTACATTTTTATAGTAAAGATTGCACCTCTAGTTTTTACTAATACCAAGGAGTATATCTAATACAATAAATTTAAACGTTTTTTTGTTGTTGTTTCCTGATGTTTTCGCTTATTGGCAATGAAACGCGCATGGATGACAATCATCCAAAGACGTTGCGGTATCCTACCACTAGTTATAAAACCAAAAGGGCACGACAAAGGATGACGTCTGACAACAGAGTAAAGAAGCTGACAATGCACATGTTTTCAAATACTAGTTTTCACCAGTGAACTCTAATATTATACAGTTCACTGGTTTTCACTTATATCAGTAAACATTTGCTACGGTAGTGACTAAGCTGTCTTTGCCGTTGTATTTGAAAAATTACACAATTTCGAAGCGCATGCATTAAAGTAGATATACATGTAGTACATGTATACCTCTACTTTAATCTTATGCCTACTTTAATGCATGAGATTAAAGTATACCTATCTACTTTAATGCGAATTTGTTACGAACGGACAGGCAGGACAGGACACCCATTCATTCGAAATTATTATATATGATTCCAACATTAAGTTAGTGCTTTACACAATTTTTTCGGAATTATTTAAATTTAAAATCAACAAATAAGGAATTTTTCTCCATAAGGACAATTTAATCATATTAGCTGAGTCTCCGTAGAGTTGACCTTATGTTGATTTTTTAAAAAATGGCTACAACCACTTTTTAATTTTTAAATTGTGCCTCTTAGCAAAAGCCAATTTTTGGACAGTTTTTTTTGGTAATGTAAAATATAGGTATACACTATACACAGTGTTCCAAAAGTATCTTTGTAAATATCTATTTTATTGAAATATGTTTCAAATAATCACGTGACATTTCTTACTTTTTTTATTTTTTTAAAACAAAAGCGCAACAGATATAAATTATTTTTTTAATGACAAGATATAGAAATCTATAACCAACTATGTATTTGTAGAGTGTTTTACGCTCTTTTCAAGAGTATAAAATATTAACTTGCATCAGAAGAATTTTGAAAAAACCGTGAAAAACTGCGTGTAGAATTGTTATTTAAAATAGCTCAATTATCCGGATCTAAATTTGAATGATTCTGGGATATTGGAGAAAGAAGAAGAACACAGAAAGAAGTACTCATAGTCTACGGTAAGCAAGATCTTCCACAAATTTCAAGAAACGAAATTTGTGAAAGAGTTACCAGGGACGGGAAGAATCGCAGCAACAACTAACGAGGAAAATGAAAATGTGATGTTGGGTGCCGTGGAAAACCTATTCCCACCTTGCTAGAATTCACGATGAACACGGAATTTTAAAGAAAGATCATTGGCATGTCGTACAAGCCTAGTACTGTTCAAGAATTGGCAGATGAAGGGATTTAATAGAATCTGCTAGTGTTACCTAAATTTAAAGAAGCTAAAGTGGTAAAAGTAAAATGGGTTGTATCTAATTTTATCTAAATACTAACTTGAGTGTTGAATTATAATTATATAATAATCCCATCGTATAAACGTTCCATAACATTAAACAACACGTTACTAAATGGAAATAAAGAAAAGTGATTGTTACTATCATAACCGTCTTGTAGGCAGCAAAATGTATCTGATAGTTCTGAAAAAATTGCAATAGGTCGGATGTTTTCCACTTCTTTACTTACCTCTCGAAATACGTTGCAATACTTTATAAATGTTATAAAGCGTAATAATCTCAATAACGACAACAATTGCAGTACTAAGTAAAGGTTTCCTTGTGTATCCATTTCGAAAAAGATCTCTAAATGGCTAGGGATTGCTGATAAAATATCATATATAAAAGTTTCTGACCAATAATTACTGTAAAATATGTAGATTAATACTTGAAAATTCTTGAAAGATAACAGTTTATAATGACGATAAAAATGATTGGCAAGCACGAGACAAATTTTAATTTAACATCTCGTCTCGTCTTCGAGTAGAAAATGGACACAATTGAATTTAACTTAATTTAGATGAAGCACCTTGATAATAAATAGAGGATTATCACCTTGTGTTACCCAACAAACACTAATCCATTAGGTGGATTATTGCTTCTTCAACATTTTATAAGCATTCTTCCAGGTCCAGGCCGTGAAAAAAGGAGGTTTTGGCCGACACCTGAATGGCCTCATACGGAGGAAACGCAGGTCTTATGATTGCTGTATACAGCCGTATCTTGTGTTCCTTGCTGGAGTAGTAGCACGGCCCTTTTAACATGCGTATTGAACGTCCAGACGGCGGTCTTGAACGATCCCAAGGTGCTTGGCTCTTGCCGCCTATAATATCTCCTTTCCGAAGACATTAAGGCCCCCACTGGTTAGGGTTTCAGTTTGACGCAATTCTTCATCTAGCGCTAGCGTATCATTCTTCTAGGTCTTCCAGCGCTGACTGAAATCTCTTAGTGAATGGTTCTGATGGCTGCCACGATCTTGCCTGCACAGCGACGTTCTTGGCGTACATGGCAATTGTGGTGTCCTCCGTTTTCGGCGTGTCCGGCACGTACAACAGCACAGTCTGTGTTGTCTCTATCTGTTTTCCTCGAAACTGACGCGGAAACTTTTGTTTTAAGTACCACCATGGCTAGGATTATATCGAAGTTTAGCACAGTCCACAACAGTACTTAGATATTAATGAACGGCTTGGAGACATTCTCGATGCTGTCCAGTCTGGGAACCTCCTTGGGATTGGTTCCTTCCACAGGGAGAAGCCCATCCCTGTCTCTTAAAGATCGTAATCGATTTTCCCAGGACTCATGCTTCTCGTGATAGTCTTGATCGCCTCTTGAAGTCTTCGGATTTTGAGTGGGGGGCGGTTATCGTCTCTGCGCTCTCGAACCGCCGTGATTGTTCTTCGAGCGACTACGAACTCCTGACGGTCTCGATTACAGACATGCCGTCAATTATCGATTTCTTCATACAACTTTTGAAGGCGGACAAACGCGTGTGCTTCTTTTATGTTTGCTGGGCCAGTTCTAAAAATGTGATTAGAGCCTAGCTTCGTTATTGTCACGAAATGATACCGGCGGGGCATATCTTCCCGGCATATCGTCCCTTCTTCCTGGACGGTAGACGATCGACACAAGTGGTCGATCTACAGCGATGAGATGATCGTTGGCGTAGCCTCGGAGACTTTGCTTTGCTATTCCATGAGAGATTCTCCATATTCAGATCTAGGCGACCACTAAACGTCCTAGTCCAGGAGGTCTTCTGGCAAAAGGGACGTCGCCGTTGTAATTGATGTGAGCTTCAAATTACTTAAATATCAAATTCCATTGTAGGTCCAAATATTAACACGCCTGATCGTTCGTATTTGTTATATACGATTTGATCTTATGCTATGGTCATTTGTACCTACTATATTATATTATGTAGACTTAACACTTTTGTGAGAGACTTGAGAGAGACCATTTTATGACTCGAGACCAGACAAGATGGGAATACGTTTAGAATTATCAATACCAGGCGAAATTATAACAATGTGTCGCCTCTTAGCCAACACTAAAATAATTATTGTTAATAGAATCACTACAACGGACTGATAATCATGACAAACATTTTCGCCATTATAACATACAAGTTGGTATAGGTACCTACTTAAATGTCATACGAAAGACTATTTGGTCATACGTACATGGCAACTTTAAATGGTGACAATTCGGCTTGTTTTAATTGCATGTTAAAATAACCAGTGAAAAAATTCATTATAATATCGAGAAAACACCACACATCAAGGAACACTCTAATTTGTTTCCAACGTAAATGTTTAACAACATAGTCATGAGGAGCACGAAAAAGGGCAACATCAAATGGAACTAACAAAAATTGAATCAAAAATACAGCGCACATTACTAATTCCCACCATTGCCTAAACATTATTTGTCTTAATATTTGCAATGTACTACCTACTTAGGTATAGAAAAGTTGATACCTAGCATCACTAAAGGGGTGCAACATATAATAGTACGTTTTCAAATGCATATGTTTTTCATTAGCAATTGCACCTTGACTTCTTAGATGACAGTTGCTTCTCAGACTTGTTTCGGAAACCATTCTAAATCTCACGAACTTTCTTCGAAATCTTGCCAGTAAGGAGTTCCCTACAATAACGTTTGGTAATTCGTCCAACTCATTTTCCATACGACACACATGACCATATTTTGCAAACTACAATTGTGGTCATTTTTTATTACTTATATGATATATTATTAAAATCTTACGTGCTTATTTTTTTCATAAATAGTTGTCATTTTGAAATTTTTACAGTAATTGCACAATTGAGTACTATATTAAAAAGTATGGTGTCTAGATTTACTACACCTTTTTTGGGGTTGCATTAACCAAGTTCAGTACCTACCTACAATATCGTAGGTACTGACAAATTATTTGCGTGGTGTGCTGTGTTGAAATGTAATCGAATGTAGGTATAATAGCTGATGAGTTCCCCAAGGACCGAACTGTATCTATTAGATTATTATACTATACTTACAAGAGTATTTCATATCAATTCTTTCAATTTGCGCCCATTTACTAATTTATTACTAGGAATTAGACCAATTACTAAAAATATCGCCCGACACCTCACGGTAAAAGGGACTGATTATATATACATATATACTAAAAATATCTCTTTCTATCATTCGTATCAACGGATGTTCGAAAATTGGTGCAAGATATAGGTACCTACAATATTCAATTTTTATGCAGAAATTTGGGCTTAGGAACTCACTCACGATCCGGGATTCCAAGCGTGTCCACAGAACTCTTTCCAATCCACCTTCCGTATATGTATTATTACCCTTATTACTAGGGGGCGGATTAATATGCACATAAAAGTCACATATATGCGCATATATATGCACCAAATATGGAAAAGATATGCAGTCAGTTTGTTAAAATATGCAACATTATATGCAAAATATGCATACCAAGAAATAAAACAGCCTGTATTAAACAAAAACTGTTATTATGGGATAAAGGTTCTTAATGAAATTAAAAAAATTAAGTAATTAAAATAATAATAATGTATATGTGTAATATTAACTACAAATAATCTTACGATCGGTTGGAGAATTAAACATATTATTCTGATCATCGCTTTTCTGCCTATAACAATTTACAATAAGGTGTTTTTCCAAATTGTTTAAATTAAATCCTTGTCGCGTATCAGATAAAATATATCCCCGTTCGATCAAGTGGATGTAGGGATGCGACTGAGAAATCTCAAGGCAGCTCCATCTAAATCTCGATATGATCGAATGCTACGGCGAAATTATAGCAGTGACGCTTCTCTTACCTTCTACAGGAATTTTTAAAGGTTTTCTTTTTTAGATTTTAATCTTTTATTTAAAAAGTTTCATTTACTGTGCTCGTTTGAGGAGATGAGAGAAATTTTTTTAAGTAAAATGTCAGATTTATTTAGAAATGCCCAAATTATGCAATAATATACACATTTTACAAAAATATGAACATTGCTGCAAATATATGCAAAATATGCAAAATTAATTATTGGTGTCATATAACTCGCATTAATGTGATGCACCTAGATACGGAAGGGTACTTATTTTACAGCATTAATATTCAACAATATGCATTTTGCATATAATCCGCCCTCTACTTATTGCTTATGTATTAAATTATCCAGGATCATTCGTGATCTTTTGATTTAAAACTATACTTTCAAGTTTTGATGTAATAAAAATATGAAAATCTTTTGGTTTGAGTTCTTTGAATATGAATATAGGTACCTACATAACTGTTCTTGCTGCATGTAAGTAACTACATACTCTTCACGTTTTGAAAGCAGGCTTACATATGCATGCATATTGTAGAAGATGACAGCATTATTTCAAATAAAGGCGTGTAGTACAAAATCCAGGCCAAATAAACTCCACCATTTTGTTTAAAGTAGCTCATATTGCAGATGGAAGTGGAAATCTTCAATGGCTTCTACCTCCGATCTGTGACGATTGGGATTCGCTTTCGGGTACATGATGACCAGACGACAACAATTACGATGGCTACGAGAGAATTCGACTTGTGAATATAGTTGGTAGTAATTTTGGCACTTTTTTTAGTGCATCGGAACAATGCACTAAAATATCTGATTCCACTGATCAGTTAGGTACAGTAGCAAACATGACGTGTTCAACTTTTTATTTTTCAAACAACGCAGATACAGTATAGTAATACAATGGTAAATCACGGAATATCAGAGTAGAAAACAACACAAGAAAACAACACACAAACGTAAATGCCAAATGAAGTTAGAAAAGAAGGTAGAGGGGAGAGACATGCGAAGAAAGACACAATTTACAAAAATAGGAAATCCCTCAAGGAAGATCATCAAACGCACACATCTACTTCATAATAAAACAGAAACAGCAGAGGAAATAAGTATTAGACACCCTGAAGCAATAACACTAGCAATCTCCAAAACAGGAAAACAACAGAATATAGGTACAGTTGCAAGAAATGAAAAATACTTTTACCAAAACCTAGAAAAGGCAGAACAATTTGTAATGATACCACCAAAAGACAGGTGAAATAAAAAACTGTTGGGAAAACATGTGTTCACGCACCAAACAACGCAGTAATGCAGCCACAAAAAACACATATGAACAATTACCTATAACAATTATAGCAA
The DNA here is from genome assembly GCA_036250285.1 of Pyrocoelia pectoralis. Taxonomy (NCBI): domain Eukaryota; kingdom Metazoa; phylum Arthropoda; class Insecta; order Coleoptera; family Lampyridae; genus Pyrocoelia; species Pyrocoelia pectoralis. The sequence goes on from CM070078.1 coordinate 18,057,317, forward strand.
CAGAGAATGAGCTTTGAGCTGTAATACGTACAAAGCACGTAAATAACTTTTGATGTAAACAATTTAAGTCCCTACAGCTACACCAACAATTATCGCAACGCATCAATAAAATTATTCACACAAACGAAACAACACACATCGCCAGAGTTTTTAACACAAGTCAAAACAGACATTATGTACAAAAACCAAAACACAAGACCCGGCAAACTACCGGCCAATCACTTGTATAGCTACACTATGAAATTATATATCCTCCCTTATCAGACGCAAAATATACTTCAAATATCGGCTCTCAGAATTGCATAGGTACCTACTGCAACACAATCCTATCAAGTATCAGGTACGGCGATGGACCCCAGTGAACCAGAGGATTCTATGTATTATTAGGAACCATCCAAAGCAGAGCCGACTGTAATAAAGATACAAACCAAAGCCGAAAGGAAAAGGAGGATAGACAAAGAGACTTTAAGGATTAAATAGAAAAACAAATAGGACGCCGAACCCGGATAGGTATATCATAAACACCATATAGGTACAATCCAATAATGTTGGTGTTGAAAAAAAGTAGGTAAGTAAATGAAGATCAAACGAGAAATTTAGTTTCAACTATGCCATTTTCCAGTAGGTATAAAACGATTAATAATGTATTGAGTCTACACTTATCTGATCAAAGTTGGACTCAGAATCAATTGTTTCAACAAATACCTCAACTCAACGTAGTAGAACCTATGGGGAAGAAGGCACACATCAATATATTTGTAAATGGTAAGCAACATGCTAAGGAAGTCAAGAATGAACTCCATTAGAGAAAGCTTTGACCTTCGATATAAATAAATACGTTAAACGGAAATCATTAAATTTCATTTATTTTTGAATACAAAATAAGTAGTGTCAAAATAGTATAAAAATAAGAAAAAAAAGCAACTCTACTGTTCTATGAAATATAAATAATCAAGTCCCGTTTCAGAAAGTGTTTCTAGAATTTTGTCTATAATCATTTGTATTTCCTCTTTTTTAGCACTTTTTACGTTTAGAGTCGCTTGAACCAGCTCTTCTTTGTCAATCGTCTCAACGCCAAATTCGGATTTAACTTTTGAAACAATAGTGTTTATCGTCGAGGATTTTAATGAAAAATCAATAGGCAAGTTATTAACTAATTCTGACACTATTTTACCCACCACTTGTGCTGGTGTACCATCTTTTTTAGTTTGTATAACTTCATCTATAATTTTTGTTAACATAATTATAGAGGACGTTTTTTTGTTAATCATCTATAGACAAAAAAGACATTAATTATGGGCAATAATCATAATTTTATATACTTCAGGATCTTTCAGCGAAAGTATTTGCTCGGCTGTTGCCTGTATGATTTCTTCTTGTAATTTTGTAGGCTCAATGGGTAAAAGGGCAATAATGTTCTCGGCTATTTCCTCAACACTTGGTCGTTGTAATATGTCCATTATCAAATGGTTAACAAGATCTTCCTTGATAAATTGGGCCAGACTCTGGCTTTGCGGCCATATTGAGTCTATTAATTCCATTACCACTGACTTAGCCATATTCACTGTGGACATTGGCAGTCTAAAAGAAAAGGATTTCTGCTTAATAAAACAAACAAATTCAATTACAGAGTAGTATCCACTGGAAGAGTTTCCGCTGGAAGAGTTTCCGGTGGAAGAGTTTCTGCTGGAAGAGTTTCTCTTGGCGGTTTAGTTCGTTTTTCAATTTTAGGCAGATCAAAGGTCCAATCAAATTCATCTTCGTTCTGAATTACTTCTTCCTTTACTGAAGGTTGTGCAGGCAACTTCGCTTTCTCCACAATAAATCCCTTTGTTTTGAAACGTGCAATTTCATCTCTTAACATCTATAATCCAAAGTGTTGTAGCAAAAAGAAAAAAGCTATGTAGGTATATGCAACCTTCAGTTCTTTGTTTTGGTTTTTGACGATATTCGATAATTGATCCAAATCACCCTCACTCATTTTAAGTATCTCAGATTCAGTTAATACAGTACCTTTTTCTCGCTGTCTTGCTTGGTAGTCAATAGTTCTAGCCATCTCCGCCTTTTCTTTGTTTAATACCCCTAGTAAATCTAGTCGAGCTGTGTTACCTTTAATTGTCTCTGCCAATTCAACTTGTTTTTGTGTGTAGAGTTTCTAAGAAAGATATAATTGTTATTTTAATTACACATGTCCTGTCCATATTGTGGTATACCGTCCAAAGCATTATTTCATGTTTGTACAGATTATCAATTTTTTCTTGAGACAATCTAAATTCAAATACCATTTTTCGCAATACCGATTCTTCTAAATCATCAATATTAACCATTGGTCTGCCAAACATCAGTGCTTTTAGCGAAGTTTCTTCAACCTCCTCTACATCGATGGTTTGACCAAACTTTATTACCATCAACTCTTTAATTTTACTTTTTAATTCTGCGATGTCCTTACGCATGTGTTTGCAATCAGTTCGCATTCGCGTCATATGGGTAATATTTCCTCTGAAATAAATGGTTAAACATGATTCTTTCCAACTGAAGAACCTTACTTGTGTTTAGATTTTTGTAGCATCGTCTCATTATGTAATTCCCCAACTCGTCGATAAAGTTGACTAAGCGTATATTTGCAAAACAGTAACACATCTCCTACCTTACTATATTGATCCATTGAAACTAAATGTTGTAGTTGATGAAGCTGTAATATTACTGTTGTTCCAACCAAATTCATTTTCTTTTGCTTCTCTCTCTAAAAGAAAAAAGACCTTGCTGATGCAATAAGCGATTTCGACAGTAATGTTACCTGATAGGCTTCTAAATCTTTTTGGCTGTCTTTTAACGTTTTATCAATCATTTTAAGCTTCTTGCCTTTTGCCGCTATTTCCTTTGTTATTGCTTCTATATATGCCTTTAAATCTCTTATTCGTAGTTCAACACCGTGTCTAAAACAAATTTAGAATTTAAACGTGTTGCTCATTCAAAATGTTCATCACTAAAATAACTGCATCGTCTTTAATTCGAAAAGATATGGGCATCTCTCGGAGCAGTAATGGCATCTAAACGTTGAGTTCTTGTTCAGCGAGTTGATGGTTGGTGGTGCAAGAATGGATTGTTCTCAAAGTGTTTCTAAAGTTTGGTGGTCTAAATGTTGCAAGTTATCGGTTTGTGACCTTATTTTCTCTAAAGAGGATATCAGCTGGTCGATGGAATTCGTATTGCAGGTTGATGTTGGGTGGTGTTAGCGGTTCCAGATCGATATGAATTTCAGATTACTGTAGTTGCTACGAAGGTTCATTGGGATCTTGTTTGAAAGCTAGTCGCGTGGTTGAGCGCATATGAGTGAGTTCGAGCGTGATCCTAATTGAGTTAGCTCCACATTGGGCCACCAAATCGTCAGTGTCGGTAATTAGGAGGAGGAGAAAAAAGGGAGAAACACTGAATATAGTTCGACTTTCCAACTTTCGACTTGCCGGATGCTGGTCCAATTATATTATCACCATGGAATTCTAGTTTTTTTAAGATCTACATGGTTCATAGTTATAGATAGAAATGTTGAAAAAGACAATCGACGGTATTATCAGATTGTTGAAGTACTGGCGCGAAAATCCGTTGTTTTGGAGCCTAAAAATAGGATACAAAATGGTTATACCTTTTAGTTCGCAATTCAAATGTTTTATCATAAAGTGCGGGATCACATCCCTTAGGACAAACGTTCTCATCAAGTCTCACGACAGTAAAATCTCGTGAATCAATACTACCAGCGTCTTGTTCAGATTCAGAGCTATCAGAACTTTCAGATGATGAGGATGATTCTGCAATTTAAAATTTCAAATCAAAAATTAATCAAAAAACCTACCGTCCGGATTATACACCTTGGGTGGCTTATACTTTTTTTTAAAGATACGTTTTAGAAAAGAATAAAATTTGTTATCCACAACAGCCATAAGAAATTGTTGTTGTATCGCCTTTTCTTCTTCTTGTAAGTGTTCAATTTCCCGTTTATATGCATCAATACTACCAGCCAGAACGGAAATTTCATCTTGCATATCAAGCATTTCTACCATGTTTGCATTGACTTTTGCTTCTAAATCGTTTTCGATTGATTCAAAGGCGTTGAGAATGGTTAATTCTTGATTTAAAGATATAATATGAAGATCGATCAAATCGCAGTCACGCATCACTTCGATTTTGTTTTGCGACAGTTCAACTACTTTTGCGTCATATTTATTCATTGCGTTATTCATTTTACCAATAATTCGTTCTCGTTCGAAAAGATACCTAATTGGAATTTATTAATAAGGTGAGTCATTTGTTGAAATAGAACACACCGTGTCAAACGATAATCTCGTACTTCTGCTTCCCACGGAGTGTCAGTATCAATGCACAATTCTGCTATTGCTAAATTATTAATTGGCTCCACGGTTTTCTTTGACCTTCCCTTTTCTGCCCGAGGAGGAAGTTGCAAAGACGATGTTGGTTTTCTCATTAACAATACTTCCCTTTCGAGCAAATCTCCTTTAGGGGGCTAGAAATGGACATGCAATAACATGAAACATTAGTAGCTTTTTTAGTTAAGTACGTGAACAATTTTTGCTTCAATATTGCGCGGTGCTTCAAAATATTTCACATCAAATTGTAAATTGTGCTCTGGAAAATCTTCCGGCAAAACATCTGGCACGTGTGGCAATGGTACTATGAAACGGTCTCCAATTTCCGATTGTATAGTGTTTAATCTTGCCTTCAGTTTTTGTAAATACTTTATTAACTCTACTTTTTCATCACGCAGTTTCACGATGTCTGAGTTTAAGTTATATCTCATGTTATATTGCTGTAAATGGTTTAACAAAATTTGCTTTTATAAGAGATAAACCTTACCCTCAAACGAGTAAGGAGTAATTGTTTGTATTTTTTCACAGTGGATTGTCGTAAGTGTTTCGGTACTGTGTAATTCAAGGCCGTTTTTAACTTAAAATCACCAATGGTTTCTATCGCTTCTGCCAAAGCAACTTCATCATCTGGATTGTTAACTCCTTTGATTGGTTTTTTTGCATTAAATGCAATCCACTAAAAGTTTCCGTTAAATTATCACACAGCGGGTTTCAAAAGTCACACAACTATATCATCGTATTCAAAAGATTTAATACTTAATATGTTTACCTCCCTCCGCCGGTGTTCCTTTCGTTCCTTCCGTTCTCTGTATTTATGCAAAAATCTTGCCAGTTTCGGTGACAAACCTCGCTCGATCGTTGAAGGTGATAAACCCATTAGAAAATATTCAAGATGTTTCATTTTTCTTTCTGGGATCTTAAACATTTCTTGCACAACTTGAGCCCGTTCGGGAGGCCTGTATTCAATATACTTAAAATATAGGTACCGTTTGTGAGAAACATGCAACATGAAAAGCCTTAATTAATGAACACCCATACCATATTAGGTAGGTATATAAATTACAGTATAGCGATCAAAGGTGAAAAGGCCTATATGAGCAATCATTTATTGATTTATTCTTTGTGATAGCTTCACAATGGCTTGAGATCTTGAGAAGATAAACATAAAAAAATTTACAACTATAATAATGGAATGGAACCATTTTTTCTATGCATGGAAGTATCAAGTAACGGAACATTTAGTTGTAGCCTTCAGATAAAAATGGATTGGCCTGTTTTCATGGACCCCACTCGTCCTCAGTTTTGCTGGTTTTTTTTTGAAAGGATTAGGTTATTGGTTAAAATTTTCAACATTAATAGCCCAAAATATTCCAAAAGTGCTGATGAACTATATTAAAAACAAAAAACACAAATAAAATAAAAAAACAATGCAAAATAGTAATAATCTTTGGAAAAATGCGAAAAAAAACCGTTACAAAAAACTGCAACCGTTCCAGGCCATTAAAACATAGTAGATAAGTAAATGAAAAGAACTTTTTCCATTAACATTCCCCAAAATTACGTCCAATAAGCTCGTTTTTTTCCACTTTTTAAGACAGTTGTCAAACATCATCTAACGTTCTCAATATATGTCATTTTTGGTGCTTAAAACAGGCTTAATGTAAATTTTTATCTAAATAATAATAAAAATAATTTTTTTTGGTAACTTCACCGAACTGATACCGTCTAGCACCAACAGAAGTTGCTTTCCCTAAACTTACTACTGTCCATTCTTATCTCTTGTTTAGGTTAATCCGATTAAAATATTAGTTACCCCGACCTAATTTCTGTATTAACCAAGCTACTGAGCACGAATTCTCCCTTGAGTACCTGGGGCGTATAATGGATATTTTGTGCTGTACCTTAACATGGAATCCGAGGTCTAAGAATTCAAAGTATTTTTGTACTTATACAATTTACGTACGAATTTATTTTCTACTTTTGGTCACATCACCTTGCATGTGTTCAAAATCATTTCAAGAACTGCCACCAAAACGCGTAACAAGAAAATAATGTTGTCAACTAGTGGCGACGATATGTTGGCGCTGAAAAGCAACTACTTCCTACATTGTTTTAGCCCCTCGACCTCTATACTTAGCGGGAAAGTAGGAACTCTAAAAAATGTATTCGCGTAGTGTGCGAGTGTTGGGCTGTGTCACAATCTCCTTTTATGGATATTCTCAGATATAAATTTATGCTACAACAGATTCACTTGGACATTGAATATGCCGAAAGATAAATCATGCATGAAGTGAGTTTCATGACGAACCAGATTAATACATTGATGAGCCCTAACATGTACCTATTCCCAAAAATATATACGTTTAAATATGACCACCAAGACTGATTCTGCCAGAAAGTGCGATTCGAGGAGTGTTATTCGCTTTCTTCAAGCAGAGGGGGATAGTGTAACAGATATTCATGGACGAATAAGTAAGTCGAGTGAAGCTGTTCGCTGAAAGTTGTAGCATAACTTTGATGAACAACAGAAAGTCTTATTTGGAACGGATGTTTACCATAAATAAGTTCTCTGTAGAATTTCCTGAAGTGACTCGATTATCTCTTTACATTATCGGAACTGAAAGAGAGCATTATTTGCCCCTCGACCTCAAGAAAGAACAGCTCACATTGACTGCTGTTGACATCTTTGACAGTAACCCTTCAAGCATACCATGTGAACGGCATATCTATTCTTTTAGCGACTATTGCAGAGAATATGGAGGAAATGAGGTCTTTTAACGATCATGTAAAAGGAATTTGAGAAAAATGATGCTGTTTTATGCGAATTGTCGATTGTGCTGTAGTCTCCCCCACCCCAGACCCCCACAATACTTTCATCTTCATGTGCTAGCATGCGAAATGCGAAGGAAATTTATAAATTTAACGATCGGTACCTTTTTCTTCTTTCTTCTTCTAGAATTTTTTCTTCTATAATCTCGAGCAAATCATAGAAACTGGGGGGTAGTTTTTGTTGTACTTCTGTTTTGACAGATATGTTTCGTGTGATACATTTAATATTAACTGGAAATACGTCAACGTTGTCAGTAAAACGATTCTTCAATTTTTCCATGCCAATTTTTGACTTTTCAACACTATACTCCAACTTTCTTTCAACCAAAGCCAAATCCGCCTCAAATCTTTCAGCAAGATGTTCAGTTATTCTGTGATCAATTTCAAATTTGCTTCTTGGTATGATCTGAGTGGGTAACAATTTATCATTACGTTTTAAAACGTTTTGAAAACGTTCTTGCAAGACGCGTATTTTTTCCAAATAATTATTTTTGTGCTCATTGGCAATGCGATTGATTCTATCTTGTTCCTGCTTTATCAAAAATTCGTCCAAACTTAAATTTGTGTAACCGTCTACATCTTCTACCTCGAACGAGGGTTTTACTGCTGGCTTACATTTTTGTGGTTCTTTAAAGGGAAGCATTATATCGGGTTTGTAACGATATGAGAATATGTTGCCATCATATCCACAAGTGAAAAAAAATGTTTCATCTGCGCTAAAACACATTCTAGATATGAATCCGTTCAAATTGTCATGCATTGATAATTGCCAATAATCTGATAAATCTCTCCAATCTGTAGGATTAACTTTTACAACACGTAAAGCACCATCTTCCATAGCCAGAATCAAATATGTTTTGTCCTTGCTGAAAAGATTTAGGAATCCCCATCACTAACTAATTCTGAATTACTCACCTATACAAGAAATTATTAATTGCGTAATCGTCCCCATCATGAATTATCAAATAGCGCGCAGGAATTTCAGTTGTTTGATTCATGTAATATTCGTATATGTACCCGGCGTCATAACCGGCCATCGATAACCAGATGCTGTCGTCTGGGGTTATTTGCATCCACAAAACTCTATTTGGAATGTCGGGAATGTGTAGTGGTTCTAATTGCTCCTCGGAATCAGAGTCCTCTAAATGTATATACTTAGTAAGAAACTAAATGACTTAGAGACTATTTGATACCTAAGAACAACTCCTCATCAATATCCATTCCGGGGTTATCGGCTTTTAGTTTCTCCAATGTAATCTTTTTCTTCTCTCGTTTCTCGGCTTTTTTCACTTCTATCTCCGCCAATTTAATATTACGTCGAATTTGAGCTTTATATGTAGTGAACCGTTGAACAATTGGTTTTTCTTTTAATATGTAAGTAATTGTTGTATAAACTTGGGGAGATTTCGGTACTTTTACTTGTATAAAATGTCCATGAATACATCCAGCCATGACAGTTGCACTCTATTCAGAAGAGAAACTTAAATAAATGCACCTTCCGTCTTGTATACATTAAAATGTATAGGTACCAAACTCGGGTGCCACATTAACCAGGTGATAACTCCCGGAACTGGAATGTACCCAATAGGAGCTAACACCGAATAATGTTTCGATTTTGACTGTATGGAGAAAATAAAAATTCTTGCATCCTCTGCTGCAGTTACCAGTAAGGATTCGCGAACGTTTAATTCACTCCTTACAATTGGTCTGTTGTGGGGTTTGGTTATCTAAAACGTGAAAGGTTTTAAATACAAATATCGTTATGATTAAATAAATATTTACTTGTATCGTCTTTATATGAACATCTTCATTAGGAATTTCAATCGTTAAAACAGCTACTCTCAAATTTCCATCATCAAAACCCATTATTAACTGATCTCCTGAGGGTTGCATCTGAAAATCGCTACCTATTTTTAGATATATTACAGAATAAACGAAAGTGAAATAATCATAGTATTGTCAGAGCGAAGGATTCCACGGTCAGAGTTAGTAAGGATAAGACGACTTCCAAGGTTGGACCGTGTCAATGTTGAACAAGTCAACGTTTCGCACACTTTCGTAAGATAGTTCATCAGGATAAGAAACAAACAAACAAAACGAGGTACGTTTCACTTGTTCTTGTTAATTATTGCAGCTGTATGTAACAGTAAAGTAATAACGAGTAGACACTAGCGGAAGTTATCAAAGAAACCGTACCTCAATTGGTAGCCAATGGAGAGTGGCTCCTTTCGCAGGATACTGATGTCTAAATATCAATTTTTGGGTTTCATAATTGTATAATTGAATTCTTCCATCACTACCTAAACTTGCTAAGTATGGTCCCCAGGGACAAGCGGCCATGTCCATAATTTTACCTGCGTGACACTGATATAACTGAACAGATGGTTTCGCTTCTTCAAAAGTGTTAAGATCAATCAACCATAGTCCTCCATTTCCATCCTAAACAAGGTAACTTGGATGTAGGTACACCGTACGATATGGTATTTTAAGAAATCTGATTAGTTAAAATGGTCTCCTATACTTGAATTCAGTAGTTAGTGTCTCTTTAGATTGTACTGGAGCTTTCTACAGGACTTGGTGACTTTCACTTGGTTTAATGAAACGCTCTGTACTTCATTAAGGCTGACGTTTCGGCTAGAAAAGGGTCTAAAGCCTTTATCGAGGTATTCTTTAGATACGTCGAACGTCGGCCTTAATGATGTACAGCGCGTTTCATTAAACCAAGCCAACAAGTCCTGTAGAAGGCTCCAGTACAATCTAAGGAGACATTCACTAGGTACTGAAGAAATCTGATGTAAGATGTAAGATTTTAATATCTGGATGGAACCTCAGCCAACTTCACTAAGCGGTGTGCGGTATCCAAGCAAAATTTTTGAAATGCATATATCACATGATTCTGTGCTATTTATTGCTAATATTTATAAATTTTGTGAGATTACCTATCTAAAGGACGTAATTACTAAAACAAATGGTTGTGACCCACACTTCACGCTGTTGTACCCATCGCTCGGATTCATCTGTCGATACTAGGTAAGTACATAATTTTGTGCTATTTGTACCTACGAATCTTTTCAAATAATGTATATTTTCTGCTAATCTTTTCAAATTTTGTGCTACCAATACCACCACCTGATCAAATAACAAGAGTTTTTCCATCATTCCCTTGCAATTTTCAGACTAAACCCTAGAATACCAAAACACAAACACTATCGAACTTTATATGAAATTCTTAAAAGCTTAAGTATTATTAAAAGAAGCAAGTCGGAAAATAATGTTGAGTGTAGCTCTCTGACACTCCTTTAGATTTTATGCTCAATTTAAAAGGAAATATCGGAATTATGGACTCAAGCACAACATTTATAATTTCAAAAAGGTCGATTTTCATACCCTTTCCAATGATATTACAATACACGAGAGCTCCCTACCACAACCACCATAATTGTAGAGTTTAACAAAAAGTAGTGCGAAATTGTAGCACCAACAGATCGAAACCGACCATTTCCTCTATGAGAGCAAAAAATTTATTAAAATTATGTAATAACAATGAATCAACACAGATCGATGTGTACGGCAGCGTGAAGTTAACTGTATTCATTTTCTTTCACTAATTGCGCACTCTGATATCACAAAATATATGATTATAAATTATAATATAGTAATTAAGGTAACTCTAACTGCTGTAGGGCGTTATGTTCAAATGCCCGTGGTGCCTTCATAACTTTATGTCATACTTGCAAGAAGTTGATTAAGATGATTAAAACAGATGATAACAATAAAATCAGTATATACTGACATTTAACATCCTTGATGAGGCATAATTTTACATTTGCGGGCGTTATAAGCAGGCGTTATAAAAAATAACGCCCGTTGCTATCTAAAATCCGGTTGCCATGTAAAGAGGCGTTATTTAGTCATTATAATGTTTCTTGTTTCAGCAGTTGTTATGGTGAAATAATAAGGTAGTATGACATAAAAGTAGGTAATAATAATTCACCTGTGCATAAAATTGGAAATCCCTCCACCTGTTATTAACTTTACGAATACACATAAACATACAATCCGGCGTGTAAAAATCAAATAAAGGCTTAGCTTCTACAAATCGATCATAATCCGGTGGGTCTGATTGATCAATCTCATCATAAAACCAAACACGAACATGTCCGTCCATCCCTACAGACCACAAATCCCCGTTATCGTAATGAAACTGCATAATTTGAGCATCGTGGCATTTTTTTCTTCCAAGTTGACAAACTTCGACCGATATTAATCCCTCATCCCACACCAACATATTTCCCCAAGAACATCCCGATACAACCTGCAAGTGACCCGATTAAAAACAAAAGTTTTTTCGATCAGTACCAAAAACCTTCTCATTTGGCATAGGATATATTCCTAAGATATCGCAATATTCAGTTTTTCCAAACCTTCCTAATTCACCTTTCAGTTTTAATCCAGTAAATGTTTCTGCCATTTTCCAAAATTTAATGTGAGTTAAACCTATAACGTTTGGATATATTGTACACGAAGTATTTTGAAGTTAATCAAATTCCTACCACACGTTGTTAACTGTCCAGGTACGTCGGGCGAAAACATGACGCGATATACTTCATTTACGTTTGATTTGGTTCTTAACACTACCCTTCGCTTTGTCCAATTGAAGATAGTGATCAGAAAATCGGGTTCGCTACTTTGAGATGCGAGCAACATTCCATTTGGACTGTAACTTATATTGGAAAAAGATCTGGAAGCGCCACCTTTTAACAAGCACACTATATCCATTGAGGGCCATTCGTAAATTATAATAGCCGGATCTATCCCATTTTCCGCAACAGCAAGATGTTGATGTTCAGGATTGGGATTCTTCTGCAAAGGTTACAAAACAATAGTTCAGTGTTAGATATAAATATTATAACTCGGTTTGTCTTCACCGATAAGTGTCCAATTCCTTTTCCATTTGCACTCCTACGAAACCAAAATTGTCGCGTCTCCACATCGAAAAAATTTAAATAATTTCCTGATGCGAACACTAAGGTTTTCTCGTCGGCAACAGCTAAATTGTAATATCGCTTACAATCGTAACCAAAGGAATAGCTGCGTGTTAAGGTCATAGATACACGGTATGAGTTTTAAAGAAAGGATACTCAAATTCAAATATGTCGCTCGTAAATGTAGATTCTTCACTTCGAATCGGTCCAGATATAAAGTCTGCGGAGAAATATACTTCAGGTTCTTCTTCAACTTCTTCTTCATATTCCTCTTCCTCATCTGTTTCCAAAAGTATAGAATTAACATCTGTATCAGTGCCTGACATTGTATAAGTGAATATAAACTGACATAAAGCTACGCGATAATTGCATCTTTCATGCTTTTAACTCATGTTCCACTGTAAAATATTGATCCGTTATTTGATAGTTGTTATGGGAGAGGGAGGCTGAGTGAACAAGCGTAAGTGACACTAGATTAATGCTTAGAAGAAGGGACAATAGCGCGGACCAACCATCCAGAATTGACATCCTATCTATTAGTTCTTTATCGTCCAAATTCATCAGGCATCGTGGAACTGGTTCAGATTAGATCTAATAAGTGGAGTGGCCGTAGTCAAGGACAGGACCTCCACAACGCATAAGAGCACATGGCTACATTTCCGCGACCCAAGGGGAACAGGGAAAAATTCTTAGAAGAATCAAAACCCAAAATGGTCGTGCGATAACCAACAATTGGCGACTAGAAGACAGGAATGAGGATACAAAGAGACAAATATTGATTATGATCCTGATGGACCAACTTCATGTGACAAGATGGACGCTATCTGTAACAGCTGCAACCGTGGGACCCTGAAAGGAACAACAACCATCACACTTTAATAAGTACAAGAACAGATTCTACTAGTGAAGCTTGTACGAATCAATCTACATAACACCAAGTAGGTAGAGGTACGTTAACCTATACGTTAAACATAACGTAAATGGTAAAATAGGTATTATATCACGGTCCCGTGTCAAACAAAATTCGTTTACAGTAGGTACATGTCGAAAATATGGCAGCAAATCTGTTTGGATGGGATTTGCTTTATAAGTCTGTTAAAAATGATGTTAAAAGTAAACAAGATTTACTTGTTTGCTTAACGCACTTGGTAATGATTTCAAATGGATTTAGATGTATTGGTTTAGGAAATATTAAAAATATAATAGATGGTACAGAAATAAAAAGGGAAATTTTGCCACCAGGTTGGAATAATGGTTATGCCATACGCTATGTCTTTGAAGTAAGTTTGACTGTGATGGTAATACATCTAAGCTAATTATTTCATTGTAGGGACGCTTATACAATTTAAGAGGTATCAATATGGACGATGCCATAATAATTAAACTGATTCGTGTCCAAGAACGAACTGTATCAATGATTCAATTGAATAGTAGAGCTGTTATCCAATTAATAGGTTCTTTAGATGAAATGATACCAAGTAACGCAGAACTGGCTCAAACAATTAAAAATCAGTTAATCGACAAAATAGTTGCTTCAAATAAATGTAAAGATCACACCAATCAAACAACTAACAACGAACAGTCTTGTTCATATGCCCCAAATTTCTCTTCCGCTCAACAATTTGATACATTTCCATCACGTGTTCAACCCGAAGAACCCCCAATTACCGTGGGAACATCTGATTTAGGTTCTTCAGTAGGTATTGGTCCATTTCCAGACATTGATCCTCTTCAAAAAACTGGTACGAATTTTATTCCGCCATGCGGAGGGGGAATGCCATACGTACCTCCAGGTGGAAGGACTGATTTTGATGATCACAGTTATAGCATACCAACAGGGTCCATTCCACGTGGTGCACGATTTGATCCTTTTCGTACACCTGATGTTGATAAATTTCCTAGAAGACCAAAACGACGTAAAAATGATGATTTGCTTCCTCCTAACTTGGATAACAATATGTAGATGTAAATAGGTTGAAACAGAAACATTTACAATGTACAATAAACTATTGCTTTAACTAAGTAATGTAAAATTTGAATTTGGAGATCAACTTTGACAATATCGTTTATGTACAGGGTGGTCAAATTTCGATGTTTTAATAGGAAATCTCAACCTCGGTAAAGTTGGCACCCCGACCTCTCCCGATCACTTCCAAATTTTCCCTATAATTAGTGCTACATTAGTGCTGATTAGTGCTCGAGTTTGGTAATTAGTGCTGGTAATCTCAGGAACTTACCTATGCTAATTTCTTTTTCGGGGTGCTAACCTTACCTGGCACCCCGACCTCTCCCGATCACTTCCATATTTGCCCTATATTTAGTGCTAGATTAGTGCTGATAATTAGTGCCCGAGTTTGGTAATTAGAGCTGGTAATTCGAGGAACTTATGCTAATTTCTTTTTCAGGCGCCGGGTAAAGTTGGAATTCCGACCTCTCCCGATCACTTCCAAATTTGCCCAATAATTAGTGCTACATTAGTGACGATTAGTGCTCGAGTTTGGTAATTAGTGCTGGTGATCCGAGGAACTTATGTTAATTTCTTTTTCGGCCGCCGGGTAAAGTTGGTACCCCGAAAAAAATTTCTCGGATTACCAGCACTAATTACCAAACTCGGGCACTAATCAGCACTAATGTAGCACTAATTATAGGGCAAATTTAGAAGTGATCGGGAGAGGTCGGGGTGCCAGGTAAAGTTGGCACCCCGAAAAAGAAATTAGCATAAGTTGTTGAGATTACCAGCACTAATTACCAAACTTGAGCACTAATCAGCACTAATGTAGCACTAATTATAGGACAAATTTGGAAGTGGTCGGGAGAGGTCGGGGTGCCAACTTTACTGAGGTGAAATCTCATAAACTATAATAGTTCGTATGAAAAAATAAACCTCGCATCCTCGATGTCTTTTTTTGAGAAAAACTCAATGGTGCATTTCAAATTTGACAAACGTCTTTTGTTTTCGAGTTATGGCCAAAAATTCTGATTTTCGAGTTCGCATTGTATGGCCATATCTCGCTTATTTATGAAAATAAAAAATGATTTCCACGTTCTTCAGGCACTTTTTTGATAAGAATGCAGTGGAATGCAGTCAATTCTTTAAAAACATTCTTGAAATTCGAGTTATAGCACAAAGTTGTATTTTTTATATGGAACGCGTAGTTGGCTATAATAGCATCGAAAAATTACTCATTTCATTTTTGTCTGATTCCAACGATGGTATATCATGTGGGGTCAAATTCTTCATAATCGCTTAACTGCCTCGCCCAGAATTTGAGAGTGGCCCATCTAATAAATACCTCTGCTATTCAACAACCGCTTGGTCTAATTACAGCAGTGCACAGCCTTTCGGAGCATAACATCGATCTGTATTAATTGTTTACTTCCAGTGAAGTAAAGCCACTATTCAAATATTTGTCATCGTATTTACGATATTTCCGTTTCATTGCTATCCCACCACTTGTCGGTGCTTGATCACTCTCACTTGAACTGTCGACTTGCTTATTTAATGAAAACTTTTCTATATTTTTATACGACTTTACAAAAACACAAAGCAACACACTACAACAAAGCGGGCGCTGCTCTGATAGCGGGTGTTTTAAAACTGTTTACTATTCCTTCCCAGATGCATGCTCTTCGGTTGTTATTTAAGAACTGAACTGCTCTGCTGAAGGGGTGCGATATTTATACTAACTGGCCCTGCTTCGACAATGTCCGATAATATGCTAGTACCAAAGAGTAATATAGGTACTCTTCGCTACTACTATCTAGGAAGGTTTCGAGAATGTTCCATACCATTCTAAAAAGTTCTAAAACCTACGGGAACGATCAAGTCTAGATGTTTTAGAAAGTTCCATTACCTTCGAAGCCCTTTCGAAATGTTCATAATGGAATGTTGCAGATTGCCACGTCAGCACGCGTGTGCGCCGCCCGCGGCGCTCTTTATTATATTACTTTTTACTGCGCCCTGGGGCGTTGCAGTGCACTTTTAGGCAACCCCTTACTGTATTGTATTTTTATAAAGATTTTGTTTTGAATGAACACTATACCTATATTAGAACTGACTAACAAGAAATAATGAAATCTGTCTGTTTGTCTGAGGGCTTTCGATTTAGTACTTATCTACCTGGAAGATCTGGAACCCCTGTAGCTGTTGAATTACACAACATTGAACTGAAAACACCAAAAACTACAGCAAAAATTTATCAACTCGAACGAGTTTCGACAGCGAAGCTGTCATCATCAGGGGACAAGCGAATTTATAATTTTGTATTGTAGTTTTTGATGTTTTCAGCCTTGTGTAACCTATCTACTTAGATAAAATTAAGCCTTGTCATTTATATTATATTTACAACCTTGTTATGATTCTTAATCCTTCTACAATGCTTGACTGCCTTCATCGATCATGTGTACTTAAATCACGGACAACTACTAATAAATGATCTATACTCTATACTTGGCCTGTTATTTCTTGTCTTTATAAATTTAAAGTCGCTATTCCTTGTGTTTAGTCTTGTAAACTTGTATAAATGCTAACAGAAACCTATTTTTGTTTAAAATCGCTCTCTGAAAACCTGTTAAAACAATTGATGAAGCATCCTATACGCGAAAATGATTTCAAACGTGGAATGCGGCCATCGCCAACTGTCAAAAATTCACAATAAACACAACGTACATTAACCTTCAACATTTTTGTTTATAGCAAGTCATGTAAAAATATATAAATTTAAAAAAATATAAATAACATTCTTTAAAATATATATGTTGAAAACATGGCAGCAAATCTTTTTGGATGGGATTTGCTGTATAATTCTGTTAAAGACGACATTAAAAATAATCAAGATGTACTTGTCTGCTTAACACATTTGGTACTGATTTCAAATGGATTTAAATGTATTGGTTTAGGAGATTCTAAAAATATAGACGGTACAGAAGCAAAAAGTGAAATATTACCGCCAGGTTGGAATAATGGTTATGCCATACGTTACGTCTTTCAAGTAAGTTAGAATGATGTAATTTCAAATTTAATCTTATTTCAACGTAGGGACGCCTGTACAATTTAAGAGCCACCAATATCGACGATGCCATTATGATCAACTTAATTCGTGTCCAAGAACGCACTGTATCTATGGTTCAACTAAACAATAAAGCTGTTATTCAATTAACAGGTTCTCTTGATCAAATGATACCAAATAACGAAGAACTGGCTCAAACAATTAAAACTCATTTAATCGACAAAATAACTATTTCAAATAAATATAAAGATGGCGCTAGTCAAACAGCTAACAACGATCCGCCCCGTTCATATATCCCAAATTCTCCTTCGGCCCCACAGTTTGACACATTTCCATCACGCATCCAACCAGAGAGACCTCCACCACTTGGCGTAGGAAGATCCGATTTGGATCCTTTAGGAGGTATGGGCTCATTTCCTGGAATCGGTCCTCTTCCAAGGCCTGGCGCAAATTTTATCCCACCTGGTGGAGGGGGAATGCTGTTCGTACCTCCAGGTGCAAGACCTCCTCCTGACGGTAATAGTTTTGGCGTACCGCCAGGATCTGTCCCGCCAGGTGCACGGTTTGATCCTTTTCGACCACCCGATGTTGATCCATTTCAAAGAAGACCAAATCGACGTGATAATGATGATTTCCTTCCTCCCGATTTTGATAATATGTACATGTAAATATGTGAAAACAAAGAATAATTTAAAATAAAGTGTTTCCTTTTCAGGTAATATATCCATTAAACACTGAATTGCTTTAATTATTTCTTTAATAACACTTACGCTGAATGGGCTCATTTAATGAAGCGTGGATGTGGCTCAAAATTGTTTTACATATAAAGTCCTTAAACACTAAATAATCCTGAAAATTTCAAATCAATCCGATAAGCCGTTCACAAGTTATTACATTTTAAATACGAGCGCTTCTCGGTACAGACGCCGAGAGTTGTGACGTCACAAAATGTTTGACCGTGAATCGTCGGTATTGCAACTGTACATTTTAACGCATTTTCATTATCACAAGCCATCGTTTTTGTGCCATTTCGAAGCGGTTTTCTATTTTATAATAAATTGTTTGTTTTAAGAAACATGTGTGAAGCAAATTTTATTAAAGGTGGCTCTTCAAATCTACCGGAAGTAGACTTATTTATGGTCATGGAATATTTTAATAAAAGTCACGATTTTATAAGTACAGAAATGAGAGGAGTTAAAATGTAAAACTAAGTTAATATTTTACATATTATTATGTCACAGTTAAAGCTGAAAATTAGATTTCTTGCCCCGTAGTAAATAATGGCTCCACGGCACCTCAACCTTGCAAAGTTGTATATAATCTTTAAAAAATATTCATAGCTGCATTGCTGCATAGGAGTTAACATTATAATGGCTCCACGGCACCTCAACCTTGCAAAGTTGTATATAATCTTTAAAAAATATTCATAGCTGCGTTGCTGCATAGGAGTTAACATTACACACAATCTGGTACATTTTTGGATTTCTACGCTATCTACTCTAGGGCTACATCAACGTAGGTAGTTAAATTTTGACATGAGAACGTATTTGTCGGTAAAATACACTCATTATTAAGAAACAAAGCTTAGTAGTAAACTAAAAACTGTATTGAAACAAATCCTTGCAGAATAGTATAATCTAACCAGTAACCACCCAGAGTTATTTAGACCTTAGAAGTTAGAAAATTTTTCTTTAACAAGTAAATAAGTACTTACTAAACAAATTGCAAACCTCGCAAACGGTAGGGTACAAAGTTGTTTAGATTTTTATAATGTGCAGGTAGTCATTTTACGTAGGAGAAAATTTAAAATGTACTAGGCGCTAAGTTATTACGAGTTTTGGATTTGATGAATACAGTATTTATAACTATTTTCTTCTTTCCTGTATCTGCCATGGCAATATCCAATAAATACCTAGATAATCTTTATAACAAAAAAATTAATTTCGATAAGAAACAGTCGACGTTTATTAACAAGGGTATAACGAACCTCACGTATCGTATGCTGCCGAACTATGAATTTCCATGTAGTGACGTCACAGTGCAATTTCGCGCGAAGCTCGAGCGTTCAGGTTTTTATTATTTTAAAGTTATTTGTACGTCCTGAAAAATTTTTGTTTTTTGCAGGGACTCATAAAATTGTACAATCTTTCGATTGGGCCAATAAAAAAAAAATCGTAAATGAGCCCATTACATAGGTACCTATAAATAACAGTAATTATGTAATTAATATTACAAGAAATAAAATGGGTATTGCACCCCATATTTACTATTTGCAGCTGTTATACAGGGTCATTTATTAGCTCACCCACAAACTTTGTTAGATGAAAGTTGATGCAATTTACAGGAAAAAATGTTATTTTAGGAATTAAATGGCCTTGAATTATTTCATAAAAGTATATTCCTCAAAATTAAGTAAACACATTTAATGAACAATAAATAATTATCTTTTTTTTAAATTAGTAATAATTTTAAAAAAATTAAATGTAAAACAATCCTCAAAATTGAGTTAACAATAAATTATTATTATTAAAACTTTTTTTAAATTGTTTAAATTTATTTTAATTACAAAAAAATTTAAATTGCCTTGAATTATTTCATAAAAGTAAAAATAACTCAAAATCAAGTAAACAGATTTAATCAACAATAAATAATTATAATGTTCAAAATGTCCTCCTCCCGCTACAAGGCTTCACAACGACGAACTAAAGAGTTTTTCAATCGAACGGATAATGGTTAATTGATTTCTAATTTGAGTAGCGGCATTCTGAATTCTCTGCAACAACTGTAGTCGTGTGTTTGTTTCCTCTTGATAATTAACTTCATAGTATTGTAGACCAATGAGACATTAAGAACAGTGTCACATGCACCAATCACAAATTTCTTTAACTGAAAAGAATGTATGCTACTTTTCTTGCCGCTACCTCATTGTTTTAGTAGGTATTGATTAATATTTTAAAAAATTAAATGTCATTTTGACAAAAGTAAATTAACGCTTCATTCAGTTAATTCTCCAACCGAAGATCATTCGTTCTCAACTCTTGTCAGGCAAGATTTTTATTTTATGTATTTGCATTGATTGCTAAAAGGTAATTAAACTCGATCAAATTCTTGGGAAAAGAACCCTCGCGCTCTGCGCTCGGGTCTTTTCGTCAATTTGATCTCGTTTAATTGCCAAGCAACCAGTGCTCATACAAAATAAAAATCTTGCCGACAAGAGTTGAGCACTTATGATCTTACTGTTGATAAACAGTTTGTCTAATATGTCCACAAAAATAGAAATCTAAAGGATTTTATGAAAATATTCAAAGCCACTTAATTCCTAAAGTAAGCTATATCTTTACTATTTACTAATTTTATGAAATTTATGTGTTAAAAATTTCTTTCATTACATTTCTACCTATCAAAGAATATGGAAATTAAGTACTCTTGCTACAGCTAAATGGTTTTCTAGATTGAACGCGAGATACAATTTAGAAAAGAAAACAAAAGGATTTTCCCAAGAAAGTTTTTGAACATTTTTTTTTTCTCTGGTGCTATATATTTTTAGAGTGCAATTGTTTAGCGCCACGGAAAAAATCGATTTTTGATACTACATATTAACAAAATTCTATCCTGTGGGAACATTTTCACTCAACGGTTTTACTATACCAAGCTTGAAAATAAGTACATCCAACAGATTGTAGCTTGGCCGGTGAGATTTTTTACATATTACCACTAACCCCCTTTGGGAGACGAGAACCTTCCATTATAAATTCCTTTTCCAAATCTATGCAGTATACATACTTTTCAATATTTCTATAATTTTTCCGCTATTAACTTAAAATGAAAGTTCTTGAAGTCCCTACTCCTTTTTCTTAATTGCGTTATTTCTAATTTTTCATACTTTTGTTCACTATTCTTGCGAACATCTTTCCTGGCATGCTAAATAGTGTTATGCCCCTGTAATTGCTACACTGTGTTTGGATTTATTTTTATAAAACAAGAGATCAAGCGGAAAAGTTTAGATCTGTTTGCTACATTGATAATTTGACAAATTTCGTCCGCTCCTTATCCGTTTCTGTGATTCCAAGCATTTTAATCTATTGTTTTACATTTTTCAACAATTTCTTCTTTATCTTTAAACCCTTTCATTCCATGCATATTTTCATTATTTGCTTCCACTTGAAGTTCTTGCTTCAGAAATGTGTGTCTGTGCGTTGGTCGATGTTACAGGGTTTAGAAAGCTGGAAGTGATGTCATCTTATAGGAAATTCTTTAGTGATTCCAAATCTCTGGTATATTTTTTGCTCAGAGATCACCCGTTCGCCGTCGGGACGCCATTAAAGTCAAAATATACACCCTTAAATATCTCGAGAACGACACATCTAATTACAAAAAGGAAAAAACACGTTTTCTTTATTTTTTTAAACCTATGAGTCATGATACATAAACATCGCCCTCAGCCCCTGTGGGATGCAGCGGGGATGAGTTTTGAAAACTTAAATGTGAACAACTATTTTTTATTGCACTTTTGGATTCTCCATAAAAAACTATTCTCAAATTGCAAATTTCACCCCAACTGCAACCCCTTTTTTGGGGGTGGAAAAGGGGAGAAAAATGATCTTTTTTTACTTTTTTTCCTCTAACACTTTTTCGTGACTTACAAATTACCCGTCAACCTGTCTGCTCCCATCTCGCTTAAGGGTGGAAAGAAAAACAATGACCCATTTGTGCAAAATCCGGGGTGCTTGTGTCTGAGAGGGAGGGGAGGGTTATAGTTATATACATATTATATAGTATATACCATAAATAATTGATAGATTTGAAGTTGGTTGAAATTAAAATTCTATGAGAATTCGCGCGTTTTGACACTTGTTTGTTTTGATTTCATTTTCTTGCTTACGTTTCTTTTAGACCCTGAAACAATTCTGTTTGCTTTTCTTTATATCCTTGATATCCTCCTAATATTTTTGTGTTTGGTCATCAAATACCATATACCTACTTAGATTGTAGAAGTTTTTACAGTTATAATTGATCACGGTATGAAAGTAGTTGTAACATTCACGCTACAAAAAATTGCATACAGCCTAATCATGCACGACAAAACCACATAATTATGTTGTCTGTACCAAAACTCAAAATCAGAAAATAGCTTTAATTCATTTTTCTTAAGCATATTTAATATCACAACAAAACTCAAAACGAATAATATTTACAGTTGCGGATTCAACAATGAGATGTACTGTTGTAAAAACAATTCTTCTTGCTGCAAAGTTAAATCTAGATGTTCATCGTCAACCATTGACATATCTTCTGACAGACGTACATAAGCTTCCTCCAATTTTTCTTTTTGTTCCTTTGATTTAGAATTATCTAAAAATCGAGTAATTACGCAAATAAAACAAATCAAACCTTTACCTTCATCATAATCCTCGCCATCAACAATACCGCTATTTGTCAACAATGTATTTACTGCTTTCGTAACATCGCCATTACATTTTTGTAAAGCTTGTTTAGCCATATTGGGATCAAATCCAGCTGCCTGAAGCTAAAAACGATAACCTCTACAAGGGTGTCTATTGCACCAATACTAACCTCAGGAATTAAACCATGTATTAATGACAACATTTCATTACTAATTGAAGTACTAGGACCTGGATTTTCTTGAATGTATTGAACGCTATCGGAAATAATATTATTACAGTTCTTTAGAGCAGAACGTGCTGTCTCCTTATTGTAACCCATATCCATTAATATTTTTAAAAAGCTAGCGTTTACGAACTGATTACCATCAATGCACTTTCCAAGTTTCTCTTGTTCCCTAAAAATAATTATCTCGGCTTATTATCATATTATGTTTATGTAAATTAACCATTATAAGTTATAATATGTAAAAGAATTACGCATACCTTTGTAAAATTTTTTCTGCATGTGCTTTACGTCGGCTCTCCATACGTTTTTCGCGATTTTCATTAATATAATTAGCTGCACGATTTACATCACCATGCATTACCCGTAACCCTAGTCTTGCTTCGGCAGCAGAATAACCTAAATTAAAATGATTATAAAAGGTACATAAATGAAATAAATTATTTACCCAGTTCCATTAGGATGATAATACTACTTTCATCAACTTTTAAAACTTGTAATTCTCTCTCGACCTGCTTAAATAACTGTAGAGCTTCTTGACGTTTATTTTGATGAAAAAGTACAATGCCTTGCAAAAGATGTAATCTCAAAAATAAAACAGCCTCATTACCTACAATTAGATTGTAAAGAACATTTCAATAATAAATCGGTTCGGTATGTACCAGGAGTGCCCTTAACAACAATTAAACGTTCTAAATTTGGACCATAACTTTTCTCAAAGACGGATTCACATCTTTTCAAACGGTTGTAAGCTTCCGGTAAATGGCTAACACTTTCAAGGCATAAGTAGCACCATGCAATATCCAGATCCAGTAATGCATAATTATCAACACAATTTAGTAGATCACTATTACATTGGCTAAAACAAGATGTAGGTAGTCAGATTTAATATACTGTACGGGTTTGTTTTTAAAGTCTAATAAAACACAGTTAAACTGATCAATTCTTACAATCTATGTCGATAACAAATGTTATATTTATACACATTTTCAATGTGAGCCAGATGTTTGAAAGTGAGAGGTGAAATGTTTAGGTATTGACAACTTGAGGTTACATCCATAGCAAACCTTTCTGTGCATTAATGAAATTTTAATACATTCAAATATCAAAGATAACACTTGTGAACAAGCAATGCTAAATGTATCCCCTCTGTTAACCAATATTCGAACCAGTGAAGTTCACACAGCTTTACACGTACATGAACTTTTCTCCTTAAAGATAATAACATAAGCATTTTGGCCTTTTTGAATATGCGTTAATGACCATACAAAATATTATTACAATAATTAAATTTTGATAAGGTTAGGGTTGACAATAATAGTATGTTTAATTTTCTAATGAAGATATCTTTATTGCAATACAATCTGTCAAACATATCTTACTGCTGACATGGATATTAAATCTTTGTTTATAATAATAGTGGACATATAATGGAACCTTGAGGGACGCCAGTTTTGGTTTTAATAACAAAAGATATTTTATTATTAAAAGTAACATATTAGTACCCACCCGGAAAAAAATGAGGAAATGTACAGAGCAACCTTACACAACATAAGTGATTTGTATCTGTGTCCAGACCTAAATCCAAATTGATTGTCCGATGGATGTTCCGAAACGCCATGATCTATTGATGTATAAATTGTCCCAATTGCTAAATTGTAAAATTGATATGGGTTGTACCTCCAACTTTGGGAAGGAGTCTACTTTCTTCAATAAAAATCAGAAGTCATTGCAATAAGCAATTGTTTATTATATTATGTGAAGGATGAGTTCATATACAGATATGTTTCATAATTCATCATACCCTAGTTTATTTCTTCTTGAGAAATCGAAATAAAATTATGTATGTGTTCACAGTGCTATTGTCTAGGTCAGCGGTTCTCAACCACCGTGTCGCGACACATTGGTGTGTCGCAAGTGACTGTCAGGTGTGTCGCGAGATTTACCAAATTTGTATGTTATCCTTTTGTACCTGTCGAATTTTTGTCTATAGAAAAAAATATATCCATTTGCGTCATCAATAGTTGCATAAATTTCAGCCGGAACACGCCAGAATGCAGTACCGCCACCTCACAGAGGAATTTTTTTGCACAATGTTTTTTTATCAATCAATAATGACTCTTGAAAGACCAAAAATAGTGTTAAACTGCTGTTTTCAGGGGTAGATTTTCAAATATGATCCCGGAGTACGCTCCCCTCACTTGGGGGTTTGCCCCCCCCCCCGCCGGGGCTTCAAACATTACATAGATATAGGGGTGTCGCAAATTTCTAAGAAGTATTTTTGTGCGTCACCGAGTTAAAAAGGTTGAGAACCGCTGGTCTAGGTAGTGATTCAGTGGGTCTTTGAGTCATCCCTTGAAAGTCTGTCTGGTCATCTCTCTATCTTTGACAAGGGTGTCTGACTGCAGTCATTCTGTTTACATATGGTGTATTTAGTGGCCGAGAGTTCTGTCACTTAGCATTTTTTCCGCTATGCATCTTACTGTTGCCATTTCAGTTGTTTGAAGCAGTTGCTTTGTTTTGCTAACCATGAATCTCTTTTACACAGCATATGCTGACATTGATCCATGCAAACATTATATATCTTTACTTTGCACTCGTTAACATCTATTTATTCTGTCATATAGTCTCACAGCAGTTGGTAAAAAATACATGCTTTCATTGTTATTTTTTTTACTGTAGAAAAGCTAAAATATTAAATTTTTATATAACGAAAACTTCTATATAATTTGCCGGACCAATTATTCATTGGCATATCTGTTGCAAATGAAATATTCTATTTGCACAAAAAGCAATAACCGGAGACATATGACCATGTAGTTTCGGATATATCTTAATACCTATGCCTAATGCATTTTACATTGTTTAACTATAATCCACTTTTCAACTTTGCTTGGGATAAGTTCTCAAAAGTGACAGAGAGAGTTATGTATACAATTTCAGTTATTTCCAAACAGTTGTTAAAGAAAAGATATTAGCGACGATTAGATAAGAATATATACATTTTTAAGCACATTAAAGTACCTCATACCATCTTCTATTAGAAGAACCCTCAGATGTGTGCGTTTCATGGTGCCCATGTTTCATTTTTTACTGCATTGCCATCAACAAAGCACAGCAGGTCCTTATTGTGGTAAAATCTACAATGGTTCAAACTGACGTTTCATGGACAAGTATATCTACAAGTCAACAATTTACGTGATTATTTATAGAAAGAAAACTTCTATTGGCTTCTGGAGGAAGAATGGTAAGTAAACTGTATCCAGAAATATAAATAACCAGCATAAGAGAAACAGAATTGGAAACCCAATGACAAGTACTGCAACTTCCACAAATTGCTGGTACTCTTAATTCAACAATATGGCACAAGCACATGATCAAAGAAAGTCAAGGCATGCAAAACAGCGATACCACTACTCCTAACATATTACGCACACAAAACAAACACAAATGTAAGGGTATAATAAAATGGAAAAATGCGAAAAAAAAGAATAGAATGGTCATGAAAGTTGTATGAGCAACAAAAGAATGGTAAAGATCTGCAGGGATAACAAATCTAATGGAAAGAGCCCCCAAAACGGTGGGGTCCGTGGGGGTTGTCATCCATGGTATCACAAGCGCAATACAATAGAATTTTTAGTCTATGAAAACGAAGAAGTTAGTATGTTTGACAAATAATTTTCAACCAGTAAAAAACTAACTGTGAAATATTACATTATAATTCTTATCTATCTATATACTTTACAATGTGTATGTATGAATTTATTGTGGTGCAACAAATTTATAACTTCATTGGCTGACATTTCAACAAATGCGTTGTAGGGATAGACCTCATAAAGCAGGTGTTCGAATGCTGCCAAAGTAAAAAAATTTTTTGATTCGGTACAAATGTTATAGGTCCTACAACCTACATGACGACATGCATTCAAATGCCAACTTTTGTCTGATTTGTACCCCTTCTAGGACAGGTTTTTTTCCTGGCGGGGCCTCTCCTACTCTCTGTTTGCCCAACAAAAATAATTAAGCTTCTCCGAAAAATTAGTGCAACATTTAAATACATACAACATTTCAATTTTCAATTTTTTTTCAATTGTTCAATTGTTGAAGTTGACGTAATTGAATTGACATCTGCAATCCGTCATTGCGTTTTGATGTTTGAACGAGTGTGTATAGTACCTCTTTATATCATCATTACTTGCTTCAAATTTGCTATTAATCTCATTTATTATTTTTTATAATTTTGTGAGTGTAAAACTGGTCGCTGCTTACATTAGCCAAAATTTAGTGGGAGGAGCTTAACTATTTCTGTTGAGTAAACAGAGAGTAGTTTAGTATACATAG
The DNA here is from genome assembly GCA_036250285.1 of Pyrocoelia pectoralis. Lineage (NCBI taxonomy): Eukaryota > Metazoa > Arthropoda > Insecta > Coleoptera > Lampyridae > Pyrocoelia > Pyrocoelia pectoralis. The sequence continues at coordinate 18,084,491 of CM070078.1, forward strand.
CAGACCCTGCGATCACTGATCAAAAACCTATTTTCGTAATGTGATGAGAACAAAAGTCATAGGTTTATTTGTATACAAATTATTTACCTGAACTCCTTATCAGCATCCAAGAAAAAAACCAATGCACGTGAATAATCCTCACGCTTCAAAGCACTTTTTCCTTTACCATGTAAAGCTAAAGCAACCATAAGGGCCTTTCGTTCATGGGCAGGGATTTTAACAGGATTACCTGATTGATCTTCCAACTATAATTCTATGAATAATACCAACTAAGTTGTTTACCAAATGTTTAAAATACCTCCATATAGTCATTATCATCTGATGCTAAGAGTGTGGTGTCAGCTTTTACATCTTCAATTTCTTGGTAACGATTTTCAATTTCATGTAGATCAGTTAACGATTGATTAAGGGTTAAGGCTAAAATTTGTTGTCCATTTTGTATACCTTGTTCGAAAAGGGTTTTATTTTCCAGTATCACTTTACCATTTGCAATCAATTTTAATCTGCCAAACAAAATTAAATGAAAACATAATTGCACCATAATACATTTTAGGATCATTGATAATTTTACAAATTACCTTTCTTCGGGAATATTTGTTGTTTGCGACACCAAATACTTTAACTGTTGTCCCATTTCCTTTAAAGAAATTTCATGAGACGTTAGTTTCGGAGGTAGATTTTGAATAAGTATTTTGATTTTTAAAGTAGCAATTCCAGAAGAACGGTACAAATCTCTTTGTTTCAGCTTATCTAAGGTGATGGACTGTAATTCACTAACCGCAGCATAACAGAAATCATATTGTATATTTAATGCTTCACTATATTCCAGAGCCAATCTCTGAAAAGAATTACAGCATACATTTTTAAGAAAAATTTGTTGTTCTTATACTTTACTTCTAACTCTGGGGTTGATGGTCCTGTAGGTAAATAATATGGACTTAACCATAATTTAACACCATCTTTTCGTAACTTGTCTCGCACTTGTATAATAATATTGTCAACTTTTAATTCGTTCATTTTCAAGTCATTATTTTTGATTTTGAAATAACTTATGAAGACGTTTTAAACATGATTTGACAAAAAAAACAGTTGTCTTGCAGTGTTGCCTCACTTGCCAGGTGCTTCAGTCATTTGCCCGTCAGAGGACGCTTGAATTCCCGCTAAAACTCCGTTAAATTGAAATTACGTATCGCATAAGCGCAACACAGAATGAAATAGGGAGGTCTCATGATTTTTGTTGAGGTGATATTTCGATACAATATATATCCACGGTTATAGTATCACCCACTAAAAAAATTAGAAACCAAAATTTACCCTTATAATACGCAATACAAATTTATTTTGCGAGCGAGGCTAGAAAACGTACCTGTAGCGAGACTAGCGTCTGTGACGTCACAAACGCTGCTTTCCTATTAAAAGAGACATAATATGCACGCTTTTTAAGTTAGTGTTGTGAACCTTTGAAACATTCCTGTACGTAAGCGGTGCTTTGTACCGATGTGTAAAAATACAACCCACACAACACCGTATAAGACATTTTGAACTGTCCCGACACATGCAAAAAGGAGACAAAAGTGGTTTGCGGCAGTACCAAGAGATATCACGGAAGTGTCGGAGAAATGGACATTGTATTGTTACGAAGACCACTTTAGGCCGAAGAGGCGAAATCGATAGCTAGCATCACCCCTTGTCGTCGGTTTGGAAGAAGGGTAATCAAGGGAAAGGGTTTTAATGAACAGGCACGCTAAGGGGCTGGTCTTGTTATGGTTCTAGCGTTAAGGAGGATTGGGATTGGGGTACACATCAACACACTTTGGCACCGCAGCAGAGGCAGACTGGAATACGAGAAGGACATTCAGAAAGATTCAAAATGTAGTCCGGACCTTACATAAGGGGTTGTAGAAGAAAGTTGTAGACAAACAAAAAAATGAAAATTTATTTAAACCGTACAACGGTACACTGTGACGGAACATTAAAGACTAAAATATATTTAGAATATTATTATGAACACGTTTCAATTTCAAACGATTGCGTCGCCCGCTCTATTATAAATTCTCCGAACTCCGAAAACTGTTTATACTTAAAAATAAGAATTGTTGGATATATAATAATTAATTCCAACAACATTGTCGAGTTAAATACTTATAGGTTAAGATCTAAAAATAACAGGGTTCTCGTACTACCGTACCAATAAAAGTAACAATCAAGTTACCAACTAGGAAGTAACTCGACAATGTAAACTTTAAACTCATCGAATTACGCCACAGGCATGAAAATGGGAATAGTAGATTGAACAATTAAGGGGTAGGTTGCGAGTCTTTAATTTGTCTACAACTTTATTCGGAAAGACCTTATCACCATGATAGTAAGGAGGGTTGTTACTTGTTAGTTCTTGTTTATTGGTTCTTTGGTATGCGGTAGGTAGTTAGTTAGAAGAGAAAAAACTGAACTTGCTAACTGGTAGAACCCTCGTAATATAATTTAAAAAAAGTATCTGGTATCCAGCAGTTTTGGAGAAATTCACAGTCATAGATCGCCGACGACATATACCATAACTTAACTTGTTTGTTTGAAATGTAGGTAATTTTTTAAGAATAAAAATAAATAAGCGAACGAAAAATTCTTAGAGGGGTAATTACCCCTGAAACCGCCACTAAGTCCATTCAAGTGATCAACAATCCCTATGCTGTTTACACGGCAAGCGGAGAAGGTGGAGCCTAAATGTAGATACTGACGTCAAGCAAATAAGAAATCGTTTTCGGTAGTACCTCCATTTTTGACACAAAAGGGCTTTATTTCGAGCTTAATGATTGTCTATTTACAAATTATTTTTTCACCACTAGATTTCTTAAAAGTTTAGTTGTGATTTTAATGTGTAAAAAGTATATGTTACATTTTTTGAGACCTCCCTATTGCATTTGTATTCTTAAACTCGCTCGTAGCGAAGCGAATCAATAAGTTGTTCTTAGTAAATTCTTGTGGCATATTGATATTAGCAAGTAAGTAATTAGTATGTACTCAAGGGCGTACGCAAGGTGGGGCAAGGGGGGGCCGACGCCCCCCCCCCCCCTTGGCCCAAAAAGAATTGTACTAAATATTAAAATTTATTACTGGTCATATAATTTCAGGAGAAATTAAGCATTTCCTGGCCTTTCTTCTAAATAAATGGTATTTGTACCCAAGGGGAATTGTATGATGCTTAAATGTATTGAAAAGAATTGTGGGGTAACAACATAGGCAATAAAGATTAAACACGTTTCCAAACAATTTTATTTTTTGGCCCCCCCTAGCCAAAAAGCTGCGTACGCCCTTGTATGTACTACACTAATTATATATTAAGTAATTAAGCATTGTTTTATGCATATGTTGTAAGGGTTATAATTGTATTGTTATATCGTGGTTATGACGTAGGTGAAGCTTTGGATTGGATCTTATCACCGGCAAGTCAGATTAAACTGGGAAGTTCACGTCTATGGTTCACGTGCGGCCTTAAGTAATCGAGCCGCCATCTACCCAACCAACCATATCGAGAATCGCCGGTTGGAAAATAAGATTGCTCGTAATAAGGAAGATCTCGGGGCGCCCCGACGGCCGTATCGGCGCTGGTTCCAAATCTGGTACAGCAACTGGTCAAGTAACAAACGTAGCTCACCACGAACCTTTCTTTTATTGTGCACGTCATAGTCATAGAACGTTCCTTCTTACTATAATATTATACATATTTGCGCATGTTAATTAATTAAATTTTCATATAACCTAGTTAAAACTTTATTAAACTCTTCGATCCGCGGCTTCACCGCAATCTTAGGCGAGTCCACTGGGCACTCGCTTCACTAACACTCCGCAAACACGTTTCACAATAATTATTATTATCTGTTGTAAAAGTCGAATTGAAGCGAAAATATATCTCCATGTCCTTTTTTAATACATTGGATTTATATCCTGCAGCCAGAGTCTAGATAATGTTTTCTTTAAATGCTGCTTGAAACCGCCCGCCTTTGATTTCTTGATGTAGGTAGCTGCAATTTGTTATCCAGTATATCGAACGCTCTTTAGGTTTTCATTGTTTAACTTTTTATTAGTGAGAATAGATAAATGTTCACATAAATAACATGTAATATTTAAAAAAAAATCGTTGCATTTACCGCCAGAAAGTTCCAATTTCCGACTAAATTTTCCGGTAGGTATCCTATCCGCGACGCGATTTTTTTCTCCGCTTACCGCATTCAAAATCCACTAAAGCTGCCGGGAATTCCGCTGATCTGGCACCACTGATCCCACTGATGCCTCAAAACGACGGTGTTCTGTGGTAACGATTAACGACGTTGTGAACCATTGAATAATAGCTTTCTTTATTCAATGTTGTGAACGATGTGAACACAGACCATTAAAAATAAAGACGAATTAAAAGATACGATAAAATGGGAATAGCGATAGTAGCGCTCCACGAGCATCTGGTTGAACTATAGTTCAACGACGCAGTCGCAAGCATTCTGTGAATGATCTGTGGCAAGCATGATGTAATGTAAGAACGTCGCAAGTACAATTATTTAATGTTGACCAATGAATAAATAGTGTCAGGAAGAAGCATTTGCAATATTATCGTGCGACCGCGATGGCCTGTGCATATGGCAGATGATTGTTTCCTGTTTCACAGTGGTGTGCTGTCGCAAAAAGATACTTACTTGAAAAATAATAATAAAATATAGATTTCTACTTTTATACATTCGTATAGTACTAAGTTTTGTTTTTTTTTTACTTGTTTGGCTACAAACGGTTATTTAAAGGTAATTTATAGCAATAAAACACACTATTGATACGACAAAGCGACGTAGGCGCACCAAGCGGTAAAATTCTGAACCGTTGAATGTGAGACATATGTTCATGCTTTATTAGTCTTGTGGTTTGATTTTGTGTAAATTGTGTAGTTTTTAACATTATTATTTGAAATTGATTGTGGATGAAAGCAAAAAACGTTCAGCAAAAAGCAATATTTATTGTAGTGTAGCTCATGTTCGTCATATTACGCTGAAAATTGTTCTTTTCATATTTTCCAAGCTGATAAAAGATGAGGATTACTTTTTTAATAAGTTTAATTAAAGCTTAAGAAGTACTGGTTGAGTGGTCTGTCTGTAGAAGAAAAAGTTCCAGTGTTTTTTTTTAGTTTCTTAAGATCGTTTATTCTTAATTGTCAATAAATATAACAGTTACGTTTCGCTGTAAACTAGACAGCTTCTTCGGACATGTACATTTAATTTTTATGATTGAGTAAAAGTTAAAATTTGTAAGGGTATACGAAAAAGTGTGATGGGTTTTCATATACCTACCCTTACAAATTTTAACTTTTACTTAATCATAACAATTAAATGTACATGTCCGAAGAAGCGGTCTAGTTTACAGCGAAACGTAACTGTTACATTTATTGACAATTAAGAATAAACTATCTTAAGAAACTATAAAAAAACCACTTGAACTTTTTCTTCTACAAACACATTTTTTAATAAGGGTGCAAAATTTGAATTCCCAATTAGCAAATGGTTCATTCTTAAATTTGTAAGCATAATTCCAACGAATTTTGTTTGAAGAAAAACATGCAGTCTTTAAAATTTCCTGTTAGCAGTCACAACTATGCTCATGTAGAGTTAGCATACAAGCGATCAAGAAGACTAGAACAAAGAAAATAAATGCCAGAAGCAACTTAAGTATTTAAGTAATGAATGAAGATCCCATTGTGGATGACCCACAATAAAATATGTTCCGCATTAAAAACGGCTTTCCTCCTTGTAATGGTCTTAATCCAACTCCAACGTAAGGCATAATATCAGTTAATGATATTAATGGCATATTAAATAGCAACTGAACACAATTAACTTGCGATTCTTGCGAAATAAACCAAGGTAAACAAATAACTAAAAGTCAGCTGTCTCACATTCGACAGCCATCGCGATTTTTTGTGCTGCCATCTATATTTACTTTGTTTCGCGAATATTAACGTGCGAAAAAAGTTTTAAGCCCTTAGAAACAACACAGACGCCTATGTTTTAACCTCAAATTATGTGTTAACGAATCATGAATTCTACATAAATTAAATGATCTGAACTACTTCCATATGAAATCATGAATTGTGATTTCCACACTAATAGAATAAAAATCACCACTAATTTATCGTTAAAATGTAAATTTAAACAAAAACTAAGTATACACGTACGCAACGACCATCAACATAACATAAACAAAGTGAGTCAAACTTGGCCTTTCATGGCCGCATTTCCGTCTCGCATTGACATATACAGCCGTCTGCTATATGCTTCTTCCTGACACTATTTATTCATTGATGTTGACATATGATTGATATATAAATATTACATGTGTTATTGCATCTTTAATGCTGTATGTTGTTATATACTTAGCAGTTTTGATTATTTTTGTATATTATGTACCTTACATGTGTTTTTTTGTCACAAGGGCTAAAGGTAACATCGAAAAGTGTAATTTGTTCATTGTAAGTAATAAAATGTTAGGTTAACATTTCTGGAAGAAAATTCAAATAACAAATTTCGTCGTTTGGTTGTACTCACATGAAAATGGTAAGATATTTTAAGAGAAATGTAATGCCTGTTAACCACCTTTCTCTTATTATACTTTTATTCATGTTACCACCTTTTATCGTAAGAAATGTTAATAATTGTTTTCAGATTATAAACGAATCAACAAGTTCTATCAAAGATGGTGATTCTACCAAGCCCATGTGCTAGCTTAGTTTACGGTACCCAGAAAGTATACCTACCCACAAGTAGCTGTAGGTTCTTTCTTGATAGCCTTGTGCAAAAACGTGCCAGGCTGCGAGATGATCCTCTGAAAGCCTCTCTCGCATGTCGACAGTCTAACATCAAGTTCCAGCTAGCCTGTATTTAATAGTATTGTTTAACAATAAAAAAGTGATGTTTTATTAATCGTTTTGTTTGTATATACCAATATAAGATAAAAAAATTTCTAAGAAACATCCCCCCTATTTAAAATTTTGTCGCGACATTATATAGTTCATGCAGCTGCTAAGGGTGCGCTGTAGTCGCCGTGTTTCTCATTAATTATTAACATTCATTGGTCTTCCTTTGGTTAGTGGTCTGTGGATGTGATCATATATTTGATTTTGTTCGATACCACTTTAGAAAGTGACTCTGTAACTTTGTATTGCAATTGTAATTATTTTATTTAAAAAAATCAGGCAGTCGTGAGGATCCGTTGCTATGAAACAAATAATAGTATATTATTTTATGTGGAGAAGTACTACTTCTCATGGCGCGACGGCCGACGTGTTTGGGGTCGGGGTTATTCATGTAACTGTTTGCCACGTGCGTGAGATGTAATAGGGGATTAATAATTGATATAAATTCTCATTTGGATTTATTTGGTAATCAACTTTAGGGGGGGGGGGGGGGACTGATCATTTATTAAGGTTCACATGTGTCTGTCGTTCACTCCGGTGGCATTACGTTTTAATATGTAATTGAATATCGCATTTCTAACAATGAACAAGGTGTGACTTTATCCTGGAATGCTTGTGTACTAATATTTTCATCCGCGTAGACGGTGACGCTAATAAACTAATTAACTTATGTCCGTATCGCCTGTCGCAATCCAACTTTAGCCCACGAATACCTCGCAACCAGAGGCGTGAAAAGTGTACCTACCTATGCGAGGGGTTGCAATTTTTAATATGGCCAAGAGGCTTGTACCATTGATTGTACTCATAAACCGTGCGATCATCAACATTTTTTTGTAATAGTGTAGTGTTTGTTGATGCTCTTCGGTGCTTCGGTTGTTTTTTCTTTCACTTCTTCCACGGTAGCTGAATCGCTTCACTTAGGGTCCAGCATGTCACGCAGTCCACCCTTTTCGGCCGGTTTTCAGGTTGATTATAGTTTATAGTTTATTAAATCATGCATTACGCCTTGAAAGACCTTACATTTGTCAACAATAAAATAAACCAGAAAGTATACAAACTAACATATAAATTACTCATAATACAAAATACATGTCACAATTCCATTTTATGAATACATTGTAGGAATTCATCGTATGATTATTGAATATTGACCAAATTGATAATGCACAACCTTCCATACCTACTCCTCGGTCGTAAAAAATTAAGGGTGGTCTTTACATTTGATTTCACCCCTCTCCCGTTTTTGGTTACAAATCGTTCACATGTTTTCATTGGCTCAATTGTTAGATTTACGGGATAGTTAAGCGGGATGAATGTTTCAGTTTAACATCAAACGTCAATTCCATTAGGTTTACCCAAAATGATTATTTCCGTGACATATTTTGTAAGTGTAAATACAAAAAAATTGAAATATTTACATCTAACAAAAATTTGTGGAAATGGCAACATTGAATGTTTTTCTCTTGTCAAATTTTGTGTGACGTCTAGAAAATCTAACCCAATGAATAAATAGTGACACTATTTATTCATTGATCTAACCCTTATTAAAACTGTCACATTTAAATAGTTAAACAACATAAAATGAAATTTTGAATAAAACTTTTTAGCGAATCATTCCATAATCTTCGCTCGTTACACTTGTAACTATTTACAAAAAGTGACCAATTTAAGTAAATCCTTTCCTATGAATTTGGGTTTATTTAATCGTGTTAACTTTAAGGTAGGTAAATAAAAAGCAATTACAAAATGTAAATATTTACTTTTTGCTTTAGGAAAACACTGAAAGCAAGGGAATGTATTCGGAATGGACTTCTTTAAGCCCTGTAGTTCAGAGATGTGGCTCGGAAGGTTTCAGCGTTTTAGATAAATTTGGTATTACAATCGGTCGTGAAGTAACTTTAAATGTTGTCAAACAGTTAGCCAATAACTTAGGAATTACTCAAGCAGCCGAGCCGAGTCCTCTTAATACGGATAAAGAGGTTTGGTGCTTACGTTCTATCTAGTTCTAATAATATACTTCTATTCTATAGGTGCAATGGTGTATGGAAGTAATCTGTTTTGGTTTGTCCCTTCCTTTAACGGAACATGATGTTATAAAAGATTGTGTAAACATTTATTGCGAGTGGTTATCTTCCTTGTTACCAAATTGCAAAGTTTGTGTCCCCGGACCGGTTTGCAATGAACCTAATATGTATGCACGAAAAATTATTGGACATTGCTATCATTTGTTTTTACCACGTGAAGGAGAAGGTAAATTTTTAGACTTAGTCTAAACGTAAACTATAAGACCTTTTTTATTACGCATTCAAGATTGGACTTTCCTGTATCAGGATATAGGTAGGGATTATAACTTCAGTTTCTTTATATATAAAGCTTTGTCTAGTTTAAGAAAGTCTTGCACATTTTATTACTCATCTGCGTCGGGCTGTATTTGAAATATAAAATGGTTTTGAAATTATATTTCAAATACAATAATGCTTTTTAAATACAATATGCCTTTCATTCATCCATATCTTAGTGGCTGCATAGTTAGTAAGGGGATGCATTCATTTGATGTGTTGCATTTTTAATTTAAAATGATTATAGTTATTGTATGTATTTAGAAACAGTGCACATAGTCTGCCGAGTCAATAAAACTGTCCTGAAGGAATTACATATTATGTTCTCAATTTCCTTTTAAAAATAATTAAATGTTAATGGCTTAGAAACGTACTAGGAGACAAATTGATATAGTTTTTATATGACCTGCTTAATGTTTTAAATCATTTATTTGGCAAATGGAAATGATACATATTACGGGTTTATTGTACCCATAGATAATGGAACATTGGGTTAGATTCACTCTTTAAAATAAGTAGGCAATCGTACTAATAACATTGGGGGGACTACCAATGTCATAGAATGTCTGGTTTAAGAATTACAGATAGACCTGCCATTCGTTTGAATTTATTTTTGAAACACTACATTATGTTTAAAACAGCTGAAGTTCCACACACCCAATCTGCAAAAATCATTGGTAATTATTTAGAATCCAGGGGGTCATACACCAACCTGTTTCAACCTAGAAAAGAGTATTACCAGACATCTGTGAAAAGTTACCGCATAATGACCGCAAGTCGCTAAATTGTTTAATAATTCAATAAACAAATAATAGCAAAATGTTAAAACTTAGCGAATTTGCCTATAGGTGGAGGTATCAAAAAAAGATCGATATATACATTTATATTTTTGTATTGTGTTTTCTTTTCAAAGCAATTTTGAATTGTGCAACTTGGGTTAACTTTTATTTCTTTTTTATAGGTTATTCACTCCCTTTTGATTATTCTACAATTTCTTGAGTTATCGATTATGTACAACGTCTCTTACAGGTTATCCGCTAGTATATAAGGCCGTTTAAATGCCACTGTTTTACTTATGTAGAGCGATATTCAACTAACGATAATAAATTACACACTGATCTGTGTCTTAGGTTGAGAAGAGGATCCGATCCCCATCGCTAAAATCTTTTCTATTTATTGCTGGCACACATTAGACACGTGTCTTTATATATTGGGTACTACTTTATTGTTACAGGGAAGGCTCCCACGGCCGCCAGAGTCAGTGTGATAAAATCGCCACGGGCCGAAACGTTGACTTTTCCAACTTTGTCATAGTGCAACTCCGAAAGTCGTTTTTATCTTACTCCTTGACCATTTTAAACTGGCTGGATATGTGAGTTGCAATGCCCAAGTGCGTTTACATGAGTAATGCTTTACTATTTGTTTCATATTTATTTTTTAATTGCAAATTCCAGAGTCAGTAGATTAACAGAGTAGCGTAACCTCAGCGACGACCGCCATGTTTACTCATTTTCGCGCATCAGTCCCTACACGCTCGGTGCGGCACGCGATGTTTTGACGTAATTTTTCGGAATGTAATAAAAGAAATTCATATAAAAAATATATTTTAAGATACTGTGGATTTACATTATGTACTTCTAACCTATGCACATGGAATAAACATGGCCACCAGGGCGGCATGTGCGGGTCAAACGTGATGTGCAATTGTTTTTCAGATGTGACCATTGCAATAGTAAGAAGAATGCTTCGTATTTGTGTGTATGCCGCTCAAGCAACTGGATCTCCTTGAACAACATATCCCCCAGTATTCTTAAGCTACAAATAAATTATAAAAGAAATCTAATTTTATAGTAGCTGCCGAAAGTCGTTATTTTGTATAGACATTTCAATCCTTTTTCTCACCCCAACATCATCATAGTCACGGTAAATTTGTATGCTGAAGCTCGCATTTTTTCTTTAAAATGTTGCAGATATTGTAGAGCATTTATATAGACTTGTTTTTTAACTAAGAAAGTGAACTGGAGATGTGATAGTCTGACCGGTTTCTTCATTCAATTTAATTCAAAAAATTAAATCAAAAAAATCCTGCAGATGGAGTAACTGATCCCCTAGAAAATTCAGTTACCCTTCAGCTGCCTTAATATTTTTGGCACCTTAAATTAAGGAGTTGTTCTTTATTGTGCCACAGTTGCATAGTGCCTGAAGATTGGTTGATCTGCGCATAAGATCAAAATAGAAACTCCATTTGATTTGGACTCTAATTACAACATAATGTTTGCTTTGCATTGTTTTCTTCGTGTAAATGATAAAGATGTGTTTTTACAACATTCTCCAAACAAAAGATAGAGCGGCCGTACACGAGCCGCATTTTGCAGTCGGACCGACCACAAAATTGCGGTCGCGTTCCGGCGAACTGCAGTCCCCCATAAGAAATACTGCACCAACCGTACATGGGCGTTCACTGCAGTCGAAACGCGCGTCTGTAGTTTCTTATGGGGCGACCGCAATTGTGTGGTCGGTCCGACTGCAAAATGCGGCTCGTGTACGGCCGCTCTTACTTACTTAAAAATGGTTTTTAAATAATGGTTATTGAGTTAAAAAAATAAGTCATCAGTACTGAAAGCATCTATTTGCTATTTTATTGATGCACTGTATTTTACATTCTCCTAATTTGTGCTTCAATACACTTGACAGGCTTTTCTAAGGTAGACTAAGGGTACACTAGGTATTTTATGAAATGTATCCATTTTTAAAAAATATTTTCCTCTATTTTTAGGACAAGATGTTATCAATAGGCAGGCAGTATTATGTCACAGAGTGTTACGTACTTTACAGCAAGTAGCGCAAGAGTCAAAAATTTTAGAAATGGAAACGTGGGAATCGCTTTTATTATTTCTACTATCAATCAATGACACATTGCTTGCACCACCATCTGTAAAAGATGATGTAGCCGATCAGTTGTGTGAGAGAGTTTTAAGTGTATTGTTTGAGGTAAAATTCGTTTAATTGAAGGAGTTCATAATTAACTAATTAATGTTTTAAAGGTTTGGTTGATTGCATGTGCGAAATGTTTCCCCACACCTCCACTTTGGAAAACGTTGCGAGAACGTTGTATGAATTGGCGTCATCGTATTGCTTTAATCGAACAGTGGAATAGGGTCAATTTAGCCTTAACAGCACGTGTGCTTGCTTTCATGTACGGTCCTGGATTTCCGGAATTAAAAATAGGTAACTACAGTAATCTGTTTCGTTAGTATTTAACATTTATTTTTAAAGGAGAAGATGATTTGATTCCAGCAGGTATGAATAATAACACAGTTGTGCAGGCTTGGTACCGTTTCCTAAATACAATCGGTAATCCCGCTAATTTAACAAAGCCTGAGGTATGAATAAGGATTCATTTTTGATTGTTTTTAATATTCCTTTCCAGATTATTAGCCAAACACCAAAATTTTTACATTATGCTATAAGCAATGAAACCGTTGTTGATCCATGTTATCACAGCTGTTTACAAGCACTTCCTTTAATATTTTTAAAGGCTATTAAAGGGATAGCTGGGCAAGTGGATGCGTTTTTAGGTGTGTGTAATGTTAATTTTTGTTATTGTGTTTATATTTGGGAATTGCACTGACTTTAAAATTGGTGTAGGTATAGCACAACCGAGTTGGTGGGAAGAGGTAGTGGTTGGATGTAGCACTGATAAGAACAAGGAAATAGGTTCTTCTACTTCAATACATTCTCCTACTCCGCCACCTCAACGCAGACTTGCTAAAAGCTTTAGTGTTGCCCCTTCTGCAGTATCTAAGGGTTAGATATTTTACTTTTCTATCTTAATATCTTTGTTAAGAGATGTGCAAATGAATATCAATTTCGAAGGTGGTCATGTCATGCGTTGAAATCAATTTTGCTTGACAGATATAACAATATTGTAATTCAAATTGAAATTTTTATGTCAACATTTTTTTAAAAACTGTATATATTATTGTACTTTGTTGTACCATGATCCTCACAATAATCTTATTTTTGGGGTGATGCTGTAAAAACTAGTTCTTATTCAAACTAAATAGATTACGGTCCGCCGGTGATCTTAATAGTCTTCACTTTGATGTACCCAGCCATTCTGATTTCTCACCAATTCTGCTACACAATCTCGAGTACATTTAATTATTAGAATTAATCGACTGAGTAAGAATATTAAATACAGGTTGCTAAATGATAATGTTATTGGTGATAAGTTTCATCAAAATTTCCTCTGATGATTACGTAAGCAAAGGAGATTTTGCTAGCATGGTTTATGGTTTGTTGGATCCAAAACAGTCATTTTTCATTCCTTTTACTTCTTTTCGCATCAGTAACAAATTATCTTATTCACCGTTGAAATACACAATGCTAACTAATATAAAAACGGTTTTTAGGTGATGACAATGTCAATGCAATTCTCAATGATGGCTTACATAATTTTATTAACAAAATATGGGTGTTTAAAACATTATTTAGTGGTAATTTAAAATGTTGTTTATAAAAATTTGAAAATGTTATATACTTTTAAAACACTTGTATATGTATACACAAGAACAGGTTGACGAACCAATTTTCAAGAGTAGGTATAAACAGTTTAATCAGATGATCAATTTATTTATATTATATTATATTTATTTTAAACAACTTTGAGCATATAATTCTAAAGATCTGTGAGAATACCTACTAGAAATCATTCCAAAACTAAAGAGCGCTGAGGTGTGTGTTGGATACATTCGGAATTCGACGATGATGCAAAATAAATTTTAACTAAACATCATTATCAAAATGTATGGAAAGGTTTATCTTTAATTTAACTACAAAATGAATGCATTACAAACTAATGAATACATTACTATTGCTGCATTAATTCTACAGTTCTGTATAAAGCAATGGTATTGGTAGGTCATTCACATTTTGGGAATATGTTTATTGTGCCAACAATTTAGTTATGGAATAAACGCATCAAAGGGTAAAATGTTTCAGTTAGATAATGTATTGATATTTGCAACTTACAATTAGTCTTGAAACGATCTCTACACAAAGAAAGACCTAAAAACTATAAATAGCATTTTAAATTATCCTTAACCATATAAAATGTATGCATATTGTGTTATTTTTCTTTGTTTGTCGATGAGCTTTTACAATTAGTTTTGTTTGCTAATTTTTGTAGTTTGTTTGCTAAAATTAATATTAACGAATATTTTTTAGTTTATTTAATAAAGCAGTAATTTAGAAGGACGCAAAATTGATGTTATCTCGTCATTGTTTTCATATTGCATAGTACAGGTTGCATTCTAAGATTGATTGTTTCATAGATCAATAAATCTTAAATGAAATGCACCTTTGGTATCAGAATTACCTAGTAGAGCTAAAGTGTGTGAAGTTATGAAGGATGTTTTGATTAGAATTTTGTGGTTTTGGCCACTGTAGGGTTAGAGAGGTAAGTGGTTGGATAGAGGTTGGTTTTTGTTTAGGTGTGGGATTGTCATGAGTGGGAGGGTTAGTTGTGAGTTCGTACGAGATGGTAATTGGTAGGTTGAAACTAGTGGATTCGATGTACATGGCTTGTGATCTGAAGCGGTATGCATGTGAAGGAATAGAGAGGCATCCATGTTTCGCCTTGGTGAAAACTGTGAACCAGAAAACAAGTTTGGGGACGAATATGTTCAAGTGGGGTATTAAGTGCACCCAAAGAAGGAAGGACGTTTTGTTTTTTTAATGGATTAGGTTGCTGTTTTAGTTTAATAGAAAAATCAGGCCCCATTGACCATGACCATGGCTTGCTCACCTGTATGAAACAGTGGCTTCCTTTAGAATAGACCATCTTCTGATCTTCCAGTTGCTTCTTGTTGTTTTGAAGGTGTGATCTCTTTGTGTGTGACCCCAACAGTATTCCATTTAATATACACGACACTTTTAATTCCTCTCTCGCTCCAACCACTAAATGAGTTTAAACATTTTAGAATAAGAATAATAATAATAATAATAATAACCATTTATTGCCAATCTGATCTTGATGACACTAATAAATTGCGTAATTGTACAATAAATGTTTCAGATACTAATAAACATATACTATTTTAGATGATTGATGATTATGAACGTGCATTGTACAAACTGTGAAACTAAGTCATAAATTGATTTGTTGTTTCACAGTTTGTGCTGTTGTTCTGTTTGAGTGGACAATGTACGAGTGAGTGAAAAGTTCGGGGTACATGAATTAGTGTCTTAAGTGTCAACCGAAAGTGTCGAGTCGATATCATCTGGTGATAGCGTTGAAGTAATTTTTTTTATACTAGCCACGAATGACCGTATGTTGTTAAACTGAAAAATATCGATACAACAAATATTTCACTTTTTAAAATTCTATATAGGATGGATGAAAGTGAAGGTATATCAATGATTTGTACACCTTTGTGTAATGACCAAATTTGTACACCTCTTAACTTTTTTCTTTTAGTTATTATATATTTTCCAATATATTAAATCTTTAAAGTTTTGGTACTATTTTCTAATATTCAAACTGCAGCACTGTGGTGTCTATGTTCAATATGTTTGTAACTGTCTAAAGCAATTTATGTAAGTATAAAAAAAGCTTAATACGTGTATGTTCATTGTGTTTTGACAGTGTTTTAATTCTCTAATTAAGACAAATGCTGAATACAATCACAGTATAGATATAATCTTGCATCTTTTCACTTATTGTCAGCACGTTGATCTTTTTGTACACAGTTAAGGTCAGACTCACACAAGTAGTTCTCCAGTCCCATTTATTATACTTTGTATCTAAACTGTGGTATATACATTGACAGGCAACCTTCAATTGTTTTCACTGTTGTACAATTGGAACTATATACAGGTATGCCAAAAACATCTTTAATTGGGTTAACAAGCAATAGAATTTCTACAGTAGTACAGAGCACCTCAGCTCCAAATTCTGGTCCATCTTCTACCTCTAGTATATCTTGTAAGTTAGTTATTAAATTACTTCGTACATATTGTAATCTGTAATGTTTATAGCACTTTCATCGTTAAACATGGAAAGTAGAGCTCCATTAGCAGCTGAACGAGCAAAATGCAACAGTATTTTACATTTATTCGGGGAATGGCTCTTTGAAGCAGCATTCGTTGGCTCTAGTCTTGTACAAAGTAAATTTGACCGTTAACTTGTGTGTTCAATAGTGGTATGGTGATATTTTAGATCAAGACACAGATCATAAACGGCCCAGTTCGGTTATAATGGAAGGCTCAAAATCTAAAGGTGCTAATTCGTTTCACTTAAATTCTATAACCGACTTAACAGATTTACCTTCGAGTTTAACAATTGATAAGTACGAAAGCGGACGAGCAGAGGCATTAGGTGCTCTTTGTAGGATATTTTGCGCAAAGAAATCTGGCGAGGAAATATTGCCTGTATATTTGGCGCGTTTTTATCTTGCTGTTGAGCAAGGTTTACAGGTTACATCTGATAAAGAATGTGGTGAAACAATTGTGGCGATCTTAATGAATTCGCAAAATATATTCAAGCTTGATTTGGAAGGTGTGAGGGTGCTGGTTCCTTCTATTGTATCAGCTTTAGAAATAGTGTTAGCAGATAAGGATTCTAAATTATCACCTAATATTTCGAAAGTAGATTTAAGACGAGCTTCGATTAGTTTACTTTTGTCAATATTGGTGTTGCCTCTACATTTTCAAAATATTCAAATTCGCGAATTAACTGCAAGTTCTGGTATGTAAAATTGTTTTGAAATGTAATTGAAAATAATATTTTAGAACATCCAATCGCGTTTTTGGAGCTTAAACCTAAGTTAATGAATTTATTGATGAATGCGTTACAAGTCGAATCTGATCCTCAAAATGCTCATATGTTATTAGGTGGCTTATTTTTGTGTGTACAAGACTCTGCTGCATTTGAGGCTGTTGAACAAGTTACTCAACCTTTACCTGAGTCGGCAACAACTAATTTGTTAAGTTCAGGTATTTGTATATTTTATTGCGTCCCAACTTTGAAGCTTATAGCATTGATTATATACTATAATCACATTGATTATATACTATAATCAATGCTTATAGTCAAATTACCTATTGAATGTTACTTATATTTATTGAATAATTGTATCTACATTGTGATAAGTAACATTTCTATTTGTAATTTGTCATCACATGCTTGTTGGAATGTCATGCACATGATTTTATTGGATCATGTGTATCGAAAGTCTTTTGTTGTATTGGTAATTGTTCACAACACACATATCATAATATTTATTTATAGCATGTTCATTTTATTTGCATAGGTACTTACTTTGTCAAATGTAGGACACCTGAAAAATATTGTTTATAAATTGGAAATGTTTATTATAAATGCAATTATTGGGAATGTAAGTCCTTAAATGATAATTTTGACAAGTTTACTTAGTTGTTATACACACTTGCTGTAAGAAATAGAAATGCAATGAAATGGTGCCAAAGCAGAACCGTTCATGCAATACTCGAATGTTGACAGCTGGCACAATTATTACCTACATTGGTTGCTGTTTATCAACAGTTGTCGCGCCCTTAATTTATTAATTGAAAGATTGATGCATCTTTTTTTCTGTACAGATTTTAGCTTCAAACTTGGGACATGACTGTACTTTTTGCCTTTGTTAAGTACCACTAAGCATGTTAATGTTTATTTCTATTATTGATTTGCTTGCATGATAGCGTCTGATACCACAAGCACTTCCAGCATGACAGGAGGCTCTGATCCTCGCTCCGACTACTTTAGAAGCGATACTTTATGTGATATACATCCACTTGGTATGTTGCATTTGTTTCATGCACAATCGCATATGTTTTTAAGCTTAAAAAGCTTTATTGTATAGCTCTACATAGATATGTTTCAACAGATTCTGCCCATGCGTTATTTGTACGTGCTACTTACTTAGTATGCCATCGATTAATTTCGTCATGGAAGACAGACTTAAATGTATCCTTAGCAGCTTTGGAACTTCTTTCGGGATTAGCTCGGATACATATAAAGGAGTCAGGTTCGTGGCTCATTTTTACAATTTTGTTGTTTTAATATACATAAAAATTTATTTATTAATTAGCATCCAGAAAGTTTTCGGGTATGAATTAATTTCTTCTTCAATATTTTTTATTTACAACTCAAGCAAAAAATTAATCTTAACTTTAATTAGATACTCTATTGCTGTTCCTTCAACTTTAGATGTAAATTTTAAAAACTGTTTTACATACTGTAACATTGGAGGCCTAAGTTTATATGTTCATTTATTTCAAATACATATCTTAGGCACTGCTTTATTTATACCAGAGTTGATTAAATGTGGATAAAAAGATATACAAAAGCAGAATGAAACCACTTCAAAATCATTTGACCCTTGGTGACGTTTTCTAAAACTGGGCATGAATAGTAATAATAGATAATGCGTTCAATATTTGAAAATTCAATGATTGAGTTCATGGATCCAAAACACACTGACTTCGAAATCTTTTCGATCTGACTTTAATAGCCAAAAAAGTGAGTTCATTCTGGCCTTGTTTATCTACTTGTTGTCACCATGATTTTAGGCAGATTAGTTTTTCACTTGAACGATATGAAACATTTAACAGATAGTCTGCACAAAAATCATTAATCCAATGTTATATTTAATCTTGATGTTAAGTAATATGATTGACTAGCTAATGGCATTTTTGCATTGATCATATTCCTTAACAGGATCAGGATGATTTTGTTTTGTGATATTTTTATATTGTAAAATTTTTTATGAAATGTAAACTACTTTTATTGGATTTAGATGCTTTAGAATGTAAACGTGCTGTAAAATGGCTGTGTGACTACATTATTTATCAATGTTCACGACCACCACCCGCTCATTCAAAGGATCTTCATTCTACAATAGTGGCAGCATTCCATTGTTGTTCAGTTTGGTTGTTAGAGCATCCTTACTTATTACGTGACAAGGATTGTCTAACAACGGTAGTACTTATCTTATTTCATCTCAAAAGATAAATCGTTTTATGCTTTAAAGGTTTTGGAGGTAGCGGAGCTTGGAGTTTCAGGAACAAAATCAGTTGGTAAACCAGGGGAGAAAATTAAAATGAAAGACGACAAAGAATTAAAGCCAGCTTCAATGAGAGTTCGTGACGCTGCTGAAAATTTGTTAACTAGCATTTTGGAACAAGTTAGTTACAAAATATGATTCATCGATAGATCTTATATTAACTTTGTTTAAGGTTGGATATTTTCCAAATGAATGTGGCCCTGAGTCAGTATCGTCACTTTTAGATGAAGTATCTTTGTTACAACATTGTAATTCATGGGCAACTGACTGTTCTGATCAGACATTAGCTGTTGAACGATTTCGATATTTTGTTTCGGAGGGATCCATTATGTTAGCTTTGCTTGAAGAACCGTTAGGAAATGATCAGGTATGTCAGTACCTATATTTTAAAAATCTTTAACATCCAATGTATCACCCAGTATTACAAATTTAAGCAATCTTATCTTATCAGCATATGAGCTTCTTATGCATGATGTATACAAATTGTTTATTTTATTTATTGCCAACTGTAAAGATCGTGCATGACCTCTGGCGGCAATTCATGCAACCATTCTAAGTAGGTAGTTTTTAATTGTTTTTCATTTCTAAATGTTTTGATTAACTTTAAATTCATTGAATAAAAGTAACTAATTAATGGTAGCATACACAAATTCAAAAATACACAAGTTTACCTCCTACTATCCATTTGATCAATTAAAAATTCATTTTTTAAATTTAAGACAATTAAAGACTACTTATCTACACTAGTTGAATAAATCACACCCAGAGGTTGTCTGAGATAATTATATTTGGCAATTTCCCTTTCCTAAAATCAACCCAAAATGGTCTTGAACAGAGTTTTTTGTTTAGTACGGCTGACATTCATTATTTAGTGTTCGTGTAGTATTTTTTCCTAATTCCTTACTTCACCAACTATTTTAGGATCCACAACCAACAGTTACTTTGCTTATTAGAGGACCCTTTGGTCGTCATGCATGGACTATGCAACTAAGACACTTACCAAGGCATCGATCTGGCACTAAGTATCACGCACCAAGCCCCGGCAGGCCAGTTGCAATGCAAGATAACCCAGTACGGCCTGAGGTCAGTCCCAAATATTTTCCAGATGGTGTAGATCGAGTACTGCAGTGTAAAGCGTAAGTTCTCATTTTATAAATTCATTTCATTACTACTTCTCTAATTAGCGATCAAGCAATTCCTAATTTGGATCATGCCCTATCTGATGACGCAATTGCCAGCGAGGAAACAAAAAAACTGAGTCAACTTTTAAAAAGACAAATTACAGCAGAAGCTAACATGGTTAGTAACCACTCGCAGCAAGCACAATTACAAGAATGTACACCACCATCAGTGTGTCACGAATTCCAAACTTCTCGTCTATTTTTATCACATTTTGGATTTTTATCGTTGAATGGTGATAGTGAGGTTAGTACTGCACTCAAGTGATTTTAAAGTACCATTTGTATGCTTTCGCAGAGTCCGCCTTTTAATCAAACACTTATTGCTTTGGATAGTAGTGCGGCAGATTTTTGTAAAGATTTAACTGCGTTAGATAATATGAGCCCCCGAACCTGTGACACTGCACATATTTTTTATGTGCGTTCCGGCCAAACATCGGCACAGGATATTGTTGGTAACATAAGTGATGAAAGTGTCTCCTCTCATTTTGTGGAATTTATACACACTTTAGGATGGCCGGTTTTAGTCAAAAAACATCCAGGTAATTTTTGTTTTTTGCTACGAGTCTATGAAGTTTATAGTGTCGTTTACAATTAGGCTGGACCGGCCATATATCGACAAGTTGGCAAGTGAAATCTTCTTATAAACCTTCAAATCAACAACATAGTGCAGTTAAATTTTATGATGGCCATTCCCATGTATTATATTGGGCAGATGCATACTCCGAAGTGGCTTTCGTGGTACCGTCCTCAAAAAAGAATACATCATACCACGGTGATAGTGCAAACTCTTTTAACACTAACACTTTGTCTTGTAAGTACAAGATGATGGGGAGTTTTTTGCTTATTTGCTTCTTAACATATTAATAGAAATTGAATAGTTATGGTTCAATTATTCTGACATACCATATATGTTCGCAGCATGGCATGAAAACAGTCTATCCGATAATGGTACCATTCGAGATAAAAGAACGCTGTCCTTGGATTTAGATAAACAACCAACACCACCAAGACGTTCTGGAAATAGGCATCATTATTCCCATACTGATACTAAAATTATGATCATTTGGCTGGAAAGTTACGAAGATTACTTAACATTGCCTATAAGTAATATATTAACTATAATTGCAATAGCATTTAACTTTTTTATTTAATAGACGATTTACTTAATTACATGGAAACTGGTTTAGAAGTAGGTCCCACTCGAATTAGTGATGTTTTGGTAATATACTTGCATTGGATGGCAACTGGGTTACTAAGAGTACATTTACAAGGACCGTCTGGGAGAGTTGGTTTGGCGTCACCCCTTGTTGATGGTATGATTGTTAGTAGACGAGCGATAGGGCCGTTAGTTCGCTATACATCAATTAATATGTCTCGACGGCGAAGGTTGGATTCTGATAAGTACGAATATATCTGAATTATAAAAATTCATTAAGTAACCTTGGATTTTTATAGTTACCAACCTCCACATGTTAGAAGAAGAGTCAAAGTTCAGGAAATGGTGCAAAAATATAAAAGGGAAATGAGTCAACCAAAATTGTTCACTTATCTTTTTAATAACTTATAATTTTTATTAAGTTAAACATTTTAATGTAGTTTTATAATACGAAAAGAAATATAGGCTGCAATATGATTGTTAACATATTACAGAACCAATAACATTGTTAAACAATAATAAACATAGCAGATAGCACTACGTGTGTCGCTTGACAAAGATAAATTGTTAGCCCATTTCTTGTTGTAAATTAACTTCAAACGATGGCACTAATGTTGTTCTTTGTGCAACTTTAAACTTATTCTTATGTGGTGCACAATACCTTATTGTCAAGAGATTTTGATGGATTGGATGATGAATAGTTAGGTAACTGGAAACAAACAAACTATTTCATACAATGCTTATGAAGTTATTCCCAAGTATCGTTATCTTTGTTAGTTGTCAGCGGTGTATTTAAGGTGCAGGGCCTCGTCGTGCAAAATTTGGAAGGGCCACATTATTTAGGTGGTAAATTCTTTTATGTTTATAACCTTTATGGAATAATGCAATCAATTTTTGCACAATTTAAAACCAGGGCATGTAACCAACAAAAATTACAGTTCGGTTAGCTGAAAATAACGGTTTTCTTTAATGTCGGAGACAATAAATAGGTTAACTTTAAATAAAAAAATGCAACAATGACCGAAGTTGATAGACACCCTTCCACACTCCACATTTGCGAGTATGAACGAAATTTAACCGCTATTAAACCGGTTAATTGATATCGAAATAGCGGTTACGGTTTCGGTTTTTGGTTATTACAAGAGACCGATTTTGGTTAAATAACGGTTTTCGGTTTGCATGAAATAGCGGTTTTCTCCGGTTTTTGGTTACGGTTTCGTTCTAGTTAGATGCAAGGGCATCGGCAGGAGGGGGCCATGCCCCCTCTGGCGAGCTCTAATAAACTCGCGGCTCGTTCTGTTTTTGGACTACAAATGTGTTCATTTTTTTATATACATCTATATCGAAATAAATGCAATTAAAAAATAACTGAAAATTTTTTGGCCCTCCTGGAAAAGTTTCTGGCGACGCCCCTGGTTAGATGCCCTGTTTAAAACACATTTTAAAGAATTTTGTAGAAGAAAGTATTAGAAATTAGAAGATTCCATGACGAGATTAACTGTAAAGCATAAATATGCGAGATTTAATACAAAAGAAACTAAATATGGATACCGCAAATGTGTATTTAGCAAATATGTACATAATTAAAACACATAGCTGGATATATATTTATTAATATTGCTTGCAAATATTCAAATATAATTTACAACGAGCGAGCCCACCTTGTCACTAATATGCCAGTGACGGCAACGCTGTCCGGGTTTCACACATTTAAAATGCATTGCCTATGCTAGTCATGCTGAATTCTCGGTGTGAAAAGTACAATAGACGATGTTTAACGAAGACTTATAATATAAATAAAGAAGAGAGACAGTTAGTTTTAGAGTATTCTATAATATTCGCTAATTAGCTTCTTTATTTATACCTAAATACGAAACATAATCATAGTCTACTCTACATCTACATCTACATCTATCATATGATATCATATGATGCGCACTAGCAAATGTTTTGAGTGGGGACAGATTGCACTTTTCATTTCATCGTAGAGTCTTCGAACACTGCTCAGATACATTTTTCGGCACCACTTCTGCATTCCCCGTGCACGTATTCTTTACACCCAATGCATAGTCTCATTTCTATTTCCTTATCTTCCTTTTTTGGTGGTTGGTTTTAGTTTTTTTTACCGGTATTAGCAGTACCTACCGAAGTATTTATGGGATTAACTTTACCCACCTTATTCAAATTGAAAATATCCGTAGCAATAACCCCTGCACTGCACTGCAACCTGCTAGTTAATACTCAATAGCTTTAACCAATATGATCCACACATCCAATTCACAATTGAAAAAGAAATAAAGTCAAGTGTACCTTTCTTAGATACCAGAGGCAGAGTTATTAGATCAAAAGGTAACATCATTATTCTAGATTGGTACAGAAAACCTACTCAGGTAGATATCTTAACTTTAATTGAAATCACACTTGTAACACAAGGTTAATTTAATTACAAATAGAAAATATCTGTCACGCCACACTTATTCAAAAAAATAAAAGATTATTGTTTCAACTTTTACTTGATAATAATTATCCAGCAGACTTACTCCAAAGACTTATTTTCTTTCAAAGTCAAAATAAAACCATCCATAACAACAACGTTATTAATGGACCTTGTATCAAATATTGTCAGTGTCAGTTACCCTACATTTCTGATCTTACTTCATCCCTCATTAACAATTTCAAACACTCTAATATTAAGATCAGTGTCTTTAACATTAATACCAGTTAACTTTCTATTCAGCCAACTCAAAGACAAAACAGATACTTTTCATCAAAGTGGATTTAATTTATAATACCATGGAAAGAATGCAATCTCACTTATATCGGACAAACAAGTCAGAAGTTAACCAAACGTATTTCACAACACAAAAATGACTGTAAAAACAAACCATCTTCCACAGCGTTAAGTACACACTTCAATAACTACGATCACCAAATTGACTTCGATAATATAGTTTTAGACTCATGTAATAATTCAAAAATAAGATGCTTTCTTGAAATGTGCTATATATTAGAAGTCTACCACATATACCTACTATGAATTTTAGAACTGATGTTGATAGACTTAGTGATATGATATCTATTCACTTTTAATTGACATAGGTAGTTCTTAGTTTACCATTCATATTATTCTTAATTGTTACATATACACACAATTTTAGTTTTTTATATCACGTTAGCTCATAATTATGACATTAACATCATACATCAATTTTAATTTATTCAGACAAATTTATGTCAGCTATAATGTTTGTTCATTATATTAATTATTAAACTGTTAATTAAGTAGGTATAGGTAAGTTTTAGTTATATTCACTTCATATTTTACCTTTATAGCGGGAGTTCGTTCTCAAAGTCGAACATAGGGATCTAACATGGTATTGAACGTTTTTGCTAATTTTTGCTCGCCTATTTAATTTAGAGAAAAGGCAATAGTATCAACAGAAAGAAAAAATTATTACGATTCAAATAATCCTACTAGCAAGACTAAAGTGCGATTTATTCTTTTAAAATACTAACTTAAAGTATGACACTTTTGTATTGTAGTATTAAAATTAACGGCAAAGAAATCTCGAACTCTTCTGAAATTAGCGTCACCATGAAAGGTTTTTACTATAAAAACCCTTTCTTCGTTGGTATAGGTATTCATTATTAGATAAATAAACTTTAATACGTGGTTTAACGTTAAATTCGTATTGACAAACAAGCAGTACTAAAAACAATTGCTGTAAAATTTTAAAATCAAGGGAATGCTATTTACACAATTTCATACTTTAAGTTAGTATTTTAAAAGAATAAATCGCACTTTTAGTCTTGCCAGTAGCATTATTTGAATCGCAATAATTTTCTCTTTCTGTTGATGTCATTACCTTGTCTCTAAGTTAAATAGGCGAGCAACAATTGGCAAAAACGTTCAATACCATGTTAAATCCCTATGTTCGACTTTGAGAACGAACTCCCGGTAGGTAATTATTGTAGTAATCTTGAAGAAGATCTAAAACTAGATCGAAATATTGATTATATATAACAGGTAACAGGTAGGTATTTACAATATTTAATTATTTTATAGCTCTTAATCAACCGATTATAACCAGAAAAAGTAACAACTTAAAAGTTATTTCCACCAAATAGTCAATAATCAAATAACGATTCACAAAAATGAAAACATCAGCGCGTCTTGAACTTCGTCAGTACCTATAATACACTGACGGCGAGAACAGAGCGAAACAATAAGTATAATATTGTATGCCCATGACGGCCCGCTTTACTACTTTCGCGTGCCCATACACACGTGTATACAGGGTGTTTTTTTGGGAGCTATAGTTAGACGTTTCTGGGAAAGTTTTATAGGTAGATTTTTGAAAATTTGTACTTAGGGGTTACTCAAAAAGCCGAATCGATGTAAAATATTTTCAGAATGGCAGCACTTCCGGAAATGCCCGAAGTAGCTACCAACTTCGTTATTTTAAATAGCAACCCCTATTTTTTATTGCATTTTTGGATTCTACGTGAAATTTCATAAATTTTTATATCAACATGTCAATATCTACAAGTTATGGTTTTTAAGTTATTTTCATTTATTTAAAAAAAATGGCGGATGCAGACGGTACTTTAAGAATTTATTACTTGAAAACGGTTGTAGCTATGGCAACCGAGTTTTCACCAGCGCATAGAGGAAGAAAAGGGCTTTCTTTTGGTGTACTTAAAAAAAAGTTATGTTGCGTACGACGTCACGTATGAGGCTCCAAATTTAAGAAAATTCAAAGACTGAAAACTCAGTTTTTTTAAATGAAATGACCATTTTCTTACTATTGCATTTGATAGAGAATCAAAATGGGCATATTTTGGTATTACATGTTCCTATCCCTATCTTTAATAGTTTCTGACTTATTCTCATTTCATCGCATTGATACCATTTTTTTTCGATTTTTTTGTAGTAGTCGACCATGAATGGACCATGGCAATCGAATTTTGAACAAATCAAGTGATACTAAACCGTCACCTGTAATGGGTTAACATAAGTTCTTCAATAATCGAAAAAAATTAAAAATGGTTGGCAATGGTTTTACATATTAAGGTTTTTGGAATCTAATTGTTCTTTATGGTGAAATGAACAGAATCGCGTCACATGCCTGTCATACGTTCATTGAGAGATATCCAGAAAGACCGCGTCCTAGTGAACGTACCATCCGAACACTGGAATGAAATTGTTTGAATTTTGGAAGCTTTGTACCACCTTACCTACACTACAGTAAGAGTTTTACGAAAGCTAATGTTAAGGAACCAGGAATATTTTTTGGGGAACATTACTTGATCAGACGAGGCCAAATTTAGTAAAAATTTAATCGCCATAATTCGCATTGCTGGTGCCATTAAAATTCTTGTTTGAATGGAGATGTACACTTTCAAGAGTGCTGGAGTTTTATTGTACTTTGTGCGTTTAAAAATAACAATATTTTGTGTTTCCACATTTATCCAGAAAATTTGAATACAGAACGTTATTTGGAAATTTTACGCAATATTGTTGTTCCTGCAACAGAAGATCTGCCTCTGCAGGAATATGCTGAATACTGAATCACAAGTCATACGATCTTCCACACGAGAACATTTACGAAAAAGAGTTTGTGTTTGGAACATGAAGGCGCTCATTTTGAGCATGTGTTGAAGAAGACAAGGATTTAAAGATTTGTTTAAAATTCGTTTGCCATAAGGTCATGGCCAACTACTTACTAAAAAATCCGAAAAATATGGTATCATTGTAACATTGAACATGTAATACCAAAATATGCCAATTTTTATTCTCTATCAAATGCAATAGTAAGAAGATGGTCATTTCATTTAAAAAAACTGAGTTTTCAGTCTTTGAATTTTCTTAAATTTGGAGCCTCATAAGTGACGTCGTACGCAACATAACTTTTTTTTAAGTACACCAAAAGAAAGCCCTATTCTTCCTTTAAGCGCTGGTGAAAACTCGGTTGCCATAGCTACAACCGTTTTCAAGTAATGAATTCTTAAAGTACCGTCTGCATCCGCCATTTTTTTTAAATAAATGAAAATAACTTAAAAACCATAACTTGTAGATATTGACATGTTGGTATCAAAAGTTATGAAATTTCACGTAGAATCCAAAAATGCAATAAAAAATAGGGGTTGCTATTTAAAATAACGAAGTTGGTAGCTACTTCCGGCATTTCCGGAAGTGCGGCCATTTTGAAAATATTTTACATCGATTCGGCTTTTTGAGTAACCCCTAAGTACAAATTTTCAAAAATCTACCTATAAAACTTTCCTGGAAACGTCTAACCAAAGCTCCCAAAAAAACACCCTGTATACTTACATAAGGAAAGTACCTATTGTAGGTATTTAATCGAAAAAATTGAACTCGATATTTTGGTGAATCTCGACATTTTGCCACCTCCCCCCCCCCCCCTGGAACCAAAATCACCATTTTTGAAAAATGTTTGTCTGTGGGTGCATGCGTGACGGCTGTAGGACCTAAACTACTAGCTCGACTTTGATGAAATTTAAAACTTAGGCCTATTAAAAAACTTCATCGGTACAACAATTAAAACAAAATCGGCCCAAAGGAGTATTCATACTATGAGCGTTTTTTGGACGTAAACATTCAAATTTTAACCCAAACTGATTTCCCTTGGGGAACGGTTAGTAGTACGTAAGTAAAACGCCGTTAAAATTTGAAAATTGGACATTGTAGCCAAATCAGGCCCATCGCAAGGGCGGAGCGACCGTAGCGGTGGCACCAGGTGCCGCGCGTCACCACAAAAAAGCGAAAGTCAAGCGTCTTCTGGGCCTGGCTTAGTGAAAACTCAATGTGATAAAATTGTGATCTCAACTTTCCTGTTATTTAACTTTAACATTTGTTAAAGCTGTAAATAAACAACCGCCACGTACATTACTGCTATAGGCCGGATTTGTAGACAAAGTAAAATTAGAAATTAGGCAAAAAAAATTAAAAACAGGCATTTTCAGGCAAAAACAATCTGATTAATACTATTAATAATATTAATGGCAAAGAAATAAAAATTGCTAACTTTTTGAAGTTTCATTTATAACTATTTTTTATGTACCTACCTACACGTAAAATGAACGCGCTACTATGTACCAATCTCTCTAAATTATTTTCTGTAAAATTCGTTCTTCTATCAAATTTGTTTATGTTGTGAAAATGAACGTTCCACATCACAAGAAGTGATGGGTGCGTATTTAAAACGGGATATTTCTTTAGGGGACAAGTTATCCATTATTCCCACACCCTCTCCCTCCCTTGATGTTGTTAATTAGCCCGTTTTAAAATGTTATCTTCAATTTTTTAGGTGATATTTTCGATTGCAAAACGAAAATGATTTAAAAAAGGCACATAGTTAGAAATTGTCAATTCAGGCAAATGTTAGGCAAAACCCTTCAAACAAGTAATTTTAGGCAAAATAAAATGTCTGTAGAAGCATCCCCACCTCTGAAAACGAATTTATAATTTATTAAAATACCAATACCTATTAGCAAAATAAACAGGAAAAATAGGCAAAATCCGGCCTTTATTAGCTCATTAAGTCATTACTTTTTTCAATAGTTGTAATATTATTTTAGGCATTAGCATTGTTACGAAGATTGCATTTGTTAAGGCGGGTATGACTCATCCGCCGGAAGTTTCGAGAAAGCCGCGCGCGATGACTTACCGTTCCTTCTAGAATTTTCGAGAGCAAATGCGGACTTGTATAAATAATGCCGCTCAATTATTACGAGGCAGTTCATAGTTCACAGTTCTACAGTTTAACGCGTTCGCGAAGTTTAAATGTGATTACCTTAAACGTTGATTCGGTTAGACTTTTTAGTGATTAAATATTAAGTGTGATTAAAATAATTAGTGAACCTCTAGTGTAAATAAAGTGATTAATTCCTAAGTTAACAACTAAGTACCTATTCGTAATTAGAAATAAGTGATTAATAATTAGCGTGTAAATAAATAAATATTCGACTTGGTTTCTTAAATAAAGTTTCGTTACAATTGGTGTCAGGTGTGGGGTTAAAATGAAGAAGCTAAGTCAATTAAAGGTTGCTGAATTGAAAGTAGAGTTGGAAGACAGGGGATTAGACACTACCGGTGTAAAACTCGATCTTGTGGAACGATTAAAAGAAGCAATAATCAATGATGGAAATGATCCGGAAAATTATTACTTTCAGTCCGAGAATGAATTATTATTCCAAAACATCGAGAAAACATTAAAGGAGGAATTAAAAGAAAGTTCCACGACATTAAGGGAAGAATTAAAAGAAAGTTCCACGGCATTAGGGGAAGAATTAAAAGAAAGTTCCACAACATTAAAGGAAGAATTAAAGGAACTCGCCGAAAGCTCTAGAACGATCGAGAGAAAAATGGAAGAAAATTCGAAAATATTAGAATTTAAATTCGATAGAAAAATCGAGGCAGTTCTGGAAAATTCGGTGGCTTTGGAACATAAAATAGTGGAAAACTTCCAACAAATAGGTGCAATAAAAGAAGAATTTTACGACAAGTTCCGGGAACTGGAGAGACGCTTGGATAGTCGACATATTGAAACCGAGAGGCATCAAATAATGGAGACTGATGCGCCCAACGGTGAGGAACAAGTAAGTAGAATCAGTGAAGTGCATGAGCCCACAATTCGACGACTGGATGCAGCAGTAAAGCCACCTACATTTGATGGGAAAACAACCTGGGAAAACTACTTCATCCAGTTCGACGCTGCTGCTGTGTCGAATGGCTGGAACGACGACCAAAAGGCTGTAGCATTGACAGTCGCCTTGCGCGGAGAGGCACTGGATGTTCTGCAGACACTCCCTCCTGCACAACGTAAAAGCTACGACCACATAGTGGAACGTTTGGGGACTAGGTACGGGCATGCTCATATGGTAGGAGCTTTTAGGATGCAGCTCCGGAATAGGAGTCAGAAGCCTGGAGAAAGTTTGCAAGAGTACGAGGCGGATGTTGCCCGTCTGAGTCAAATCGTATACAATAATGTACCTGATTCTGTACTGCAAGAATGGGCAGTAGAGAGGTTCACGGATGGATTGCGTGATCCCGAAATAAAACAGGCTTTGTTCTTGAGCCGTCCTAAGACGTTAACAGCTGCGCTCGCTCAAGCGCTGGAGATGCAAGCGGCTAAACAGGCAGTTAAAGGGCATGGATACGTCAGAACCGTGGAATCGGAAAATGCTGACCAGCTGGCAGAGAAAATAACTGCAACTATGACCGAAATGATCGAGAAGAGGTTCCAGAAGCTAGAAGGCACCGTGAATCTTTTGAAAAACAACAAGGAAGTCCGCTGCTGGAATTGTGGTGAAGTGGGCCATATCCGAAGTCGCTGTAAAAAGCCTATCAGGAGAGGCTATGGCAGAGGTCCCTCAATGGAACAGCAGGAAAACTAGAAAAGGTCGGCGTCAAGGGGCAAACGTCGACCTCTCATAATAGAGCCCTAACAGCATGCATATCCTTTTTAAATAACATAACTCCAAAGTCGATTGTTGTAGATGCTTTCGTGGATGGTTCACCAGTTAGGATGCTTGTGGATACTGGAGCTACGAGAACTATCGTGGGACCAAATGTCGTCAAGAAGAAACTCTCCACTACCAGATGGGGACTGCGTACAGCAACTGGAGATGCTGTGAAGATTTATGGAGAAGTGACTGTGAATATTGCATTTGGAAACTTTTGCATAAATGAAAAAGTTCTGGTAGCTGAGATTCAGAGTGAACTCATTTTGGGCATGGACATCTTGACGAAGTATGGCTTTAGGATGGATCTACAACAAGGAGTGATCCATGTTAATAATGAGGAACTGGTGATCCATCCACAAGAAGAGTGTGAATCGCGAGTGATTTTGTGCAAGGACACAGTGCTAAAGGACCGAACCGAAGTTATGGTGGCGGGTTGTTTGGACGGAGACTTTACTGAGGGCAGTGTTATGCTTCTCGAGCCCGCGAGTGATGAACAGATGGTCGGTCGCGGTGTTTTAGTCGGTAAAGAAGTGTTCCGATGTAAAAAGACAATTCCGGTTCGTGTGATGAATGTCAACTATCATCCAGTGACTTTGCGGAAAGGCACTGTTCTTGGAGAATGTTCAAGTGTTTCGTGCGTGATTCGTCAAGTTAGCGGTGTAGACACTGGAAACACGGTTAATAAGAGCGGTGCATCCCAAATTCTGAATCAACTTTGGCCAAAGGATTCCCGCTTATCAAAGGAGCAGCAGAAGAGGGTGAAAGAATTTATAGCTCGATTCCAAGACGTATTTGAAAGCAAGAATGGCTCCAAGGGAAAAACTAATCTCGTGCAGCACAAAATCAATACTGGGAGTGCACAGCCTATCCGACAGTCACCTAGAAGGCTGCCACTTGCCAAGCGAGAGGAAGCCGAGAAGATAATACAAGACATGGAATCTGAAGGTGTCATCGAGCCGTCGAACAGTCCTTGGGCGTCACCGGTGGTATTAGTGAAGAAGAAGGATGGGTCGACGCGATTTTGTGTAGATTATCGTCGTCTTAATGACGTGACCAAGAAAGACAGTTATCCTTTACCGAGAATTGATGACACCTTGGATACGTTGTCTGGCTCCAGGTTCTTTTCTACCCTTGATCTGAAGAGTGGTTATTGGCAAGTGGGCGTAGCTTCTGAAGATCGTGAGAAAACGGCATTCACAATTGGAACTGGATTATGGCAATTCACAGTAATGCCATTTGGTTTATGCAACGCTCCGGCCACCTTTGAACGGCTAATGGAGTCCGTATTGAAAGGATTATCGTGGAAAACGTGTCTGGTATACCTGGATGACATAATTGTGGTAGGGGAGACGTTTGAAGACCACATGAAGAATCTCGAGGAGGTATTCCAAAGGCTTCGCTCGGCCAATCTTACGCTTTCCCCGAAGAAGTGTCACCTTTTTGAGAAAGCTGTCCAGTATTTGGGACATATCGTTTCCGACCAAGGTGTTGCCGTTGATCCGGAGAAAACCAAAGCCGTAAGTGAATGGCCAGTTCCAAAAGATAAACATCAAATCAGAAGCTTCCTTGGACTGTGCACCTATTACCGTCGCTATGTGCCTGGATTTGCTACCATCGCTAAACCGCTAACCCGTCTCACTGAAGATGGCAGAACGTTTATGTGGACCGAGGAATGTGAAGCGGCGTTTCAAGAGCTGAAGTTGCGACTGATCAGTGCCCCGATTTTGTGCTACCCTCAAGCCGAGGGTGAATTTATATTGGATACGGACGCCAGCAATGTTGCGATTGGAGGCGTACTTTCGCAGAAACAAAATGGGCAGGAAAAAGTGATTGGGTACTTCAGCAAGGTTCTGTCAAAACCAGAGCGTAATTATTGTGTGACGAGAAGAGAACTTCTGGCGGCTGTGAAGTCCATCGAGCATTTCTATAAATATTTGTATGGGAGAAAATTCCTATTAAGAACAGACCATGCAGCTTTGAAATGGTTACTGAACTTTAAGAGTCCAGAGGGTCAAATTGCAAGATGGATTGAGAGACTTCAGGAGTACGACTTCAGAACTGAGCACCGAGCAGGAACCAGTCATCGAAATGCAGATGCATTGTCTCGGAGACCTTGCGGGTTAGATTGCAACCATTGTAATCGAGCAGAAGAAAAGATGGGGTCAATTTGTGCTACTACTTTGGTGGATGACTTTTGGCAACCTGCTGTCGTTGCTCAAGAGCAAGAGGCGGATCCTGATCTACAACCGATTGTGGAATGGAAGAAGAATGGAGATAGACCAAATTGGCAAGAGGTGGCGCGACATTCCCCCAATGTTAAGGCGTACTGGGCACAATGGGATTCCTTGGTGATGGAGGATGGTCTTCTTAAACGAATCCTGGAGAGTGACGATGGGCAAGAGCGGAAAAGGCAATTGCTGGTTCCGAGAAGCAGGGTCGCGGAAGTATTGAAGCAACTTCACGAGGAAGTTGGTGGAGGTCACTTTGGATCGAAGAAGACGTTGGAAAAGTTGCGCCAAAGATTTTATTGGGTCGGTTGCAAGAAAGATGTAGATGAGTGGTGCAAGAAGTGCACCGTCTGTGCCGCTAGCAAGGGACCGCATCGACGACCAACAGCTCCAATGAAGCAGTATAATGTGGGGAGTCCATTTGAGCGAATTGCAATTGACATCGCTGGTCCGTTCCCTGAAAGTGAACGCGGCAACAAATACATTCTGGTCGCGATGGACTACTTCAGCAAATGGGTTGAAGCTTACGCTTTGCCTAACCAAGAGGCCGTTACTGTAGCTGAAGTATTGGTTAATGACTGGATTTGCCGTTTTGGAGTGCCACTAGAATTACATTCTGACCAAGGAAGAAATTTTGAGTCTGCTGTTTTCCAGGAAGTTTGCAAAGTCATGGACATCAAGAAGACCAGAACGACGGCTTTACACCCACAGTCAGATGGAATGGTCGAAAGAATGAACAGAACAGTTAACAGGTATTTGTCCAAGGTGGTATCTGCCAATCAACGAGACTGGGACCAACATCTCAACTTCTTCCTTCTGGCGTATCGATCATCCATCCATGAATCTACTAAGCAAACCCCTGCTAACGTCATTTTTGGTCGAGAACTCCGCTTGCCGTGTGATTTGAGTTTTGGTAGTAAACCTGGTGAAGATTTGGCTGGCGAGGGCTACGTGAGCGGCTTAAGAAGGAAAATGGATAGCATTCATAACCTAGTACGATCAAATCTTCAATGTGCAAGCGACCGAATGAAACAAAATTATGACGTTCGAGCTCAAGAAGGGGGTTACCAAGAAGAAGATTTGGTTTGGCTTTATAACCCTCAAAAGCGTCGTGGTTTGTCCCCCAAGCTTCAGATTAACTGGGAGGGTCCATACAAAGTGGTAAAACGAATTAACGATGTCATTTATCGTATTCGTAAAATGCCAAATGGAAAGCCGAGAGTTGTCCATTTTAATAGACTAGGACGTTATAACGGGAACAATCATGCGGATGGTGTACGCAGAGTAACGGAACAGAGGAAGGAAGTCTCATACGAAGAGTTTCAGAGGATGTATGGAGATAATAAAGTGGCTTCATTCGGCGTAACCATTGAGAGACAACAAGACCTCTTCACTCTGTCGTCAGAATATTCACTTGCTCATTGTGTGGCGGCCGATCTCCGCATGTCCCGTGGAATTGCTTCCGTTTTCAAAGCGAAGTTTGGTCAAGTAGAGAAGCTGCGAGAGTTTGGTCCACGTGTCGGAAGAGTGCTATGGTTAAGGGATCAAGAACGATTCATTTACTACTTGGTGACAAAGAAGTTATCGTCTGGAAAACCTGATTATCGAGAAATGTGGAATTCGTTGCTTGATCTAAAAAGAAGAGTGTTATGGAGTGGCATAAGGAAGATCGCAATGCCCAGAATTGGCTGTGGTTTAGATGGTCTCGAGTGGAGGAAGGTCCGGAATATGCTGGAGGAGATATTCCAGGGAACCGGTGTGCAAATCTTGGTTTGCAGGTTTAACCCGAAAAGTATCCCCACTCCGGGAACGGTGGATTGTCGGCGGACAGCGTTGCACGATCTTGGACATGGTTTACCAACGATAGCTAATGAATTTCGAGACGAAATTGGTTTTAATGAGGGGGCAATGTTACGAAGATTGCATTTGTTAAGGCGGGTATGACTCATCCGCCGGAAGTTTCGAGAAAGCCGCGCGCGATGACTTACCGTTCCTTCTAGAATTTTCGAGAGCAAATGCGGACTTGTATAAATAATGCCGCTCAATTATTACGAGGCAGTTCATAGTTCACAGTTCTACAGTTTAACGCGTTCGCGAAGTTTAAATGTGATTACCTTAAACGTTGATTCGGTTAGACTTTTTAGTGATTAAATATTAAGTGTGATTAAAATAATTAGTGAACCTCTAGTGTAAATAAAGTGATTAATTCCTAAGTTAACAACTAAGTACCTATTCGTAATTAGAAATAAGTGATTAATAATTAGCGTGTAAATAAATAAATATTCGACTTGGTTTCTTAAATAAAGTTTCGTTACAGCATTTTTGTTGAAATTTTGTATAACTGTACAATGTTCACTTAGAAGTAATCTCACAGTGGTGTGGTCCATTGCTCACAAAGGGGTTAAATAGATAAAGTTCGTATTTTGCCTAGATAGATAGTAATCTAGTAATCGTTAGAAGCGATCGTTTTTAATTTTTTCATGAATAAGCAAACTAGCTAGCGTTTTCCATATAAACGTTGGAAAACGACCCTGAGCCAAAGGGTGGCCAAAACATTTCGTTATAATTGATAGAAAAAAAAAATTTAACGTGGCCAATTTATCGGTGCCCAAAGTTGGTTAAAAAAATTAAAAACTATTGGCACTAAATTTATTTCTTCATTTCCCATTGTGTTGTGAATTTTTGAATTTTAAAATTTTAAAAATTCATACCTTTTTGCTAACAAAGATGAAGAATTAAAATTTTACAGTGCAGTAGAGAACATACGACTCTTCTAATCGAGTATAACAGGTACCTATTATTCTTCCAGTCTAGCAGGAAATTAAGAAAATATTAAAAATATGTAGGTAGATATATTATGTATTTCAGGAGAAAACCTGAAATCGTTTTCTGATTAAAACGACACTAGTACACACTATGTAGCATCTATGTAGGTAAGGGTAAGTACATATTTATTTTTGAGTATTACGCTAAACTATTTTATTTAATACGTCAATTGTGGTATAATTTATCAATGTAGCCACGAAAAACGTTTCAAATAAATTTTGTTTTGTTACAAAACCACCGTAATCTGAACAATTTGCTAAATTGCGACAGGGTGTCCTGTAAGAAAAAAAAGAAGCTTATGAGTAAAATTAATGTGAATAAGTAAATATTTTACGAGAAACTTTTAATCATTGATAACCGCGGGAAACTTTTGTGCCTGTTTACTGGTCATTTAATTTTTTTTATCTATCTATTATAATGGATAATTATAGATAACAATATTTTGTTTTTAAAAACATTGTACCATTGTATTCAATTATATTTTTCATTTTTACTGCTTATAATACATTTAATAATCTTAACATTTTTGGTACAGAAACTGAGAAACATATATAAAGAATTCATGCAACCTCTTAATTATCAATATACCTAATTATTATTACGATTGTCTCTGCCTAAAATGTATTTCACTGCACGAGATGACGCAGTTTGTGCAAACCAAAATAGTAGTTTGGTCGTGACCCACTGGGTTTAAATGGGTTGACAAAAAGATGCCATTTTCATTTTTTTAGTTCCCGCGTGTTTTGAATTCGATGGCATTTAACTTGCGATGGTAACCGTTAGAAAAAAGATAGCATTATAAATATATACCTACCATATAAAAAATTCGTCATTGACTTTGAAGTGAACAATCTTTAGCACGTATTGCATGTTAATGAGAGTTTTTATATCACTCGAGAGTCGCATTAAAATAAGTAAAAAACAACTAAGGAGTGAGTCAGTTTAAGGAAGAAAATTGTGTCACAACGCAAAATTTTTCAAATGCGCTAAATGTGAAGCAAATAATTTCAGTCACAACACAATAGGTACCTATACGTAACAATAAAAATAACGCATAATTATATCTATTGAGTTATGGGTCATCATCACTATCAGAATCGGTTCTATGATTACAAATAGTATAAACGATTCTGATTATGTCAAGGATTTTGCGCAACCTTAACAGATATTTTGTACCGCACGTAATAATTTTTGCGGTAGACGATATGTAGTTAAGTTTTCCACAATCTTAGGTAAAAAAAAATCAGTTGCGGGAGTAGTTTCCAATAAATGGTGTGATTAATAACAAAGTGACTAACAATGCGGGTTTACAAACTTTGGTTAATTCAGTCATTCTTGTGTTTAGCTCTGCACAGTTCGCTGTCACCATTACGATTATTAACTTCAATTAAAATTAATTTTTCTACCATCCTGCCTTAGGGTGCGTCCCTATAGTATATTCGAGTACGTATCGCGTATTATTTATTGTGAGCGCAATTGAGTGCAATGGCGGAAAATTCAACTGTGACCAACGATTTTTCGCTTCTATTAAGGTTTGTTCATTTTTATTATTATTTTTTGTTACCGAAATATAATGAAGATGCGTTTGGTTTACGTATGGTATGTGTGACATATGCACTGCATGTGTGAGTTTTGAATTTCGTTACGTCCGCAATTATTGTCTATTTTAATCTTGTTTAATTTATTTGTCAAACTATGCTAATCAAGTGTAATTTATATTAAAATTCCTGTTCATCGACTTCCGACTACAAATTTAGATTACCTTTTAATATTAACATCAAACACGTTAATTACGCATGACTCACTTAAAATGAAAAAACCAACATTAATAATGATTAATACTTATATAAATCTCGTTTTACCGCGTTTTTCGTATAAATTATTTTAAATACACGTAAAACTTTAGTCACGATCCTGTACTTTCGTTCTTATTACTTTGTCATTAGGTGTAGGTACATAATAATTTTCGTACCTATACTGTAGGTATAATATACCTAATAGTCTTACTGCAATATAAAATAATGTACCTATAGGTAAAAATTACACCTTGTGGATTCATCATATATTTTTACACAGCATATCAGAATCTATTTGCTTAAACGACCAATCTTTTACTGATGCATGAGATTCTGAAGGAATTTTACAAATATTATTATAAATGGCCCCTTGGTCCCTATGCACATACTAATAAGCTACGGTCATGTCAAATATGGCATAAATTCAATGCTATGTTCCCTATAAATATGTTTAATGAAAAACTCTAGTTACATTACAAAACCACAACACGTCTTCTTACATTTTTGGAGGTCATTAAAGATGCCATGCATATACCGGGTGTCCAAAAAGTGTGGAAACGCTTGAATATCTCGAGAACGACACATCCGATTACAAAAATACGTCTTCCTTTATTTTTTTAAACCTATTCAGTCATGATATGTAAACATCACCACGTGGTGAGTTTTGAAAAACATGAAATTTCACCCCCGACCCCTTTTTTTGGTGGGAAGAGGGAAAATTGTACATCTCCACAGAAAAACGCTCTTTTTTTACAATTTGCCCTCCAACATTTTTTTTGTGATCTACAAGTTGTCCGCCACCATCTCCACCCCCCATCTCCAAGACTCACACAAATCGAGCACCCCGTATTTTGCACAAATACCATATTATGTTTCTTTCCACCCTTAAGGGAGGTGGTGACGAATAATTTGTAAATCACACAAAAAATGTTAGAGAAAAAATGTAAAAAAAGATCGTTTTTCTGTGGACATGTGCAATTTTCCCTCTTTCCACTCATAAAACGGGGTCGGGGGTGAAATTTGCAATTTGACAACAGTTTTTTATGGAGAATGCAAAAGTGCAATACAAAATAGATGTTCCTATTTAAGTTTACAAAACTCACCCGGGGGGCGGGACGGTGATATTTACATATCATGACTGAATGGGTTTCAAAAAAATAAAAGAACGCGTGTTTTTTCTTTTTGTAATCGAATGTGTCGTTCTCAAAGTATTCAAGCGGTGAACACCGGTGGTACCTATATACAGTCATTATCAAACCTTATTTTCTGTAACGCCAAAGGAAAGTAACACCAGCTGGGTTAAAACTAAAGAATAAGAGAACGCATAATCAAACAAAAATATGACAAAAACATTTGTCGGTTTCACTGTGTATTTTATCAGCAATTTCATGTTCAACTGCCAGAATACCGTAAAGGCGCCGTCAGGAAAAAGAAAACCAGGAGACACTCAATGAAAATAGAATGAATGTTAAATGTTAAAAAATGTAGAATGTACGTGAATTTAAATTTTTCATTTTAGATTGCATTCGTCTTTTATCTCCTCTCATCTTGGTCTCATTCTTATAATCCTGACCTCTAACATCCTGTAAATTAAAAAAACCTAAATAATCTAGTTCTGCTAATTCTTATACAGGAAATTTTTCTACCTGTTGATCTATTAATGGAAAGAAAACTAAAAAAGTTGTTTTATCTAAAATTCTCTTTTCATTTAGCGCTGGAGGAGTTTTCTTGGCTTACTTCCTTAGCATGGTAAAACAGTTACCACTACGCATCTTCAATTTAGGTCATATTTACATCATCTTGTAGACAAGAATGGCTTATCGATAATCGATGTATGACATTGTCGACAAATTCTTCCAGTCTGTTTTATCTTTGCTTTCAATTTGATTTCGTTCTATGACATTTTTATTTCGTTGGTTTTTCTGTTCTTAAAGTTCAATTCTTTTTCCGCAATCGATCTCTCGGTATCTTCTGACCCAATCACACCACAATTTTTCCATCATTCTCCATCTTAAATAAGTTCCATGCGCAAAGGCTCTTCCAACGGAATTTAGAACCAAAGCGACCACCCCATCATTACCAGTATGTATACAATGACTATACACGGCAGGAAAGATGCTCTTAAAATGTTCTCATGGAATCCTACATTACAAAATTTAATTCTTTTTAAAACATTGCGACCTATTGCTAAACTAGAAACATGAAAAGCTCAAAAAAGTTCATCTAATAGAGAATAGAGAATAATTACACTACAGTAGGTAACTGAAGTCTGAGAAATGATTCGTGGTTGTTTCTAGATGAAATAACATCATACTATAACCATTGCTAAATGGAAGTAATATGGCAAAAGGGTTATGATGCACTGTGTTTCTTATTTTTATTAATTCATTTTTAAGCGAAGAAATCATCTACATCCGTGTAGCAAACAGCAGAAACATCACTGGCGACAAAGCCGCAATGCTCAGATATCAAATAATTAGTTACCCAGCAAACACATTTATATATAAAATACATATAAATTATGTAAGAGCTTTTTAGATTTATATAAAACTGGAAGAAAAATAAGAGATATTTAATGTCAGGATGTCAGCAATTTTCAAAATAATATATATTTCTATTAGATGTAAATTCTTCTACATGAATTTATATACGTTTTATGTATATTTTATGTAATATTTACATAAAAAATATTAGTTGTAAAAGCGTTGCGATGACCAAAATTTCAGCTACTCGAGCATAATGTAATTATTATCAATGTAAAAAATTATTTAAGCAGTTCCATACAAAAATGGAAAAACTAAATTTTACGTCGCAACTGTACTTTTAATTATATTTAACTTAATTCTTGCACGAACCCGTTTTTACCTGAACTGAAAGCCGACAGTTTATTATGATATACTTGCTTGAAAAGTGTCCCTAAACCGGATTCGAACTTTGGGAGTGGGCGTTGCAAATTCCAAAATTCGACATGTGTTTTCATTGTCTCCGACATTGTACCACTGCACTAATCTAATATTAAAGGTACGTGAACTACAATTTTTGGCGTTGTAGAAAACACGCGCGTTCGATTACTTATGTGGCGCAAATAGAAACGGACTTTATTTTCGACCATACAATATATGCAATCATAATTTCTAATTATATTTACAGAAGGCATACATAAAAAATAAGTAATATTATCTACATATAACATTTTACATATAACGTACATAAATCTAATTATGTAAATATGACAGCACATGAATTTCATGAGTGATGTAATTATCTATATGTATACATATATTATATGAATTTCTGTATACAGAATATCCGTAAGTTTCTATACTATTATGTAAAATATACGTAATTATGTGACATACGGTTTATATAACTTATTAAAGAATACTTACATACTTGATATATAAAAAAGCATATGTAGGGGTATTTACTTCAATTTTACATATGTTGTATGTATATTTTATATGTGTGTTTGCTGGGTAGCAGTTATCAGAGACATTTGACATCAAAGTAAGGGAACATCTGCCATATAGTCCCTATCTTCTAGTATCACGTGTCTTCTTTCTACTTCTTCGATTATAAGTTAAGTAGGTATAACATGCTACATGCACAATATTTAAATACAATGTATCAACCCCTGAATGGTGTTTTAAAAATCTAGTTTTCTAGGTAACCTACAAGAGTGTTATATAGTACTTACTTTTATTTTTTGATAGTGATTCCATCGAATGCATAATTATGTAGAGGTTTTCAAAAAAGTGATCTCATGAGTACCTATTGTAGGATTTTCTAAAATTGAAATAAGGAAAAAAGTTTATTAATGTCTAGAGCTGCTATTGTCATAATATAATGTAGCAAGTTTTCCATTATTTTACACTTGTCCAGATAAGACAAAATGTAATACGCAATATTAATAGTTATAGATAAAACCAATGCAAACATTTAATTCTAAGACAATTACTTCAAATGATATCCTTATCGCACCTAATTATTATGATTTTGATTAGAATAACATTGGCTATTTATTTGTGTACCTACATTTAAATCACAGTTAAACAATTAACAATACCTACCTATTTAAGACAGGTATACCTAATTAGGTAAATTAGTGTAATGTTTTTGTGAGTGGAAAGTGTGTTTGTTTATTATAGATTATATGAGTAACAAATGACTAAAATAACAAGAGTATAGTTTATACATAAAACTTGCAGTGGCTATTTTGAAAGTTAGAAAGAATTTGAAAAGATACCTAGTCAAATTTTCCCATTCCATTTATAGACTAACTAATTTAGGTGATGTTCAAAGGTGGTCTCTGGCTGCTTAGATTGATTCTTGTTATTGATCTGTACAACAAGACATTATAAAATTAATTTGGCAGTTGTTCAAACCATTTGTTAACTATCCTTTCGTCCTTTCGATCTTTGTAGAAGAAATGTTATCCTATTTTTTTAATTTCATGAAATTTGCAGCATCTCTATAAAGTCAGGAACTAAATTTATTAAATAATATCGATGGCAACACATCTTCTATGAAATAATAGAGGTCCAATAATAGATCTTCGTGCGACACTTCTTCATGTAGATACAATTTACAAATTATCTAATGGAGTTCAAATATTATTATTACTTTATTTTAACGATAAAGGAGGTCGCGTGCTCTTACAAACTACATCTTCGTGAGTACCTAATAACCATCATTACATGCTCGTGTTGAATAATTAATATACTATTAATTTCGTTTTCATATTATTATCAGAGCGCCCGGTACTTTACCTGCATTTACTGCCTGTCGTTTAGTGATTGTCACTGCCGGCCTCAAGTCCAGAAAAAGGAGGAGAAAGAAGAATGGTAGGCAGATTAACACTCTAACTACCATAAAACCATAAATTGC
This sequence comes from Pyrocoelia pectoralis, assembly GCA_036250285.1. NCBI lineage: Eukaryota > Metazoa > Arthropoda > Insecta > Coleoptera > Lampyridae > Pyrocoelia > Pyrocoelia pectoralis. The sequence goes on from CM070078.1 coordinate 18,127,427, forward strand.
TCGCAGAATCCAATATTATGGAACATTTAAATTAGGAAATGAGTCCAGTTCCTTTTTTGCGATTTATTTTGGCTGGCGGATACAGTAAAACAACGATTTCGACGATGAGCCGAAATTCTTCAGCTCCAACCTTGGAGATAAAGAAAAAAGATTTTAGCCAATAATCTCCCTAATCATATTTGGTAAAATGGAAATCAAAGTGATCTCACTTAGTTCCATTCTTTATACAGTCCGTGAGACCGACCTAACGAACGTTAAAATGTAAAATTCAGGAAATTACGTGTGAAGGTCTCTGAACTTTCCAACATTGCAACTTTTGTCATTTTTATAAGACGCCACTCATTATTGTTTTGGACAGTTAGTTGTTCACCGAAGTAATCCAATCGAGTTCGATAATTCTCATATTTACCTACATAAAAAATCAAGATACACATTGGTCGAATCGATTACTTAGTTGCTTACTACCAATCAACGAAGTCGCTTCCCGTTAATTACTAGTTATCCTCTTAATTACCTATAGTAGTTGTGTTTAAAGCTAAATGAACGTAAATGAACTCATTATTATATCTACGCTACGTATTTCAAACGATTGTATCTATTACATCAGACAATCGAATGACGCACGGTACAAAATTTCTGGTTAGTACTTAGTTAGTGTGTAAGCAGACTGTAAAAAGGCATCATTCGTTAAATGATTGCGGTTTCTTTTTGAATGTTATTGACAAACTTAATTGTTACCACTTTAACTAATAATAAAAATTGAAAATTACGCATATTCCTTTTGTGGTCCACGTGATTGTACAAAATTCATTCAACACATTATATTTTTAGTGCAGTCCCAGCCATACATTAATAGTAGAGCATCGCATCTGTTATAATGAAGTGAATTAAGTCAACAAATGTCAAATGTAACCAATTAGTACTGCAACGGCAATGTGAATACGCAAGTATTATATATAGATACAAATAAGAGGGGTGTTTTTTTGTGGATACTAGAATCTAGTGGGATTAGACATTCCCATCAACTTGGTTTTCAGCGGACAATTTTATAATGCTTTCCCTTTTTTGACAACAAGCAAACTAAGCACATTATTTTCGAAGCACATGATTAATTTGGCACCGAAATACATAGGTTCATTTCTGTATAACAAAGAGGAGTTTAGGAAACAAAAATTACAATATCACAAACGAGGAGGTGGTGGTGGTGATTTGTCGCATTTTCAGAAGGTCGTAAAAACATGATAGGGAGTTACTGAATAGGTATTAGGTACACCGAAAGACACACGAGTAGGTATAACGTTTCATGCAAATCGGCCAGTGCGTGTATTGTAAACACATCTTCAGGAATTGTTTATGGAGAAGCCTTGTCTTTAGACACATAACTTTAGAAAGTCGTTTGGCATACATTCAATGTCCAGAAAAGTTCAGTGATGTAAGATAATTTTCCGACGAGTGGTTCAAAACCGCAGAAGTAGACTTAAACGAAAAAATAGACGGGCAAACTGTGAACAATAACATATTTTTATTTTTATTAAAAAAATTATTAAAAATTAGATGAGGAGCAGTTACACTGAAACGTCATGGTCCATCAGATTTGCTTTATTTTATCATCAAATAGGGTCCATCAATCAACCAATTAAAATCAATTAAAAATAGTTCTGTGGCAATTGCAATTATTCTAGATTCCATTACCCTTCCGGCACAATTAACCAACATTATACAAGATTGCACTCGTGCAATAAAACTACCACAGAAACAACGACGTCATCTTTACCTGCTCTGACATATACTGTATTTACACACGACACATAGAAACAATCGTATCCAACGAAACGATGTCGTTATTACATCAAACATTCATGCAAGTAGTCTGTTTAAAAATAAAATTTCAAATTTATGATGCTAGCATAAAAAAATAGCGTATACAACTCGTTATAATCTTGTTGTTAATTGCGCTCGGGAAATTTAGTGTGACTCGCTCGCTGCGCTCGCTCGTACGTTAAAAATTCTCTCGTGCAATAAACACCAAGAGTATAAGCTTGTTGTATAATAAGTTCCAAACATTCACCATAGTTTCAAGCCTAAAACAATTTTAATATCTACTAGCACAGATGTATAGGTACTGTATCATTGACTTCAATGACTGTATACATCTGTGACTGTGATACTAGGGATCCGAGGAAATATTATGCGCAACGAATTCAAAATGATGTCAGAGCTTTTAGAGTTACTGTTGCAATTACTATCTTTACCGTTTTTACTATCCTGAATCCGCTTATTAAATTTTATTTACAAAAATGGTAACAACCTAGTTTTAGTTTCAAGATTGTTTCAAATGGGTTCATATTTTCAAAAAGATTACTTACATAAATTATCTAAATCAGGTAAGGCTTAATATCCTCTTAAAATTAATCTAACGGAGCATATACAATGTCCCAACTTACATCATTTTGGTGCAAAGTGACGATAGGTTTTTAAGGCTACACTGAACTTCCCTCATAATAATAACAGTATGTACTATTAATAGTAAGATTAATGTCATAAAATAATACGGGGGCACCTGAAAAGTTTAAGAGATTCCATTTTAAATAACGAATAAATAACAATGGAAGGCTGGTATCAATGACAAAAACATAATATGATTGAATAGGTACCTTTTAAATAAGGTATGACTTGATACCTAAAGCCATTTGAAGAAATTTCCAATAGGGGGAGGGATGAATCTGACGTTTATGGCATCAGCGGCAAAATGTGTCCCCCTCAAGTTAAGATTTGACGTGTTTCGGCATTTCTGAAATATTAAGGGTGGGTCCGTTCCAAATGAACACAGTGTATAATGATAATGAAACGGACATCACGTGAAAATGTTTATTGAAACGAGATAATATTATGTGAATAGCAACTTTCTTTTATATGTTCTTGTGTTCAGATTAAAGGAGTTCAATATTGCTATTGCTAAGAAACACGCCCCTATTAACTTTTTAGGTAACTCCTTATTAGTCCTTAATTTTCTAATAAAAAAATGACCTCTACTGAACATGTAGCTCTTTATTACAGTTCGAGCGTGAAAGCGATTCATGTGATATATTAATCGGGATTATCCTTTACTTTTAACTCGCAAGATAATTTACGCTTCACTTTCTTATTCAATATAATTCAACATCACTCTGCTTATGAAATCGTCGCCGCGTGTACCCCTTTTCTCATTCTAATCCTACTAAATATGGTCGTTTCACACTATATTTAAGTACTCTAATACCCAAATTACTTACATTATACTAAGATACATTCAAAAAATGTTGTTACTTTTTTTATTTGAATTTCCTTTCCGCTGTATGTGTTAGTGGAATCCACTCGGTTTCAGATGAAATCTCCAAATAGGGCGGTAAAATGATGAAACAGGAATAAGATCACACAACCTCACCGATATTTGGTTATTGTGTAAAAATATACGTAATGTTTTAGCAACTAGTTTCGACCAAACTTGCCATCTTCAGGCTTAATTGATGGAATTGGGAAAATTACAGTTATAAATGATGCATATTTTGTTGATGATTGTTAAACTATGTATTTACATAAGTAATTTATTCCAATTGTAACTCTGTCTGTCTGTGATATGGCTTACGAATTTATATTGTAATTTTTCTTCCATCCATCATCATGCTTTATTTTTGTTTGTAATTTTCACAATTTTATCAATTTAAGCTTGAACTTGAACATGACCGGTTTGGTCGAAACGAGTCGCTCAAACATTATTTTTACAGAATAAATATTATGGGGGAGGTTTTATGATCTCATTCTTCTGATGTGATATAATTATTTGTAAAAATTGAAAAGCTAGGTATAGCAAGACGAATTTATTTATTTAGATCTTAAAGCTAATAAAAATATTTTAATCACTTTTAAATATTAAAAAAAAATAAACAAGATGGTTTACCTGCATCCTGTGTATTTAATACATCATGCGAAGTTTACTAGAGTGTCCCATAACTACAATTTAACTAATTATGTTTAAATTAAAAATTATAGCAATCACGGCCGCCTACAACAATGAAAAAAGATATTAAGGATCTGATAAACTATCATCAATCAACATAAAAAATGCCTAATAAGTACCTACCTGCAGGAGAACATTTAGACAATCATTTAGTCTCCCTATCTCTGAGTATAGTTGTGATTTGGTAAAATATCAATAGTTATTTTTAAATATTGCCATTGCTACTGTGTTCCGACATGAATTTTTCCAAAAGATTCAATAATCACTTTTCCCTGCGGCCTGGTAACTTTCTGACGAACATAAGTTGTAAACAATGCATGGGAAAATAAAACCAAATTTGTCATTTTTAAATTTCCACATCGTTGGAGCTATTGTCGTCATCAACAAGTTTATTTTTTCGGAGATAAGCGTACTTCTAATCATTGACTTATTCTTTGGCTATAAATCGTCATTTGAAACCACGTAAAACAAGTCAATTAACGATATTTTTATCAAATGAATATGATCGAATCGATAAATAGAACTTTTCACATCTCTGTTTGGTGAGTCACTTAAGTGAGGCTGAGGAGTTTAAAATGACTAGCAAAAAAACGAATCAAAGTCCAGATAGGAAGTTTGCGGTATAAATTCTTAACTACAACCATAAACCATATTTTCGTTGAAAACGGTTTTAATTACGCAGAGTGTTTTGCAACAACTATATCGACATTTAACACGTATACTATGATATAATATTTACAATTGCAAATTCGTTCAAAAGAGCTTTAGATCGAGACTTACCAAATAGATTCTAGAATGTCATATTTAACGTGAGTATTATTTAAGTTTGTTGGTTGCATAATACAATGATTGCTTCAGAGCCCATACTGTTGAAAAGTTGAATTGTATCAGAAAAAAAAACCTTTTTTGACTAACGTTACTTTAAACATTTTTATGATGAATTTGTCTTACGTAAAATTTTTTATCTTCAACAAGCTTAAAACGAAGGGAATTCTTTTATCTCCTCTTCCCAGTTATTTCGAAACGTACAAATACATGCAAAAGAAAAGGTAAAATTTTTATTTATTTAATTTTTTTTCTAGGTATTCCCCTCCATTTTTAACCGTGGCAGGAGTTATCACTATTATCACAACGATTATTGGCGTCATAGGAAATTCGTTAACAATCATTGCATTATTACGAAATTCTAAAATGCGGACTGTAGCAGCTGCTTTTATTGCAAGGTAAGTTTCGCATTCTGGACTTCCAAAGTAGGTACGTGAGCCATATCAATCATGGAAAATTAACAAATTTGATCGTAATAGAATTTCTTGGTTTCTTTAAATTAGGTAATTGTGATTTTTAGAGCATTGAATCATATCCTGATTTCGTGCACGTATTTCCTTTGGTTTAATATTGTGGTGTTTATGTTATCTAAAAATGTAACATTGTCTCAATTTTTCGAATTGACCATTAAAAAGCGCATGGACTAATTTACATCTTTCTCTTACAGTTTATGCATATCCGATTTTCTCATTTGCATCATTGTACTCCCATTTGGAGCGCATCAGTTCTTTGTCGGAACATGGACGCACGGAAATTTTCTTTGTACCTTAATACCAATGCTGCGATATGGAAGCGTAGGAGTCTCCTTATTAAGTATAGCTACGATTTCAATAAATCGATACATTTTAATTGCCTGGCCAAATCTTTACCCAAAAGTATTTACAAAGTTGAAAGTCGCCTTATACATTGGTATAATTTGGACATTTAGTTATGGTATACAAATACCAACAATACTTGGCGTATGGGGTCAGTTTGATTTTGACGGAAAGTTGGGGACCTGCTCGATATGTAAAGATAAAAATGGACGCAGTGCGAAGACCGCATTTTTCATAATTGGCTTCGTTTTACCTGCCATTGTAATTGTCGTGTCATACTCAAAAATATACTGGGTTGTGAGGAAGTCACACAAAAGACTAAATAAACACGGATCCGGCTTAAATACAAAAAGAAGCGATATGAGAATTACCAAAATGTTTCTAGTAATATTTTTATGCTTTACCGTATGTTATTTACCGTTGACCATAGCTAAAGTGTTTGATCCTAATCTCAAAAGTCCACCCTTACTTATAGTGGCTTATATTTTATTATATTTTGCCGCTTGTTTAAATCCTGTCATTTACGTTACCATGAATAAACAATATAGACAGGCATATTTTGATACAGTAAAATGTAGGGTTGGAACGAGTTTTGATTCGTCATCACCAATGCAACAGAACAGTAAGTCTATAATGTCCGTTGTATTTTTGAAAAACGTTGTTAGTCCCCACCCTAAAGTATGACCTGTGCTGTCAAATCATGTTTTTAAACAAAAGTAAAAGTACAAAGTGTTCACACGTAGTTTTAGTTTATTTATTGTACATTTTCTGTAAAAAGGTTTCTCTTACATTAAGGGACACGCTGTATATTTTTTGTATATAATTTATTAAATAAATTTAAATTTATCTTGTTTCTTTGACTGTGTTTATCTGAACTTTTTATTTGATTGTAACAGTGATATCCTCAGGGACTTCTACAAAGATTGGTCTCCAGTAAAGGCTCGACTAAAGGTAGGTAGGTACCTAATAATAAAAAATATCCATTGAAGCTATTAAAATACGAGAAATACTTTACCTAGTGCAAAAATTTAGAGCAATCAAGGTCAGGTGTATTTTCATAGAAAATGCTGTGCTTTTAGTCAAAAACAAGTCTTTCTTCACTTCTAATCTTCTATAGATTTTCGTTTGCTTTATATAAGCATATTGTATACCTACATATTTTCATATAGGTATTTACTTACTTCATCGTTAACCATTTAGACTTAGGTAGTCCTCCGCTACACCTCGCCATTCCAAAGGTACACAAAAATAATAAAATTACGATCATTTGATACCGCAAGCCAAACACTTTCGATTGAGGTGCAGCAGAACCCCCCCCCCCCCCCTTGATTTCATGTATGTTCAAAAATGTCATAAATTTTGATGTCCTACAAGAATCCGAAGTCAGATTGTCAAAAATGTCTACAGGAAAAAAGACTTTGTGAATTCATATGATATGAACTACTTATCTATCGTTCATCGAAAATAAAATTATGCTTCTTGTTCATAGTAACCTAGAGAAAGTAGCTCCACTTACTTGAAATTTCTTCTTTTAACAAACCTAGCAGGCGACTGACAGTGTATGTACATATTTTGTAAACTGGTTTTGTAGACTATTCATCGGACACAGATTTTGCACCTTTTCACATTCAATTCGTCAATTTTATTAGGAAATTTATAAAAAAATTAATTAAAGGACGCTTGGTAGTTTAGTGGTTAGAGCACTAGACTGCCGATGGCCTAAGCTCAGTTCCCGTTCCCCTCAAGGAAACTATATGGCACCTTCCATCCTCTGAGCCTCTATAAAATGAGGTTTATCTTTAGGGTACCTAATTAATAGGTGGCTAAAGAAGCAGTGCTAGCCACACCGCCTCAATGGAAATATTCCAAATATGGCCGAGCTGAAAGTAAATGGCTCTCATAAGCTTAGACCCGTATAACGTCGTCACATGCTCTAATATTGGGACTATTATATTATTATTATTATTCATTAAAAATGTTGTATTTGATATTGCCAATTATTTAAGTTTTTATTTATTTATATTTATAAACACGACCATAGAGAAAAACCGAAATATGCCGTGTTTCCTATAGGATGTAAAACTGTATGTCCCATGTCGATTCGGTACGTTAAAGAATACTTCCTCAGGTAAGCTGAAATTTTAGTAAGGGCGGCGCAGAGAAGTATCTAATACTCAAAGTAGGTACTTTATGGGAAACCTCAATTCCATAAATCTCAAGCCTCAACATAAATACAAAAAATCAGAGCAACATATCTGGGAATGCAGTACAATGCGTTCTATCACTGAAATATTTAATTAGTTCGACTGTTCACTACTATAGGTAGGTACATATATTCGTAAGTAATCAACCAATCAGTATCAAATGTTTTACATGTAAATTCCAAATCTCGGCGCCCGTTTAGACCAATTTACAAAGTATCGCACATGCCAATTTTTTTACATAGAAACTTTGCTGTAATCCGTCTCGCGGTCCACAGTGGAACAAGAAATTTTAATTATCACCAATTCTATGGGAATCTGATTTTTAAATTATACGTGCTTACATTAAAAAAAAGAGTTGTTTCTTTCACTCATTTTTTCGAAAAAACACCATAACTATAGAATTTTTTATTGTTAATTATTTGCGCGGTTGAATTGAATTTAGTATAATTTTTTAAGTTAATTTAATTTGTAGCTTTTTTTCCCTGAGTGACTCACATACCGGAATTTATAGTATATTATATTACCTACTATCGAGCATGAATTGAATAAGTACCTAAATTGGGCGCACATTCATTTATAAACAAAGTTGATTACTACATGTTCAATTACCTTTAATCAAAACTTTAATTAATTATCAAGGTTATAATCAAAAAGTTTCTCCTTGGGGAAAACTAAATGTTAAGCGAGCCTATGATTTCTTAGTTGCTCACTTTATAGGTATAGGTAAGTGCATACCTATGTCTTATGCCCTAATGGGTATTACTTCAGTATAAATTATAATTCAAATTGATCTCTACAGGACAGGAATTATATTAATGTCTCATAATTGTTACGATTCATTACTTAGCCAGTTGTCGAATTTTTTATTTTGGGTATGAAATCGTTCAATAAACCTAATGTGAGCATTAATACCTATCACAACTTTTTGTCAATCTGCATTCACTTATTCGTTTAAAAAAAATTTCAAAATGTGGGAATTATATTCATTATTAGTGTCCAAACAAAATTATTGTAAGTATAACTTAACTTTGTATAATTGAGAAGAGTTGACAATTATCATGTTAATAACACTTACAAGTTATAAGTAGACACCAGTAAGTACCAGTTTTTCTAAGTATGGTTATATAGTGCTCACCCATTAAACTTGATGTAGTTATTCATCATTACTGGCTGTGAAATGGATGTCTTTGGCCTTGCTGTCCATTTTTGTACTGAGGTCGATGGTTCAACAAAGTCAAAGTTCGTGACCATCCTTAAATATTAGTAGGTATTGGGCCACTCTGGCCTGGGAAAATTTTGAAGACCGTGGGAACTTTTTTGTGGGGCGGCATCCTTTGATGTTTGCCGCCCGTGTGGGTGGGCCACTCTGGCCCGGGGCCGTGGGAACTTTTTGTGGGGCGGTATCCTTTGATGTTTGCCGCCCGTGGCAATTTCGGGGCTGGGCCACTTTGGTCCGGGCAACCGTGGGAACTTTTTGTGGGGCGTGGGAAAGCTTTAAAGAGCGTGGGAACCGGGTGTCAATTTTCGGGGGACAACCGTGGGAACTTTTTGTGGGGCGTGGGAAAGTTTTAAAGGGTGTAGCAATTTTCGAGGACTTCCTTCGTATGGACTCGGAATTAATGATGCTGGAAAAAAAGTTTTGCGTAAAGCGGGATTCGAACGGCGGTCAGTCGTTAGGGGTGATCCATAAAACCCACTGAGCTACCGCTACTTTGGTGAATGACCAATTTAAAGTTCAAGACTATAAAAAAGTGTATAGGTATACCGACCTATTTATAGCAGTAAAAAGCCTATTTCACTCGCACCCACTCTACCTGATTTTGTTATTAATAATCACAATTTAATATAATCTTGATGCTAAGTCGAGAAATACGGGCATAAGGCGAGAAACGCATTACTTATACGTATAATATGAACCTAATGACTATTTTCGAAATATCTCAAAAACGGCTCGAGATATCGAAAAAACAATCCAAAAATCACCCCCGTCTCCCCCTGTCTGCTTTTGTCCTTGGTAATCACATACTAAAAATTCAAATCGAAAAGGGCCAAAATGGCCAGACTAATTTTCCATAAATTAAGTCGAGAAATGTGGGCATAAGGCGAGAAACGAATTACTTATACGTATAATATGAACCTAATGACTATTTTCGAAATATCTCAAAAACGGCTCGAGATATCGAAAAAACAATCCAAAAATCACCCCCGTCTCCCCCTGTCTGCTTTTGTCCTTGGTAATCACATACTAAAAATTCAAATCGAAAAGGGCCAAAATGGCCAGACTGATTTTCCATAAATTAAGTCGAGAAATGTGGACATAAGGCGAGAAACGCATTACTTATACGTATAATATGAACCTAATGACTATTTTCGAAATATCTCAAAAACGGCTCGAGATATCGAAAAAACAATCCAAAAATCACCCCCGTCTCCCCCTGTCCGCTTTTGTCCTTGGTAATCACATACTAAAAATTCAAATCGAAAAGGGCCAAAATGGCCAGACTGAATTTTCATATAGACTTGATATAAATTAAGTCGAGAAATGTGGGCATAAGGCGAGAAACGCATTACTTATACGTATAATATGAACCTAATGACTATTTTCGAAATATCTCAAAAACGGCTCGAGATATCGAAAAAACAATCCAAAAATCACCCCCGTCACCCCCTGTCTGCTTTTGTCCTTGGTAATCACATACTAAAAATTCAAATCGAAAAGGGCCAAAATGGCCAGACTGATTTTCCATAAATTAAGTCGAGAAATGTGGGCATAAGGCGAGAAACGAATTACTTATACGTATAATATGAACCTAATGACTATTTCGAAATATCTCAAAAACGGCTCGAGATATCGAAAAAACAATCCAAAAATCACCCCCGTCTCCCCCTGTCTGCTTTTGTCCTTGGTAATCACATACTAAAAATTCAAATCGAAAAGGGCCAAAATGGCCAGACTGATTTTCCATAAATTAAGTCGAGAAATGTGGCCATAAGGCGAGAAACGCATTACTTATACGTATAATATGAACCTAATGACTATTTTCGAAATATCTCAAAAACGGCTCGAGATATCGAAAAAACAATCTAAAAATCACCCCCGTCACCCCCTGTCTGCTTTTGTCCTTGGTAATCACATACTAAAAATTCAAATCGAAAAGGGCCAAAATGGCCAGACTGCTTTTCCATAAATTAAGTCGAGAAATGTGGACATAAGGCGAGAAACGCATTACTTATACGTATAATATGAACCTAATGACTATTTTCGAAATATCTCAGAAACGGCTCGAGATATCGAAAAAACAATCCAAAAATCACCCCCGTCTCCCCCTGTCTGCTTTTGTCCTTGGTAATCACATACTGAAAATTCAAATCGAAAAGGGCCAAAATGGCCAGACTGATTTTCCATAAATTAAGTCGAGAAATGTGGGCATAAGGCGAGAAACGAATTACTTATACGTATAATATGAACCTAATGACTATTTTCGAAATATCTCAAAAACGGCTCGAGATATCGAAAAAACAATCCAAAAATCACCCCCGTCTCCCCCTGTCTGCTTTTGTCCTTGGTAATCACATACTGAAAATTCAAATCGAAAAGGGCCAAAATGGCCAGACTGGTTTTCCATAAATTAAGTCGAGAAATGTGGCCATAAGGCGAGAAACGCATTACTTATACGTATAATATGAACCTAATGACTATTTTCGAAATATCTCAAAAACGGCTCGAGATATCGAAAAAATAATCGCAAAATCACCCCCGTCTCCCTCTGTCTGCTTTTGTCCTTGGTAATCACATACTAAAAATTCAAATCGAAAAGGGCCAAAATGACCAGACTGATTTTTCATATAGACTTGATATAAGTTAAGTCGAGAAATGTGGGCTTAAGGCGAGAAACGTATTACTTATACGTATAATATGAACTTAATGAAAGTACAGCTATGACGGAATAAGTCTACTTTTTTGGAAATTTCTCCAAAACGGCTGAAGATATCGAGAAAATAAAAGTACAAACGCCTTGAACATAAAGATCCCTATGTGTTTTTGCCATTTATAACATTATCAATGGCGAAATTAATAATTATATCGGTGATTTCTTATCGGAAATTAGCACATATTGAGGCTGTGACAGTAACAATTTTGAGATTTTCATAGATCGTTCTGTATGCGGTCCGTGCATAATTACTATACCTAGTAGCATTACCTCATTTCAGTTAGTGTGGAAGTTCCATTCCGGAGAGAAGTTCGTCAATATACCAGTCAATAAACTTACCGCTTTAAGATGGAGAAATTTCTTATTGTAAAAGATACTACTAGTAAAGTGAGACGTTTCAATTTAAGTGGACGCAGTCTGGACTTTAAAATAAAGACCGTTCCTGAAGGTGCCGAACCGATACAATGGGTAAAGGATGCAATCGTACAGCTTGTTAATAAGGGTACCGAGGGTTTGGCTCCACATGACATGGTGGGGTTTTCCTTCTGCTCTAAAGATTTCAAGAATGGCGAGGGATGGATACGATTTCAACCTGCTAGCGAGATCACTATTGGCGATATTTGGAATACAATATCCTCCATTTACCAGTCTAATTCTAAAGGCTTAAACACCGAAACCTTTTGTTTCCGTGTAACATCCGTACATTTACCCTACGGTTCCGGAAGAGTACGAAAGTTTAATAACTTTGAAGAAGAATGTGGCGCAAGGCAAGGCATTGTAGTAATTAACAATATCGACAATTTATGCCTGCCGCGGGCACTAGTTGTAGCTATTGCTTATATTAATCGGGATCCCGAGTATAGAAAGATCAGACGTAATATACAGAAAATACAGGAACAGAAAACCATGCAGTTATTAAAGGATAGCAACATCACAATACCTGAAACTGGCTCGGGTATACCACAGATGCAACAGTTTCAAGAGTTCCTGCAAGGATATAAATTAACTGTATATCTTTATGGAAACAAAGGGCGCGACGTCATATTCGAGGGTGAAGATGCAGGGAAACATATTAATCTACTGTATCACGATGATCATTATAATGTGATAACATCGTTAACAGCAGCATTTGCGTGCAATTATTATTGTGAAGAATGTCACATCCCTTTTAATAACAAAAACGACCATAGGTGCGGAGGTACGTGTGCGGCATGTCTGCAGACTCCATCATGTCCTAAAGATGGACAAAACAAAATTAATTGTGAAGTGTGCAAAAGAGCTTTTCGGGGTCAAAAGTGTTTTGACAATCACAAGACACATAATATCTGTTCTGAAATTAGACGTTGTGAAAAATGCTTTGCTATATACCGCAACACCAGGAAGCATACTTGTGAGGAAGTATTTTGCAAAACGTGTAACGAACATGTAGAGAGAGACCATCTGTGTTATATGACAATAGATAAAGGATCACCGAAAATAGCAAACACGTTGTTTGTTTTTTACGATTTGGAAACCATGCAAGAGAAAAAATTGGAAGATGGCAGCCTCTTACATCAGCCCAACCTCTGTGTGTTTGTACAGTGCTGTGACAAGTGCATAAATGAAGAGAAACTTTATTTTTGCCAAAAGTGCGGTTTTCGACAAAAGATATTGACCGAAAATGTAATATCTACTTTTATGGGCCATATATTAAACATGCGAAAAAAATTCAAAAACGTTACCGTTATCGCTCATAACGGTGGTGGATTCGACCACCAATTTATATTGAATCATATTTTGACTCAAACGGATCTCGTACCTGAGCTGATAATGAGAGGTACAAAACTAGTTTCAATGTTTCTAGATAACGTTAGATTTCTGGATTCGTTAAATTACTTTCAAATGGCACTAAGCAAGCTACCTAAAGTGTTCGGTCTGACGGAAATAAGAAAAGGTTATTTTCCGCATTTGTTTAATACGACAGATCACCAAAACTATATAGGACCAATACCGCCCTTAGAAACGTTCGAACCAGATAACCTCAAGTGTAATGATAGGGAAGCATTGTTAGCATGGTACGAAGGAAAGGTGGCGGAAAATTATATATTTGACTTTAAGAAAGAGTTTGTAGAATATTGCGTATCCGATGTAGACATATTAGCACAGGCATGTCTTAAATTTAGACAACTTATGATAAAGGAGGGAAACGTCTGTCCGTTTACCGAAAGCGTCACGTTACCGAGCGCGTGTAATAAAATATTTCGTCGAAATTTTTTAAAACCAAATACCATAGGGCTCATACCAAAAGGTGGCTACAGACAATGTGACAACCAGTCGAAGATAGCTACACAGTGGTTATTGTTGGAAGAACGAGACCGCCGAATTAATATAACACATTCGGTTAAACAGAAAGAAGCCAGAGTTGGGGGTGTAAAAGTTGACGGTTTTTGTGCCGAAACTAATGAGGTGTTTGAATTCTACGGCTGTTATTATCATGGTTGTCCTAAATGTTTCAAGCATGTAAGAAACACACCTTTAACAGATAGTACAATAGAGACGTTAGAGTATCGTTATGAAGCTACTTTAGCGAAATCAAGTAGAATAAAAGAATTAGGTTACACTGTTGTCGAAATGTGGGAGTGTGACTTTCGGCGACTTATGACAGACGAAATGTTAAATTACACAGAATCACACCCGTTAACGTTATATTTACCTCTAAATCCAAGAGATGCATTTTATGGTGGAAGAACAGGAAATGCAAAATCTTTTTATAAGACAAAGGAAGGTGAAAAAATAAAATATGTCGATTTTACATCTCTGTACCCGTATGTTAACAAATACGGCAAATATCCCTTAGGCCACCCCACAGTGCATATAGGAGAAGAATGCAGTAAATTAAATCTTGAAACGACAGACGGACTAATTAAGTGTAAAATACTACCTCCACATTTATTATTTCATCCAGTGCTACCTGTAAAAATGAACAACAAATTAATGTTTGTGCTTTGTCGTTCGTGTGGCGAAAGTTTCAATCAAGAACCCTGTGAACATATCAGTGATGATGAACGAGCACTGACAGGTACATGGGTAATCGATGAAGTTAGAAAGGCGATCGAGAAAGGTTACAAAATATTGGAGACGTATGAAATATGGCAATACATAATCGACCAGTATAATAAAGACACTAAAACGGGAGGGTTATTTAACGAGTATATTAATAAATTTGTGGGTATTAAACAACAAAGTTCAGGGTGGCCGTATTATTGCGACACACCAAAGAAGAAGGATAATTACATCAAAGAATATTTTGAAGCAGAAGGTGTTCGACTTGATCCTGTGAAGATTGAAAGGAACCCCGGGTTACGTCAATTAGGGAAAGCGGTTATTACATCGTTTTGGGGAAAGCTGGGACAACGTGAGAACCAAAGTAAGACCAGTATAGTACGAGAGCCTGGAGAATTCTACAATATGATGACTAACCCTTCAATTAACATTAATTCGGTTTTACCGATTAATGAAGATGCTCTACTCGTCAACTGGGAGTCAAAAGAAGAAGCTTACAGTCCTCTGTCGACGGTAAATGTTGTACTTGCAGCGTACACGACAGCCCAGGCACGGTTAAAATTGTACGAACATTTGGAAAGATTGGAAGAGAGGGTTATCTATTACGATACAGATTCTATAATCTACGTATCAGCTCCGGAGCAGTACGACCCGCCACTCGGCCAATTCTTGGGAGAGTTAACAGATGAGTTAGAAGATGAAGGTGCCGGAAGTTACATAAAAGAATTTGTATCAGGCGGGCCAAAAAATTATGCATATAAGGCATGGTCCACCTCTAAAGAATGTGATGTGACGGTATGTAAAGTTAAAGGAATATCTTTAACATATAAAACCTCACAAATCATTAACTTCGACAAAATAATGAAAATGGTCTTACAAGATGAAGAAACAGAAGCCATCCCGATAACATCTAAACTTATAAAGCGCACATCTGAACATAATGTACTAACAATCAACACCACTAAACTCTACCGTCCAAACTCCACAAAGAGACGCTTTTCCACCGACGGTTCTTCATATCCGTATGGGTTTAAGAAGCATAAACAAAAATAATTTATAACATAGGAACATGTGTAAATATGTAAAGCTAATTATAATTTTTGTAACTTATACTATAGCTTGTATGTCACTAATATAATTTATTGTTTAAATAAGTATTTAATTACGTCCCAAATGTAATATATTCTGTAAATAAATATATATACATACGTTATTAGCTGTTTTTATGTCTATCGAATGGTTGCATATGATTGGCCCTCGGCTAATAGATAAACTTCCAGAATAAACATTCAAAAGGATATAATTTATAAATCAGAAATATTCTGCATTCGTTCCTAACATACCCTTACGGCTGTTGAACGTTTATTTGAATTTTTTGGGTTTGGAGAATTTATGGGCACCCATTGTTGCGATTGACGTTTCGTTTTGGGCGGGTCATATTGAACCCAGGTCTCAGCAGTAGATATATAATGTTACTCCTAATCCACTTTGATCTCCAGATCCTCGAAACCGCTTTCAAGGTTACTCATGCACGTTGGGGTTGACCCCCAAACTTATACAGTGTCACTACTAAATCCACTTTGACCTCCAGCTCCTCGAAACCGCTTTTTCAACAGGGGTCTGTTCTGTTTTCAACAGGGGTCTGTTCTGTTTTCAACAGGGGTCTGTTCTGTTTTCAACAGGGGTCTGTTCTGTTTTGAACAGGAGTCTGTTCCGTTTGAACGGGGTCTGATTGAAAAGCCGTTGAATCTGATGAGGGGCTACCTGTTGTAGGGGTTGATGCGCTACTAAAGTTTCAAGTACCTGTTCATGGTATTACATAGCTGTCGAAGCCCCTCATCAGATTCAACGGCTTTTCAATCAGACCCCGTTCAAACGGAACAGACTCCTGTTCAAAACAGAACAGACCCCTGTTGAAAACAGAACAGACCCCTGTTGAAAACAGAACAGACCCCTGTTGAAAACAGAACAGACCCCTGTTGAAAAAGCGGTTTCGAGGAGCTGGAGGTCAAAGTGGATTTAGTAGTGACACTGTATAAGTTTGGGGGTCAACCCCAACGTGCATGAGTAACCTTGAAAGCGGTTTCGAGGATCTGGAGATCAAAGTGGATTAGGAGTAACATTATATATCTACTGCTGAGACCTGGGTTCAATATGACCCGCCCAAAACGAAACGTCAATCGCAACAATGGGTGCCCATAAATTCTCCAAACCCAAAAAATTCAAATAAACGTTCAACAGCCGTAAGGGTATGTTAGGAACGAATGCAGAATATTTCTGATTTATAAATTATATCCTTTTGAATGTTTATTCTGGAAGTTTATCTATTAGCCGAGGGCCAATCATATGCAACCATTCGATAGACATAAAAACAGCTAATAACGTATGTATATATATTTATTTACAGAATATATTACATTTGGGACGTAATTAAATACTTATTTAAACAATAAATTATATTAGTGACATACAAGCTATAGTATAAGTTACAAAAATTATAATTAGCTTTACATATTTACACATGTTCCTATGTTATAAATTATTTTTGTTTATGCTTCTTAAACCCATACGGATATGAAGAACCGTTGGTGGAAAAGCGTCTCTTTGTGGAGTTTGGACGGTAGAGTTTAGTGGTGTTGATTGTTAGTACATTATGTTCAGATGTGCGCTTTATAAGTTTAGATGTTATCGGGATGGCTTCTGTTTCTTCATCTTGTAAGACCATTTTCATTATTTTGTCGAAGTTAATGATTTGTGAGGTTTTATATGTTAAAGATATTCCTTTAACTTTACATACCGTCACATCACATTCTTTAGAGGTGGACCATGCCTTATATGCATAATTTTTTGGCCCGCCTGATACAAATTCTTTTATGTAACTTCCGGCACCTTCATCTTCTAACTCATCTGTTAACTCTCCCAAGAATTGGCCGAGTGGCGGGTCGTACTGCTCCGGAGCTGATACGTAGATTATAGAATCTGTATCGTAATAGATAACCCTCTCTTCCAATCTTTCCAAATGTTCGTACAATTTTAACCGTGCCTGGGCTGTCGTGTACGCTGCAAGTACAACATTTACCGTCGACAGAGGACTGTAAGCTTCTTCTTTTGACTCCCAGTTGACGAGTAGAGCATCTTCATTAATCGGTAAAACCGAATTAATGTTAATTGAAGGGTTAGTCATCATATTGTAGAATTCTCCAGGCTCTCGTACTATACTGGTCTTACTTTGGTTCTCACGTTGTCCCAGCTTTCCCCAAAACGATGTAATAACCGCTTTCCCTAATTGACGTAACCCGGGGTTCCTTTCAATCTTCACAGGATCAAGTCGAACACCTTCTGCTTCAAAATATTCTTTGATGTAATTATCCTTCTTCTTTGGTGTGTCGCAATAATACGGCCACCCTGAACTTTGTTGTTTAATACCCACAAATTTATTAATATACTCGTTAAATAACCCTCCCGTTTTAGTGTCTTTATTATACTGGTCGATTATGTATTGCCATATTTCATACGTCTCCAATATTTTGTAACCTTTCTCGATCGCCTTTCTAACTTCATCGATTACCCATGTACCTGTCAGTGCTCGTTCATCATCACTGATATGTTCACAGGGTTCTTGATTGAAACTTTCGCCACACGAACGACAAAGCACAAACATTAATTTGTTGTTCATTTTTACAGGTAGCACTGGATGAAATAATAAATGTGGAGGTAGTATTTTACACTTAATTAGTCCGTCTGTCGTTTCAAGATTTAATTTACTGCATTCTTCTCCTATATGCACTGTGGGGTGGCCTAAGGGATATTTGCCGTATTTGTTAACATACGGGTACAGAGATGTAAAATCGACATATTTTATTTTTTCACCTTCCTTTGTCTTATAAAAAGATTTTGCATTTCCTGTTCTTCCACCATAAAATGCATCTCTTGGATTTAGAGGTAAATATAACGTTAACGGGTGTGATTCTGTGTAATTTAACATTTCGTCTGTCATAAGTCGCCGAAAGTCACACTCCCACATTTCGACAACAGTGTAACCTAATTCTTTTATTCTACTTGATTTCGCTAAAGTAGCTTCATAACGATACTCTAACGTCTCTATTGTACTATCTGTTAAAGGTGTGTTTCTTACATGCTTGAAACATTTAGGACAACCATGATAATAACAGCCGTAGAATTCAAACACCTCATTAGTTTCGGCACAAAAACCGTCAACTTTTACACCCCCAACTCTGGCTTCTTTCTGTTTAACCGAATGTGTTATATTAATTCGGCGGTCTCGTTCTTCCAACAATAACCACTGTGTAGCTATCTTCGACTGGTTGTCACATTGTCTGTAGCCACCTTTTGGTATGAGCCCTATGGTATTTGGTTTTAAAAAATTTCGACGAAATATTTTATTACACGCGCTCGGTAACGTGACGCTTTCGGTAAACGGACAGACGTTTCCCTCCTTTATCATAAGTTGTCTAAATTTAAGACATGCCTGTGCTAATATGTCTACATCGGATACGCAATATTCTACAAACTCTTTCTTAAAGTCAAATATATAATTTTCCGCCACCTTTCCTTCGTACCATGCTAACAATGCTTCCCTATCATTACACTTGAGGTTATCTGGTTCGAACGTTTCTAAGGGCGGTATTGGTCCTATATAGTTTTGGTGATCTGTCGTATTAAACAAATGCGGAAAATAACCTTTTCTTATTTCCGTCAGACCGAACACTTTAGGTAGCTTGCTTAGTGCCATTTGAAAGTAATTTAACGAATCCAGAAATCTAACGTTATCTAGAAACATTGAAACTAGTTTTGTACCTCTCATTATCAGCTCAGGTACGAGATCCGTTTGAGTCAAAATATGATTCAATATAAATTGGTGGTCGAATCCACCACCGTTATGAGCGATAACGGTAACGTTTTTGAATTTTTTTCGCATGTTTAATATATGGCCCATAAAAGTAGATATTACATTTTCGGTCAATATCTTTTGTCGAAAACCGCACTTTTGGCAAAAATAAAGTTTCTCTTCATTTATGCACTTGTCACAGCACTGTACAAACACACAGAGGTTGGGCTGATGTAAGAGGCTGCCATCTTCCAATTTTTTCTCTTGCATGGTTTCCAAATCGTAAAAAACAAACAACGTGTTTGCTATTTTCGGTGATCCTTTATCTATTGTCATATAACACAGATGGTCTCTCTCTACATGTTCGTTACACGTTTTGCAAAATACTTCCTCACAAGTATGCTTCCTGGTGTTGCGGTATATAGCAAAGCATTTTTCACAACGTCTAATTTCAGAACAGATATTATGTGTCTTGTGATTGTCAAAACACTTTTGACCCCGAAAAGCTCTTTTGCACACTTCACAATTAATTTTGTTTTGTCCATCTTTAGGACATGATGGAGTCTGCAGACATGCCGCACACGTACCTCCGCACCTATGGTCGTTTTTGTTATTAAAAGGGATGTGACATTCTTCACAATAATAATTGCACGCAAATGCTGCTGTTAACGATGTTATCACATTATAATGATCATCGTGATACAGTAGATTAATATGTTTCCCTGCATCTTCACCCTCGAATATGACGTCGCGCCCTTTGTTTCCATAAAGATATACAGTTAATTTATATCCTTGCAGGAACTCTTGAAACTGTTGCATCTGTGGTATACCCGAGCCAGTTTCAGGTATTGTGATGTTGCTATCCTTTAATAACTGCATGGTTTTCTGTTCCTGTATTTTCTGTATATTACGTCTGATCTTTCTATACTCGGGATCCCGATTAATATAAGCAATAGCTACAACTAGTGCCCGCGGCAGGCATAAATTGTCGATATTGTTAATTACTACAATGCCTTGCCTTGCGCCACATTCTTCTTCAAAGTTATTAAACTTTCGTACTCTTCCGGAACCGTAGGGTAAATGTACGGATGTTACACGGAAACAAAAGGTTTCGGTGTTTAAGCCTTTAGAATTAGACTGGTAAATGGAGGATATTGTATTCCAAATATCGCCAATAGTGATCTCGCTAGCAGGTTGAAATCGTATCCATCCCTCGCCATTCTTGAAATCTTTAGAGCAGAAGGAAAACCCCACCATGTCATGTGGAGCCAAACCCTCGGTACCCTTATTAACAAGCTGTACGATTGCATCCTTTACCCATTGTATCGGTTCGGCACCTTCAGGAACGGTCTTTATTTTAAAGTCCAGACTGCGTCCACTTAAATTGAAACGTCTCACTTTACTAGTAGTATCTTTTACAATAAGAAATTTCTCCATCTTAAAGCGGTAAGTTTATTGACTGGTATATTGACGAACTTCTCTCCGGAATGGAACTTCCACACTAACTGAAATGAGGTAATGCTACTAGGTATAGTAATTATGCACGGACCGCATACAGAACGATCTATGAAAATCTCAAAATTGTTACTGTCACAGCCTCAATATGTGCTAATTTCCGATAAGAAATCACCGATATAATTATTAATTTCGCCATTGATAATGTTATAAATGGCAAAAACACATAGGGATCTTTATGTTCAAGGCGTTTGTACTTTTATTTTCTCGATATCTTCAGCCGTTTTGGAGAAATTTCCAAAAAAGTAGACTTATTCCGTCATAGCTGTACTTTCATTAAGTTCATATTATACGTATAAGTAATACGTTTCTCGCCTTAAGCCCACATTTCTCGACTTAACTTATATCAAGTCTATATGAAAAATCAGTCTGGTCATTTTGGCCCTTTTCGATTTGAATTTTTAGTATGTGATTACCAAGGACAAAAGCAGACAGAGGGAGACGGGGGTGATTTTGCGATTATTTTTTCGATATCTCGAGCCGTTTTTGAGATATTTCGAAAATAGTCATTAGGTTCATATTATACGTATAAGTAATGCGTTTCTCGCCTTATGGCCACATTTCTCGACTTAATTTATGGAAAACCAGTCTGGCCATTTTGGCCCTTTTCGATTTGAATTTTCAGTATGTGATTACCAAGGACAAAAGCAGACAGGGGGAGACGGGGGTGATTTTTGGATTGTTTTTTCGATATCTCGAGCCGTTTTTGAGATATTTCGAAAATAGTCATTAGGTTCATATTATACGTATAAGTAATTCGTTTCTCGCCTTATGCCCACATTTCTCGACTTAATTTATGGAAAATCAGTCTGGCCATTTTGGCCCTTTTCGATTTGAATTTTCAGTATGTGATTACCAAGGACAAAAGCAGACAGGGGGAGACGGGGGTGATTTTTGGATTGTTTTTTCGATATCTCGAGCCGTTTCTGAGATATTTCGAAAATAGTCATTAGGTTCATATTATACGTATAAGTAATGCGTTTCTCGCCTTATGTCCACATTTCTCGACTTAATTTATGGAAAAGCAGTCTGGCCATTTTGGCCCTTTTCGATTTGAATTTTTAGTATGTGATTACCAAGGACAAAAGCAGACAGGGGGTGACGGGGGTGATTTTTAGATTGTTTTTTCGATATCTCGAGCCGTTTTTGAGATATTTCGAAAATAGTCATTAGGTTCATATTATACGTATAAGTAATGCGTTTCTCGCCTTATGGCCACATTTCTCGACTTAATTTATGGAAAATCAGTCTGGCCATTTTGGCCCTTTTCGATTTGAATTTTTAGTATGTGATTACCAAGGACAAAAGCAGACAGGGGGAGACGGGGGTGATTTTTGGATTGTTTTTTCGATATCTCGAGCCGTTTTTGAGATATTTCGAAAATAGTCATTAGGTTCATATTATACGTATAAGTAATTCGTTTCTCGCCTTATGCCCACATTTCTCGACTTAATTTATGGAAAATCAGTCTGGCCATTTTGGCCCTTTTCGATTTGAATTTTTAGTATGTGATTACCAAGGACAAAAGCAGACAGGGGGTGACGGGGGTGATTTTTGGATTGTTTTTTCGATATCTCGAGCCGTTTTTGAGATATTTCGAAAATAGTCATTAGGTTCATATTATACGTATAAGTAATGCGTTTCTCGCCTTATGCCCACATTTCTCGACTTAATTTATATCAAGTCTATATGAAAATTCAGTCTGGCCATTTTGGCCCTTTTCGATTTGAATTTTTAGTATGTGATTACCAAGGACAAAAGCGGACAGGGGGAGACGGGGGTGATTTTTGGATTGTTTTTTCGATATCTCGAGCCGTTTTTGAGATATTTCGAAAATAGTCATTAGGTTCATATTATACGTATAAGTAATGCGTTTCTCGCCTTATGTCCACATTTCTCGACTTAATTTATGGAAAATCAGTCTGGCCATTTTGGCCCTTTTCGATTTGAATTTTTAGTATGTGATTACCAAGGACAAAAGCAGACAGGGGGAGACGGGGGTGATTTTTGGATTGTTTTTTCGATATCTCGAGCCGTTTTTGAGATATTTCGAAAATAGTCATTAGGTTCATATTATACGTATAAGTAATTCGTTTCTCGCCTTATGCCCACATTTCTCGACTTAATTTATGGAAAATTAGTCTGGCCATTTTGGCCCTTTTCGATTTGAATTTTTAGTATGTGATTACCAAGGACAAAAGCAGACAGGGGGAGACGGGGGTGATTTTGGATTGTTTTTTCGATATCTCGAGCCGTTTTGAGATATTTCGAAAATAGTCATTAGGTTCATATTATACGTATAAGTAATGCGTTTCTCGCCTTATGCCCGTATTTCTCGACTTAGCATCAAGATTATATTAAATTGTGATTATTAATAACAAAATCAGGTAGAGTGGGTGCGAGTGAAATAGGCTTTTTACTGCTATAAATAGGTCGGTATACCTATACACTTTTTTATAGTCTTGAACTTTAAATTGGTCATTCACCAAAGTAGCGGTAGCTCAGTGGGTTTTATGGATCACCCCTAACGACTGACCGCCGTTCGAATCCCGCTTTACGCAAAACTTTTTTTCCAGCATCATTAATTCCGAGTCCATACGAAGGAAGTCCTCGAAAATTGCTACACCCTTTAAAACTTTCCCACGCCCCACAAAAAGTTCCCACGGTTGTCCCCCGAAAATTGACACCCGGTTCCCACGCTCTTTAAAGCTTTCCCACGCCCCACAAAAAGTTCCCACGGTTGCCCGGACCAAAGTGGCCCAGCCCCGAAATTGCCACGGGCGGCAAACATCAAAGGATACCGCCCCACAAAAAGTTCCCACGGCCCCGGGCCAGAGTGGCCCACCCACACGGGCGGCAAACATCAAAGGATGCCGCCCCACAAAAAAGTTCCCACGGTCTTCAAAATTTTCCCAGGCCAGAGTGGCCCAATACCTACTAATATTTATTATCGCTTGACCACGTTTTTGCAATTGTGTTCAAAGGTGTTAGTGGACCATTTAAAGTTCTATTATCTCGCAAAGTTCCTATCGCTCTAGACACTCTTTTTTGCAAATTTACCAATAAATTCAAACCAGTGGTAGGTAGTTGTCAAAGTACATATTACTTCATGTGACGTAAAACTATCAACGGCAGAGAGCATGTCGTCTACCACACGTTCTCCAAGGAGCTCTAATGGACGATCTGTCCCTTTTCTACGGTATAGTACAAATTTATGACAATGTCTATCACTTTCACATATTGCCCATAATTTATATCCAAATCTAATTGGTTTAAAACCAATAATCTACTTGATGCTGTAATATCCATAATATCGGACAATCTTATCTTTTATACATCTTATAAGGACAGTTCATATTTTCCAAAGGATAACAAACCCCTTTATTTAATTAATAATTAAGCCTTTTATAGATAATAGATATTCGAAACGTGTGATTTAATTATTATGTAAATTCTGATACATGTATGCCTTTTTCTCTGTGAATGTGTGCATAACATTAAATATTGATGGCGGTCTTGTGGTTTATTATTTACGTACGCGTGTTTAGTGTAAATGGTCATAACACTCATAACATTGATCCGAAAAGAGGAAACAACCCATATAGCACACTTTGTCCATTGTACGTACATTTATGGTACAACTTAGGTACATACGTCCAGGTACCAATTATGTACGTCGTATGTTCGTACTTTTGTGTACGTCCATTATGCAACGTACTTTGTACGTACAGTAGCGTACGAAAGTCTTACTAAGACCAAAATTAGATTTATTTTTGCACGTGATGCATTACCTGCTGTGTTCTATGCAGCGGTCAGCGGTGAAAATTAATTTTTCCCTTTAGTAGAGATAATGCAGACCACCATCGGGAATAATTAATTTAAACCTGCATAATACAATGTAATTACTAAGTAGGTATTTAACTTTTAGCAAACTTCGCTTATGTTAGAATTTATTTATTTGCTGATTGTTAAATTTAGTTAGTACGCGCATCACATGGTCATACCTTCCTTCACCTTCAACAGTTGAACTTACGTGTACTTTACTTTTGCTTTTCTTGAGTGAGTGTGTGGGTTAAGTTAAGTTTGTAAAACTATTGAAGATTCGCGGAATTTATTTATATATGTATAGGTAAGTGTTTTTTACTTTTATAGACATAATTACAGTAATTTTTGGTACATATTTTTTGAAGTCAAATATTGAGATTTACAATTTATACCTACAAAATCGCATTTTACATTTACTTACTTATACAATTATGCAACATGGCGATCTTGCAGAAACGTCTTTATCGCAACTGCGGCGTCTGCGAATGTAGAGCACAAATTGCAAAATCTCACATATATGTATACCTATATAGATAAATCTGTCGATTACACCGTTATGCAATTTATTGTAAATATTTGTTCAAATTCCTTGGCATTTCCACGAATTATCAAGATAATGTCTGTAACCTAGTGATTTGCTACCAAAGACAAAAACCAATTTTCGTTTTCTTTTCAGAATCATCCGTAGCCCAAAAATGCCACCATGAAAGATGCGGAAGTTAATGTGCAAAAATGGATTAGAAGATGTACTAAGAGAGCAAAATCCTCAAAGAACAATCAGTGATATTTATATACATATAAAATATATGTAGGTACCTAATTTGCGAATTTTGTTCTCTACCTACCTATATTTTTATAATGGTTCTGAAATATGAAATTCTAAATATGTATAATAATTTAATTAAAAAAGATGTTCATATAGTAGTAATTACGAGAGCTCGAGTATGACTCATCTAAGTAAGCAACAAGAATTAACCAATAACATTTATCTATCTCTGTTACACTTTGAAGAATTGTATTTATAGAAAAGAAACAACAAATAATAAATATGTCTACCCATGCTTTCAATGGAACGTGTGTCCGTTTTAAAACCATATATTATGTACTTAATCATCAGCTGTTCAAAACGTCACCTAAAATTTACGCATTGTTTTTTTCGACTTTATTCTGATATATTATTAAAAGTAGATATTATTTATAAAAACAGTTCCTATTACCTATATTAGTTAGTGGTTTAAGATGTCGCTTACTAGTAAATAATTAAAAGTAGTGTAAATATACAGATTAAAGTTTTGTTTTATTTTTATACGTAAGTACCTAACTGAATTTATAAAAAGGGAATTTCCTTAAAATTTGAAATTTCGTTCTTGTAGCTTTTTTAGATAAAACTAGCTTTTATTTCATTAGTTAGGCATAAGAAATCAAAATCAGACATACAGAACCCAGACTCAAAATTCGTGTTGACTTGTACCAAAGAGTAGGTATTTGCTTTTGATGTGACGTATATTTTATGAAGTAAAACACTTATTTTTAATAATAAAATTATGCAACGTTTATTTTGTGTCTTCTCTTCGTCAGTCGTTTTCAAATTACTCTCATTTTGTTCGAACCTACGTGTTTCGTACATTATAGTAAAGACTTTTAGGTGTAGCAAACTCGAACACAAAACATAACCTGAACCTCAAATTTTGCACTATTTTAAGAATGAATGTCATAAATGTCATGATTAATATTATAGGTTATGTTATTTTATTAAAAAGAACTATGCGACATACGTTTCCTATTATTTCATTCATATGCTTTTAAGCGATGAGTCATACTCGAGCTCTCGTGATTACTACTATAGTAAAACTGTTTGTCCCTGTACACTATACTTGATTTAGTAAAAAACAATTTCAACATTCAGTATTGTACAATATATGGACGTACGTCGTACATATCTGTACGCAAGATGTACGTTCGATATTGGACGTACTTCTTGCTTTTAGTACTGCACGAACTATGGACGTACACTACAGTACGAACTTTGTACGTACTAAATTGTACGTACTTCCTACATACAAGGTTGTGAAAAAGTAACGTACTATGTACGTACAGTACATAGTACATCCTTTGCACGTAACTGTACGTACACTGTATGTACGTACATCCTGGTCAGTACGTACTTTGTACGTACATAGTACGTACGTGTGCTATATGGGAAGTCAGTCTATTGCATCATATAGCGAACATCAATCACACCAGTATCAAGATATTTCAAGATGCATTAGACGAAACATAGGTAGGTCCACGAGAGCTGGCAGTAGATGATATAATTCTAATGAAGATTAAACATCAAACAATACAATGCAGTGAAACCAGTAAAACGCGGTTACAAGCTGTTGTAGCTGGTGCAATATGGTGACATAAACAATTTCAAGTATCTACCTATGCTAGGGAAATTACGAAGTTGTAGCAATAATGTGGAAGTAATATGGTTTAGGAAAGCGCGTTGTATTCTTAGGTTAAATGTAAACCTAAGGTTGTATTGTCATTGACAGAAGACTATTGGGGACAGTTTAGGTATAGGTAGTAAAAAAAAAATTGCGAAAATACAGAGATGCACGTCGAAGAATTTTACGCTTGGTGGAAGATATAATGGAATAATAGTCGTAGGTAATAGTTTCGTTTACATGCTTTTGAATTTTTAAGATAACGTGTAACAAAATAATAAACAATTCAACTGTGTGGTGTGAACTAGCTACATTTCGTGGCTACAGACATCGTTGCTGTTTAATTTATGATGCGTATGTTTTATCTAATGCTAATTATTTATAATTAAATGTGTCTTAGTTTAAGTAAAATTTCAGAGCTCTTATGTAACGGATTTGGTATTTTGGCGTCGAGTTAGCTTAGCAGAGAGCTAGCCGTCAATGCGCAATGAGACGGCGGCAGTACAAATGTTATATACTTACAGCAATGATGCATAATAGAATCATCAAGAAATTTGAAAATTTCAGCATCCTGGGACAACATTGATATTTGATAAGGATGAATTGAAAAGTCCCCGACTTGGACAATGAAGAATATCACGATAATAGACTTTTCAAGTTCAGTGAAGTTGGTCCAAGAAGGATGTTCTAACGTACTTATACCGTTCTTGTAAGCCTGTTCGTCCAATTGTTCAAAATAATCTTTTGTGGCATCAGGAATCTTCTCCTCGTTACTGGTACTTACCGGCACATTTTTTTAAATTTGGGAATAAGCTATAATCCGCAATCTTGCGGCCAAGTTTAAATTTTACCCTTTTCATATCTGGCCCGGGCTACAATACAACTCTTCAATTCATCCTCGTACCGTTGATTGAAGAATCTCGTACGCCATTTCAACGTATTCAAAATTTCTATAGCACCTATAGGGGCTGTAAAAATTTCATACCAGTGGAGACATCTACTCGATCCTTGACACAACAGATGAACATTTCTGTAATTTAAATAAGCGCAAAGCGAGAGTTATAAAGCACAGCAATAATAGATACTTAAATTTCTGTAAAGATAAACCAAGCACATCTTACTAATCTTACAAACAAAATCCTCAAGACCAACATATCCACATATAATTCGTTAATGACTTTATTTAGTGCCAATAAACTAATCAATAGTATTCTAGGGTTACGAATACATCAGTATTAGAAGTCCAACTAATTAAATAAGCCTATAGCTAGAATAGCTAACATTATTTTATACCATTTGACTATTATACAGCATTTTAAAAATTGTGTAAATTGGGGAGAGGACGCAGTTGCAACATAAAATTTGCATTCAATCGTTGTATAAATTGTTGATAATGTGTGGGGGATAACAATTTGATAAAACACGTTGAGCATTGAGTTTAAATTTACTCTAAAACAGGCCGTCATCTCTCCCACTTTTTATAAAATGTCGTTGAACATGCTGTCAGCACTTCGTACTGTAAGTAATTTTCTTTATGAAAGTACAACAAAGTGCTTTGTTGCTATTAATTATTATTTATGTAATTTTACTATTGCGTATTGCACCTGCGGTTATAGACTTCCACGTGATTTATCACATTTTTAAATGGCCTTGAAAGGCTATTCTGGTTTAATTGTAATGGCGCACCGTTTTGCTTAACTTTATAATAATGTAATATCTTTTTTTATTATTATTTGAAAAAGTTGATAGACAACTATTTTCTCAAATTAAATGTAGTGATTATTGTCTTTGTCTGATCGTTAATTGCATAGTTTCAATTTTTAGGATGTTACCTAAGTTATGACGAATTGAACTTGTTTACCCAGGGCCGGATTAACACCTTCAGGTGCCCTAAGCACTTAAAAACATTAGTGCCCCACTGCAGATATTAATAAATTACCGTTTTGTCTAAAGTCTTTGTCTGTTTCTCTTTGGACAGTTTTCGTTTTTGCGCACCACTTAACTGAACACGTTTCATCTCGTTCTAAAAGAAATGAGAAATATTTTCTTTTGTACTCTACCTCCGTGGCAATTTGCGAGTAAATATATTAGGTGTACCGGAAAGTTGTCTCCGTTTCTATTACAACAAGTTCGAAACATTTTAATTAAAACATAATAATAATGGCAATTATTCAATAAAGTTTATTGATGGTAAGAAAATTTATATTTTGTTTTATTCCATAAACGGACATGTTCTAATAATAGCACACCTGATAGAGAGTGCGAATGTTCAAACCGCCAACACAAAAATACACACGAATAACGAAACACAGAAGAAGTTGTATGGTGATGACTTGATGAGAGTCACTGTCTACGATCTGAGGCCTGTTACACAACATTCTCAGGTGCCCCTTTGTTCCTGGTGCCCTAAGCACGTGCTTATTGTGCTTAATGGTTAATCCACCACTGTGTTTACCGCTTTTCAAATATAATAAACGTATTACAGAAAGGAGGCCTGATTATATAGATATAATCCTCGCCAGGAGTGTTTACCGCTACGCTACGTCATCACATACCATCATATTATGGTGTAATATGAAAAACATGAATCAAAATTGTACTATATTAGTCAAATGGGAATTAAATTCATATACATATAAAAGAAACTAAATTCGCGT
This sequence comes from Pyrocoelia pectoralis, assembly GCA_036250285.1. Taxonomy (NCBI): domain Eukaryota; kingdom Metazoa; phylum Arthropoda; class Insecta; order Coleoptera; family Lampyridae; genus Pyrocoelia; species Pyrocoelia pectoralis. The sequence goes on from CM070078.1 coordinate 18,157,520, forward strand.
TTATAGGTTTACTCTTTCTATAACATTTGCTTATTCAATACCGTATGTCGATTTCGTCAAATGCACTACGAATGTTCACCATCCTTATTGAATTCACTGTTTTATATGAGAAGACAGTATTAGATAATAAATTGGATAGCTAGATTCATACATTAATGACGTAGTGGTAAGCACTCCTGGCGAGGATTATAGAGTGCATTTCTACTCATTTTAATAAACCGTGTGAGGCATTTGTGACTTTATTTCCAACCCCTTACATGAAATAGATATATGATATACCGTGTGACAAGTTTCAAAGCGGGACATAGCCGAATAGCATGGGAAATTACATATTTGCAGTTTGCTGCTCACCAATTATATCTACAAGAATGGTAATGATGTCTATCGAAAGAGCATTATTTTGTGAGCCTGTTTATACCAAATATTTGGTACTTATTCACTACTTTTTTAATTAGGAAAATATAATTTTCAAAAGTTAAAAATATGAGTAGCCATGGATACATGTCAAATTCGAATAATTTTGAATATTATCAAATCAAACATTTTCAATTATGTAATATGGCATTTTCCCGAAAAATTTAACCATGAATAATGATAGAGAATAATAGTTATTATAACAAAGGAACGAGTGTTTAAATAGGCAACAGGTCTAAAAATTAATATTAAACATTATTTGAATTTGACACCCGTCATGGCTGTTCATACTTTTTAACTTTTGAAAATTATTTTTTAATTAAAAAAGCAGTGAATTAGTAAGTATACTAAACAATTTGGTATAAACAGGCTCAGAAAATAATGCTCTTTCGATAGACATCATTACCATTCTTGTAGATATAATTGGTGAGCAGCAAACTGCAAATATGTGATTTCCCTTTGAAACTTGTCACACGGTATGTACAGTTGCTATTTGAAGTGGCATAGAATTATCTTTGATTATAACCATGGTTCCTACTTGCACATCGGTATTGATTATTCGTTGACCCTTGGGTCGTTGTTGTAATTGAGTCAAATATTCTTTTGACCAGCGTTTCCAAAAGTGTTGCCTCAACTGCTCTATTCTTTGCCATCGAGACAGTCTATTGATGGGTAGCTCTTCTATATTTATATTTAATTATTGTACCACTATGTAAGTGTGAATCAATAAATAAATAAGTAATAATAATAGTAATAGTAATGAATCTCAATTTGTAAGGAGAAAAAAAGCAGCTTTGCGGATATTTTGAGTGCGGATATTGTGAGTGCTGCTAATGAAGCCCGTTACAGCTTGTTTCCCATGAAACCAAAATAAATCGTTGCTATGCAGTAATGCTTGTTATGCAGACTACACGATTTGGTATTTATCAATATAGTCCATTACTGTGTGAAATGCGAAAAATAATACAGATTATCGGCCTATTCAGATTTTCAAAGTATCACAGACTAATCTAATATCACAGATGCTAATATCTACTATATAGGTATACAACGAACCAAACAAATAAATCAATAATTATGTCACTGTTAGTGTAAATGCGCTAATATAAGACAATTTTAGGGCGCCCCGGTGTTTAGCAACTTACGGCCATACTCAAATGCAGCACACACAACAAAGCTCTTCATTGATGGTAAATTTCAAGAATCGCAAGCAACTCAATGGATAGACCTTTACGATCCTGCAACAAACAATCTTGTTACAAGAGTGCCTCAAAGTACACAGTCTGAAATGGATATGGCCGTTGAATCCGCAAAAAATGCGTTTCAGAGTTGGAAGCGTTCGACCGTTTTAACCAGACAACAATTAATGCTAAAACTACAAAATGTTATTCGTCGCGATATGAAAAAATTGGCGGCCAATATTACTTTAGAACAAGGTAAAACTTTAGCAGATGCTGAAGGGGATGTTCTACGAGGATTGCGTAAGTAATACCCATTTAGTTTTTGTAAAACTCTGATTATTGGGACCATTTTTAGAGGTTGTAGAGCATAGCTGTTCAGCAGGATCACTTCTACTCGGAGAGTCATTACAAAACATTGCAAATGATATGGATTGTGTATCATATAAGCTTCCATTGGGAGTGACTGCCGGTATATGCCCGTTTAATTTCCCCGCTATGATCCCATTATGGATGTTCCCCATGTCACTAATTGCTGGAAATACGTGCATCATTAAGCCATCGGAACGCGATCCTGGTGCTACTATGCTACTCATGGAATTGTTAAGCGAAGTCGGCTGTCCACCTGGTGTTGTCAATGTTAGTCGATATCTTCGGTTATTAGCAAACAACGTTAATAAATTTAATTGTAGGTTATTCACGGCTCTCGCGATGCTGTTAACTTTATATGCGATAACGCACACATAAAAGCTATCAGTTTTGTAGGTTCGGATACTGCCGGACAGTACATATATCAACGAGCGTGTGCCAATGGAAAACGCGTTCAATCAAACATGGGCGCCAAAAACCATGCAGTTGTACTACCAGATGCAAATAAAGAAACAAGCATCGATCAACTGTGTGGGGCTGCCTTTGGTGCCGCCGGCCAGAGGTGCATGGCGATTAGTGCCGCTATATTAGTGGGGGATGCACGAAATTGGATTCCCGACATTGTAGCAAGAGCAAAGAAGTTGAAAGTTAATGCTGGACACGAACCTGGAACCGATATAGGGCCTGTAATTTCACCGGCGGCGAAAGAGAAAATTTGCAATTTAATCGAGTCCGGAATTAAACAAGGTGCCAAATGCGACTTAGATGGTCGGAACGCAGTTGTTGAAAAATATCCAAAGGGAAATTTTGTGGGTCCAACGATCTTAAGTAATGTGAAACCAAACTATGACTGCTATAAGGAAGAAATATTTGGACCTGTACTTAGTATTGTCTCTGCAGATACAATGGAAGAGGCGATAGAAATAATAAATTCCAATCCTTATGGTAACGGAACGGCGGTTTTTACAACAAGTGGAAGTAACGCCAGACAATTCGTTAACGAAATAGATGTCGGTCAAGTGGGTATTAATGTGCCAATTCCAGTTCCTTTGCCAATGTTTAGCTTTACTGGTTCAAGAGGTAGTTTTTGGGGCGATTTGCATTTCTATGGAAAACAAGGTCTGAATTTCTATACTCAAACAAAGACAGTTACATCAATGTGGAAGAAAGGACAATCTCTCACTAAAAGTACTGTTTCGATGCCTGTACACACCTAGGCTTTAGATCTAAACCAACAATTAAACATTCTACTTGCTCTAATTTTTCAATATACGCCATAATGTTGCCATAATTTCTTTTAGAATTGCAGATTTGTGTTGTGCTGTTGACAATAAATTATGAAGGGAAACTCTAAATTAAATCACTATACAGGGTGAATGAGACCACCCGTATCAGTCTTTTATTTAAAGAACGGTGAGTCGTAGAGAGGTGGGGTAAAAAAACTGATTATAAAAGCCATAATAAAGAATCGAATGGTGATATCATTATTTCTCGGAAAAGTCTGCATTCCTCCAGAAGGCCTCCAACTCCAAAATTTTAAATGGCACCATAAGTCGAAAAAGGTATTTTTAGAAAGATTGTTAAAAAAGAAGAAAGTTTTGTAGGAAAAATTATTTTATTACTGCCACCCCTTTTAAGTAATATTCGACTAAAGTCATTTAATTTGAAATTCACTGTTAACAAGAAACATTGAAAAGTCGACTTTTAAAATCTAGTTACCAATGTTACATGTGTTCTTCCCTTTCAAGAAGTACTTATTAAAGCCACTGATAGTGTACCTAGAAGAGCTCAACAGGGCTTAGCAGTAAATGTAAAGACATTTTGAACACATGTAACATTGGTAACTAGATTTTAAAAGTCGACTTTTCAATGTTTCTTGTTAATAGTGAAGAAAATGATAATGGGTTAACAAGACAGATAGAGGGCTGGTTGAAAACGGAATTAGGAGTCAACCAAAAGATTAAGAAAGCAAAGAAAATCTCAAAAGGCAAAATATTAGTACAAACCGAGGATTTTGATAAAAAACTGGAAATACTAAGCAACAAGAACAAATTAAAAGGCAAAAGTATGTATATTGACAGTGATCTAACCGTACAGGAAAGAGAGACACAAAGATACTTAAGATTAAATGCTAGAACGTTAAGGGAACAAGGAAAAATTGTAAAAATCGGGCACTTGAAGTTAAGAGTAAATGGAGTAGACATGATATGGAATGACAGGGAAAAAAAGCTAGAAAAAAAGGAATCAAAAAACTAAGGAAGGAAAAACTCGGAAGGCAATGAAAGCGACATCGCACGAACTAACGGACCCGATTATAGCAAACATTTTATTCTGGAATATTGCAGGCATTAAAACTTTAACATATGTAAACCACACGTTATTTAACGATTGTCAAATTTTGTGTTTCGTTGAAACTTGGCACCAGCAGAGCTTCCTAAAGTCTCCGATGCCGAAACTCTTTCCATATTTTGTACAAAGCTGCGCAATAAAGGAAAAATCAACAGGAAGAGCTAGTGGAGGTATTATTATCCTTTCTAAGTTTAAATTTGTAGTTATTGACAATACATATCTGTGGATTACCATTAGAATTCATAACTTTATTATCGTCGTATCGTATCTTCGGCCAAACCTTAACGATGTTCAAGCCATACAAATGTTAGAAGAACATCTAGAAGAATTGAATGAAAAAGAAGGTTACTCCAAAATAATTGTGATAGGTGACTTTAATGCAAGAATCGCACAACTAGAAGAAATTGATGATGACACGCTTCCAACCAATATGCAACCAGGAAGAATATCTTTAGATTTAAAAACAAATAGACGGGGAATAATGTTAAACGAAGCTATGAGGCAGCTAGGTTTTATTTTACTAAATGGGCGCATAGAAGGTGATATCCCCGGGAACTTCACCTTCGTAAATGCTAACGGAAAAAGCGTAGTGGATTTAGTGTGGGCAAACATCTGGGCCCTAAATAATATTTTGAAACTGGAGGTACTTTATAAAATATATTCGGACCATGCTATGTGCAAGCTTACGTTAAAAAACCAACTGGCGAAGAGGAGGAAGGTCACTAAGCCTAATAATTCCTATATTTGGAAGCTCTCTTGGAGTGATCAACAAGAAAACGATTACTACGAACATCTAAATAATACACACCGTATATACTTCAGCAGCAACGATGTAAACAAACTACTAAATAATCTGAATAGTGCAATAATAGAAGCTGCTCAAGAAACTAATATGTTGCGTTCTAAGTTACTAAACAATAGAGACAATGAGCCCTGTAGAAATATAAAAAAGTGGTTCAATGAAGATTGTTGGATGGCAAAGAAAATCCTAAAAGTCAAACTAAAAGAGTGTAGGAAAACAAGATTCTTAAATGATGTCTATGTTACAGATTACCTTTCTGCTAAAAAAACATATAGAAGTATAGTAAAACATTCAAAAAAACAATTCCAAGAAAATATACTAAACAAACTAAGCAAAACAAAAAACTCAAAAGAATTCTGGGCCACAATCAAAACATTTAACAGTAACTATACATATAATAAGATAAGCGTTGAAGATTGGACGCGATTTTATAAATCCATGTATGCTGCAGCAAATCATAGCATGATTGAAATTGACGATGTAAGGAATGAGTTATTAGACTGCACGATCACGCTAAATGAACTCTATAAGGCAATAGAAAACAGTAAAAATAAAAAAGCACCTGGCACTGACTCGATCACAAATGAGTTCTTCAAAAAGATTCCACCCAAATGGGCACACTACATTCTAAACCTCTTTAACGTAGTTTTTGAAGCCACATATATGCCTTCAACATGGACAGATGTATTAGTCTTTTTCATTCATAAAAAAGGTGAACTAGATAACCCACTAAACTATAGAGGAATATCTCTACTTAACCATATAACTAAATTATTTACGTCTATTATGTACGAAAGGTTAAGCAACTGGTGTGAGCAACACAATGTTTTACCGGAGAATCAAATGGGCTTTCGAAAAAGAAGAAGCACCCTCGATGCAATCTTCACTCTAACCGCCACTATCGAATCTCGTCTAAAAGTAAAAAAATCATACACATACGCAATATTTGTGGACTTTAAAAGAGCTTTTGACTCGGTCAATCATGATCTTCTCTGGCAACAGCTACATCAACTAGGAGTAACCACTAAACTGATTAGAGTTCTACGCAACTTTTACAATTCTTCTAATTTCATTATAAAGCTTAACAATACAACATCAGAACCGATAGCAATTACCAAAGGCGTTTTACAAGGCGACATACTCAGTCCATTACTGTTTGCGCTATTTGTCTCAGACATTGAGTGTTTTTTCAAAGCACGTGGTGTAAGAGGGTTAAACATAGACAACATAAATGAATTACTAATGATTTTGTTTGCTGACGATATTGTGATACTAGCCGAATCGATGATTGATACTCAACGAAAACTAAATATTTTACGAGACTACTGTAAGATAAAAAATTTGGATGTAAACACAGAGAAAACGAAAATTGTAGTTTTTCACAAAGGCAAATATGCCGAGAATCAAAAATTCGTATATGGGAAAAAGGAAATTGTAATGGTCAGCAAGTTCATTTATCTAGGAATTCCATTTACAAGCACAGGCAAATTTTATGAGGCCGCATCACACATGATAGCTAAAGCAAATAGATCGTTTGGAATCGTAAAAAGTATTTTGGTACAAAGTAAGTATAACATATGGGAAACAAAGGTTCATTTGCTAAACTCAATCACGCATGCCACCCTGCTATACGCAGCTGAAATATGGGCCATAAACTACCTACCTTTAAACGAAAAAGTGCAAATAAAATTTTTTAAATCGCTTCTTCATTTACCAAAAAATACACCCGATCACTACATTCGTCTGGAAACTGGACAACAACAGATTGCAATACAGATTTGGCAAAGGGTACTTACATTCTGGCAAAGAATTGTAAATCTTCCTGATTCGTGGTACGCAAAATTACTATACAATCGTCTCCTACTGTTGGATGAGTCAAACAATAACCAACGAAGTGAAAATTGGGTGACACGTATTCATCAATTTTGTTTAAAATTCAGTGACCAAAACTTGTGGTTAAAGGGAAAAAGAGGACAACTGTGTAAAAAAGATATTGATATTGTTATTTTTAATCTAAGTGAAACTCTAAAACAAGAAGACATTCGCGCATTAGAAGCAACTAGGTATAGTGATATATACTACAAGCTAAAAAGTGGTAATTTAAATTGTGAACAATATCTACATTTCAGAAGTTCTATTGTAAAAAAAGGGTCATTAGTCAAATTAGGTTAGCATATAAAAATTGCTTGAGACTATACATATCGGGACTGGCATATAAAATAAATACAGATGAAAATTGTAGCATCTGTAACTTAAACGTTAATGAAGATATGTATCATTTGTACGCTGAATGCCCAATCTACCAACCACTTCGTAACAAATATCTCCATAAGTGGAAGTTTCTCAATAAAGACAGTTATACTGACTTATTTGTTATAACAAAGGAAACATTTGATTTAGTATTTAATTACACACGAGAAATGTTAAAATTACGTTCTTTCATGTTAAATGAGTGGTGAATAATTAAGTTAGAATTTTTTTATTATTTTTTATTTTACTTGTCAACTGAATTTCATGTAATAGAGCGATATAAGCTCTCAAATACAATTATATTATTATTATTATTATTATTATTATTAATAGTGAATTTCAAATTAAATGACTTTAGTCGAATATTACTTAAAAGGGGTGGCAGTAATAAAATAATTTTTCCTACAAAACTTTCTTCTTTTTTAACAATCTTTCTAAAAATACCTTTTTCGACTTATGGTGCCATTTAAAATTTTGGAGTTGGAGGCCTTCTGGAGGAATGCAGACTTTTCCGAGAAATAATGATATCACCATTCGATTCTTTATTATGGCTTTTATAATCAGTTTTTTTACCCCACCTCTCTACGACTCACCGTTCTTTAAATAAAAGACTGATACGGGTGGTCTCATTCACCCTGTATATTAATATATACATTGTTTTTTATAACACTGTTGCAATACTTCTAAAACATTCTTCTTCCTTTTGTTAGGCATTCGTGCTTTTGTAAAATATGTAGCAGTCTACTTATTCTCTTCTGTCTTGCAGAGACCATGCGAATTATTCTATACCTATCTTGGTCTGTTCTTGAGACATGATGGTTCCAATCTGATCTTTTCTAGTTTTGCTAATAATCTTTTTTAATGTTCTCATTTCAGTGACCTCTAATAGTCTGTTGGTCTTCACTTCTGTCCAGTTTCTTCTAAAATCTATAAAGCAACGTTAAGCTGCTCAAGAAACAATAGGTTCGGATTCGGATTAACGGGTACCTTTCTAAACCATTTGGAGTTCAAAAGGGACTGAGACTAGGGTGATCCGCTCTCCACAGAACTCTTCAACTGTGTGCTAGAGATGATAGTAATAGTACCGTTACCTAAACCAATAACACAAAATTGTGTATTAACTATTAACAGTTATTTTTATTTCTGAATAAGTACTAGGACATGTTATCACTGTCAAGCTTCAAGAAAATGGATGATGACATTCTGTCACCTTTCGGCAACTCGATATATTCAATACAGCAGCTATAAAGTGCTTTAATTTGAAAAATGATCTTGTTTGATATCATATTATATATTTCTGAGAATGCAGAGTTCAAAAATAACATCATTGTTCAGAAAAAAAACTTAATATAATAATTTGAGTTACCATAAAATATACCTATAGTTCGGAAACCGTACTGTAAGGGAGAGTGGGATTTACGGCAAAGAAGTTATTTATTACTCGCGCTGCCAACGCATCGCATATGCAGATGACATGGTGTGATGATGCTGGTGGCAAGATCGAGCAAACCACTGGAAAATATGTTTGGACAAAAGCAAAGGAGTATGGGCTGATGGTGAATGAAGAGAAAACCAAGTATACATATATGGGAATTAAAGGAGACATATAGTAAAGTAAGAGGGGACGATCCAATTCAAATCAGGCGAAAACAAATAAATATATAAAGCAAAGCTGCCAGGGTTGTGTGGAGTTTGCCAGGTAGATTAAATTTTACCTCTTATTCAAATTTGGGGCGGATTTGTTTTGGAGGGAAAGTTTAGTTTTAGCGGCAATTTTTAAATATTCCCTCCTGGATTAAATTTTGTAGATGTACTGTGAAGTTAGCATTGGAGCATACCATAGAAGAAATACCATTGAATAAAGAATAGAGACACAGACAACTATAGAGAGGAAGGAGAGTATCGTATCATCGCTGCATAAAAATTAGTGATGGAAGTTCAGCCACTTGTACACCACTGTTGAGTCATCTTTGTTTACATTTTGGTCGTGTTGACAGTTGACCGTACCTGCACAATTTGAAATATTTATTTGTTGATTGTTACAGTCACGGAACTCCAATTAGTTATAAATATGGCAGTTGTTGTTTCTGTCAATTTCTATGTAACAGGCATTGAACTGTATGCTATACGCAACTGGAAAGGAAACGCCCATAAGTAACACTGAAGCCGCAGCAAAGTTAGGCAACCCTCAACGACTGGGTATCTCTGTCTCTTTCTTTCGCACGCAACGTCATATCTATAAACGATAAACACCCGGGGAATAAAATGAAAGTAAGTCAGGTAAAAATACGTTGATGGTTATCTCTTCCACCAGTCATATACATACATCCATTGTGATCCAAGTCAATAAAACGTTTACAATTAAATAAATCAATGTTTTATTATGAGATATGTACCTACCTCTACAGTTTTTGTGACGCTGTATACATGCATATTGAGAATACAAGTTATATAAAATTTGGTGCTATTTTCTACTAATTGTTATGAACTATTAAATTGATAAATTGACTAATTCACCCTTAGATCATTGGAGTATATATGATCTAAGAGTTCACCAGACAAAAATTATGCAATTTCTATATTGCTTGTCTTTGAGTCTTTGAAAATACAGTAGAACCCCGCTATTCCGAAAATCCGCCTATTCTGAACAGAACTAAAAACACGCTCACTATTATATTTCTCTTCACTTCATTCCTTAAAATACTGTTTGCGCATGATTGTATTTGCCAACATTTACCCTTTCCTTGCATTTATTTTGGTTTGAGCATGCGCATTGTGACAGTGCCGCTAAAACTCTATCCTTCACTTTCTCTCTCTGTCTCTTGATCTGACTGGCCCCAGCCAATACAAGGTATAGCCCTTTGATTATATATAACTACTGGATGTAGCAAGGCCTAGTACATTACATTGATCCGATTGAAGCCAAATTGTGAAATAGAAATAGTATTGGTATTGGTATTGATGAGAGAGAGATGGGTACAGAGTTTCTACTAACAACAATACACAAGCTTATGAAGTCGTAAAACACTGTCTATCTTTTTTTTTAGCGTCACGTTTTATACATCCAGTAGTTGTATATAATCAAAGGTATAGCCAACCATAGCCAACGCTCATTCCATGTAATATATATGTATTCAAAGGTTCCTACTCGAAACACATAAAAATTTTACGCCGTGACTGGAGGCACGCTAACGTGCCGGCAAATGCATATGAAAGAGGCCCGTAAAACGTCACTATATTATGCATGACGTCATAAATGAACGAGTCGGCATACGTAGCTGTTGGATGCAGATTCCAGGTACAGTGACTCTATTACAAACAGTGACGACAAGCAGCCTTTAGCTCCGCCCATCCGCCATTAGGAGGCAAAATTTTGGGCGGGTTTATATGAACTCAACGGTGGTATCCTAGCAACTTGCTTAAGAGGCAAAATATACCACGGCCAATAAAAATCGATACCACGCTTGTCGCCACTGTTTGTAATAAAGTCACTGTAATTCCAGGCACGTTAACCTTACCCTTCCCTTCAAATAAAAGAGTAACTTATGTTGTATGTTCAAAGCCAAAAGGAAATAAATAAGAGGGCTAAACGAACCACAAAGCTGTTTATATCTTTTTCTGCTTTGTAAGTAGAGATACTCTTTGATAAAACTATTGGAAGAAATGTTAACTTCGTATTTCACGGTAGGACACTGTCCTGAAGCCTCAAGCAGTAATTGCATTAATAAATAATCATGGAGTAGGTATGTGTATATAATTAAACATAGGTATGTGGCCATCACATAAACAAAACAAAAAAATTATTTCTTCCTGTAATGCGTCCAAATGTTCCTTGTATTGTTATGTTTCAAATTTGACAGTTTTGATATATGAAACACTAAAACCTTATATTTACGTTTGTTTAAAAAAGCTGTTATTACTTTTTATTATAAGTGAAAGAAAGGTGTTGTTTTGACTTTTTATATCTTCTACTTCTTTAGTTCTTGAATAAAAATTTATCCCATGATCGCTTGTATAATATCCAAAGAAACATAAAGCCTATAGCCCCTAGAAACACATATAATAATGCCGATAATAAATAAATACACCACAGGTTAAAATATCAACTTTTAACAAAATTGATCTTATTCAAAAGATAATCAGATATGGTAAACGCCAAACAAACTCCGTTGCACGTCATCAATCACCTGATAATTGACATCCCTGCCGTAAATGTAACGGCATAAAAATCGTGAAAATTCGACTTGTAAAAATTAATTTCATCAGAATTTTATGATCGCCACGTTGGTAACATTGGATTGTTTTCAGCAACGTTGCCAATGCCAATTCCATAAGGTTTAATGTTTTGTTGTGGTTATGTTTTGACTGTCACAATTTTGAAGTTCTGATTTTGTTTGACTAATTTGACATTTATTATAACTAAAGTTACGAGTGAACTCAGAAGTTTTATTTGCGTTTCCTTCTTTCAATTACAATCTGGCAACACTGCCCCCAATCGACGTCACTCACATTATATGACGTGCAACGGATTTTGTTTGGCGTTCACATTTTAATTCTAAACAAATGAGTATCAATTGTCTCAATATTAATAAAGTTCGATCCACAAGAGTTGGCGTTCACGTCATAGGTTTCCGAATGAATGCACGACATTCCTTTTAAACAATCATTAAAGCTTAATACATGTTTGTGATAAAGATGGCAATACAGTTTGCATGTGTTTTAAGTAAAGACCTGCGTATAGGTGATCGCCAGTGAAAATAAGAGAGAAGTGAGTATGTCCGTATGTCCAACAGCTGACTTCAATCAACGCTTCAACTTATAATTGTACGGATTCTGATTTGACTTCTATCTGTCAATGTCAAATTTATTAATCATTTATAATCTCATCGAGTCCAATCGCAGCAGACGTTAATATTTTGATTGCACTATTCCGCATTTAGCTTTACTAAGCTGGTAACAAAGACTTTGCTGGTAAGCTCTAACTAATATTTTAAGATACATTTCATACATAATGGATTAATTAAGCACGTAAAACATTACTATAATTTTAAAGTAGTACAAAGCAACTACCTGTGGGTAATTAAAGTATTAATTGCAACACTGCCTTGTTACGATTTGGCAGATTTCATTCCTGACGTTATTATTTCTTAAATATGTAAAAGACGTTCAATTGACTTCAAATTTTAATCTTAATACATACAATTACAAGTAATGACGTGCACGCCAACTCTCCTGGATACGGGCTCATTTACGATTTTTTTTTATTGGCCCAATCGAAAGATTGTACAATTTTATGAGTCCCTGCAAAAAACAAAAATTTTTCAGGACGTACAAATAACTTTAAAATAATAAAAACGCTCGAGCTTCACCGCGAAATTGCACTGTGACGTCACTACATGCGAATTCATAGTTCGGCAGCATACGATACGTGAGGTTCGTTTTACCGTTGTTAGCAAACGTCGACTGTTTCTTATCGAAATTAATTTTTTTATTATTAGAAATTATCTAGGTATTTGTTGGATATTGCCATGGCAGATACAGTAAAGAAGAAAATAGTTATAAATACTGTATTCATCAAATCCAAAACTCGTAATAACTTCAACTTAGCGCCTAGTACATTTTAAATTTTCTTCCACGTAAAATTACTTTATAAAAATCTAAACAACTTTGTACCCTACCGTTTGCGGGATTTGCAATTTGTTTATTACTTATTTACATGTTAAAGAAAATTTTCGAAGGTCTAAGTAACTCTGGGTGGTTACTGGTTAGATTATACTATACTGCAAGGATTTGTTTCAATAAAGTTATTAGTTTACTACTAAGCATAAATTATTATTTATGCTACTAAGCTCTGCTTTGTTTCTTAATAATGAGTGTATTTTACCGCCAAATACGTTCTCACGCTGTCAAAATTTAACTACCTACCCTACGTTGATGTAGCTCTAGAGTAGATAGCGTAGAAATCCAAAAATGTACCAGATTGTGTGTAATGTTATACTCCTATGCAGCTATGAACAAGGCTAAGGTGCCGTTATTTACTACGGGGAAAGAAATCTAATTTTCAGCTTTAACTGTGACATAATAATATGTAAAACATTAACTTAGTTTTACATTTTAACTCCTCTCATTTCTGTACTTATAGTTATAAAATCGTGACTTTTATTAAAATATTCCATGACCATAAATAAGTCTACTTCCGCCTTCCGGTAGATTTGAAGAGTCACCTTTAATAAAATTTGCTTCACACATGTTTCTTAAAACAAACAATTTATTATAAAATACAAAACCGCTTCTAAATGGCACAAAAGTGATGGATTGTGAGAATGAAAATGCGTTAAAATGTACAGTTGCAATACCGACGATTCACGGTTTCCCATTCGGTGACGTTACAACTCTCAGCGTCTGAATCGAGAAGCGCTCGTATTTAAAATGTAATAACTTGTGAACGGCTTATCGGATTGATTTGAAATTTTCAGGATTATTTAGTGTTTAAGGATTTTATATGTAAAACAATTTTGAGCCATATCCACGGTTCATTAAATGAGCCCATTATATAAACAGATCAGTAAGGTGGGCACACCATCTTATGCAATACTACAAACCATTGAGTAATATAATGAATAGAGAAACTTTTCCATATGTAAAATGGGGAACGCCTAAACTGAGTGTAATAATAGAGGGAGTAACGGAAATCATCTTACGGCACACTTAGTAACTAATAATTTCAATGACAAAATAGCAGACTGATTACCACTACTAATACTTAAGTATGCAACTAGATGGAGACCTTGGAAGACACGTTCTACAGTGACTAGTCACTGTAACACGTTCTAAAGTCACTAAATATTCTAAAGTACCGCAACCTTCGAACATATAACAAAAGGAAGGAATATCCCTATAGTTTAGTAGATGGTACAATGTAACGGAAGTTACGCAGGCTTTACGTCACAGTGACGTAACAGTAAACCATTTGTGATTGGTCAAACGGGTGTAGCGTGCAGTTTGTCGATTTAAAATAAAAAAATTACCAGTAGCGTAGAATTCATTATACGGTTAAGAACATAGAGAATGTGCAAAAAATTAGAAATATGCATACCAAATTAATTATGTTTAAAGGGCAATAAAATTAAAAAAAAAAATTATGCATTTTATTTTGTTTACAGCAGGCGCGTAAACATACAAATGTTGGATTTACGACCCTGCTTAACAGTACACCAATGACTCGACGGAATACATCACAGTAGGTAGCCATATTGGTAAACCATTAATGTTACTCATTTTACCATATACATGTTCCTTCCTTTTGTTATATGTTCGAAGACCGCAACGTTCGCCATTTTGGGGTTAAAATTTTGGCGGCAATTTCAAATATTGAAGACCTAGTCACTAGAAAATTTAATGACTTTATGAAGTGTTTGATAAAAACTAAACTACCATTAGATACTTATCAATATATTTCTTAAACATTATTTGTCATTGTTATTAAAGGGTACAATTTAATTGAAAGATCAAAAATTTGGGACTTTGCCAAACGAACCTAACATATGTTTTTAAAATTGACATTTTATTTGTCGTGTTAATACTTCATTAATTTAGAATCGTTATTTAAATCACAGAAAAGGATAACTACAAAAATACAGCAAGTAGTGTGTAAGAATAAGAAGACAAGCCTGTTTATGGAAAAACTACAAGCTTATGATGTTTTTCAAATTGCCGCGTTTCAAACCAAGTGTCAAACGTCGAACTTTAGTAAATATACCCTGTTCAAGTGACCAGCCGTTGCACGTCATTATTCGTGTACCAATGCTATAATTGTAATTTACTAAGCAACTTTAATAAAATTTGCATTAAAGCCAAAATGTCA
Organism: Pyrocoelia pectoralis; assembly: GCA_036250285.1. NCBI lineage: Eukaryota > Metazoa > Arthropoda > Insecta > Coleoptera > Lampyridae > Pyrocoelia > Pyrocoelia pectoralis. Next base: position 18,172,746 of record CM070078.1, read on the forward strand.
TCGTAAGTTCAGTTGGTATTAAAAGTCATTAATCGTGTAGGCTTAGCGACCATATTTTATCCTTGTCGCACACTTTGCAGTTCGTACTTACAACTTAAAACGTAGTGCGAATATAAACTCATAAAATATCTCGATGTTGTCACGTCAAGTTTTGTTTACTTTGTTAAATTCACCGGTACGCATTTAAGCAATTTTTTTTTAAATTGCCTTACTAAAAACAGTACTTATCAGTACTCTTACATTGTTTATGTCTACATTAGTTGTTGTATTTTATTATTACATAGGTATACAGTATCTATTTGTTCCTAACCTAAAAACGTCAGTCTGACAACACGTACATTTGACAACGCTGATTACACGTCATTGATTTAGTAATTTTTAAGCTATGACGTGCAACGGCTGGTGACTTGAACAGGGTATAGTAAATACTAATTTTCATCGTACGTCAAACACAGATCTGTCATTTTTCCGCCATTTTGGGGTTAAAATTAGCTTTCTCTCTCTAACTCATTGGAACATAAGGTTGCGGTACTTTAGAATATTTAGTGACTTTAACACGTTCGTTCTAGTCCCTATATAGAGAGAGTACCGCAATTGACGCCATTTTTACTCCAGAAAAGGGCGGGAAATTTGAATTGAAGAAAAGCTATTGGTGTGATAGAAAAATTATTACAACTGACAGCTGACAACTGACAACAGCTGATCCCTGACAAACACGTTGCAAACTCATTTTCTGTCCTTTTTCGTCTATAGTGGGCGTTTAAACCTTTACAGCTGTTTCTTATAAATGAAAACTGTAAGAATTATTGAATCCTGTAGCAGATAATAATATAAACCAATAGGTGACAGCACCTCTCGAGTTAATTTTAAATGGGACACATAATCCTATGAAAAAGTTTCTCTATTCATTATATTACTCAATGTACAAACGTAAAGTTACGTGTCTGCATTCAACAGTTATGCCAACAGCCCAACACGTTCATTTATGACGTCACGCATAATAATGACGTTTCGTGCCTCTAGCATATCCATTGCCGGCACGTTAGCCACGGCGAAAAATTTATAAATACAGCACGAATGATAAGAATTAACCTCCAACAAAAAACAAAATATGGAAACCTCCTTAGGAAACCTCGAATCATAATTCATATGATCAAAACTCAAGTTAAAAAAGGGAGAAAACTCAATTAATTTATTTTTCACAAGAATACTAGCAATTTCACATAGTTTAGGAATCAAAATGCAAGATTATTTTAGTGTGTTAAACTGTTTTTGTCGTACTTGCATGAGAATACCAAACAATTTAATTCCATTGTCTAATGACCCAATGCTCCCTCAAAAAATAGCAGCAATTTCTTCTGTTATGGTATAAATGTCATGGTGGTTACAAAAAGAATCCATACAAATTTGAATTGTTTTGTAGATAGATCAAAATGACCAACTGCCAAAAAAAATTTGCGAAGAATGCCTGAAAAATATAAATTTGTTCTACAATTTTCGTACGGTTATTATTAACAATGATACTGATCTAAAACAACGTCTGGCTGCTATTTTGCAAACGCCGACCGAAAATGTTGCAAGTCCTTCCACATCGCTAGGCACTGAGGAGTTGTCTAATAAAAATGTCCAACAATTTGATGAACCTGCAACTGTTATTAAACCAAAAACAAAGTTTAAACGTAAATCTCGACTAGCGAAGAAGTTGAATTTTAAGAATATGATCACATATAATAAAAAAACCTTCGAATGCAAACCATGTGGTTTTGTTTGCACAGAAATCTCAAGGTGGCAGAATCATAAACGTACCAAACATTATCCACACGGAATTTGTAACATTTGTGGTAAATCAATGAGAACGGATAATCTACAAAAACATATTAAATCTCATACGGAAGACCCAATTACTTGCAATCAATGTGGTAAAGTATTCAAAAATTCTGAATCGCTACGATCACATCTTTTAACACACACTGGCCCTGAATTACTCTGCGTGCTCTGTGGAAAATCATATAGATATAGAGGCGAATATAATCGTCATATGAAAAGACATAGTTGTAAGTAAAAGATTTAATATCGTCGAATTTTTCTCGCAATTACATTTTTCAGTAGGTGGACAAAAAACTGTTAAATGCCCAGTTTGCGGAAAACTTTTCTACGACAGAAAGCATATAAAACGACATATGCAAACGCATACGGGAGATCGGCCTCACATTTGTGAATACTGCCAAAAGGGATTTTCAAGTACTTACGCTTTAAAAACACATATACGCCAACATACCAATGAAAAACCGTACATTTGTGAACATTGTTCAATGGCATTTCGTCAAAAGGTTTCACTAGTAACACATATCAAATCAAAACATAAGCATTTAAATGTGCAAACATTGTAATATTTGTTTATGAACGACAAATAATTGTTATCTTTCTACCTAGATATGTTCATTACCATAAAGTATGTTTTCCATTAATGAATACATTTTATATTGTGATTATAGTCTATTTCTTTATATGTTTTCAGTTTCATAATTTATTTCTTTATTTCTTTCATAATTTATAATTTATTTCTTTATTTGCAAATATATTTCATTATATTAGTGAATAACATTAACAGTGTTAAGATATTTATAAGTTAATCTAAAAGTAATGGTTTATTGAGTAATCACACCTTCCTTAAAACTATATAAACATTATAATTGTTCACATACTGTCAGTTTTTTGCTTTCTGTTATGAACTTTTTTTAATTTAATTTTGAAGATTTTTACTATGTTTACTGTGTTTACTATGTTATATATTCATTTAATAATAATAATAATAATAATAATGTTTATTGTCCAACAGAATAATAAGTTCCAATTTTAGGACAACAAAGGTTAACAAAAAATAAATATACTGAGGTAGTGCAAAACAGTAATAGTAATAATTAAAAATAAGTACCTATATATAACAAAAAAAAAGAAAAAAAACTAAATATAAGTATATAATTAAACCAAATTTGCGAAAACTATTCTAGGTATTGACTCAAAGGTACAATTATTGATATCTAATTTGTCTGAGATAGAATTGTAATTAGTAATTACGACTAATAATAGAAATGGGAGATCTAAAAGCTGCATCAGTTCTAGGTATAGGTAAATATAGAGGCAAAAAGTTACGTGAGTGATATTAAGGTACTTGAAAGTTAAATGACGATAATAGTAGCGGGCAGTCCAGCTTGTTATGTAATAGATTTTACAATTGTACAATACTGTTTAAAATTCGACGTTGTTCCAATGAATTGAAATGGAATCTAGATAATAGCGTGGTGTGGCAATATCCTCTTTCAGGATAAATGCTGTCCATTTTAAAAACTAAAAACTTAAGGAATCTTCTCTGAGTGGATTCAAGTAAGTTTTTTTGGTAGTTATATTGGGGATACCAAATTAGCAAGCAGTACTCAAGCTTAGTTCGGACTAAAGAAAAATACAAATTTTTAATAACAGTTAAGCGTGAAAAGTCTCTAGAATTGCGTATGACAAATCCTAATGTTGAGAGGGATGATTTACAAATTGCGTGAATGTGTTGGGAGCATGTAAGGTTATCATCGAAATACACTCCTAGCTCGGGGATATAGTAGAAGAATCGATTTTAATTTTAATAATTTTAATAGGTAATAATATAATAATAGTCCAGATATCATGCTGATAGATAAAACAACAAATCATGTATATAGTAGTTATTACCATTCCCAATACTAACAATTTGGCCAACATGTAGCTCAGGAACTTAAAGTGCAATGGAGAATGGAAACTGCTCTTACAGTATCCATTTTGATAAAAAAATGGGTAATTCTTTAGAATACGGGGCCATGCACCAAGTTGTTTCAACTTTCCCCTATAAGAGAGTATTACCAGACAATAACTAAGAAAAGCTATAACTAATTTTTTTCATTTTCCTATAGGGGACCCCTTTTTTTTCAATTTCAATTGCATTTTAAGGTTCATTTTGTTCAGGTTAAAGTTGATATATCACCATGAGCAACATAATAAAAGCAAAAAAGCGTAAACGTGTTGTAGTGTGCAGGAAAAATTAAGTGCCATTAAACGTCTTAATAAAGGGGAGTGGCTATGGCTCAATGGCAAGGATTGGAAATGTATGGGGACTTGCATGCATTGTACAAGAGTTTACTTACAATGGAATTTATTTTTATTTCTTTTTTATTTGCAAGAATTTATTGTTTTTCTTAACAAAAAAAATTTTTTTTAATGATTTAATGAAGGTGGGCCAAGCGGACGGTACGAAAAGTATATGCTTATTAAGCTTTGTACATTCATCTATTATAATGAAGTAATTTGTAATAATTTTGTATATAAATAAAGCTCGTTTATTAAATAAAACTACTCAAAACCTCCCCTTAGACAGGGGAGGTTTTGAGTTTTATTTATCATTGACCCCCTTCGTGTAATACTGGCATATCATGGATTAAAGCTTGTTTATTATTATTATTATTATGCTGTGTTTAAGATACATTATAATTAAAATGATTTATATAATTTATTTTTATAATGAGCAGATAGTAACACGTTTTACAATAACTACAGTTTTAAAATACTTGCAGACATTTTATCATAAACCTTACAATTTATTTACAATGTCAACATTCATAATTACTAAATAGGTTTGTAAAGTAGTGTTGTTACATATTTCTTTCGATAACGGTGTGTTGCGCTTAGCACCATTACTCCATCTTTGATAGATAAAGCGTACAAATGATTTAACATAACATGATTGGGCTCAGGTAACAGCGTTGGTTCACACTAGAAAAAAAAACATTACACATTTTCATAGTTATTGATATAAATTATAGGTACCGAAAGAGGTGTGTCCTTATTGAGGATAACTTGCAGTAAGTGTGGTGGGAGAATTGGTGGTCCTGATACTTTCTCCCAAGGCTTGTTTATGGGAATTTCTTGCGAATATTCTTTATGTGCATCATTGTTGTTTGATTCACTATCTTTAGCTAAAGCTTGAAAAACTTCAAAATCTGATTTCTTTACACTAACAAGATTGTTTTTCGATCCCATCCCGTTGTCAATAATTTTCAAACCGGGATCATGTTTCCATTCACCGTCTACACAAAATTTATACTGATGTTCACCTTCGGGAAGATCAATTATGGTAACAAAGTCACCGTGACTTTTAACCATTGGAATCGTCTTCCATCCCGAAAATGTACCACTTATGTATACTTCACTACCTCCCCCTTCCCATCGAAAAACGGTTGGTAATGCCTTTTCGTCCAAATTTATCTTAGTACCTTCTGAAACTGTGTTGGATCGAGGACGAGCCGCTTCGAATGTTATATCTTGTGATGCTGGTTTTGTGAAGTAGGGTTCATCGTCTTCATGCGAATTTTGATAAGTTAGTTTATTATCAATTCTTCGATCAAATATAAAGGCATCATCTCTACAAGGAGATGAAGGTGCTGTTTCGCCAGATTTTTGCCGTTCTCTTGGAACTCCACTGCCAGCGTTACCCATACTTAGATAATGTTGCAATTAAGTAGATAAAAGGCGTTAAATACTTATATGGTCTAAGGTTAAACAGAATTATTTACTTTTTTTAAATGTAAACACATTTCTGTCATTATTGTCAATTACAAACCTTTTTTTCGCACAATATGGCTTTTGCCAACCGTCTTTGTCAAAAACCCAAAAACCCTATGAGCACAGTAATAACTGTACAGGGTGTTAAAACGTAAATTTGCGAAAAACATCCATTCAATAGAGGGCATTTGATATACATTAATTTGCTTTAAAGCACAAGTATAATTGGTGTTGCATTCAAAAATATTTCATTGTTGTTAAACACAACTAAGCGACCTCTTCTACCTTCTGCACGTTTCTCAGTGGCACACCCACGGGGGGGGGGGGGGGCTAAAGGGGCTGTAACCTCCCCCCCCAGGCCATAGTTATTAATATAATTAATAAGTTGAGAAGTGTGGAAAAGAACAGCCTAAAGCAGTGTTGTCATCTGGAGGGAAATTTCCCTTTTTTCTGGAACTTCAGGTCTTGGAGGAAAAAAGAGAAAAAAGGAAATTTTTAACTCACTAATCAATTCCAAAGTTGCGTAATTACAATTAGTCAATTATACATCTAGAAGATGGATTAATAATCCATCTTATGTTATAGTTATACTGCTATTATTCCTATAACACTCTTACATATATTATTAAATTTGCGAACGCTCGTAGGTACCTATATTATTTTCAACGAACGAACGAAGACTAGTTCAAGAAAAAAAAGTGGTAACTTAACTATGGATCTTATTTATTTGCACATAATATTTTCAGAAGCTGTTAAAAAGCGTTCTGTTGGCCACGCCCCCTTTAAAAAAATCGCATGCGGCGCTTTTGGACTCGCTACGCTCGCAACATCACACATTATAACAATTTATACCTAAACAACCCTGTTTGTTCAGGTGTTATTGTTACCAAGTCCCCCCTAGCGGAAATTTCTGGGTGCGCCAATAACGTTTCTAATCAATTCCTCTTCTTTGCAAGGTTTCGGAGGGTTTAGTATTCCAATTGGTCCCTCATTTTAACTTCTTCTTATGCACTCCAGACCGAACTACCTTAACTGTCTATTTTAAATTAAGTATAGCACCGAATTCCCCATTTGTTCCCGCGCTACCGAGTTATCAATACATTCTCCTAACTTCAAAATCGCTGGCGCTCTAAGATCCCATCCCCAAAGGCTGTCCTGTGACTGTACCTGCTGTGATTAGACCTATGTTCTAGAACCAGGCTCTTCAGAACCATAGCACTTCCCAATTATGTGCAAAGACTAGCGTGCCAGGCGTAATCCCAACAACCCCCACAGCCCACATCCCAAGCCCAGCACAAGGCTGGGTAGCCCGGGTGGGACTTGATGTTAGACTGTCGTTACGCGAAAGAGACTCTCAGGAAACCATCTCGCAACCTGGCACGTTTCTGCACGGGTCTATCACCTGCGACTACTTGTGGGTATACTTTCTGGGCGCTGTAAACTGAACAAATGCAAACACGCACCGCATGGGCTTGGTCGAATCACCATCCTGTAGAGCATGCTACACAGACGAGACGGCACAGCATATACTTTGTGAGTATCTCGTACTTGTTCAATTGGGACGATCCATGTTGGGGGAATCCTGAGCCTGAGTGGATATAACCATCCAACATCCTCAGGTTTATCTCACGTGTGAAATGGTTTGAATGGCGTTGCGGGGTCGGAAGACTCTAATCTGGGAGGTAGCACAAAAGGCTCTAATGGGTGCCTATGTGCGCGTGGACTTTATACACCCTTCCATCGTAATTCAGAATCCAATCTCATTACCAGGCAACAGCAGACGGCGCAGACGCACAACAACAATAAAGACATAAGAGGTACAACATAGATAGATACAAATACAACCGGAACCGCATAACATTCACAACACAGACACACATGATACAGTACAACAGACATAAGAGCGGGAAAGGTGCACACTGGACTTGCCCTTTGTTCTCAAAACGCGTCCGAAATAAATTATTATTGTACTTTCGGTGTTTGCAATGCGGTGAAAGTTTTAATGAATACAACTGTAAATTTGACTAGTTTTCCATCTCATCCGTATGCATCTAAACCAAATGGGGACGTAGGAATCAACATCCATGCTATTGTATTTAAATAGATTTTGTTTGTTGAAAGAAAACAAATATTAAGCACGTTGAACTTCTATCCCGTACGATTTGTGATAATTATTACTAATTGTAATTACATATATAATTACACTAATTACAGGTTTAACAGGGAATAGACTATTGACAATGAATATAATATAATTAATTTACCCAAACTTTTCCCAACAGTTCCAATTAATTTGCGACACTCTGTATTTAAGCAGTTACCTTATTTGTTTAGCGTAATTCGTAATTTTATTTGGTTGGTATTGATACACAAGCAAAGTAGCGTTACTTGAAGCTTATTTGTTAATACATTTTGTGAACTTATTTTGTTGAAAATATCATTTAATTTGTGACAGGTGAGTTTATTTATTGATTATTTTTTACTAAACACAATTTTGTGTTCCTTAGAAGTGATATAATCGATACATTTTCAGAACAACGCAATAAAATCAATTACGTGTCATTAAAGTATGCCCTTGTCATATAATTTGATAAGAAATAATTAAGTAAATTGCTCATTAATATTTATGCAAAAGTTGAATCCATTTTGTTTGTGGACACTCACTCTATAAACTTGAGTAAACAAACACGATGAGAGATAAGGATCAACTTTCTCCACATTCGAGTCGTAGTGAGAGTAAATCTCCCATTAGCGAAGAGGCCGAAAAGAAAAGAAAAAGAAGTGTCAGCAATGAAAGTAAATCTAGCGGATCAAAGTCTCGTTCTAGATCACGGAGCTATAGCAGTGACCGTGATGGGTACAGATTACACATTGCCGATATCGGTGATCATGTACGAAGATCAGATTTGGAAAAAGTTTTTGCGCCGTTTGGTAATCTTAAAGAGTTATGGTTGACACACAGTTCACCAATTTTTGGTTTTGCCGTTTTTAAAACTAAAGAAAGTTCTATTGCGGCTTTAAAAGGTGCAGATGGAGTGTAAGTTGATGAAATAAATTCGATAATGGATAGTAGATTAAATGTATGATCTAGGAATGTCGGAGGCAGTCGTATACGAGTCACACACGCCAGACCACGTACAAGAGGACAAGGCAGGAGGTTTTTCCATCCGAATATGCGCTGCTACCAATGCGGTTATGCTGGCCACTTCTACAGAGATTGTCCCGATCTGGATGACAGTAAAGGGTAATGATACTATCTATTTCTTTGTAAAACAAAAAAGAAAATTCCATTGTGCATGTTGAGTTTTGACTGTTTTGCTGGGATCACGATTAATTAATACTTGTGGTTTATCAGGCTAATGGTCTTATGGGTTAGTTTATATGGTTTGGTAACTCGTTATAAATGGATATTGTCATGGTTTTCATAGTCGTAATTTCATGACAAAATGGCTAAATTGGTGGTGTAATCAAAACTGGCCCATTTATGTTCATTACTGGGCTCGTTGTTGGGCACATAATGAGTTAATATGGTCCTGATTTAGAGTATTTTTAGTTACGATTCTAGAAGCGCAAGAAGAAACTCCAGAAGGGATCGTGACCGGGACTATTATTCAGACCGCGACTACGGCAGAAGGCGCCAACGCTCTTCCCGAAGATATGACGACTACGACGGATACAGAAGAAGTGGAGGAAGAAGATACAGATACTAAATTATTTGGTTTAATTCTTGTCTATCTTAATTGATTAGTTGTGCATTAGATATAATAGTGTACTGCAAACAGCATGATTGTATTTCTAATTGACTTTGGTGTCTTTTCATTTAAAATAAATGTGTTCTATATAGGTAATTAATTGTCTATCTATTTCATATATCCCTTATCTCATTTTATACTGTAGTCAGTAGTGCTTCTTTTTTTAAACAGTTACAAACTTAATTTGACTGCAGATTTCTTATAAACCAATCATTATAATCATTTTTGACACACATCATTATGCGGTGCAGCTGTATTTCTTGATCTGCCCAAAGCATTTGACACAGTTCCACACAGTAATATCTGCTCTCGAAACTTGAGTATTATGGTATAAGCAGTGTGTCATTATCATTACTATCATACATTAAATAATAGGCAACAGTACGTACTTTACAACCACACAGAAAATGGCAGTAACATGTGGAGTACCTCAAGGCACTGTCTTAGGGCCACTACTTTTTAAGCTATACCATTTAATAAATATATCTTTCACTATGCAGCCTGTTTTAAAGTAAGAGCCTTATTTTTTTAGCCACATTATTGGTAGTACAGTAGAACCTCGATTATCCGTGCGCGGGTTATCCGGGCTGCGGATTATCCGTGCCATGATTTCCTTTATTGAAATTGCATTTTAGAAGTTTTATCAAAATAATGTTACCGTAAATCACTCAACGGAATCTCTCAATACGCAATATTGAAATCGCCAGTACCTACGTGCTTATTTCGTGTAAAAGTTTACTTATGTAGAATTCTATTTTTTATTCTGTTATCTTTTTATGCAATTTAAAAGTTAGTTTGAACTTAAAAATCAATTTTTTTTGTTATTTTTTAGTATATATACATACATAGTATATTTTGTTGTTTAGGTTTCCAGACATGAATAATAATTCAAACATAGTACATTTTCAATTTTCCGTGCCTCGTTCGGTCCCGTGGAGCACGGATAATCGAGGTTCTACTGTACTTTCAAAATATTTGGCAGTAATGTTTCAGGACATTCTCTGCACAATGGTGATATCAGTTGAACGAATTATTTCAAAAAGGTGACTCAATTTTTTTTTAATGGAATGAATGATATAACTTTTTTTATTATTGCGATCCTAAAAACATTCTTTTTACAATAATATTTTGTTTTTCTTAAATATTCAATTCTTTCCCTATCAAAAAGCGAACTAACATTTAATCTAGTAGCGCACCAAAGCTCAAAACGAGAAAAAGGTACTGAAGAAGCTGTGACGAAATTACACTACGTATAGGGTTGGACATTGTTAGTAGATATACCCCTTCAAGACGTTGGGAGGGTACTGACCTGGACATAATTGCATTAATTTCTTTGGTCAGCGTACTTTCAAGATTGTCTAAATTCCTTAGATGTTACCATTGAACTGTACGCTATAAGCAACTGGAAGGGAAACGGCCTATTTCAATACATTGTGGGCGTTGAAGGCTGACAAAGGCAGATGCGGAATGGGTACTTCTGTCGCCTTTTGCTTATTGCGGTAGTAGAGCAGACGAGAGAGATAACTGCTGCAATATATTTTTTTATCAGTCAACTGCATTTTGTGCTCCGTGTCATCGTTTGTATGACGTTGCGTGTAAAAGAAAAAGATAGAGATACCCAGTCGTTGGCTTCAGTGTTACTTATGCGCGTTTCCTTTCCAGTTGCGTATAGCGTACAGTTCAATGGATGTTACTGATCAAATATATCAATAGGGTATGGTGGATAATAATGCTTCGAATATATTACTTGCATACTGCATATTATTTTAATAAAAATTTATACAAATTAAATTAAATCAAATCTATAAAATAAAAAAATAAATAATTTAAACAAACAATAATACTTTCAATCTAATACAACAAGGAAGGCAAGATGGTGGACAGGCTTATATAGGATATATATCCACATACTTAACAATTTGTACACCTCAAAAGTAAAAGTAATAATTCAAGTGGATTTTGTACTCTTTAATGCTCAAAGGTACTAGAAAATTGGAATGATTACTCTTCATCTTCTAGATGATGTTGGTTCTTCTTCTAATTTTCGCCAAACTACCTGACGACAAATAAAAATTGTATATTACATAAATGCAATGTAATTAAACATTAAGGTAGGCCGTGATACTCACATTGCACATTTCTCGCACCAATGCTTTTTCGCCATCATCCATGTCACCAGTGGGAGTATCAGGTATAGTTTCTCCACGATCCGACATGCGAGCTTCACGTTCCAACTGTTCACGTACCTCAAGGACTTGAAGAGCACGTACAACAGCTTCAGGCCGCCCACTAATAATACCACCGGACTCGGGAGGTATTTCTACTGTTTGATCTCCTACCGACGTAGCTAATTGATTAATTTTGTGAGTTAAAGTACGTTTATCATCTTCGAGTTGTTTAATCCGTTGCTCTAATGTCTTAACGTACTGCATTGTTTGGTCTGGAAGACGTAATAGATATAAATATTTAATCTTGATTTTAACAATTAAAGTAGTACTTTTCTACTTTGCTTTGTAAGAGTCAACCTTTGATCTTGGTTTAATGGTGTATTAGGAGTTAGATTTATGTGTAAAATATTGCCTCGTAGCGTGGTCATTCAAAAACATTTCATAGATATTATCACAGGCTCAAATAAAACGTATCAAACTGAGAAAATACACTGGCTATTGGTTCTTAAGACCAGACAGGAAACAAAAAATAATGATTTTTTTATAGTCTAGTTTTCTAAAAGACATAAGTAAATAATATAAAGTTACCCAAATGTTATAGAGCTCAATCACTTTTTTCCACCTTTAAGCGTACCCTATATATGAGATTTTCGTCTCCTACTTACCTACTTAACAAAAAATGTTTTGAAAGTGTCTCCACTGTTCAATATAACTGTTTTATCTTTAAGGTTCTCTTTCTAAACAAAAAGAAATCATAGCACACTAAAATTTTAACCATATGAGAATTATGTACATCAAGAGACCGAGATAGTGAAGTCAACGTATTGATTGTTACAACAAGCCAGGATTCAGTGATAAACAAATAAATTATTGTGCAAGAAGAAGAAGCATGAATTATGAAGGCAAGAACTTACCTTCATCAAATAAAAGCGTGTCCAATCGCAAAAAAATGCATTTTATCTTACCACTGCATAATCAATAAATGAAAAAAATAAGTAACAAAGCTATTAAATAAAAAAACAAAGTAGGTACCTAAGTAACAAAAAAAGTAAAGGGGCCGAGAGTCGAGACCTAATGAATCTTAATGTATTTCTTATGGATGGTAACCAAACATGCCCAAAAACAGCTTCAGTCTACGTCTTCGCCAATACAGACATTAAATGGTGGGGAATAAATAATATTCATCTATGCCCAGAGTTCAAACTCAAAATGCTGAAGATGTGCAAGGGAATAAATAGCATGAGTTCAACGGCACACAATCCGCGATTGTAGAGTTCTAGGGGTTTTTCCTATGTGTTCAATAACATATGGCACTATGTATCATATAATATGGCAATATGTATATTCAGATGTTACGGTAGACACTCTTTATATGATTTTGTTCTATATAGTAAAACGCAGAACATTTTAATGCTGGAGATATTTTTTCCCATGAGCCGTTTTGGCGATATTTAAAAAAGGTTACAAAATTTAGCGCGGCCATTTTGAAATTGTTCCAACTATTAGTATAGGGTAGTAGACGACAAGAGCACCCATGGGGCGTCGGGGAGAATATTTGATATTTCAAGCCATTTTGGAGATATTTTCAAAATTAATTTTTGCAAAATTCATCTTGCCGATTTTTGCAGTTTTCGATTTCATTTTTTTTTAATATTCTACATGAGATCGATATGGTACCTAGTTTTATTACCTCAATATAGGATATGAGAGTTATCTGGGCCATTTTTGCACTTTTTGATCTAAAGTTCTTTTATAAAAGTTTCTAAATAACGAAAGCGGGCAGTGAATAGTTAGCATCGAGGTGTTTTTTCGAATATTTTTTGTGATATTTCAAACCGTTTTGGAGATATTTTGAGAACTAGTTTTTAAAAATACAAAATACAAATACAATATTTGAAATACAAAATACCGAGAAAATACCTATACGCATACGGGGTGCTTTTTTGGGAGATTTAGTTAGACGTTGCTAGGAAAGTTTTACAGGTTCTTGAAAATGTGTTCTTAGAATTAACTCTGAACCTATCGTTAACATTGGAGTGGGTAAAATACATACATTAATGTATTTCAAATGCAAAATTCAAAATACTCATAAGAAAGTATTTGAAATACAAAATACTTTGGGGAAAAATCATCAAATACAAAGTACAAATGTATTTCAAATACTGTATTTTCAATACAAGTATTTTCCGACTGCCCACCCCTGGCATCTACAATGTTAAGTTTTCCGTTAACATACGAAAATCTTTTTCTGAAGAAGAACTGTATCAACTGTAACAAATGATAAGTGGTTTAAGCGTTTCAAATTTGGTAGATCATCATCGATCGACGCAAGATATTGATACCACAAGCGAACAATTAACATTAGCAAAGAATTGCTTCACTGAACTGACAGCGAAGAAAACTTTATGAAAACCGTCATAAGGTGACAAACTTGGGTTTACATAAATGAAGTTGACACGAATGGATAATACAAAACGTGACCTGTGGAAGAAGAAAGTCCGATAGACGCGCACGACCACAACTTGCCAAATAAAGAAACAGCCACCATTCCTCGGCCTCCGAAACCTTGAGATATGGCTCCATCTGACCATTTCTTAATTCCAAAAACAAAAAATCACTTTACAAGAACGTTGTTTTCAAATTATAGAAGAAATTCAAGCAAAAACGCGAAGGAAACTATAAGCCATCACAGCAAAAGATTTCCAAAGAAAGAAACGATGGGGGCAATGCATAGCACGCAAAGGGGACAAACATTTGCAAAATTGTAAACACTGTAATATAATTATTTTATGACGAAGGACAGGGTTATTTTCTAACAAATACTAACTTAACACCATGGATCAAGTGCATATGGATGTATATCTAAACCCTTTGATGAGGGACGTTTCCCAAACTTGATAGTCCTGGGTAACTACACCATAAAATGAAATATTATTTAAAACATGGTGATCCATACAGCTGCATGAAATGCACACTGTTCCACAGGGCACAATCGAATGCCATTAAAGTCCGACCTCTGTCTCGGGAATGCTTTAGAATCCGTATTAGACCATGTGGTTTTAAAAATAATTGTCAACTGAAGGACAATTTGCGCTCTTCTGTTATTGTTAATCATGAACGCAAAATATACTTAAAGATAAAAGACGCATACAGAAAAAAATGTATTCCAGCTCACTATAGTAGACAAGATATTGATCTACAAAGTGAATGATGAAAGAAATCTGTAACGGCGGAAAATTGCAATCTAAAGCACTAGAATTATACTCGATGAACCTTGATTTGTCAGTAATGAAACTCTCAATCATTAGTTGGGCAGGTTAAAGAAAATAGAAGGGGGCGAGGGTTTTGAAACAGCGCGCTATGATATTCCAATGAATTCCAAAAAATGAAAATTCGTTATTTTCTACTCAATCTGCGGATTCTTGACGCATCCTATATTTTGAAAACAATTACGGGTAGGGCAAACATAAAACGAGGAAATGCAAATTTTAAGTTTTTGACCATAACGTTCTATTGGAATACCGGAGAGACTTTTTCAAAAAACATTATTTTCATCTTTAAAATGAGCGCACAGTTAATCCTATCATCCTATTTAATATTTTGAAGTAATCGCTCGTTCAAGACGGAAGGTGCTGGGTGGGTGCCATAGTGATATAGTTATTGCTGAATATCTATGATCGTGTGACAGATGATTGTGCGATGGGAGTAAACAAAAATTCTTACCATTAAGTGTGTTGCGTTGTCTCGCAAGGTTTTCATGTAATAATCGTTCTCTACTGGCAGACCGTCGCGGTGGATTACTTTCATTACTCCTAAACTGTTGTGGGATTGCGGGTTCGTCAGCATTTGTACTTGAACTTGAACCATCTCCATCATCTCGTAAATTACCACCCGTCGAGCTACCACAAGACGGACAAATACTACTCCCACCCCTTTCTTCATCTAGATATAAACACAATTCTTTTAGCTCTAAATTATCTTTAATTAGTTCCTGTTGTTTATTATCCAGTTCTCTTAATTTATTTTGATACGCGGACACTTCTTGTCGCATAACGCTAGCGGTATATCTTCCAAACCTTTGCCACTCTCTAGCTAATTTACGCCCCTTTTGCCTATCGTCATCTAAAAAACAACACAAATCACGTAACTCTTGGTTATCGTCGGCTAAACGTTGGTTCGCTTCTTTAAGTGTTCGTAATTCGGATAATATATTTTGCATTTGCATATGTCTACCTGGATCGGGTGGGATTCGCGTATCGGTATCGGATTTGCGCACAAATTTTAACATATCCACACCTGGATGACGATGAAATTCGTCGTCGGGATATCTAACTGGCAGTCGTTGAAATCGCGCGTCAGGAAGATGTTGTAAAGTGGGATCTTCCTCCACTCTTTGAGGACCTCTGATCAAATCTTGATGAATTTGTGATTGCGCTCGTAAATCCTCTTCAAACGTTCGCGTTGTCGGAGGTGCCCTATTTTGAGGATACTGATATTGGTACTGTTTGTGCGTAGGAGCTGCCGGTACAGTCGTGGGGTAAAATTTATTAGCATCCACTGGATAGGGAACTTTTACATTGTCTGCCGTTTTCGATGGATACTGTTTGGTATCTTTTACTGTAGGATGTTTAAGAATTCCCGTCGTTGTTGTCGTTTGGGGTAGGGGTGGTGGTTGATAACGAGGTGGAACAGAATTTCCAGCGTCAGCTGATGAGGATGCTTTGCCTACGTACTGTTGCTGTTTCTTGTTTGACATGATAAAAGATTCATAAAAAGTCTATATAAACAAACCCATGTTTATGTTTTAGTTTTTATTTCAAAGTTTTAAGTTTCACATACATTTAGCTCTTTAATTTGATGTGGGTCACGAAAGTGGTTCATTACGATGACCTCGCAACTGTAAACACATTTGCACTAACACTCAGACTTTAATACCATTTCGATTGTAAACGTATCAAAATTTATTAATTTTACACATTTACACTACATCATTAATATATCGAACGAATACCCTTTTAAACACACTTATTGTACGCATACAAATCAACATGGCTGTACAAAACACACCAAATACGTCATCATTCAAGTATCTGTGCTGATTGGAGTGGGAATGAAGGTGGGACGTTGCTTAAGTAGGATAAAGAAATTTTTCACCTTATTTTCGTTCTCACTTTTATTAGTTCACAATCATAATTTTCTAATTTTCCAATTAATTCGATTGACTGAAGTTTCGCATTCGCTGAGTAACCGAAATAGTATTTTCCTTACCGATGTATTATTTGCTTTATCAATTGAATATCCAGATTTAAATTATTCGTCAGTAGCGTAACGAAAGTTTAAGAAAAGAGTAGGTACCTATTGGATAATGGATACCTACTCTTTGGTTTAAGTATATATAGATTTCTGAATATCGCTTACTTATACATACGAAAAATCTATCGAGACATAAATTAATTAATTTGTAATAATTAATAATAATAATTCAACTAATACCACTCAAACACAACACTCAATTCCCCTTCACAAACTAAAACTATACAGGGTGGTTTGACTTGCAATGTCCAGACGATATTTCCTAAACTAATAATATTAGGAAAAAACATTTAAATTGAAAGTTATTGAATATTACGTATTCTATGTTATAGGGCAAAAAAATTTTTTTTTTGTTGAGCCATATTTGATCCCCCCAAAAATTTTTTATTTAAATGGCGACAATTTTTTTTTATAATTTCAAAAAGGGAAAAAATTTTCTGAATTCAACGATGTATAAATTTCAAATTTTGGCATGAATTTATTTAAATAGCAATAGAAGAAATATTTGATTTCATTAACATAGGATGCTATAAAAACAAACCCGCCCATCATCTACTGTCAACAAATTTTTCATGTTTTAAGTAACAAAAACATAATAAATTGATTTATTTTGTCATTATTCGATCTAAGGTATTGAATTTGATAAATAACGAAAAGACTGATATGTTATTAAAACATTAAGCTATTGTTTATTTAAATAAATTTCATATCAAAATTTGAAATTTATACATTGCTGAATTCAGAAAAATTGTCTCTTTTTGAAATTATAAAAAAAATTGTTGCCATTTTAAAAAAAAATTTTGGGTTGGGGGGGGGGGCAAAAATGGCTCAACAAAAAAAAATTTTTTGCGCTATAATATAGAATGCGTAATCCTCAATAACTTTTAATTTAAATGTTTTTTCCTAATGTTATTAGTTTAGGAAATAATATCGTCTGGACATTGCAAGCCAAACCACCCTGTATGTGGCATAATCAACAGGAAGTCCATTACAAACACATAACACATCAACACCTATAACTCATCCACATAAACCCAACAACAAAAACGAATCTTCATTCTCTTTTCACAAAGCTAAAGGATACAGCAATGTATGGTAACATAACAAGCTGCATGTAGAGAGAGTAGGTAAATAAGTACTTGGGTATAACTTTAGACCAAGAGGACACCTAGAGAACATTACGAACAAAGCCGCAAATCCTTGTGGGCTTGTAGGCGAACGTTCGGAAGCAAGTGGGGCCTCTCTTCAAAGATAACCCACTGGATATACATCAAAAACACCGGTCATTACGTATGCTTCACTGGTCTGGTGGAATAAGATCTTCACCCAGAAGAACATACAGAAACATAGCACTGCTTGCCTTGGTATTACGGGAGCAATGATATAATGACCCCTACGCAGCTATGGACAATCTCTTGAACTTGCCGCCACCAAACCTGGTAATTAGGCCAAAGGGCCATACTGGCGAAGAGGGAGCGTCAAGTGTGGGGAAGTAAAGAAATACAGTATGGTTCAACGAATAGTAGTCCACCGAGCCGTATATTATTAGCGTATTCTTTAAAAATAAAAGATTGTGTTTTTGTTTGCGTTTTGTCCGTCCGTCTGTCAGTTCGGGCAACGGACGTTTTTTAAATGTCCGTGGTTCGGGCAGTTTCAACTAAGATACGCCCAGCAGGAGCGCAAACTTTCCAAATAGTCAATGGATGCATCACAATCCCATACTGCCCCGTACATCCATAGGATATCCGTTTTGTGCACTAACATATGCGAATATCCACGGACTTAAAATGAATGTTTTATGGATATATCCATACTAGGATATCTGTACAAAGTACGAAAAATAATATCCGCGTCGTTCACATCGGTAAACCAATTCAGAATTCACGCCAGGTGAGATGTAACGCGTGAGTGTGTGTTCTGTTCGTTGCTGTTATTGTACATATTTAAAATTGTTTTCAATTTAATGTTATAATTTGCTGACTGTATTATCGTCACGGTCAATATTCCATGAACCTGGAAAATTCTCAGATCGAATTACCTCCCAAGGAATAAGGATCCGTCTTAATAACTTCGTTGGGGCTTCAAGCTTCCGGTCCAAAAGTTAAGGACGCAGGAACAGTAGTTACGCATTTAGCAAAATTGATAGGAAATCTAATGGCAGGTAACCTTATCGTTCTATTTACGCTTTTTAGGCTCAACGATTTTAGCTCTGCGTTGTCGCCATTTCCATACAATGACAGATTTGTACGTAATATACAACACAACTCCATTAGCACTGGCTCTCTTTCGCAACAGAGTACTTCTACTTGAGCTTCATCTATATCAGCAAGATCGCTTTAACTTAACGATATAAAATGATCCTTGAGTCATGATATAACCCCGAGCAGTCCATAAAGCATAATTGTCGTTCTTGAATAGTCTCCGATGATATCCATAATCTTTTGTAGTTCCTGATCTTTTTATAACCTTAAATCAGTTGGTGTTCGGTGTGGTAAAGTCACCTCTACAGTGCCAATTTTTAATTTTATTTTAGTGGTCTTTATTTTTGAGTGGCGAGGTTGTAGTATCCACAGTTGGGTTACCTATATTTTAGAGATCCGACAACATGTACAAAAAGCTGAAAAGTAGTGGCAACGTCGATACTTTTGTTTTACTGTAGGTCCCTCTGGCGGAGGAGATTTTGGTGTAAGGCGGGCTTCCGAACGTTAACTTTGAAATCATCTGATTTGAAACCGCGAAGTAGTAAAGATCGTTTCATTTGTTTTTATTTTTGGTGACTCCATTTTAGTGCTATCTGCAGCCAGGTGATATGCTTTCGATTATTATGTTATCGTGTGTAGAATTATAGTAGATCCGTCTTATGTAATATCTATTTGTTTTCATTTTAAATATGTGTTTGAACTCATGGCATTTCCGACATCTAATCTAATGTGTGTAGTTAGTAAAAATATAGGTACGTCTGATCTGCCTTCGATCGTTATTATTAATTTTATTATGATATCTCTTATGACATTTATTTATGTTTTATGTAATTAATTGGAGGACATTCCAAATGAGTTCAAATTGAATATTATGTATTAAATTAAATATTTGTGGATAAACAGAAAAGATGGCTCTATTGTACTCAAACCGTACCTAACGGTACCCTTTGTGTATCTTTACCTGAATTTGAACCCTTTTTGTAACTTGTAAACTTCTATCTATTTAAACTCTCATGACCCTTTTATGTTGATATGCAATGATTGCAATGTATTTTATTTGGTTTTGATTGTTTAATTTAATGTAATGTAATTTTCTTTGTCGCACCATGTGTACATGTCGTTTCTCAATAAGAGCCACACACTTGTTGGAAGCTTTAATTTAGTTGCAAACGTACTCCCTCATGTATGTAAGCGCCTTGATGGATGTATAACTAACGATGTCTTTTTTCGCCCGTGTAGAGTTGGATGTTGGGCTGTAACAAAAGCTAGCAACATTCTTCTCGAAATCCAACTCTAGCCGATTAAGTTCGCAACCAGGACAGTCGGTACCTTTCGGGGGGGGCCCCGAATAACTAACTTCTTACATGTGTTTATATATGTTTTGTGTACGTGGTAGTTGACGAACCAGGGGGGAGTATAAGTAGTGGGTAGTTCCGTTTGTGGCCTTGAGTACCGAGTGTACATTGGTTTTGCTTTGTATTACTTATATAACCGAATTTGATTGTTTATTGTGCCATATAAACCATTGCTACATAAAGTATTTAAATCTGATCGAAGAGTATCAACAATGAAATTGTAAATGTTTTGTCTTGATATTATTTAGCAGTCTTGCTGCTATAATTTTGTATTTGAATTGATGTCATGTATGTAATTATGTCAAAGGAGGAGTTTTTTTAGTGTTCGCACTTTTTCTCCTCCGAATCGTCGAAACTGTCAATAAATGAATGATTTTGGTACAGTTAATGTTGGTTTTGTTTCTCCTTCCCGATCATAGTTCACGACCAGTGTATACCTATTACACGATAGAGGGCCTGCCAGACGATCACGAGCTTGTGTCATTTTTGTAGGGTTTGTTTCGGAGGGAAAGTTTAAATTTAGCCGGCCATGTTTAGGGTTTCCCGCTCCTTTTGAGTTTATTAACGTAAGGGGGTGAAGTTAGCTTCTTCGTAAATTTTAGTTTAGTTATAGGGATAGGGGGGTACATTACAAGGTTTTAGCCAAGACTGCTCTACCAGCCTAATCAACTATCAACTTCCATGTCCCAACCCGGATTCTAACCACAGGGACCTTATTGACGACAGTCCATCATTCACTGCACTGCACCAATTCGGCCATTTTCGCCGTTTGTTCTCCAAAATTCATGACGATTTTTTTAAACAAGTTGCTATTATAATGGCGGTATGAGCTATATTGGCAAAATCAATAAACCTACAACTCCAACTGCATGTTTCTGGTGGGATTCAACTTGGCGAGGTAAATAATATTAAATGTGTGGTGGGGAGTTGCTGAATTAATATTGCAATAATTGTTAAAACAGCTCCTCAGGGAAAAATTTATTGGGGAACCGCTATTTAGAAACAAACAATTGAAGGAGGTGCCGATATGCTATATCTACTGTGGACCGCTTTAGTTTTCTCTGAGAGGAAGATTTATGTGGGACAGAGCCCAGCAAACATTTATGTAAAACGCCAATGCTGGCAACATATAGTCTTGCCGGTACTACATTACTGGCAATGCGGTGGCATCGTGTACTGGGCCATTGCAATCAGGTCACTATGGCCATTAAATGGCCACATAACGGCTTGCCAGTATATTTACTACCATGCCAGTATTTAACCTGTACCAAACCAATAAACTGACACACAACTATTTTATGGTGGGCAAATGAAGCCAAAGTATATCTAACAAGTACATCCCCTGTACTTTTCCAACACTCTACTAGTACGTTTTTCTGCAATTTACCAGAACAGTTAACATACAGAAATAAAAAAATAGATTTAAAATTTTATTTTTTATTTATATGACTTTTAACTATATTTAACTCAATTCTTGCACCAACCAGTTTTTTTACCTGAACTGAAAGCCGACAGTTTATTATTTTATACTTGCTTGAAAAGTGTCCCTTAAAGTTGTACTATACCCAGTAGAGACAACTATATTCCGCTAGGCGGCGGTATCGTAGTATTTATAAACAATAATAGCTATTTATCCCTTCCTATCCTATTAACTCCGCCTTAGTTACGAAATTTGATCGTGGTTTCCGAAGATGCCCGAAGTATAAACTGGTTTTACAATATGACGTCACATAATTTAGAATACATTAATATAATAACCCGAGTTCAATACCGTCCAAGGGGTTGAAAAATCCCACCCCCATATAATCTCTAGAACCACTCATAGTAACACCATCAAATTTACGCGACGGGTTGATAATAATTCCACAATTAATATGCACGAAAACCTTCCCGGTGCACGGCCGTCCAAGTGGTTGAAAAACCCACCCCCGTATTTTATCTCGACAACCGCTCATAATATCGCAATCAAATTTACGCAACGTGTTGATAATAATTCCACAATTAATATGCACGAAAACCTTCCCGGTGCACGGCCGTCCAAGTGGGTGAAAAACGCACCCCCGTATATTATCTCGACAACCCCTCACAATATCGCAATCAAACTTACGCGACGGGTTGATAATAATTCCACAATTAATATGCACGAAAACCTTCCCGGTGCACGGCCGCCCAAGGGGCTGAAAAACCTACTCCCGTATATTATCCCGACAACCGCCCATAATATCGCAATCAAATTTACGCGACGTGTTGATAATAATTTCACAATTAATATGCACGAAAACCTTCGCGGTGCACGGCCGTCCAAGTGGTTGAAAAACCCACCCCCGTATATTATCTCGACAACCGCTCATAGTATCGCAATCAAATTTACGCGACGGGTTGATAATAATTCCACAATTAATTTGCACGAAAACCTTCGCGGTGCACGGCCGTCCAAGTGGTTGAAAACCCACCCCCGTATATTATCTCGACAACCCCTCACAATATCGTAATCAAACTTACGCGACGGGTTGATAATAATTCCACAATTAATATGCACGAAAACCTTCGCGGTGCACGGCCGCCCAAGGGGCTGAAAAACCCACCCCCGTATATTATCCCGACAACCGCCCATAATATCGCAATCAAATTTACGCGACGTGTTGATAATAATTTCACAATTAATATGCACGAAAACCTTCGCGGTGCACGGCCGTCCAAATGGTTGAAAAACCCACCCCCGTATATTATCCCGACAACCGCCCATAATATCGCAATCAAATTTACGCGACGTGTTGATAATAATTTCACAATTAATATGCACGAAAACCTTCGCGGTGCACGGCCGTCCAAGTGGTTGAAAAACCCACCCCCGTATATTATCTCGACAACCGCTCATAGTATCGCAATCAAATTTACGCGACGGGTTGATAATAATTCTACAATTAATTTGCACGAAAACCTTCGCGGTGCACGGCCGTCCAAGTGGTTGAAAACCCACCCCCGTATATTATCTCGACAACCGCCCATAATATCGCAATCAAATTTACGCGACGTGTTGATAATAATTCCACAATTAATATGCACGAAAACCTTCGCGGTGCACGGCCGTCCAAGTGGTTGAAAAACCCACCCTCGTATATTATCTCGACAACCGCTCATAGTATCGCAATCAAATTTACGCGACGGGTTGATAATTCCACAATTAATATGCATGAAAACCTTCGCGGTGCACGGCCGTCCAAGTGGTTGAAAAACCCACTCCCGTATATTATCTCGAACAACCCCTCACAATATCGCAACCAAATTTACGCGACGGGTTGATAATAATTCCACAATTAATATGCAAGAAAACCTTCCCGGTGCACGGCCGCCCAAGGGGCAGAAAAACCCACCCCCGCAGTAAATGATTTTCATTTTTTCAATAATTATTATGGTAAATGAACTATCGTATTATAAACCTGTTTCGGGTAGTATAAATTAATTGACCAATAAACTGGCACACAACTTTCACGTGTTTACTACAATGAATTCAAAATAAAATAGTTTTTGCGTAATAACTCAAAAAAATAAAAAAAATTAATATATAGTGTGTAGTATAGTTGTAATCAGAAAACGATTTCGGATTTTCTCCTGAAATAATATACAGGGTATTTCGTAAATATTTTTAATGTTTTGTTAATTTCCGGCTAGGCCGGAAGTAAATTGGTATACTTATTATACTCGACTAAAAGAGTCGTATATCCTCTACTTCACTGTACAATTTTATTTCTTCATCTTTTTTAACAAAAAAGTTTTGAAGATATACAATTTTCAAATTCAAACATTCATCCCCCTTCCCCTATGGGAAATAAAGAAATAAATGTAGTGCCAATAGTGTTTCATGAACTATACCTATGTATAACACTCCAAAAAATAAAAAAAGCTTGGAGCAAATTTTGAGAAAATTGATTTTCAATTTTTGACAAATTTTGGGCGCCAATAAATTGGCTATGTTTCATTTTTGTTCTTTACCAATTATACGTAATAGTTCTAGCCTTCCCTTGGCTATCATTTCCAATTTACAAATTTTAATTAAGTTAAACGGTTCTTGAGGTAGACCCTAAAAAGTAAAAACTTGTAGAATTGCTGTATTGGCCGCCATTTGAATTTAGAAACAAACGAAAAACGGCGTTTTACTTGAGAGAAATTAGTTTGGGTTAAAATTTGAATGTTTGCTCCCAAAATAACCCCCCTAGTTTGGGCCGATTTTGATGAGAAGGTTGTTTTATCGATGAAGTTTTTTTATAGGCCTTAGTTTTAAATTTCATCAAAATCTGTGTAGTAGTTTAGGTTCCACAACCATAACGTACGCACGCCCACGCACCCACAGACAAACATTTTTCAAAGATGGTTGGTTTTGCACTCAAAACGTCGAGATTCATCAAAATCTCGAGTTCGATTTTTTTTTTCGATTACATTACTTTCCCTATGTGTATACAGGGTAGCCCATTAGTGCGTGGAAGTCCAATATTTCATTCAATATCATACGGATTAAACAAGGTTTCAAATAAAAGTTGTAGGTTACGAACCATTGCATATTTGTAAAATATTTATAAACATACAGGGTGTTTCGAATAATCGTGACTCCGTGCCGACCTGCTTTTTTAAATGAAACACCCTATATTTGATGTTATATTCAGATTGCTCTCTTAAAATGCTCTATGTCCATATTTTTGTTTTTTGTTTTAAATGCAGCGTTCCCAAGTTATGACCCAGCAAACACACATATAAAATATACATACAACATATATAAAATAGAAGTAAATACCCCTACATATACTTTTTGATATATCAAGTATGTAAGTATTCTTTAATAAAGTTATACAGTGTGACTCATTTAGATTGGAAACACACATGTAAAATCTGAAGTTATTTACCGATTTTAACCAATTTTTTTTTAAAATATCAAATAATGAAACATCTACTTTGGGACAAAATTTTAAATGTTTATTCCAATTTTCAGGGCATACTACGATAACTTTTTCGTACTCGGAATGGAGAATTGTTATTAGCGATTTGTTTATAAAAAAAATATCTACGCCACTGGATTCAGAATGCTTCCAAATAGGTATGGCCAAAATTTTACAAAAATATATTTATTAATAACAAAGTTATGACAACTTAAAGTTCGAAAACTTTCTAAGCTAACAGTTACAAAACAACACCCTCTATCAATAGATGGCCATCGAAATTATGTTAATAATTCTTAAATTAAACTATCAGTGGAGACAAAAATATTTAAAGTAACGTAATATTTAATAAAAGTAACGGAATCGCACAATTTAAAATTTTGTCCCAAAGTAGATGTTTCATTATTTGACATTTAAAAAAAAATTGATTAAAATCGGTAAATAACTTCAGATTTTACAAGTGTGTTTCGAATCTAAATGAGTCACACTGTATAAACCGTATGTCACACACTACGTATATTTTACATAATAGTATAGAAACTTCTATATACAGAAATTCATATAATATATACATACAGATAATTACAATTACTCATGTGCTGTCATATTTACATAATTACATTTATGTACGTTATATGTAAAATCTTATATGTAAGAAGTATTACATATTTTTTATGTATGCCTTCTGTAAATATAATTAGAAATTGTCATTACATATATTGTATGGTCGAAAATAACGTCCGTTTCTATTTGCGCCGCATAAGTAATCGCGCGTGTTTTCTATAACGCCAAAAATTGTAGTTCACGTACCTTTAATATTAGATCCGTATCGACTAAAATGCGTCTACTTTATCTACAAAATAAATAACATAAAATAAATTAAATCCTGATCATTTTTAACATAAAGGTAGGTATAATCATTGAATAAGACTTCACTTAACTATCGACCAATATCCCTCTTACCAGTTATATCAAAGGTATTAGAAAGCGTGGTAAAAAATCAAATAGTGCACTTCTTGGAGACCAATTTCCTATTTAATGTAGCACAGTTCGGATTTAGACAGAATCTAAACACCGATCAAGCCAGCTATACACTACTAAATAAAATACATAATTCCTTAGAAAATCGCATGCAAGTAGCATTCACCTTATGTGATCTCACGAAGGCATTTGATTGTGTATCCCACCACATACTGTTGAGGAAATTAGAGTTCTATGGCGTTCGAGGTTTGACGAACGAATGGTTCAAATCATATTTAACTAACAGACACCAAATGGTTCAAATACAAAGTAACCATTCGTTCTCCAACAAAGTATGTTCAAATAAAATGCAATTGACACAAGGCGTTCCTCAAGGGTCCATACTGGGGCCAGTTCTGTTTAATATATATATATATATATATAAGATTTCACAAAGTTTCAGGTTTAATTCAAGTTTAATTATCAACAAGCAACGACCGTTACTTCCTGGTATCATTATATATATATATATATATATATATATATATATATATAAAAATGACTTGGCGTGGATTTATCCTAATGTTAATATAATTCTGTTTGCAGATGACGCCAGCATATTCACAAATAATCTAGACTTTAAATCACTCGAGCACAAAACTGCTAAAGCTATAGCAATTGTGAATGACTGGTGCATCTCAAATAGACTTTGTTTAAACTCCAACAAAACACATATTCTAAAAATTAGAAATCAGAATGACCTAAAGAACGTTAAAATTAACAATGAAAAAATAAATAATGTAACTACCGCCAAGTTTCTAGGAGTCTGGATTGACAGCATGCTGAATTGGAAAGAACAGATTGAATTTGTGAGGGGTATATTATGCAGGGCTGTCTTTGCAATTAAGATTATAAGAAACAAAGTAAATGTTGAGACAGCCAGAGTGGTCTACGACTCACACTTTCAATGCCATATCAACTATGGAATTGAACTGTGGGGTAACTCAGGTCAAGCAAATAGTGTATTTATATTACAAAAAAAGGCTATTCGAGCACCTTTCAACTTACATCCTCAGCAATCGTGCAGAGAAAATTTCAAAAATTACAACCTTTTCACTATAACAAATCTCTACATTTCAAAAGTCGCTAAATTAACATATAAAAACAAAATTAATCTCTTATCGTTAAACGACATACATGATTACAACACTAGGAAAAAGGACAAACTGGTACTTCCAAATTATAAACTTGATTACACTCGAAACGGATCATTATATACTGGAATAAACATTTTTAACCATCTACCACAAAATATAACAACATCAACTAATGATCATACATTCAATAAATCCCTAAAAAAATTTCTAATAGAAAATTCTTTCTACTCCTTAATAGATTTTTTTAATGGGAACTGGTAACCGTGCACTCACTATTCAACTATTTATTGTATTAAATTTAATTTTTCCCACGGCTCCACGGAGGTAATGTGCAAGTGTCCTTGCATATTCTTGTTTTATATTGTATTATATTTCTACTAATATTTTAATTGGGAAATAAATTGAAATTGATATAATTAAACAAAATTTAAACTAATAACGCGAAACAGCGCAAAGTTACGAAGTACGAAATAAAAAGAAGGAATGTTTCAGATTAGCGCAGTGGTACAATGTCGGATACAAAGAAAACACATGTCGGATTTCGGAACTTGTAACGCCCAATCCCAAAGGTTCGAACCCGGTTAAGCGAAACTTTTCAAGCAAGTATATCATATAAACTGTTTCAGTTTTATGTAATTCTAACAAGCTCTTGCAGAATTTGTATGTATTTTATACATAAATGTGTTTGCTGGGGAACTTTAACCTACAAAATAATTTGTGTTGAAATAGCTACACCCGGTACATATCCATAAACTCAGATTAGATAAGCAATGTGAAAGGTTGTTTCTAATTCATTAATAATTTAACTAATTAACTACATATATCAATTCGTTATTAGAACAATCATTATTGTTACAGTGTTAATCCAACCCCGTATATTAATACGGGGGTGGGTTTTTCAACCCCTTGTACGGCTGTGCACCGGGAAGGTTTTTGTGCATATTAATTTGTGGAATTATTATCAACCCGTCACGTCGCGTAAAATTGATTGCGATATTATGAGCGGTTGTCGAGATAATATACGGGGGTGGGTTTTCCAACCCCTTGGACGGCTGTGCACCGCGAAGGTTTTCGCGCATATTAATTGTGGAATTATTATCAACACGTTGCGTAAATTTGATTGCGATATTATGAGCGGCTGTCGAGATATTATACGGGGGTGGATTTTTCAACCCCTTGGACGGTCGTGCACCGCGAAGGTTTTCGTGCATATTAATTGTGGAATTATTATCAACTCGTCGCGTAAATTTGATTGCGATATTATGAGCGGTTGTCGAGATAATATACGGGGGTGGGTTTTTGAACCCCTTGGACGACTGTGCACCGCGAAGGTTTTCGTGCATATAAATTGTGGAATTATTATCAACCCGTCGCGTAAATTTGTTTGCGATATTATGAGCGGTTGTCGAGATAATATACGGGGGTGGGTTTTTCAACCCCTTGGACGGCTGTGCACCGCGAAGGTTTTCCCCGTTTTCGTGCATATTAATTGTGGAATTATTATCAACACGTTGCGTAAATTTGATTGCGATATTATGAGCGGTTGTCGAGATAATATACGGGGGTGGGTTTTTCAACCCCTTGGACGGCTGTGCACCGCGAAGGTTTTCGTGCATATTAATTGTGGAATTATTATCAACTCGTCGCGTAAATTTGTTTGCGATATTATGAGCGGTTGTCGAGATAATATACGGGGGTGGGTTTTTCAACCCCTTGGACGGCTGTGCACCGCGAAGGTTTTCGCGCATATTAATTGTGGAATTATTATCAACACGTTGCGTAAATTTGATTGCGATATTATGAGCGGCTGTCGAGATATTATACGGGGGTGGATTTTTCAACCCCTTGGACGGCTGTGCACCGCGAAGGTTTTCGTGCATATTAATTGTGGAATTATTATCAACCCGTCGCGTAAGTTTGTTTGCGATATTATGAGCGGTTGTCAAGATAATATACGGGGGTGGGTTTTTCAACCCCTTGGATGGCGATGCACCCGTATTATATTTATTCTAAACGATTATTAATGTGAATTGTGTGACGATATATGAACATAATTTTTATTGTGAAGCCAGTTTATACTTCGGGCATCGCATCGTCGAAAATATAGGCTCCTGAAACAGATCGCTCTTTTCACAACTGTACATAAATACACGACAACAATCATTTCGTTTTCTCAATTTGAATAAAATTTATCTAAAAATCTCATGTATGAAAAACCTTGAACAGCTACCTACTTGATAACTTTTTTTAACTTACCTAAATCACTACCTACTATTTTGTTTGTAACGAAAATTAAAAAATGGGCGGATCTTAGCGAGGGGTGGAGATTTTAAACTTAATTCAGTCACAGAGGGTTTATTAATAATTCGTTTTATAAATTTCTTTTTGAAATGTGTTCATTCATAGAAAATCTACGGCTTCTCGTGCTGAAAAAACAGAAATTTTGCCGTATATGAATATAAAACGCAAATTTAGTCATTTTTTTAACTTTAAATCAATTTTACAAAAAATGTAAATATTTTTTTTGAAAAGTGCAAACGAGAATCTGTAGCGAAGGGTTGACGCTTCCAAATAATCCTTGTCGCAAGAATTTTTAACGATTCGTTTTCGCTCTGTGGTTGAAGTAGTTTTACATTGTTTAACATAGGAAGTTTATATGTAGAGAACAACCTTAACAGGATTCGAACCTTTTGCCGGGTGGGCGATTCAAATTCAGAAATTCCATATTTTCTTTGCATCTCACATTGTACCACTGCGCCAATCTGAAACATCCCTTGTTTTTATTTCGTACTTCATAACTTTGCGCTGTTTCGCGTTATTAGTTTAAATTTTGTTTGATTATATCGTTGAGGGAAGTCTTATTCAATGATTATACCTACCTTTATGTTAAAAATGACCTGGATTTAATTTATTTTATATTATTTATTTTCTATATTGTAACAGTTCATTTATTCATTTTGCATTCCATACATTTTCATTCCATTTTTGTGTGCGCTATAAATTTCAAATTTATATTCTTAGTGACTTTCACTTTTATTTCCTATTACCTGTATCTATTTTGATAAGGAATGCATTTCCTTCCTGTGGAAGGTGGTTCTTATCACTTTCACTTCAGACATTTTGAAGAGCTGTACAATTTTCGAATCCCAATCAATTTCTTGGCTATATAAACGCTTCTTGTGAAGGATTAACAAGGGAATTGTTTGATATTGAGATAACTACCATTTTGTAGTTCAAGTCACTTTTGGAAGGTGGTTAGTTTGTCACGCTATCTTGCGGATTATTGGATTCAGCCCCGCTCAAGCCCGCACACCATCGAAGGGGTATGTTCAATTCATTTATTTGGCATTGTCTACATATGCCCATGTTATTTTAGCTTCAAGTTTGCAAGTTTTCAATTCTTCAAGTCTTCGTTTACATTACGTTGTGTATCGTCCCATCTAGTTGACGCATCATCTTTCGTATTATTGCTCGTATTATTGTCACCAACCCGTAAGGAGCTGGTCACAGGTTAACCATTGTACGTAGCTGTTGTTCACCACCGAGATTACATCTGTTCATTCCGTCGCCTGCTCGTTGTATGCACACCATCAGCATTTGATATCGAGAAGTATCTACAAAGGTCAGATAATTGTCCTGTGTCGTCCACCCCACAGTTTGGAATATTCTGCTACAGTTACTTACCCTTACCCTGGTTCATCCTCCTCGTTACGTTTACTCATGTTTCATTATACACCTACCGATTCGTTCATTTCATAAAGATCACCACATTCCTCATGTGTATAAACCATCTGTACAATTATTGATGTATTAATTGATTGTTTACCGAAACGATATAGATATAATTTAAGTTATTTTACTTACATTTATTTACCTTTGTACATTTGACAGTTGGTCAAGTGTATATCTAAAGGTGGGTTCACACGAGCATCCTTTATAAAGTTGTATTAGTTTACAAGAGTCTAGCGTATATTATTGATTTATTGTGTAATTATTTTCGTTCCCCATTAAGCAAATGTAATATCCTTAATCACTCAGTTACTTACTGTAAAACACCCCACAAGGTTTAGACAGAGATATAATTACTACCCCCGATTAGGTAGATCCAGTTTACTAGAGAGTTAGCAACCAAGGCCTTAGTTTTAACCCTAGATATTGCGTTTAAGTTAACCACGCCAACTCGTGTTTTAACGTCAGCGAGTGTAATCTTGTGTATGTTATTTACCCCATTGATACAATCATAATCATATTCCTCCATCTTCATTTGCCTAACTTTAGTATTAGTAACCGCCGCGTTGTGTGATCCGCCATTTTGATATTTTGCCATTTTGATTTATATACTAATTAATGTGTTTAGTTCCCTTATGAAGAACAGTTTCGGTTAATATAGATATTTATTTACGTATTGATTTTTTTTTTTACCCTATTATTAGTTGCTTGCGCTTATGCAAGTAGGTAGTTATTCCTTTATAGGTGTCTGGCGTGACTTATTACCCTGCTTAGTGAAGCGAGGGCAGGTGCTTCTCATATTGTTGCAGGTAGAGAATTATTTTAGCTTCTGGCGCCCATTTTCTTGTTATATCTCTTTTGCTAACCTCCGACCCACCGACGAGCTACCGGCAACCTCAATCTTGCCATTGCCAGATATCTTCCCCCGTGTATATAGTTGATTTAATTATTTCTTTTACTTGCTCGTGGCAAGATTAATTGGCGCCCAACGTATAGGGCCTTGATTTTTTTTGCAGGATTTTTTTTGCAGGTTTTTTCATATTCATCATTTTTCTTAGAATTAAGCTACAGCTGGTTACATTGTTTACATTATTTTATATTTGTGTATTGCAATTGCACGTGCATTTTATTTAAGCATGTCACATAAAATCATAATTGCACGCCTTGATAAGGACGAGCTAGAATATGAATTGAGAGTTAGGGGAATTAGTACCGGTACCGTCGATGAAATGCGACGTAGTTTATCGACGGCCATCCAATTAGAAAAATCGGGAGAAAGTATCCGATATCCCAAATACCCATTCTCATTTGAGGAAGACAGCGACGCCATTTCCGCTAAGCTAGACACAGTATCAAGATTCATAAGTCAACTCAGTGCTGTACCGACCAGTAATGAAAGTCAAAAATGGCGGACGAAATTGTCGCACATACTTAATCGATTAGACTTCATGACTACCACCTCTGAAGAGGAAGCAGATGTTCGGTCTCACCTATTAGCCAGCACCTTGGGCTTGTTCAACGACTTGCAATTAAGGGAAAAACCCGCCGAAGAAGAAATACCTCCGAATATCTCCATTGTGGAGCAGGAAAACATAATATTGGAACCCGTTTTAGAGTCGACACGAGTAACAGATAATGCCAACACCCTTGCGACTATCCGACCAACCTTGCCGAATAAATGGGATTTGAAGTTTTCCGGGGAGGCCAAGGGAATGTCCTTGAGCGCATTTTTAGAGCGAGTGGAGGTTCTGAGGAAAGCCCGGAGAGTATCCCCAAGCATTTTATTGGAATCAGGCATCGATCTCTTCACTGGAAGGGCATACCAGTTCTACTTGGCATACAAGGACGAAGTCACCACCTGGGAAGAGTTGGTAACATTATTGAAAGAGGAATTCCACACTGCCGACTACAATGAAAGATTGTTTGAGGAGATTAAACAGCGAACACAGGGTCCTGAGGAGACAGTGGGAATATATATTGCCATCATGACGGGATATTTCAAGCGACTCACCTGCCCTATTTCTGAAGTCACTAAATTGAAGATTTTGCTCCGAAATTTGGCCCCCTTCTATCAGAACCAGTTGGGCCTTGTGGACATCCATTCGATCGACGAACTTAAGACCTTGTGCAGACGGTTAGAGGCGAGACGGACAGCCGTTGCGAACTACAAAACTCCCTCGCGGAGAACCAGCATGCTAGAACCAGATCTTGCTTATGTAGGCCTCGCAGAACATGCTCCATCGGCATGTGCAATTACACCAAGCATTAGCGACCAAGCTGATCACCGTAATTCACCTGAGGAGTTAGCAGCAGCGCATTTATCTTCGAAACCCAGTACGTCTGGAACGAATGATAGATTGTCAGCGATGAAATGCTGGAATTGTCAAAAGATAGGACATACTAATAGGTCTTGTACTGCCCCAAAGACGATCTACTGTTACCGTTGTGGAACGCCAGGGGTAACATCTCGCACCTGTACTAAGTGTTCGGGAAACGACACCTGGAGGCGTCACTAGGCCATGAGGTCTCCTCCCAAATCGATAACAAGGCCGAAAAGGACGTTTGTCCTCAATTAATATTACTAGATTTTATCATTTCACATGCCCAGGAGGACCAACGACCTTACTTGCGTGTAACGATTTTTGGTCAACCTTTTCTGGGACTCCTAGACTCGGGTGCATCCCGTACCATCATAGGTTTGCCCGGATGGGATTTATTGAAACGATTAGGACTGGTGATGACACCTAAAACGCTCAACGTTAAAATGGCTAATGGAAACACATGCAATGTTATGGGCAATGTGGTTGTGCCTATCCAGCTAATGGACAAAATTAAGCTTATGGATATACTAGTAGTGCCTGAATTGCCTCACAGCCTCATTCTCGGCATCGATTTTTGGAGAATTATGGGAGTCATCCCTGACCTCCACAAGGATGTCTGGCACTTTGGAGACACGTCAACCTCTCTTGATACATTCAGCTTCCAAGTCGAAGATCCTCTGTTGCAAGAACAACGAGAGCAACTAAATGCGCTGATAGAAAACAAGTTATCTACTACATCCGCAAAACCTGGTTTGTGTACGACGGCCGAGCACATTATTGAATTGGAACCTGGAATACAGCCCATAAAGCAACGGTACTACCCGGTCTCACCGTACAAACAGAAGATCATTGATGAACAACTACAGGAGATGCTTGACTTGGGGGTAATTGAAAAATCGCGCAGTCCATGGTCCAGTCCTATTTGTCTGGTCCCTAAGAAGGATGGTACTTACCGCTTTTGCGTCGACTACAGACAGTTAAACTCGAAGACGAAGAAAGACGCCTATCCATTGCCTTATATCGCAGCCATCCTGGATCAACTGAGGGATGCGAAGTACCTCAGCAGTGTTGATATAAAATCGGCGTATTGGAATATACCCCTTTCTCCTACCTCCAAAGAGTATACGGCGTTCTGTGTACCTGGGCGTGGTTTATATCAATTTACTAGGATGCCTTTTGGGCTAACCAATGCCCCTGCTACCTGGCAACGGTTAATCGACACCGTTCTTGGCGCTGACCTGCAGCCCTCTGTGTTAGTGTACTTGGACGATATTATTATTGTGTCCCAGACCTTTGAGAGCCATTTACAGACGTTGGATAAGGTATTTGATCGATTGGTATCTGCGGGATTGTCCGTAAGTCAGGACAAATGCAAATTTTGCTTATCGGAGCTCAAATATCTGGGCTACGTGGTGGATAGACATGGCTTACGTACCGACCCCGATAAAGTTAAGTCAATATTGGATATCCGGACACCACAAACCATAGCAGAAGTACGTCGATTCATAGGCACAGCTGCATGGTACAGAAGATTTATTAAGGATTTTTCAACACTATTGTCCCCACTTAGTCAACTCACCCGCAAGAAAACCAGTTTTGTCTGGTCGCCTAAATGTGAAGAATCGTTTCAGCGTATTAAGGAATGCCTGGTCACAGCGCCATTGTTAACATGCCCAGATTTTGAGCGTCCTTTCTGTTTACAGACCGATGCATCCGGATACGGATTGGGAGCTATCCTTACGCAGACATATGACGATGGCGAAAGGGTAATACAATACCTGTCTCGTTCTTTAACTCGCCAGGAACAAAATTATAGCACGACGGAGCGAGAATGTCTTGCCGTCATTTGGGCAATCGAGAAGTTCCGACATTATTTGGAGGGTGTCCATTTCACCGTCATTACGGACCACTATTCTTTGCTATGGCTCTATAACATGAAAGATCCTCAAGGTCGACTCGCTCGTTGGGCAGTACGCTTACAGCCCTATGATTTTCAATTAATTCATCGAAAGGGTAAAGACCATATCGTTCCCGATCTTCTCAGCCGATCCGTCCCTCACGTGGATGAATGTGAAATAACTAAGCGCAATCTGAAAGCTGGCAGGGAGCAGTGGTATAGTAAACTTAAAGAAAATGTAGTCACCCAACCACAAAAGTATCCACGTTGGAGGGTAGAACAAGACATACTGTATAAATACGTTCAACAGCAGTATCCCGACCTCCGATCAGAGGGAGATTATTGGAAAGTGGTTGTTCCAAAGGCATCAAGGAAAGAACTCCTGAACCAGTATCATGATCTGCCTACTGCTGGTCATGCAGGCATCTACAAAACGTACTGGAGGCTATCTCAACGTTATTATTGGCCTAAAATGAAGGATGATGTTGTAAAATATGTCAAGAACTGCACCACGTGCGCCGAATACAAACCAGAGCAATTGCGTGCCGCAGGATTAATGGGTAATCGACCGTCAATCAAAGAGCCATGGCAAATGATCAGCCTAGATTTTATTGGCCCTTTTCCTCGTTCCAATCGGGGTTACAAATATGTCTTAGTAGTAACAGATTATTTCAGCAAGTATGTTGTCACTTTCCCTTTGCGTAGTGCAACAGCTAAAACATTAAGTATACATATAGAAGAAGGTATTTTCCTGGTGTATGGTACCCCCCAATTCATAATATGCGACAATGGAGTGCAGATGCGTTCCAAAGAGTTTCAGGCAGTATGTGAGAAGTACCGTACTAAAATATTTTACACTGCACTATATTATCCCAGAGCCAATCCGACAGAACGGATAAATAGGATAATTAAGACCATGTTATCATCGTATATCAAGGAAGACCATAAGAAATGGTGTAATAACCTTGCTGCAGTGACATGCGCAATAAGAACATCTCGGCATGAGATCACAGAATCAACCCCCTATTTTATAAATTTTGGGAGGGAACACAAATTATATGGAAGAGATTATGACAATCAAGTGCATGAGGATAGTAGCCCTGATACATTAGTAGAAGCAAGACAGACAGGGTATAAACGAATGTTCCAGAAAATTAGAGACCGCCTAAAGACTGCACATGAGCGGAATACCAAGATTTATAATTTAAGAAGAAGACATGCGGAATATCTCACTGGACAACAAGTATGGCGACGAAATAAAGCATTGTCTGACGCGACCAGTGACTTCAGTGCGAAGCTAGCACCCAAATTTATCGGCCCTTATGTTATAAAACGTAAAACTGGCTATAACACCTATGAAATTCAGAATGATGAAGGAATAGCTAAAGGTGTATGGCATGTACAGGACCTTAAACCTTACGCTCATGACGTGTATGATAACGGTTAGAGGCAAGTGTAATCAGTTGTCCCTTAGTAATGACTTAAGCTATTTTGTTTTGTTTTTATGAGTTTAGGATCGTCGGAAAGTTTTCCTCCTGCCCATGAAGGGGAGGATTTGTAACAGTTCATTTATTCATTTTGCATTCCATACATTTTCATTCCATTTTTGTGTGCGCTATAAATTTCAAATTTATATTCTTAGTGACTTTCACTTTTATTTCCTATTACCTGTATCTATTTTGATAAGGAATGCATTTCCTTCCTGTGGAAGGTGGTTCTTATCACTTTCACTTCAGACATTTTGAAGAGCTGTACAATTTTCGAATCCCAATCAATTTCTTGGCTATATAAACGCTTCTTGTGAAGGATTAACAAGGGAATTGTTTGATATTGAGATAA
This sequence comes from Pyrocoelia pectoralis, assembly GCA_036250285.1. Taxonomy (NCBI): domain Eukaryota; kingdom Metazoa; phylum Arthropoda; class Insecta; order Coleoptera; family Lampyridae; genus Pyrocoelia; species Pyrocoelia pectoralis. The sequence goes on from CM070078.1 coordinate 18,209,952, forward strand.
CTACCATTTTGTAGTTCAAGTCACTTTTGGAAGGTGGTTAGTTTGTCACGCTATCTTGCGGATTATTGGATTCAGCCCCGCTCAAGCCCGCACACCATCGAAGGGGTATGTTCAATTCATTTATTTGGCATTGTCTACATATGCCCATGTTATTTTAGCTTCAAGTTTGCAAGTTTTCAATTCTTCAAGTCTTCGTTTACATTACGTTGTGTATCGTCCCATCTAGTTGACGCATCATCTTTCGTATTATTGCTCGTATTATTGTCACCAACCCGTAAGGAGCTGGTCACAGGTTAACCATTGTACGTAGCTGTTGTTCACCACCGAGATTACATCTGTTCATTCCGTCGCCTGCTCGTTGTATGCACACCATCAGCATTTGATATCGAGAAGTATCTACAAAGGTCAGATAATTGTCCTGTGTCGTCCACCCCACAGTTTGGAATATTCTGCTACAGTTACTTACCCTTACCCTGGTTCATCCTCCTCGTTACGTTTACTCATGTTTCATTATACACCTACCGATTCGTTCATTTCATAAAGATCACCACATTCCTCATGTGTATAAACCATCTGTACAATTATTGATGTATTAATTGATTGTTTACCGAAACGATATAGATATAATTTAAGTTATTTTACTTACATTTATTTACCTTTGTACATTTGACAGTTGGTCAAGTGTATATCTAAAGGTGGGTTCACACGAGCATCCTTTATAAAGTTGTATTAGTTTACAAGAGTCTAGCGTATATTATTGATTTATTGTGTAATTATTTTCGTTCCCCATTAAGCAAATGTAATATCCTTAATCACTCAGTTACTTACTGTAAAACACCCCACAAGGTTTAGACAGAGATATAATTACTACCCCCGATTAGGTAGATCCAGTTTACTAGAGAGTTAGCAACCAAGGCCTTAGTTTTAACCCTAGATATTGCGTTTAAGTTAACCACGCCAACTCGTGTTTTAACGTCAGCGAGTGTAATCTTGTGTATGTTATTTACCCCATTGATACAATCATAATCATATTCCTCCATCTTCATTTGCCTAACTTTAGTATTAGTAACCGCCGCGTTGTGTGATCCGCCATTTTGATATTTTGCCATTTTGATTTATATACTAATTAATGTGTTTAGTTCCCTTATGAAGAACAGTTTCGGTTAATATAGATATTTATTTACGTATTGATTTTTTTTTTTACCCTATTATTAGTTGCTTGCGCTTATGCAAGTAGGTAGTTATTCCTTTATAGGTGTCTGGCGTGACTTATTACCCTGCTTAGTGAAGCGAGGGCAGGTGCTTCTCATATTGTTGCAGGTAGAGAATTATTTTAGCTTCTGGCGCCCATTTTCTTGTTATATCTCTTTTGCTAACCTCCGACCCACCGACGAGCTACCGGCAACCTCAATCTTGCCATTGCCAGATATCTTCCCCCGTGTATATAGTTGATTTAATTATTTCTTTTACTTGCTCGTGGCAATATAAATTAGTCACATTTTATTCGATACGGATCTAATATTAAAGGTACGCGAACTACAATTTTTGGCGTTATAGAAAACACGCGCGTGCGATTAGGTACTTATGCGGCATAAATTTAAACAGACTTTATTTTCGACCATATGTAATGATAATTTCTAATTATATTTATAGAAGGCATACATAAAAAATATGTAATACTTCTTACATATAAGATTTATCCGTAAGTTTCTATACTATTATGTGAAATGTACGCAATGTGTGACATACGGTTTATATTACTTTATTAAAGTATACTTACATACTTGATATTTTTACTTCAATTTTATATATGTTGTATGTATATTTTATATGTGTGTTTGCTGGGAGATGATAAACCACCAAACAATAAATGGAGGAGAAAACGAGGGAAAACTTGCACCATACAATAAGATAAACAACAGTAAAGGTGGTGTAATTGTAATGGTGGACGTGGAGGGCAGTGGAGATTATCACTCATAACTTATTATAAGTCTTGTGCGGCGTGCGCGCGAAAACAGATTCAAACAGAATACCGGTTCAACTATGTCTGCCAGTACATTTACGGTATAGTAATGCCGTAACTACGCCAGTACAGGATAATATGAATCGCACCATTAACAAAAATCTAAAGTAACACCGATACGAATTGCCTTTACATTACCGGCACTATTATAACATAGTTTTACCTGAACCAGCAAGTCGCCAGCAGAACGGCAAACAGCCATGCAATGGCCGTTATGTTAATGTTTGCTGGGAGCCGGTTCTTCACTTACATGAGTAACTACTGTAAGCAACCTAGACTACTCAAAATACCCAAGTCCAGCATTAAACTAGATAGAACTTGATGTTAGACCATATCGCCTTGCGAGATTTTTAAGGGGCCATCTCATAGTCTGGCCTACTCTTGCTCTTAGGCATATTTTTTGAGCACGATGTAAATGGAACAAGTGCGTGCATAAGCATTGTTATATTAGATACTGTTCTTTAATTGAGATGTTTGTACAAATTACCGCCACTGTAGAGAGTGGAATTTCTTTCGCTCTAAGTTATCTGATATGATATATAAGTAAGCACAACTTTGAACCACGCATCAATTTTAGGAGGGCGCAACATCCCAGCATACTGAAGTAATAGGTTTGTGACTGAAGAACCATAATATGCGATGATGATATTGAAGGAACTTCATCAAAGGTGATATTAAAATGATTACGAAAGCGAACACTGAATCGGCAGAACTCCAGTCCAGTTGAACTATGCCTTCGATAGTTGATGTTTATCTACATCACAAGTTTGGGAGAGCGAACAAAATATGAATCTGATTTGAAATTCTAACACAAAACACACTAATTGTCTTAATTATACGTTTATCGTTTGTAAAAAAAGTTTAATATATTAACGTACATTGATCATGTGTTACGCTACTGACGTCTATAATTTTTAAATGTGGAATATATTTTACTAGAAATTATTATCTTTATACTGAGATTCTATAATCTAGAATTACAGTTCAAAAAACATTAATTAAATTTATACAAACTCATTAACAGAATCCGCTGATAGCATTTTTAATTTAAATATTTTTCACGCAAGCGTCATTCGTTAAATCTACAAGGTGACCTCTAATCTAAGTCTAAAGTTGTAGCAGAGTGGCCGTTTAAGTAAATATTTTATTAACAAACTGATAAACTATTTTGCTTGAAAATATAAATTAAGTTTTGGCAGTTTAACTTTCTGTTTCAGAAAGTAAGCATGGCTGCTCCCCAGTCCGATTTCGAAAGAAGAAAACAAATTAGTGTTAGGGGCATTGCCGAAGTTGAGGATGTTAACCAAATTAAGAAGTCTTTTAATCGACATCTTCACTACACCCTTGTTAAAGATCGAAACGTATCAACCCCACGAGATTATTATTTCGCTTTAGCCCATACTGTGAGGGATCATTTGGTATCGAGATGGATTCGAACCCAACAACATTATTATGAAAAGGATCCAAAGGTAGGTTAAAATTGTTTATTAACATTTAATTTGTTGTTCCGTTGACCTTACACTTCTTTATTATAATAATACTTATTTATTATAGCACTTTATTGCAGTAGGTAGTGTAAAAATATATAGGTACCTACTCACTTTAAACATACGAGATTTTAATTTATCATTAGACTTTAATATGCAATTAATTATACTTTTATGACATATTTCTTTCGATAATTAGAAAGTTTTCTTACTCACAGAATTCAATTTTCAAAAACCTTTGAATGTTTATCATTTAGTGTAATTGAAGTTATTATTTCATACTTTCGTTGCATATCAGTGTATATGCTACCGCTTTTAATTCAGGTTTTTATAAATTATTCACGAGTAGGTAAAGTTGCTAAGATCACTTTTCTACATTGTTGGAAGGCACTAACTGAAATGTTGTTGTTAAAATGTTAGCGTCTGTTTTGTAATATTGAATTGACGAGAAATACTGTAAAGCATTACTTAACAAGTATCTGTAAATTAGCAAATGTGACGAAAAGTATGTTATACTAATAATAAAAAGTAGTTACTTATTTGTAAGGTAAAGGTACTACATTGAAAAAGGTGGTTTCCAGTGAAACTATAATAATTGTCGAAGGTGCACGCATACAGTTTATGTTATTGTAGCCTATTTATATCAGTGAAATCAAGTCTTGGCAGCTAAGATGATGTAAATAAAAGCTTATATAATTGTCTAGATAAGGAACTCCTTATTACTACTATGATTAAAATAATGATCTATTTTTTATGAAATTTTCCATGTACGTACATACAAAGTTCATTCAGTAATCATTCTTGTCTTGTTTTTTTGACCTAGAATAAGAAAAATTAGGATATGTGTAAGGTTTTCAATCAATATTATGTACTAAAAGAAACTCATTGATAAAGGAGTAGCTTAATCAAGTAAAGTAAAATAAATGTCCAGTGTACAAGGGGGGAGAAAAAAGGAATTAAAGGGTGATAGATAAGTACAGTAAATGTAGGATAAAAGGTGTTTGCTACGATACCAGACTGGCAAACAGGTTTTAGAAGAGGAGGAGTAGGCTAGGGCTAGATAATATATTATGTACTTATTGTATATTTTAAAGCAATTGGTGAATAGGGAATTTGAGAAAAAAGGAGTAGAGTTAAAGGCTGTGTTTGACAGTGTTAATAGGGGAAATAAATTTAGTGCCAATAGTTTTTCATCAACTATATGTTAACATTTCAAAAAATAAAAAAATGCATGGAGCAGATTTTGAGAAAATCCATTTTGAATTTTTGACCAATTTTAGGCATCCGTAAACTGGCTAATTGTAACTAAAGTACTGGCAACCCTTGGTTACAATTTTTCCAATTTTCAAATTGTAAAAAAGTAAAAAGTGGGAGAATTACTATATTGACTGCCATTTTAGCATAAACGAAAAACGGCGTTTTACTTGTAACGATGTCTAGTAACCAAGGGAAATTAGTTTGGGTAAAAATTTGAATTTTTGCGCCCAAAATAACGCCTCTAGTTGGTCTCCTTTGGGCGATTTTCATAAGAAGCTTGCTTTATCAATGAATTTTTTTATAGGTCTTAGTTTTAAATTTCATTAAAATCGGCCTAGTAGTTTAGACTCCAGAGCCGTCACGCACGCACCCACCCACGCATCAGTTCTTCCTTTCCTTTTCTTCCCCCTTTTCTTCTTTTCACATGTTCGTTTGTGTTCTCACTGTCCTTCTATATACTTCTCTTTGTCCCTTCTCCCCCTTTTCCATTCTCTCTCCTCGCTTTGTGATATTCTTTATCCCACCATTCCTTTTTTCCTAATATCCCTTCTTGTGTTTGTACATTTTCTTTTCAGTTGCCTCTCTCATCCATTCCATTATCTCCTTCACCTCTTGCTTCCTCTGCTCTCTCTGTATGATTTCTTCTGTCCATATATTTCTTTGTCACCTGTTCCCATTCTTCTTTTCGGCTTCCTCCTGTCTCACCTATCTCTGTCCCAATCGTTTGATGGTCCGACTCTATTCTTTCCCCTTTTCTAAACTCCTCTATTTCCTTTCACTTCTCCCCGTTTACTATCGCGCAATCTATAACTGACTCCCCTTTTCTGCCTATACCTGTGAACTCCCTTTCTTCCCTGATCCCGTTTAAAATCTCCCACCCCTCCTCCTTCGTTTATCGTTTTATCCTTTGATTTTTTTTCTCACAGCCCCGCCTGTTCCCTATGTCCTCCTTTTGTTCCTGTTCTTGCAACTCACCCCTTTCTATCACCTTGGAGAGGAGGATACTTCTCATAGGAGAAAGATAACTTAAGAATTTACATTTACACCTGAAACAATAGGTTTGTACATAATGAAATTCTTGTTGAGTTATTACGCTGAAAAATCTTTGCCAATTACAAAAATACATTATGAATGACGGGCAGATGTCAGCGATTTTCCAAGTGCAATAGAATTGGCACTTTATATTATTCATATGTGTCTACATCTATTTTTGTATTTTCCAACACTACGTCGCTAATATTTACCTACCTTTTTATACTTGTTATAACTAAGTATACGTTTCGTTTTTTTTTTACTATTTATCAGTTGCAATTTCTTGGCTGTATTCAGCAAAATGGTATTATAAAATTCTGTCAAATTCCTCTCCATGTATGTCAAATATTTTTATTTTACTTTTTTTCATATTTATTTTCGCAGTACCTGCAATACATAGTATTGCTATTCATAAGTTCTCTAAGTGGCAGAATAAGTGTTGTGTCCATTTTTGTGTTTAACACTCTTTGATGGTTGTAAGAATACAGATTCGCAGTTCCATTGCACATAATTTGTAAAACTTAATAACTATGGTATCTTTGCCATTTATTTGATATTGCCTAATTATCACATAAAATATGGGTCGGGTAGGTAGAAGATAATATACAGGGAAATGTAAATTTTCATTTCGTGATCGTAACTTTCGATTAATAAATTGCAGCAAACTTTCTCCAAAAAAAGCAATACGAGATAGGGTGCGCCGTTTTAATAATCCTAATATGTTTAAAAAAATTGATATCAGTTATTCTTATTAAGTTGCTATAATAGATTATAAGCAAAATTTATTTTTATTTATAATTTTAGCGTGTCTATTATCTATCATTGGAATACTACATGGGACGGTCCCTCACAAACACAATGATAAATTTAGGAATTCAAACGTCATGTGACGAAGCTTTATATCAATTAGGCTTAGATATTGAAGAACTTGAGGATATCGAAGAAGATGCAGGATTAGGTAATGGCGGCTTAGGACGTTTGGCAGCATGCTTTTTAGATTCAATGGCTACTTTGGGTATGGCTGCTTATGGTTACGGTATTAGATATGACTATGGTATTTTTGCACAAAAACTAATTAATGGAGAACAACGAGAGGAACCAGACGATTGGTTAAGATTTGGGAATCCGTGGGAAAAGGCAAGACCAGAATATATGATACCTGTGAATTTTTTCGGACATGTAGAGGATACACCTCAAGGGAAAAAGTGGGTCAATACACAAGTTGTATATGCTTTACCTTATGATAATCCGATACCAGGGTATAATAATAATGTCGTAAATACGCTGAGGTTGTGGTCTGCCAAATCTCCAGTTGAATTTGATTTAAAATATTGTAAGAGCTGTGAATTAATAATTCGTTTATTAATTTTTTTTTTATTATAGTTAATGATGGTGACTACATTCAAGCAGTATTAGATCGAAATGTAGCTGAGAATATCTCTCGTGTACTTTATCCAAATGATAATGTTTTTGAAGGAAAAGAATTACGTCTTAAACAAGAATATTTTATGTGTGCAGCTACCCTTCAAGATATAATTCGTCGATTCAAGGCAGCTAAATTTGGAAAGAGAGATGCAGTTAGGACTAACTTTGACCTTTTCCCTGACAAAGTTGCAATTCAATTGAACGATACTCATCCTTCACTGGCAATACCTGAGTTGATGCGTATTCTACTGGATATTGAAGGATTAGATTGGGATAAAGCATGGGATATAACTATTAGGACATGCGCATATACCAATCACACTGTATTACCCGAAGCTCTTGAAAGATGGCCAACATCGATGTTAGAATCAATACTACCTCGCCATATGCAGATTATATATCATATTAATTATCTTCATCTTCAAGATGTTGAAAAACGCTGGCCAGGCAATTGGGATAAATTACGAACCTTATCACTCATTGAAGAAGATGGCGAAAAACGTGTAAACATGGCGAACTTATCTATTGTTGGTTCTCATGCGATAAATGGAGTGGCACGAATTCATTCGGAGATTATTAAAGATGACTTGTATGGCTCTGTTTTTTTGTGCAAGCGTAATTACTATAACCTTATTTTTCAGATTCCGAGACTTTTATGAATTATCTCCAGAAAAATTCAAAACAAAACCAATGGCATTACTCCAAGACGATGGTTACTTCTGTGTAACCCAGGTTTAGCGGATTTAATTTCTGATAGAATAGGAGAAGATTGGATTGTTCATTTAGATCAATTGCAACAACTAAAGCAATGGGCTACCGATTCAGGTTTTCAAAGAGCAGTAATGAACGTAAAGCAAGAAAATAAATTTAAGTTGGCATCTTTGTTAGAGAAAGATTATGGTGTAAAGGTAAATCCTTACTCATTATTTGATATTCAAGTGAAGAGGATTCATGAATATAAACGACAGTTATTAAATTGCCTTCACATAATCACTTTGTACAACAGGATAAAAAAGAATCCCGCTGCTAAAATTGTGCCACGAACTGTTATGGTTGGAGGAAAAGCCGCTCCCGGGTACTATGTTGCTAAAAAGATAATAAAGCTTATTACGTCTGTTGGAAATGTTGTAAATAATGATCCCGTAATAGGCGATAAGTTGAAAGTAATCTATTTAGAAAATTATCGTGTTACACTTGCGGAAAAGATTATTCCTGCCGCAGACCTAAGTGAGCAAATTTCAACTGCCGGCACAGAAGCGTCAGGTACAGGTAATATGAAATTTATGTTAAACGGTGCTCTTACAATTGGAACATTGGATGGTGCTAATGTCGAAATGGCGGAAGAAATGGGAAATGACAACATATTTATTTTTGGCATGACTGTAGATGAAGTTGAAGCGTTAAAAAAGAAAGGATATAATGCTCACGATTATTACAATTCGAATCCCGAAATTAAACAACTTATTGATCAAATTCAGAATGGATTCTTTAGTCCTGGAAATCCGGACGAATTCAAAGATATTGTAGATATTTTATTGAAATGGGATAGATTCTTCCTTCTTGCCGATTATGAGGCTTACATTAAAGCTCAAGAGGAGGTCAATCGCGTTTATGAGGTAAGCGTAATATTCATATTATTAACGATATTGTTTTCTAATAAAATTTGTTTGTATATAATATAAAGATGTGATAATATATTAACTGAATTAAAATTGTATGAATATTATTGAAAAAATTAAAACATTTTTCTAATCTTTTCAGAATCAAAGCAAATGGTTGGAGAAAGCAATTCACAATATTGCTTCATCGGGCAAATTTTCTAGTGATCGTACAATTATTGATTATGGAAGGGACATTTGGGGAGTCGAACCTAACTATAATAAATTGCCAGCTCCTCATGAACCAAGGGAATGACCCGAGGCTCTCGAATAAATTGTAAATATAAAAATGTAGAAACCCATTCATAAAAATAACATAACATAAAGATGCAATAAGATATAACAAGATCTTCCTAAACTTTAGCATAGCACCAATTAATTGTGCGCAGTTTTAGTTGTAGTCTCATTTATTTTATGCTACTGCCAAATGTATAGAAGCTAAATTTAATATTTATTTATGGTTGAGGCGAGTATTTGGTCCTTTCATAAATGATAAAAACGGGTTATTGGGTGTAGACCACAAAACGTTACACGTTTTGTGGTCTACACCCAATAACCCGTTTTTATCATTTATTTATGGTAACAATGAACAGTTTGATATTCTATATAAGGAAGAGAGGAACCTTAAGAAGACTATGCTAAAATTTTATAAATGTGTTAATTGTTGTTTAAAGTGTTTATCAAAGTCTATTTAAATGTTTATGTAATAGAAAATTGCACATAACGTTAATAGATACATCACACTCATAGAAGATAGTGAAATGGAAAGTATTGTAGTTATATTGTATTTATCATTTGTTAATTGTTAGTAAATGCTTTTTGTTTTCATCATTTTGTACCCATACTAATTAGTAGAGCTTGGATACTTAGGCAAGTGCCTATTTTTTAATTTTATAGGCCAGTACTTGAGATGTTTTTACATCAAAAAACAAATTTTTTTAATGCCTACTGTGCTTATTTTCATTATTTTATAGAATAAGTGCCTATATTTGACCTTTCCTCATTTTATACGCCTATTTGACGTATGTAAACTGCCTAAAATGCTTATTTTTTCATATTTTCCATAAATGTGATTATTTAAGTTTACGGCAGTTCCCAAACAGCTTAAAACTTTTGCGAACAATAACAACAATTTTCTAATCTCTGGTCATTTGACACAGCAGTCCTAGGAATTGCGGATTAAATGATTTCTTGGAATATTTAAACATGAAGGGTGTTTCTACAATCATTGTCAATGACATTCGGTCGGGTTTTAATTCGGGAATGATTCGTTTCATTCTGCATATTAGTGCTTAGGTACTGGTTACAAGGGATCCTAAGTGGAGGGATCATTCTCATCGTATAAATTAATTTTATCCGATAGATAACAGAGCTTGTCTGAAAATTTACAGGAACAGCTATTAATTGGTTACTGTGAAGCAAAAAACGTAAATTAGAGTGCCTAAAATGCATATTTGACTTCCTATCCTGCCTAGATAAATGCCTAAATATACACTTTAAAGCGCCTAGATGCCTGCTTATTTTAACAGTTTTTAGTGCCTAAACATCCGAGCTTTACTAATTAGGTAGTGGGTGCATCAATAAACTTATTGGTGTAACCTTTATTTCCACAATGAAGTAGGAAATATTTATCACTGCAATTACTGCGAATGTTGTCTTATAATAATGTGTAGGCTTAACAACTACCGACAACAAAATTCGATGTAGTCGTGGGCGATTCGCTGTGGTACTATATAACCTGACAAATTCTTAGGTCCTTTGAAATAGTGCTGGGATTTTTATGAACATTTGAATAACTATTGAAATAATTCGTATAATTTAAATGGAAAACTTCGAACTTTTTGAAAGAAAGTACTATTTTTAAATTTTTTCCAGTAGATTACGTAACTATCAAAGTTTTAAGTTTTATTTCTGGAATACTTGAATTCATTTGCGTATTTTGTTCTGAAAACTGTTACTCGGCTATGCTCTTAAAGTAATTTTCATTAAAAAGAAACAATATCCAATGGCACAAAGTGGTAGGAAAGTATAAGAGCCACATGATAAAAGTGATGAAAAACAAAGAAATTGTAAAAAAGTAAACAAAAACAAAATAATAGTAATATATAAGAAATTAAAAAATCTAAAATTTATTGTCAAGCTACTATATTAGAAACATCACTGATATCAACTCGATCTAATACATCAGACAGGAGAAGAAGTAAAACCTGAGGGCACGAAAGTAAGGAAGCTATTGAAAAAGCTAAATGAGTCAAGAAATGAAAAAGGGATTCAGAGAGGAGATAGCAAAGAAGAATAGAAATGATAATAAAAGGTAGAATGGGAAGAACAAGACAGGGTATGGCGCAAGGGAAAAGGCATACTACACGCAAGAATAGAAAAACTCTACAAAGAGAAAGAGAGCAACAGTGTAATTATATTACAAGAAGACTTATAATCGGGAGGAAAAATGAGAAAACTTCATAGATAGATGAAAAGCTAGGAGTAAAGATCAAGATAGAGGAAGCTCATAAATTAGGGAAGATCCGAGGAAAGCATATTATCATAGCAAGTGAAAAGAATTTTGAACAAATAATAGATGTCATAAAAACGAAGTAGAAGTTAAACACGATCTGACGCAAGAGAAGAGGAAGATACAAAGAAGAAGAAATAGCAAGAAAGGAAAAAGAGAATACAGGAAGGTGTGGATAGGGATGAAGAAAAAGATTAACTTTTGAAACATACCCTGTTAACAAATCTTCAGTTTTGTATGTTTTATGTTGTGTAAATAAGTGGGGGAGAATTGTGAAAACTATGAGCGCATATTTAAAGCAACGAGGGTGAGTGTTCTGTGAACCGAAGTGTTAGGGCGAAATTCTGCATAGAATTTTACTGTTACCCCAAGGATGTCCACAACCATATATTAACCTAAGCAATATACCTATACTGAGTATACAGGTTAAAAATGCTGCATTGTATGCTATACACAACTGCAAAGGAAAGGCCCATAAGTAACACTGAAGCCACAAATCACTTATAGTGGTTTGTGACCACTGACCTGTATCTTTGACTGAACCACAGCCAAGTTAGGCAACCCTCAACAAATGCGTATCTATCTTTTTCTTTGGCACGCAACGTCATACAAACGATGACACAGGGCATAAAATGCAGGTGTGTGGTAAAAAAATACTTTGCGGCAGTTACCTCTCTCGTCTGCTCTACTACCGCAACAAGCTAGAAGCACTGACTTGTATCTTAAGTCAGTGGCTAGAAGGCGCAGAAATACCTACTCCGCATCCGTGTTTGTCAAACAAGCATGGCTTCAACGCCTACAAACCTACAATGCATTGAAATCGCCCGTATCCCTTCCAGTTGCGTACTGTAGCGTACAGTTCAATACATGGCAAGTGGTCGACGGAGCAGGAAGCCGTGGGTTCGAAGGTCGGCTGGTTCTGCAGATAGCAGGTAGCTGGAGGTCAGGTCGATGTTTTCTGTAGAGCGATCGGAAAGCGAATAATTGTGTTCTACATTGCGGTGCGTTGCTTTTAAAAACATTTTGGCAGCTGACACCACGCTTTCATTGGTTAGCCAATGAACTTGCAGCTACGTCTCTGTATGCTGCGGACCAGGCACGCGGTCGCCATATATACTTTAATTACGCAAACGTTTAAATAGTTGGATATTGAAAGTCCTATGTTATCACTTTGTCGGGATAATCTAGAAGCATAAGCATCGATTATCACGAACCAATGTTGGTGGTAAAGTTTTGGAGAGAATTTAAAGTAGGCACTTGTTGTTGACTTGGAGGGAAACTTTAGGTAAACATCTCCTTAGACCAGGGCCGGATTAACCCCTTCAGGTACCCTAAGCACTTAAAAACATTAGTGCCCCACTGCAGATATTAATAAATTACCGTTTTAGAGACTATGTCTAAAAAAATCTTTGTCTGTTTCTCTTTGGACAGTTTTCGTTTCTGCGCACCACTTAACTGAACACGTTTCATCTCGTTCTAAAAGAAATGAGAAATATCTTCTTTTGTACTCTACCTCCGTGGCAATTTGCGAGTAAATATATTAGGTGTACCGGAAAGTTGTCTCCGTTTCTATTACAAGTTTGAAACATTTTAATTAAAACATAATAATAATAATGGCAATTATTCAATAAAGTTTATTGATGGTAAGAAAATTTATATTTTGTTATATTCCATAAACGGACAGAACTTGTAGACCCGATATAAATTATTGGTAGGTTATTAAAATGTTCATAATAGCACACCTGATAAGAGAGTGCGAATGTTCAAACCGCCAACACAAAAATACACAAAGAAGTTGTATGGTGATCTGAGGCCTGTTACACAACATTCTCAGGTGCCCCTTTGGCCCTGGTGCCCTAAGCACGTGCTTATTGTGCTTAATGGTTAATCCACCACTGCCTTAGACCTTAGGTTTGATTATAGCCCCTATAGTATAGGGGCTATTGGTTTGATCTTTTGAAATGAAGTGTGAAGCGTCGGTCTGCTGTTGACGAAATTTTTAAGTATTGTACCTATTAAAACTGCGCGTCAAAGATTTTCTCTCTCTAATCATTGCTGCTCATTCTGATTAGTAGGTAATAAATATTCAAAAATTTTTATAATGGAATGGATCAAGTTCTATTTATTTTATTTTATTTGTTAAGCGCATGTTTTGTCGAAATGCTAGTCTGCACATTGCACAATTTCTATTTGTTTCTAATACTTGATAATACGTTCAAACTGAATTTCATCATAATAATTAAAAATTATTTATTTTGGGTTAACTAGTGTGTGTAATGTTTTTTATTAATTATTGAATTTCATCAATTTCTTACATTCTTCTTAATACCTACCAACATTGACTTTATACATTAAAAGTCAATGATACTAATATAGGATCTACCTATATCCTTAAATTAAATTGAACATGTAATTTTCCTATGAAGCGTGCTTGCAATTGATTAACCCGAATTTTAGTTTGTTGAACCTCGTAAGCTCTACTCTGGAAAATGGTTTCTAAAAATAAAAATCTGGGCAGTGAAACACTAGACACTATACCTAATGACGTACGGTTAAAATTTATGGCTTCCTTCCGATTTTGTTGAGTTCGCTAAGTTAAATGAATTTATTTGACAACTTGCTTACGATACCTTTTTCATAGTACCTATCTATTAAACGCTATTTATACGTTAATTTACACTTGCAGAGTATGTAAAATCAATTACCTATAGCTATACCAAGGAGTACCTATAAGTATAGATAATATGCTCAAGCTCAAAATAACCAAGAGTGCGCTTGAGTACCTATAAAAATTACATTAGTTACAATTAAAGATGTGGTATATAATCGTTAGATAGAAGATAGAAGTTAGTCATTGATTTCCACAACGTTGGTGTTTAAGCTGTGACGTTGGTCTAAATCAAATTAAATTTTACTCAACCTCAGAGCTGTTCTGTTTTAGTTAGTGGACATCAACACCAGAGGTAGCCAGAGAGTACCGCAAATTACAGTGACTCTATTACAAACAGTGACGACCAGTGAACTCTATAATATAACTATACAGTTCACTGGTGACGACAAGCAGCGATTAGCTCCGCCCACCCGCCATTAGGAGACAAAATTTTGGCGGGTTTATATGAACTCACGGTGGTTATCCTAGCAACTTGCTAAATCCAAATAAAAGTTACACACCGATCAAAGGTAAACTACCACGTGACTAATCCGGCCGCCATTAAGAGCCAAATATACCACGACCAATAAAAATCGATACCATACCACCCTTGTCGCCACTGTTTGTAATAAAGTCACTGTACCGCAAATCCGGGAGAGTGTGCCAAACTTGGAATTACGTTGGTGTAGTGGACCTTTTTGCAATTTGGCGAACTAGACAACTCGAAAAAAGGGATACAAAAAATTGCTTTTCCCTCCTTTTATAATCAGCGAAGACCCTGAGCTAATATTAGAATCTATGGAGGTTAATGTAATCTTTGAGCACATTTAGTATTGATCAGTACTTTTTGTCTACCTCTACGTAGTTTAAGAGGGCAAACCTTGTTTGACGTTTTTGTTGATATTCGCTCCTACCCATTTCTTGTGTTTAATTATGTTTGCCTAATCGATCCTTATCAGAACAGCACCCACACATCTTCGAGCAATTAGTTCACAACGTAGTAGAGTCCTCTACCACTTGAGTGGTAGAGATTTGTAATTTGACGATCACGTATCTACCTTGGGGTTTCAGTTAGTTGGCGGGAGAGTTTGTTTTTTTGTTTTGAGTTGCGCAGGGTCGTTCATCGGCTGGCCTGGGTAGGTACGCTACACGTTATATTGATAAATGGTTATTTCAAATGGATGCGTTATTTAGATTCAAGGAAATGGCATTTGGAGTTGCAAATGTTCTGATATCCATACTTTCCAAAACAAAGAGCACTGCTTTTTAAGAATCCCTATGATAGGTAGGTAAGAAGTTGCCAATATATCTACTACTAATTTTGTGAATAGATGACAACAATTATAGCATGCCTCTATTAACTTTAGACCAAAAAATGCTAATCAATTCATATTTTACGGCCTCACACATCATATACCTACCTACCTATCTAATGTGTGTGTGGTCTCTCTGAAACAACTTTTAGAATGAGATGCACATTGCACACAATTATATTTGCGATAGTTCAGTTGAATTTCATCGGCAGAATAGATTACGTTCAATGGTTGCTTTAATGTGAGTAAATTGATTATGAGCTAAAATTCGCAATCATCGATTGAATTCATCCGGTTATTGAGCCGTTCAGTCGCTGATTCGGCTGAACGAGACCTGTGTTGTCTTGCTCTTTCTGTTTTGCCAATAGTCTATGGCATTAGTAAAACAATGGAATCGGAATGTAAGGTAACTAAAACATTCTTACAATAGGTACACAATAATTTAACAAGATCTTGCAAGTCACGATTAAATTAAGGCGCACGTATACCTTGAATACCCAGACATGTTCAACTTAATCACCTTACATAGAATATATTTTTAATTGCATTCCGGAATTAGCACTGTATACAGTTTCAAAAATTAAATAAATCCATTTTATAAAACGCGCTGTCGTTTACGAGACTTTTAGAAGTGGAAAGTAATTTTTAAAATTATCTTCCAGTCGTAATTAGTATATCATTCTTTCGCACCAACTCAATCTTAAAGCACACAGTTTTCTGACATGAAATTATAAACAGTCTACTAAATATATTTATAACAAATTAAAGCTTTATTTAAACATGTTATACTTGTTATGGTACATAATATTAATTATTTGTGTGATTGAATCTACCTACCTCTTAAGAATTTGTTGCAACTTTGCGGCTTTTCTAATAATGCTATGCGTTCGAATTTTTTTTTAGTAATTACCCGTAGCAAAGAACGTAATATACTGTTCTTTGCCCGTAGCAAAGAGAATATACTCTTTGCCCGTAGTATCACTTCGCCCCCACGTATTGTTATGGTTTTGGAAAGAGATCCTAGTCCTAATTTTTGCAGCAAATGACGCATGTTTTTGCAAACAACAATAGTCTAATTAAGCTACTCCAGAGAATGTTTAACCAAAATAAGGAAAAATGTTGGTAACGCGTGACATAACTAATACTTTTCGCTCGTGCAGAGGTAGAACAAGGGGAGTGAAATGACTACCAGATCGTTCTTTGAATGTTGCCTTTAACTTTCTAGTTCCGAACGAGGGCAACGGTAGGTACCTGTGTGGAAGGACAGACTAATTAAGAATATTTCTGTTGCAAATGCCAATGCATTGATCATGATACTTGGTACCACTTGATACTTCATTAACTCGAAACAATAAGTTTTGCTTTATCTCAAGGTAGTT
The DNA here is from genome assembly GCA_036250285.1 of Pyrocoelia pectoralis. Classification (NCBI taxonomy): domain Eukaryota; kingdom Metazoa; phylum Arthropoda; class Insecta; order Coleoptera; family Lampyridae; genus Pyrocoelia; species Pyrocoelia pectoralis. Next base: position 18,226,688 of record CM070078.1, read on the forward strand.
TAGTAATCAAAATGTACCCAATTCTGAGGTTATCGGGTTTAGTATTCTTTGTGTATGAACAAGGCGTTTTAACTTGATATGCTTTCACGTTAGTTGTTTCTATGCCACAGTAGAAAGTACAGTACTTTTTACAAGGAAACACATATCTACCACTCGAAACCATATGACTACAACGTCTCCAAAGTGGTTTTCAAGGGGGTAATATTTGGTTCAGTGCTTTAGACTTTCATCTTGCTGAAGGGGGGTTGGGATGCGCTTCCGAAATAGAGGGCTTGTATTGGAAGCGCGTAGTGGGCTTCACATGCAAGAATTCCGCTCAATATCAACGAAATGCCATCCTGCACTCTAATTTGCGTTACACTGAATTACGTCAACACTCAACGTCTCGGCCAGACGATTACGGTACTGTTTTAGGCTACGATAATTGAATTGCTTTATAAATTATACCTACTTATAATAAAAACAAATATTTGTTTACACCAACGAAATCTGAGGGCATGTTAAACGAGTATTGAAACACAAAGATAAGTCCCAAAAATGCGACGAAAGCGGTTATCTTAGTAAACCTAGTTTGTAACGTAATTGTGACCGATATTATGTGTTTGATATTTGCACGTTAGCGTTTTTATACGTTTTTTATCCATGGTACAACAGAATCAGAATATAAATCCTACATGTAGCACTTATATTTATTTTTATGACAGTATGACACTAAAAATGCTAAAGACTCTGGTTTTGTGAATTTTGGGGGAGTTGTCGCAATGAATAATTGAAAAGAGAATTTCCCTTCAGAAGCATTGAAATTCCAAATTGTAAGCAACATCACGAAGTTTAAGGCTGCACGGGAGCTTGCATTTTCCTTATACCGCGTAATGTAAACGCGCGCCACTACAACTTTTTAACTATTAACATTTTTCAATTTTTGTTTTTACATTTATATGTGTTTGTCAATACATTATCTAGAAAAACTGCGACCAAATATTTTGTATTTGGAGTAGGTCCCTCAGGAACCTACAATAAAGTTTGTGTTTTCTTAAATTAACCTTAATTACAACAGCAAATTTTTTATTAAAAATTCCCTCTGAGTTTTTGTAGAAATTATCATGAGAAACATTTTAAGGTATCGTAGAGCCTTTTATCTATCATAATAAAAAACTTACAATGGCGGGCGATTTTGGGAAAAAAATATTTGAAACCCCACGTTTGCATCTCTTTCTACCTATTTTCTCTTACTTCTGGTCACAGTCATTAGGTGTCTCATCAATCTCATTAGGGATACCTACATTAGTAAACGTAATCTGGTTTTATTCAATCGCAAAATAAATTTTTCTGAAAATTAACAATAGTTAGATACAAAACAAAAATTTATAAAATTTGAAATAATCTATTATCTAGTAATTTTCAAAATACATATAAATGTTTTAACAATTTTGCATCGACGTAGATATGTGTTAGAATTGTTTATTCTAGCTAGATTATGGACATGATCCTGAATTAATTCTCATATTTTTGAAAATAATCAAAGCAGTTACAATAAATGTCTTACATTTATAATTCAAGAGCAAGACCAACTTTATGTTAATATATTATATTGATTGAAATGTATAAATTAATACATTTTAAAAAAGACATAGGTATTCAAAATATCCACCGACTTTTTGACCAACCTTTTTGTATTAATATGTGTAACTACTTATTGTCTATTCTGTACACTTAATTTATTTATGTATGTATCACTCAACGATGTATATGTAATTAGGGCTGTAAAGATCTGCAAATTTTATGGATCCGGATCCGGATACGGATCTAATAGATCCGAAAACCGGAGTTTTGTGGATCCGGATCGAAAATTCGAAGGTTAAATCCGGATCTACGGAATTTGGGGTTAAATCCGGATCCACGGATCTACGGATTTGTGGGTTAAATCCGGTCCTGCTTCCTGCATTACTATTAATTTACAGAGGATCCGGATCTAAAGTGTGTGGCTGTATCCCTTTTTGAATAAATTCGTGGAGGAGATTACTAGATTTGAGTAAATTTCATTTACCTACTAATCCAGATATACCTCCATTTTGAGGTTCCTTTTTTGTAGGTCATAGATCGTTGTCTTTTTTATGTGTTGGCTTCTATAGCCTTCTAGCTGTAAAGATATTTGTGATTATTCATTTACTGTAATAATGTTTCATTTTAATAACTTCTAAATAATACGAATTACGAAATTCATTTTATACATCAACAACAGAATTCACGTGTGATCGAATTTCGGATCCGGATACGCGGATCCGGTTAAACAAATCCGGTAGATCCGGATCTTGAGGATCCGAATTGCATATGAGATCCGGAGAAATCCGGATCCGGATATATAGTAGCTGGAGATCCGGAGAAGATCCAGATCTTGTTATGGATCCGGAACAGTTTGACACCCTTATTAGATGTACTATCTATTTGTATATTATACCAGCTTTTTTTTATTAGATAGTAAAATTGGTGTTTACCTGAGGCCGCCTGAGGCATAATTCGTCAAAGATAATATTATACCTCTATCTCATTAAAATTATTTCACGTAATTGGTTCTGTGTAGTAAATTTTAATCAAACATTAGAAGTTTCTTATAATCCGCAGGAAGTTATAATTAAATAAAGTTTATTTAAATATAACTTACTGGCATTTATACAGGGTTATTAAAAAGTATGGAGACGGCGGTTTATTGTGGTTAATATTCATTTTAGGAAAAATTGTTCAATACAAAAGTTGTTTATGTAATTTTTATCTATACTTGGGAATACTTCAATTTTTGTGATCTGCAATTGTTTCTGAGTTACCCCGTTCCGCATAATTTTTTTAAATGAGCACATATTACTTTTACCTCACCATTCGATAGAGCATTTTTTTCTCTTTAAAACAGCACTAAACAAAATTTTTTAAAAATTTATTTTAATAACATTTTTTCAAAAATACGCCGATTCAAGTATTTACATGAGTAGGTATATGAAAGACAAAAAAAAGTTATGAATCAAAATCTTATCACTAAAAACAAATTAATAACTAAGTAATTTAAAGTAAGTGTTCAAATTGTCCCCCATTTGTCATTTGACAATGGCTCAGTCGATTTATAAAACCACGTACCTACTTGATGTAAATACTTGAATCGGCGTATTTTTGAAAAAAAAAATTTTTAATTTATTTTAATAACATTTTACATCAAGTAGGTACGTGGTTTTTAAATCGACTGAGCTATTGTCAAATGACAAATGGGGGGCAATTTGATCACTTACTTTAAATTACTTAGTTATTAATTTGTTTTCAGTGATAAGATTTTGATTCAAAACTTTTTTTTGTCTTCCATATACCCTCTTCATGTAAATACTTGAATCGGCGTATTTTTGAAAAAATGATATTAAAATAAATTAAAAAAAAAATTTATTTAGTGCTGTTTTAAAGAGAAAAAATGTTCTATCGAATGGTGAGGTAAAAGTAACATGTTCTCATTTAAAAAAATTTGCGGAACGGGGTAACTCAGAAACAATTGCAGATCACAAAAATTGAAGTATTCCCAAGTATAGATAAAAATTACATAAACAACTTTTGTATTGGACAATTTTTCCTAAAATGAATATTAACGACAATAAATCGCCGTCTCCATACTTTTTAATAACCCTGTATAAGCGCCTTATAAAGAATTTAGCCGTTTATTTCTTCCTCCAACCCATCTAAACCTATTGCACGGCTAGAAAAATAAATTTTTCAAGATATTAAGAAGTTAAGTGAGGTTTTTCTGCATGAAACCATTGAAACCGGAGTCACTGTGCGATCCATAACAACAAATGGTTGTCCTGCTAATATGATTAGTTTTTGTTTGTTGGGATGTAATCTTTAAGGACCAGCAATAAAGAGCTATTTTTAATAATCTTGTGATTCTGCAGTTAAAATACAATGCATTTTGAATCCAACTTTGTAGAAATGAATTTGGGGAATAGATATAATCTGAATATCACATCAGTTGGAAGGATTACGTTTAATTATGTTGAAGCACTAGGTACATCTTTTGCAACAAAATAGTTATTGATTTTAAATTGTGCAAATAAACTTGGCGAAGCACATTTAAATGATTCAAATAAAAAAAGCTACTCAAATATTTAGTAGATGCTTTTGATTTTTTACAAAAATGCAATTCCGATTTTAAACACTACGAAGCGGCTATTAAATTAATCAGAGTGATAGATCGATGTCGTGAATGGGTTTAAATTTAAATATACATAATATGTGAGGCGAAGTAGTAGACAATATGCATATTAATTCGTTAAAAATGAATTAATTTATGACAATACACCTATTTTAAGATGCAACACCTTTGCAACTGGATTGCTCTTAAATTGATTAAATTTTTGGAAGTTCATGCATGGAATGATTCCTAGAAAAAAATTACAATATATTTCGCCCTATATAAACGTTCCCAAGATCATTTGGAATTAATTTTTGTTGCATACGGCTGGTTGAAATAATATGATCTAAATATGCTACAGATTAGTCGGAATTAAAAATATATGTATAGCTGTGAAATGTAAAGGAGAGGTTGTGAGGCTTTTATATTTCACTTCTCTATACATATAGCTGTAGCAGTTGGTACCGTACGAACGCTTAGAAATGTCTATCTCAAGTTTTTGAAAAAATTAGCCAGGGAGATTACTTAAGTTGCATTTTATGAGATCGCACCACACGGTTTTCATGTGTGATAAGTTTCATTCAGTGGTTGGCGTGGCCATGATGATGCTGTCAACGTTGCTCGTATGAATCCCTACAGGTTTTCACATACGATTGTTAAATTGAAACATATCTGTGATCAGGTTAGCTTTAGAAACAAGTATCGCTCTACTGACAGTTTACAACATTAGTGGTATTTGTAACACACTAATTAGTTTATTTCGTAACAATTGTTTCTATGGAAAAATTAGACTTTTATTCTGTCCAATTTTCGAAGAGGCCTTGGTATAGTAACTTCAAAATTCTGAACCCTAAGACCGTACAATCATTTTATTTTACACTGTTCTACATTACATTACATCTAAATGAAGTTAATGCGATCATTTTTATTTGACAATTTCTTAAGAAAGAATTATTCTAGTAGTATTAAAAATATTGAATTTTTATGTTTCCGTTCATTTTCCGTTTTATCACCTGATTTGCAACAATAAAAGCAATTAATCTGCATACCTACCTATTTCCATGAATTGAAAGGAAATACCTAAATGAAATATCTGTAAACTGACCTTTAAATAATGAAACGAATAATTTTAGGTGACAGGCATTATTATGGTACGTACAATAGGGATATAAATAAAATAATTACTTGCAACAAAATTAGAAGTGGGTGAAAATCATTGATATATCTAAAAAAGATGCATACACCAAAGAAAATGTTAATGTTATGTTACATGTTAAGATGGAAATGCTGTATTAAGGTATTTAACCTATAATATGGCGGTAAGTGAATTTTAGCAGGGCCAAGTTTGGAGAACAGAAACTTGTAGAAGAACCTTTGTACGACGAGAAATTTTGGTTTTGGTGCAGGAAAATTTAAATCACCAAAAACGGCATTAAATTTCTTAACAATAACAGAGTTCGCTTATTAAAATTTTATGCGGTTAATTAGTGCAATGTGTCCAAAAATTCCCAATGCATTGACTATCAATTTGGCAACATGTAGGTAACTCTCTTCCAGTAGGTGTTTCCATACTTAATGAAAAATACCAATTCACGTCACATGGATGTTTTTCAAACCAACGTGTACTTAGCGCTCATTTGTGCGATATTGTGTAATACCATTTTATTGTAATGGTAACTTTGAAGGGTTTCTAGCTAATAGATAATATTTAAATTTCCAGGTGCTGACTTTAGCATTAAGTTTCTAAATCTGGTAAGGCTTCTTTCCCTCATTTTAGAAGAAATTAAAAATGATTGTTACTAAGTACAATAAGATTTGAAATTATGATAAAAATTTATTAGAATAATAAAAGTTATCGTAATTTCAAATCTTAGTGCGTTTGACGATGTTCTGATTAGCATCTCCTCCACTTGTTTATTATTTATACATTTGAATTTTTGAATACTTACCTATGTACTAACAGTTTCGTGACATAAGTATTGATTCCGGTTGTCCCTGGCATGTCTGTTATAAGCACACGGTAGCCAAAATTGTTATATGTTGACAACAACAGTTAATAATTAACAACATCCACCTTATTCATTATTTTTTATAGTAGTTATTAAAAACAAATTAAGATCTGTCGATTATAGTTGACTTACCAACCGCAAACCAAAAATATCTTTCTTTCCGGTGTAGCTTGTTTTTGTTATGAAAAATAAGTTTTTTACTCACAGAAAAATGCTTCTTTGTAAATGCATTCATGTATGTATAAGGTATAAAAAAGGGTTACCTACTATTTTAATTGTTAGACTTCTATTTAAAGTCCCACAAGAATGTCGCTGCGATTGTGTAATTAAATAACCTACTGGAATTGTATGAACATAAAATTATTACTGATCTGTAAAATCTAGTGGAATGTTTTTCTAATTATTGAAGTGTGTAACCGCATGTTAATATACATGGAAATCCCTGGTGGGCAAATGATTTATGTACCGATGATTACTTCTTGTTGCATTCAGATCAAATTCTTTTTGTTCTAGATTTCCCTGACAGGTTAGTGAAATTATTTTTATCCAATTTATCCGTATGTTAAGGTGAATAGTCATGACCGCATTTTTTACTGATTCGGCCCTGAAATTTACGAAAAAAAAAACCTAAACCGCGGATTACATTTAGTACGTGGAAGGTGTACATTGTCAAATATGTTGAAAAGACTTTTGCAATGATACCTATCTACCTATTGTTAATTTTATTGCTACTATTTTTATTTGATGACGTTAGTCTGATTTTCCCCTCAATAAAGCGACATTGCGAAATTCTTGAATTATTAAGAATTCCTTTTTTTCGTTTAATGCTCTGAGAAGACACCGGAAGGTTAGCATTACGGCTCAGCCTTAAAAAGTTGACCATTTTCTTCATGAAGAGATATCGAAAAACGTTTTAAGAGAATCACGCTAACCACCACACCTCATCAGTTACATCAACCTCCCACTTGCTACACATTATTGAAAAGCTTTGGAAAAATGCATTTTGTCGACATCATACAATAGCTATTTGAGCGCAAAATAATACATTGCCGATTGAGGGAAACTGTTGTCGCGCGACTATCAATAGCTATTATTTCATGAAAGATTAATTATTATTATTATCGTTGTAAATTAAAGACACAGTTTTTACAATTTTTTATGATAATTCCTGACGAAGAACGTCTTGAAGAGTTTGAAATAGAATATTCGCCTGTTGTGAGTGAGTGAACGACTTGCTGAAGCGATTCGCCCTTGCTCATGTTTTTGTGAGCCGTTTCGATTTTCAATGTTGAAGAACTTTTCCAGCCTCCACGATATCGCTTCCCCATTAACCAAAAGTGTGGCTGATGTCGACGCAGAGTATGACCAGTATATAATTGATAAACTGGTAAATTCAAATACATACTGTGCTATTTCGCTGGGGACTTTTCCATTAATATTCATGCCTTGTTTAAAGCATGTTGCGTTGAAATATCGTAAAAAAAGGTGACATGGGGTGTCATGATCTGGTAGTCTTAACGCAATATATCTTCTGAAAATTGATAAAAAATCAACTGACTCGTCTCTGAGTGAAGACACGACTCTTCCTTGTTTTTGTGTCAGAAACTCCTTTGTCCATTTGTCTTCAATATCTCTTTATGGTCATTTTCACAAGTTTGACCCGTCTACATGCACCGAAAGCTCTCATATGACTACCTATCAAAAACATAATATCACTAACATATGCATAAAATTAATATTATTTACCTTTTTCATTAGAAATATTTTATCTGGTGCTTCACAAAAATTTCTTCTTTTGTAAAAGTTTTCAATTTTTTTGCCTTAGGTATACCTACTCTACGGATTGTCGTTTTAAAAATGCGAGCGTTTCGTACATTTTGTCGCGCATGAGCGACAAAGTGACATTCTTCGGAAAAATTGACTTTTGTCTTGTCAAATGCAAGAGCAAAATACCTACTTTCTAAATCGGTTGTCGAAAAAGATAATTTTCTTATATAATAGGTGTTTTCTTTTTGCACCGCCACAGGGTTAGGTAAAGTCACAATTATCACGTGATTGAAGTGCCTTGCGTCATAAGACATTTCTGCCTCAGGGTAATATAAAACTTAAATAAAGCTTTTAAAACGAATAGGGTTATTGAGAACTGAGTCAAATTATTTTTATAAAACGAATGGTGTGTTATTGACAGAGCTGACTTAAGTCTACCACAACGTGCAAAGGGAAAACACCTAATGCAACTATAGTGGGTTCTTGATTATCAAATTGTAATCATTTCTGTTTACACGAGCTATATTGTTTGTGGTCCGAGCGTGATTGTCTAAACTCTAAAGCAATATATCTCGTGTAAATAGAAATGATTTGATAGTCAAGAAGACACGAGTTGGATTCGATTATATTATATCACGATTTATTAAACATTGTACTTTCAGCAGACAACGACATTCACATAATTAAACGAACGCTTCCAATGTGAGATTCAAATTAATTGAAAAACACGTTGAAAAGCGAGCCAATGCAAATTTAGGGTAAGACCAGTTTATAATAACACACAATGCAATTCAATTAGACAGATATAATCGTATTAATCAAAGACATATCACCTGCAGAAAGCTCTAAAAATGGAGTCACCAAAAATAAAAACAAAATGCAAACGATGTTTACTACTTCACGGTTTGAATTCAGATGCTCCTGAAAGTTAAGATTAAGCGGCCTTCCACCAAAATCCTTCGCCAGATGGAGCTAGAGTAAAACAAAAGTATCGACGTTGCCAATGCTTTTCAGATTTGTACATGTTGTCGGATCTCTAAAATATAGGTAACCCAACTGTGGATACTACAATGTGACTATCAGTTGCTATGTACATTATCAAAAGTTAGTATATGCGTAACTATGCACTTTACCGTTTTTCATTGGTTGGACTCAGCTACTTTTCCATCTTTCTGGAGGCCTTTCCGGTGGTCGTCTGCTGTTAGGTTTTACTACCATTACTTGTTTGGCTAGTCTCTTGTTGTTAATGGTCTGTTCATTGCTTTCTTCTATCTGTGCAAAACTACGCGCACAAGCCAAAAAGGATAATCTCAAGAAAGGTCAAAAGATTGTCTCAAAGATGACATCAGCGGTTTAGGATTCATTAATCCTAAACACCCCTTCCATTCAAGCATTACAAAAATTTTAATAGAGAATAGTAAAGATACAATCGGTAACAATAATTAATTAATTTTAATATTTAATATTAATAAAGACAAGGCGAGTATTTTGGTCTGCAAGCGTTACGAAAAAACAGGTTGTTGGGAAAAAAGACCTTGCAGAGAATTAACTTATTTATTTTTTACAATCAATATTTCGCCAACTCGTTATTGGCTTCATCAGGATACTAAATCAGTCCCTTTCTTTTAGTATCCTGATGAAGCCAATAACGAGTTGGCGAAATATTGATTGTAAAAAATAAATAAGTTAATTCTCTGCAAGGTCTTTTTTCCCAACAACCTGTTTTTTAATATTAATATCTCTGACTTTAAGAAATTTATCTTTACATAATGACTTGGTCACTAAATCAGCGACATTGTCATTGGTATTAACATATTCAATATTCATTATACTCTGATTATTATCTAACTAAATCTGTTATACAGTGTGTCCAAAATTCGATGCTCACCATTGGTATTTTGGAAACGGTAAGAGTTACAGGGTCGGTTAAATGGAACAATATGGAGGTATTTATCTTACCTCTTCAGACCTTCTCTTGTTTTTCCAAAGAAATGCGTTGCCTACTAGATATTGCAAAAAAAGTGAAAATCGGCATTTTCTTCAAACTTGCGTAGAATCCACACTATTTATCCTATCAAAAATATGTAAATACAAAAGTTGTAGATATTTAAATATTGAATAATATGCGCCATAAAAATATTTTTTTTCTTGCATCAGTAGCGAGATATGACCCAAAGTTCCATTTTTTTAAATGGAAATGATAATTTATTTTTATACAGTTGAATTACTTGATTTTCTTCCTTTTCAACGATATAAGGTTCGAGCTATTTATCTTGTGTACTTTAGAAGATATAAAGAAAAATCGTTTTTGAGGCAGATTTATAATGTTACAAGTTGTAAGCAATAATAACATTATAACAAAAACATAACGTGTTTATAACATGGCAAAACGAATGAGTTTTCCTATAACAAATTCTCAATAGTGCGGCCATTGACTTCTAAACATTTTGTATAGCGTTTTTCAATATTTATTCGGCAATTCATTAATTGACGGACGCTAACTGAATTAAAGGCCTGCATGACGCTCTGTTGCAAATCATTAACGTTCTCATAATTGACAACGTATAGGTACTAAATTTTTTATGTGTCCCCACAAGAAAAAATCTAGTATGGACAAATTTGGTGATCGCGCAGGCCAACGTATGGGACCGTTTGTTCCAATCCAACGGTTTCCAAATCTTGCTGATAAATATTCAGTGACGATCCTGGAATTATGGGCCGGGGCGCCGTCTTGCTGAAACAAAATACTTCTTTCTTCTTGAATAGGTAGCTCATCCAATGCATCTTCGACTTCGGTTTGCAGCAGTTGAAGATATCTAGTCGAATTAAGCGTTTGATTAAAAATAAATGGACCTATCAAACGATTTCCCAAAATATCGCACCACACGTTAAATCCGAATCGTTCCTGGAAACGCGATTCTCGAACTATTTTCGAATTTTCATTATTCCAATAATGATAATTATGCCGATTGTAAATGCCGTTGTTTGTGAATCTACTTTCATCGCTCCAAAGAATTTTTTTAGAAAAAGAATGATCGTTTGCAACTTCATCCAGGTACCACCTACAAAATGTAACTCTTCGAGCATAATCATTCTCTTTGATGTGATGGCATATCATTGGCTTATAAGGATGAAATTTATTCTTTTTTAAAACATAATGTACTGAACTTCTTGCCATACCGCACTCATTTGAAATTTTTCTTACTGAAACGGAAGGCTCAACATTAACAGCGGCTAGAACAGCTATTTCAGCATCCTCATTGTCTTTTTGATAGGTTGTAGGACGAATTGCGGTGAAGGATCCACCTTGTCGAAGATTTTGCTCGAGTCGGGAAAACAAAGTTCTGTGAGGTTGCCTTCTTTCGGGGTATAAGTTGTGATATTCATTTGCTGCCGCAGTTGAATTACGATGGCATCTTATGTAGACAACAAACATGTCCGTTTTTTCATGGTTTGAAAACTGCATCATCAATTTTGAATATGAATAGCTTACTACAACTACAAGTTCTGACACGATACTACTGTAACAAAATTATTGACAGATTTGATGTGCAGTTGTTTGTTTCTTAAAAATTTGTAATCATGGATAGTGTGATGTGCTTTAAAATACGTATACAGATCTCAAAAACGATTTTTCTTTATATCTTCTAAAGTACACAAGATAAATAGCTCGAACCTTATATCGTTGAAAAGGAAAAAAATCAAGTAATTCAACTGTATAAAAATAAATTATCATTTCCATTTAAAAAAATGGAACTTTGGGTCATATCTCGCTACTGATGCAAGAAAAAAAATATTTTTATGGCGCATATTATTCAATATTTAAATATCTACAACTTTTGTATTTACATATTTTTGATAGGATAAATAGTGTGGATTCTACGCAAGTTTGAAGAAAATGCCGATTTTCACTTTTTTTGCAATATCTAGTAGGCAACGCATTTCTTTGGAAAAACAAGAGAAGGTCTGAAGAGGTAAGATAAATACCTCCATATTGTTCCATTTAACCGACCCTGTAACTCTTACCGTTTCCAAAATACCAATGGTGAGCATCGAATTTTGGACACACTGTATAATGATATTTAACATTTATGTGCTTTGCACGTTTTCAATTTTCATATGTATTAACCATTGCAATCACACTCGCACTTATAGATTAACACACTACTTTTTATTCCATGAACCAAGTGAGTTAGCAAATCTCATTTTTTGCATATAGTTTTTAGCTAAATTTCACCAATATAATATATGGATTTTGGAGCCATGCAATGGACAAATATTATACACCTTCTGACCTCTGCTAAAGCAGATTTGGTTCTGAACTTTGCTAAAGTAGGTTTGGTTCTGAACTTTGCTAAAGCGGATTTGGTTCTGAACAGTGCTAAAGTAGATTTGGTTCTGCACTGTGCTAAAACACAATTGGTTCGAAACTGTGTTAAAACATATTTGGTTCTAAACTTTACTAGAGTAGATTTGGTTCCAAACTGTGCTACAACAGATTTGGTTCTAAACTGTTTTAAAGCAGGTTCAGATCTAAACTGTACTACAGTAGATTTGGTTCCAGCTGTGCTAAAACAGATTTGGTTCCCCAAAAAAGAACATATTAACTGAGCGTTTATGAGTATTGCTGGAAATAAATATTGTTTAAGTGAACGAAAGGTACATTATCTTGCAGTTCAGGCACAACATCTTGCAACATGAAAGCCTAAGAAATAAATAAAAAATTAATAAAAGGTAACCGTTTTCAGTCAGACGCAAAAGCGTAAAGAGCTGTGAAAGAATTCTTGATGCTGGTAATTATTTGTACATATATTTCTAAATAAATTTTTATTGCATCGTTTTGCTACATTTATGGCGCCATTTTTTCATCTCAACATCATTCATACATATACTTAGACTTACTACCTACCTATAATTTTGAGTACGGCACCTGTTCACCACAAGATGGGTGGGTTTCGACAGAACCTGTCGACCTTTAGTTTCGCAAAAAAAGAGGATTAAATAATTTCGCGTTGGTGGTAAAATCAATAACGTAATTCAGCGGATAAAGTATAACGCCATCGGCGAGGGCGACTGGTATAAATAGATATAACGGACGTTTCATTTGAGTGTGCTTCTATAGCTTGTCAATATTAGCTTTCAAAAACTCTCATTCTTTCACTGAACTTTCCGGGAAAATGACGTTAAAGACTTGGAAAATTTCATTCCTTAATAAGTAATTAATTTATTCCTTTTCTATTCAAACAATTCATAAATATTAACGGATAGAGCGAACTGATATGACCTACATAATGAACTTTAAAACGTTTGTTTTGTAACAAGATTTCACTATGTAATTTAAGTTGTTATGTTATGCAGTAATCAATATCACACAACTATTAATTACGAGAATTACTCTTTATGCTAACAGCTAAACGCTTTGAGGAAGTTCCAAAAGTTCTTGTAACTATAACAATATTGTGTTACAAATATTCATAAAGGATAGGATAACTGACTTTTGAGAAGATTAGATGATTATAATATAATTAATTAAATTAAAAAATATAATTAAACCTTCAAGCAAGTGTACATCCTCCCGCTCGTTGTTAGGTATAAAGTTCGAGTCTCATGGTTAAATGATTGTTTTTCATGTTCTGAATTCTTCTTCTTTAACCGACCTTCAGTTCCAAGTTGTAGCCAGAGACTGATTTAATTTTCGTTCATTTCTAGGTTAATCTTTTCCGCCGCCTATCAATTAACACAATACCATCGGAAGAAGGCGCCTCTTCGTTAAAAAACGTCATTATTATCATTTGTGCATTCTGCGGTGAAATTTCTGTGTAATCGTTTACGATGCCGAAATGTGGTTTTTACCAGAATCTAGAATTTATGCACACATTTCAGAAACTTAGTGTTAATTAGGCCAAGTGTATCAAAAAGCCTTACCTACTTTTGTTTACAAATTATACCGCCCAAACTTTAGATATCAGAAATACCTACCTTTTACAAGTTTAACCACAAGGTATTCTGTAGGTAAACATTGGAATTATGAACTTCGTCTACGATTTCGAGAGATGTGTGCATCATGAACATGATTTTCCATTATTCGACAAATAGAGCAACAGTTTTCTATTTTGTGAGATATCAAAACCTATTTTCATGATACAGAGTAACACTTTGTGAAGAAAGCTAATCAATTTTAAGACCATGAGTTACAAAATTTACGCATTATTCCTCGAATGGAAGTAATAGAACTATTTTCACAATTTTGTTTTCCCTACATAGACATTTTAGTGGAATCGATACTGATACCACTATGTTAAAAGAAATAAAGAAAGCATTGTAGAGAAGTGCGATACGAGTACTGACTGTCATTAAGAATTTTGTAATGACACATTACATTACACATGAGTGGACAGGACATGACAAATAAAAATTTGTAATTACCATTATAATGGCGCCCAACGATAGAACACGAACTAACAACCTGTAAGAATCTCATACGCTTTAAAAATAATCGAAAGAAAAAATTACCAGCAGCGGAAGTAAAAAAGAGGGTCAACAGATTTAAACGGTAAAAGAGAATGGAATTACTCACGGGATTAAGAAAAGCGGAAGTTAAACTACCGGAAAGCATGAGAATGAAAAAAATCACGGATAAGTATACAAAATGCCGAGAAAATTGTTGTGAGCGAAGAAAGCAAAGACGACAGTAGAAGGGAGACACCTTCCGCCATCTTGGATTTTGACGCCACTAACCCAGGGCCGGATGCTCCGACGTTCAGATTTCGTCAGACCGTGCGCATGACGTCACCCGTAGAGTGAATTACATTTGCGACATGCTCATTTGATGTGTTTTTCGTCTGTACCGAGTTTATTTTTCGAGATACAAAAAATTCCATAAGAACAAATATGCTCCTTATGATGTCTTTTAGATGTAAAAAATAATAGGGTAGCTCAATCTCTCTCAGTTAACCTGAAAAATACTTGTATAAAATATCATAATTACATCTGATGGTGTTTGCGCCGCGACGACACAAAAACGGTGCTAGATAGAGGAAAATTGCATATGAACAAATTTGTAGAGCACAAAATTTACTAAAGAAAAGTCCGCGGTAGGGTGTCACGATCTTCGATAGTTTAAGAGTTACAGGCGTCCAAAATGATGCAAACCTTATTCGCGCAACTGTCCACACCGCTTTTTCCCAAACTAATGGAGATAATTACACCCTCCCGCGGACTTTTTTTAAGTAAATTTTGTGCTCTACAAATTTCTTCATATGCAATTTTCCTCTATCTAGCGCCGTTTTTGTGTCGTCGCGGCGCAAACACCATCAGATGTAATTATGATACTTTATACAAGTATTTTCGGGTTAACTCAGACAGATTGAGCTACTGGGGTTGAGATAATTACACCCTCCCGCGGACTGTTTTGTAGTAAATTTTGTGCATTACAAAATTGATTCAGTTCATTTTTTCTCTGTCTAAAATATATAATGGTTTTCGCAGCGTTCGAGGAGAAAGCGTTAGGAGATCTGGGTGATTTCATTGATGGATTCAAGACAATTTCGCACTTAACTCTATTTTTTAACACCTTGTGGTAATTTACATTTTAAAAAAATGGTTACCTGTTGATCTGCACAAACATGAATATCATAACACAAGGTGGAACAATGTACCGTTTATTTATTTATTGAACATAACTTAAATCGAGGCGTGGTTTAAAAACGTGAAACAAAAAAGGAAACGTAGGCCACCAATAAAAAAAGGTAAAGTAGGGAACCAGTAAAAACAATATGATAAAATTAAGATAAAATTCATTTTGTGTCTTTTATATCTTAAAAATAATAGGGTAGCTCAATCTCTCTGAGTTAACCCGAAAAATACTTGTACCTATAAAGTATCATAATTACATCTGATGGTGTTTGCGCCGCGACGACACCAAAACTGCGCTAGATAGAGGAAAATTGCATATGAACAAATTTGTAGAGCATAAAATTTACTAAAGAAAAGTCCGCAGGAGGGTGTAATTATCTCCATTAGTTTGGGAAAAAGCGGTGTGGACAGTTGCGCGAATAACGTTTGCATCATTTTGGACACTTGCACTTGAGAAAAAACATAAAGATTAGAAGATATAAAAGAGACTGTCCGATTATACTAGGTAATATTTATTATATTAACGTAACTTTGGGAGGGGTAATTACCCCATTACCTCCCCCCCCCCCCTAAATACCCGCTTGATTAATTGTGTACGCTGCATAGCCCAGATTCATAAAGAATTTAATAGAAATGCTGGTAGGATTCAACTACCATAGGACCGGTGAAGACCAATGCAAAATGCAGCTGCGCAAGAAAACATTGAAACGCACGACAACCGTTAGCAGGACACTAGAAGATACGTTAGTATCACAAGAGGACAAAGAAGTTATGTGGACCAACCCGTAGGGGTGGGGCGAAGGAAACGTCTTCATGCTGGGAAGCAAATCCACACAATTAACTTCTGGAGAACATTCTACCAAAACATTGAGAAAGCGAGACCCAGTGCAAATAGAATTGTAGAAGGTAAAATAACAGCATGATGGGGAAACCGTTGAAGGTGACACTATGAGTGTTGGAACCGAATCTAGTGAAGGATATCTGGAGAAAAATACCCCATATTTCCCATTTATAATTATAAGTTTGGAGGGTGTAGTTCAAGAAATCTTGGTGGAAACGGAGATATAAGACGCTAAGAAGGAAGAATCCACACCTCATCGTATTGCCTGTTCAAGTGACGATTTATACTGGGGATGATCGGAAAGGTGGTGAAAGTAATCCAGCAGGCTCCCCTCAAACTGCAAATAGGTGAAAGCATCTATGACTACAAGTTTTTAGTGGCGAAGAAAATCAATCCCATAATTGTAATCGTTTATAGCAAATATCGTGCTACAAAAGGGAGTTGAAGTTGGTATAGATTTTTATGTGAAATTTACAGATCCAATAATGTTTCAGTAAAAATGAGGATCCTAAAGATCGAGAATTTCATACCAAAATAATGATCGCGAAGGAAAAATTGCAGAGCACAGGTGATATAAGAAAGAAATGGCATGATGAACAAGTGAGAAAACCAGTAAAATACGTAGTATAAGGATTTGGTGCTCCTGACAGCTCGTAAACTACCCTAAATCATGAGATAAAGAAATTTTGCATTTTATATGAATCGGCGTATGAAGTCGTATGAAAAATACTGCTTTTTCCAATACGAATTTGATGCTAATCAATACAAATATGAAGAATAGTATGTGGTGGATAACATAATTACAGAACATGGCCACTTCATACTTAGATTAGCGCCATATCACTGTCAAATCGTGACGTTTTAATTAAATTAAATTAAAATTTATATAAAGTGATTTACATTTCTTTTTTTTGAAAATTGTAAAATGAATATGTAAATCTTATTAATTTAACTACAAAAAGCAAATAAGGTAAAACTAAACAACAATGTTGTACAAGAGCATATTTTTAGTGTATAAAATGGTTCTTATGAATAGAATACTTTTATTGGTATGAAATTTGAAAATTAAATGAAGTAAACGAAGGTTATTGGATGCGAGTATGTCGTCGTTCAGAGTATAAATTCGTGAGTTGTCTCAATAAATTCATGAACCACGACAGAAATTTCATATAAGTATGAAGCATCAAATTAATTATCAAAGAAATTTATAATTTAATCGCAGTAACACTGCATTATTGAAAAAAATGAAGGAAACTGACTAAAAAGATTTCCCACGAAAGGAATTCCCAAGATACTGTTTAAAATAAAAATGCTCATACTATCGTAATGGATGTAACATTTAATACAGGGCACGAGGAAAAACATTGCATTTTAGAGCAGAAGTATTTGAACGCAGCCAAATAATTTTTGTTTCACCGAAATCTGCGCATTTTTTTGACCTAGATGGCGTTTGTCACTCATTGCAGTGACTCTGATTGCAGTTAGAGTCCCTGACTCTAATTGCAGTTATAAAGTCACTGTAATTGCAGTGCAATATAGCTTGTTTTGCGTTTTAATGATGTCATACAAATGCGTTGCCAATTTAGAGTTTTTTGTCAAGGGAAACGTCAATGTGAAATGATTCATCTGTTTAATGTGCCTCAGCCATATAGGTGACCGTCTGGGATGAGGAAGAGAGCATTCGGAGACGTGTAAGCGAAATCCAAGGATCTCCATGAGAAAAGTTTCCACCAGTGGAAGACACTTCTCGTTGTCGGTGGTCAGGGAGTCAAAATCAACCATGACGTGTACCGCCTCGATATTTTTGAATCCTTGGTTCTACTATGGGGCTAACAGCAGTTCGCTGGTGCAGGATGGACTTCCAACAGGACTCTGCCCCGGTCCAGAGGATGAAGTGATTCAGGAGTAGTGTGTGGCACATTTTCTATATTTTCACTTCCGAATGGCCTTACTTACCGACCTTATTTCTATGGATTATAGTGTGTGATAGATTTTGGATGCCAGAGCCAGTGCTAATGTCTATAAGCAATTTTTGTGCTGTGAGTGGGAGATGGATTGTCGTTGGAGTAGCCGAAGGTCTCAAGAAACGCTTGTGGCTCTGTATTGACGCCACTAATGGAGTATTTTACTGAAAAATAATTGCGTTGTTAAATTTACCTTGTTCAATAAATTTACATTACAAAATACTTAACGTTAACTTCGTTATTTCCTCGCCCCCTGTATATCCATAATAAGAGCAAATTTACTTATAATTACTGGTACAAAGCGATAGAGACTTCTTAAAACTTGGCTTAATTAATTCAACTGTTTACGTAAACAATTACTATACCCCAGTGACCAGACGAATCGATAATTATGGAAAATTTCTGCATGAATCATGCAAATGAAGTTTTTTGGTCTACAGCAACGCTATTCATAGATATAGATATACGACACCTTTACTTCCCTCAACTAACGCTTTTTCCAATAATGAAAACAAGTTACAAAACCGCAAACTGCTAAAGATATCTGTGAACAATTTATGGAACAGGTCAACAGGACTTCAACATGAATATTGTAATAATAGTAATAATTACAGCTGTTAAAAAAATTTATCCAAAGATTATGTACATAAAATCTGAATTTGTGCACTTGTCTCGGATAGTAGTGAAATAATTTTGAGGGTGCATTTATTTTATTTATAGTTGTCGGTATAGAGAGCATATATGTGGCATCAGACAAAGCGGCAAAGCCCTTTGAGATTGAGGCCTTTCCGGCAAGAAGCGGACGACGCAACGGCGGCTATCAAAAGACAATACCACAGATCTGTGACAATACTATTTAGTTTTTATTTTCCCTTTGCGAAACTGGTGAAAATGTAAAGTAGAATTCAAAATCAATGTTACAGTGCAAATTAAAACAAAGGTCTGCCGCCGTTTCATTTATTTTGAATTCTTATTTTCTACTAGTAATTAGATTTTTTACTATTAGATTTAAAAACATAGAAGGATCTGGATCAGAAGTCCCTTTGGGCCCCCTTGTGTCTAGGGCCCCCAGCTACTCCACTGGCGCAAACTTAGAAAAAGTTTTGTGGATAGCTTTCCCAATATTTTTGCACGTTATTTTCACACAATTTTTGTTATTATTTGACCTTTGATTTCGCTTTCTTCGTCCCGTTTGGTTTCTTTACTTTGTTCTGCTGTCTTCATTTGTGTTTCGCCTTCCTTTTCATTATATTTTTTATTTTTCTCTTCACGTCCCTTTAAACTTTTGCATCTTCTCTTTGGTCCTCCCACTTTTAAGATTGTTTTTTAATTTCCTTGTCCTTTTCGTTTCTTCTTTCTTTCCTTACTTTTCATAGCATCCTTTACATATATTTTGATTTGTTTATCTTCTTATCTTTTATCTTTTCTCCTTGTTTTATTTATTAATCATCAATATATTTAGCTTCACTTTGCATTGTTGGAAAATGATTTGCAATGTGTTGGATAACAAATAATTGTAGAACTAAATCAGTAAACAACACGTTCTTTCCCACAGTCGATCCTTTACAGTAAAATGATGCAAAAATTATTTCAGGTACTTATAGCTCAAGACAAGACCCGATACAAGCGAAACTTAAAGAATGCTGGAAACAGCGGAAATCAAAATACTGATGAGAGTAACATACAAGAAATTAAGAGATATTTTGAGGAGTGAAGAGATAAGGAGCCCATCTAACGTGGAAAAAATCAAACAGTGCATAAAAGGTAGAAGAGTGGAATGGAATCAACACATATAGAAAGGATGGCGGACAACAGGGTAGTAACAATCGCCAGAGACAAGTCGCCGAACGGCAGAAGACCGATAGGGCGCCCAAGAAAGAGATGGAGCGACGATCTATAAACCGGGGAAACTGATATGCCTAATTATAAGAGGGACGAAGAAGAACATTTCTGTTGCGTTGGATTGAGGCTCTCTAACCTATACACAGAGATGTAAGCTAGGGATAGGTTTTAGAATAAAAAAACTTGTTATAAACGTCTGGGATCCTGTTGTACTATTTTGGGATTTCAGCCCTAATAAAATAAAGTCCGTGTTCCTTTCAACACACAGTGCGAGGACCGAGGAGAATCCAATATAACTATCCTTTTGAGACGGAGCTAAATTGTCATTTTTTTGTACCTCTTTAACTGGCATAAAAATTTTGTTTTGCGGTTATCCATTGCAAGTTTTCTTTAGGGCGAGTTATTCTTGTGCGCGAATTTTGTTTGAGGGGAGTTTTTCTGAGAGCGAATTTTCGGAGGCCAATTTTCCGGAACGAGCATTGTGAGCCGAAATATTCTCCCTACTTTAAATCAAAATGTAACATTTACAAAATATACCTGCATGACTTTTTTGAACAAAACAGGCGCTTTTCTTATAGGTATAATATTAATGAAATCAAATTATGCTCGAATTTAGAAGAAACGCAGACGTAGCATGAACTAGGTATGTGATTTTTATTTTTGTAATCACGAAATGATTAAATTAACAGTAACATAAATTTAATTAATTACACATATAATAATGGCGTTCAACTACTAAATTCCTATATTTTGTCAAATTTCTGCGATGTTATAGCGTGGTAAATGATCTAGATATTTTATTTACTCAAATTATATACCTACTAACGTAATTGTACATTTTTTGTGGATTGACTGTCCTTTCCCAATGTAATGTTTCCGAGAAAAAGACATACGTTTGTGGGTAATAAATAGTACGAGCAACACGCACGTTGATTCGTATTGTTCATTTAATAGTTAGTAATTATTAAACTCGCCCTTATGAACATTTGTCTTTTTGGCATTATGTTTCCTTTAACACGCAGGATATTTATTTATTTATGCGTGATACGTTGGGCGAAAAATTGGCGAATACAGGAGCGCTATTTTCAGTACTGTTTAGGATTAAGAATCTTAGATTCGGTATCAAAAAATCATGTTTGTACTTATCTCACCCTGGTTCCAAGGTGGCATTAAGCTTAATTTATTTAGATTTAACGAGGTTAACATTGTTATTTCTGTATGTACTAAACGAAGGATTATACATATCATACAAAACATTTTTTTAAATAAAAATTAAAAGGTCGCTGCTAGAAACGTAAAGTACTCTATTCATAAGACACATAAGGACGATGTTTTATCGGACGGATCACACATAAACCAAAAATATGTGTAACTATTGCAACATGTTACATGTAATTTTATTTATAATTTTACGTGATTCATACTAAGAATAATAATTACACGTTAAGTTATTAAAATGAGATGCAAGTGGCGGTACTAAAACAATTCCGACAGTCAAATTGTGCAAAAATACAAAACAGTAAAACACAATTTAATGACAATTACCTACCAAAAGGTAAAGGTCGTTTCCCATTTTGCTTTTTGCACTGTTGTATAGGGGTTAACTTTAAGTAAATTGTATGATGTACAATTTTTAATGCGCGTTATCAAATTTATGCAGAAATTGATTTCAGTTTAGCACCGCAGATTCCTGTAAATTTTCCTTTCACGTAAAACATATTTTTCTGTCCAGTTCAACGTCCATATTAATTGGGTTGATCCAAAGAGATGTATTTTTTAAATTGCTAATGTGGAAAAGTACATGTTAATTCTTTAAAGATCCATTATAAATATGGGGGTTGTCTTTTCGACAATCAAGCTCGCTTAAATGAAGTTTGCTTTCACTAAAAATAACAAGCGCGAAAAAGAGTAGTTTTTTAATTAAACCGACCCGCCTCTAATTAGTAGGTACCTAACCAATTAATTTAAAATTCATTGGTGGTTAAACTCTCACCAAAATCACCTAGTCATTTTACTCATATTTTCTATCGGTTAATTATAAGGATTGCGTATTTCATTAGTACTAAATGTCGTTAACAAATCACGTGAGATTTATGACACGGATATAATTTTGTCAGTAATGATATTAATTACGAATGATTAATGAGATTCCGTCTGAAATATCAAGAAAAATTGTTTCAATCAATTCTTGCTTCTGAATGAATCAGTAATCGCGTATAATTAAAAAGTTGTCGCCACGTTTCTCGGACTTAGGCAACAAATTCACGAAATTATGTTTGTATTTGTTTCATAAACGGATTTGTTATCTTGTGTTGTGGTAAATAATAGAATTGCGTACAATTTGATACGTGCTTCACGAGAAAAGAGGAAGAATACGTCTGAATCACAAAAAATCACACACGTATAACCTTGGTATTTTCACCTGGTTGATATAAAATCAACGGACACGTGAATCATACGGGTTTAAAAGCTATAGACGAACGTAGAGCTTAGTGTAGGAGTTCAACCTTTGTGGTTTTTCCTCTTTTGATTCCGTTTAGCAAAATCCCGACTACTGGTTTATCTCGTGTATATTAACAAACGCAACGTGAAACATCACCGAGTTTGCGATACGCTTAGTCCACGATGAATGTTCCAATGAAAATGTTAAGTGTAACACTTGTGATTGTATTATGCCAATCTTATGTTTTTGGTGTGCCGGTATTTAATAAATTAATTAAAGGACAATCGTTAAGTGGTAAGTTTGATTTCATTTTTTTGACATGAATTAGTTAGGTATATTCGATAAACTTTAACCCGAAGATTATGTACTAAATGATTGAATACACAAGGTTAAGAGTGAATATTATGTTTACTTAAACAACGTATATTAGTTTCCCAACTTTTACAAAATTCGACTTAAACCTATTTGCATTAAAAATCGCCTACGTTAATAGTTTGTGTACGAATTTTGTTAATTACCTGTATAAAAGTTTAAGTTCTACTTTAATTTGTTTAATCCTTCTCGTTTTCAAATTATGTTTTCAAGGATATCAGATTATTGTTAAATTTATTTCGACTGCGTACCAAGTAATGATTAATTAAATAATCAAGTCGTAATTCATCTTTTTACTTGTTACAGCAAATGAAAACAGTAATTTGGACGAAGGTCACAAATTACATCGCAGATCTTTCGGCGATGGAGAAGATATGGTAGCATCTGAAACTGGATACATGCTGCATAACTTTTTGCCCTTTCCAAACTCCAATCATGGGCCATATCCTGGACAGTACACCCCTCCTTTTGGCAATCACCATAGTCGTTTACTAGGCGGTTCATACAGTCAACATCATCACGTTATTAATCACGATTATCCCGAAAATCGACATTACTATTACCATCATCACAACTATCCCCATGACCATCACAAATGTAATTTTGATGGTAGCAGCGAATCTAGTTACTCCGGTGAAGATCGAAATGAAGTAACATTACCTTATCCAGGTAAATTTACACCACCTCCACTACAACCCGGTAAAGTAACACCATCACCACCACCACCTTCAGTTAAACCAAGTACCAATACCCCTACAACCGACCCTACTTATGATATAGATGTGAGACGTGGGGAGGCTGGTAAATAATTCTTATAGGACTGCCCAAATTTTTTGTACTGATAATTATTGTTATTTTTAAGACTAAGTTATTTAAAAGAATGTAAATAAAAATTATCTGGAAATTTTTTTACGCCGATTTATTACAACAGGTTTTTGATTTCTTAAATGTTGACAAAACAGATCGAATATTTATCTAAATATATTTGCATAAATTACTATTCAACAAAATAGCGTTTCATTTAAATAATGCCAAATATTTCAAGGGGGATATGGCCCCTAGTATAGTTTATATCCGGTTTCTTTTTTTAAAATCAATACCAATCAGTCGTGAAATATAAAAAATGATTTCATTCAGAATTAAATTCTAGGTATTATCATTTTCAATCATTTGTGATTGGGATCCTACAACTTTTTATTAGCAACTAGTCAGTGAAACCTAGCCATCAAACAAGTTTCTATGATTGAAGACAGGTGGAAAGTAATTAGGCGTAAAAAATAATAATTACCGATGGTAAACACTGAAGGTGATTGTAATATAAAAATATGTCACACAAAATAGAGACGAAATTAGTGGGTAACAGTCACTTAGATCTAGCAAACTCTTCAAGTGCTAAATTGAAAAACCGTATAAAAACATTTTCAAACAAGTAGTAACGGCATTATTTATTATTCAATACAAAAAAGATATACACAGAAGAGCACAAGGGCGGAAGAGTAAGTAGTATTGAGCTGTTTTCCCAGCTTTTGACAGATTTGGGACCATTGTGATGTAGCAGAAAGCATACTCTTTGTGACCTAACGTAATACACTATCAATTTGTTACACAGCTAATCGTAAACGAATTCTATTTAATTTCATTGGAAACGTCAGATACTGTGGGTTAACGTAAGCGCATTTGAATAGAATTTAACCGAATAC
Source organism: Pyrocoelia pectoralis (assembly GCA_036250285.1). Taxonomy (NCBI): domain Eukaryota; kingdom Metazoa; phylum Arthropoda; class Insecta; order Coleoptera; family Lampyridae; genus Pyrocoelia; species Pyrocoelia pectoralis. The sequence continues at coordinate 18,251,423 of CM070078.1, forward strand.
ACGTTTTGGTATTTCTGATAACGCATAATACATAACGTCTCATATTCAAAGGTGGATAAAATCGTATATTCATGATTATCATCTTTTTAGGTTTTAAGGACAATACACTCACTTAGATATGATAATTATTTAATTAATTTTATGTGATTGGAATCCTTAACAATAATTAACCGTTAACTAAAAAATGTAAGCGTCAAAAAGGTAGTGTTCGTAAGTTTAAAATTCAATGACGTTTCAGTTCGTTTAACTCGAATCATAACATATTTTTTACTAATTTTTACTTATTTCAAACCTTGACCGACACGAAATATAATTACCTACTTTGCATAAAAAGGTTATATGTTATAATTAGGGGTCGGAATTTTAAGCATAAAAAATACTTAAAATAAGCCTTATGAATAGCATAAAAAAATAAGAGTTGAAGCATTAAAAAAGCACAAAGATTATAAAATAAGTACATAAATATGCATAATATTTCGTGACTGATCTAAAATATTTTAATATTTCAATACTATTTACCTATAAACGAATTAGAATTTAAATCTTACCGATTTTCGACATGCTCTGCACACCAGTGTGTTATTTTCATACTTAAGTTCGGTGTACTTGGCTATCCAATAGTAGACACTTGGCTTTATTTTAGGCATTTTGTATACGGGTATAAAATCACTAAATATTAATTAAGCAGGTAGGCAGTACACTCGAAGCGTCATGCTAACTGACTTACTTCGCCCCATGCAAATAGGACTCAACAGCCAACACGTATCAAAAATCTGATAGGTAGGCATTTACTTAAATTATGTACCTAAAACAGTCTCATTCTTCAAAGTCATCTCATAAACACGCCCCAAAGACAAATACATATTACTTCTAAGAAATTTGTTTACTATAAACTGAAATTCGATATCTTTTGGGTTGGGTGCAAAATCTTGCTAAATAAGCTTAAAATATGTCTACAAAAGGAACTGTAGCATAATAAAACATTTCAAGCATTAAATTTGAAAATATGCCTATAAGCATAAAAAAATATGTGTGCTTTTAATTTAACTGTGAAAGATTGGCGCTATGAACAACTTTTGCTGAATTTATCTTCAAAAATACAAATAAGCATTATGCTATAAATCCGAGGCTTAGTTATAATAAATGTGTAATGATTAAATTAATGGGAATGATCGTTAATTAAGCAATTTAGGTACCTATATAAAATAATTTGTTTCAATGTGATTATTAACAGGATATTTTCTTTTAATTTTAATGGTGATGATAGCATTTGAATAATTATTATTGAATACTCTGGTATATAATTAAACAATTAATGTTTGGTAGAATTGTGCGACTAAATTTATAATTGATTACCCCTATATCGCACATAAATTAAATGCGACATTGAGTTACTTATTAAAATATGCAGAAAATACTTTTTCTTAATTATGGAAAGTGTATAGTGTTTTTTTTGTTACATAGTTATATGATTTAATTCTATTTTATAAGTTACGTGAAATTTGAATTATTTAATTTAATTATGATTGATAAGTTTAGGAGTGCGAACAGGATGATTGAAGATATTTAAAATTATAGGTAGATACTAACAATTTTTCTACAGAATCCCAATTCTTATGTAATTTACGATGATTCATAGATCAAGGGCGGGCATTACAGAAACGTAGTGAAGTACGGAAAGTTATTCATTTACACTAATTCCATAATTAACAAAGTGTATAATTTCATCATTATTAACCGTTTTCCAGATGATAAGGTTTTGGGTAAGCACCAAATCCAAATCAAACCAAAAATAATCGAAGTACCTCTATAAATACTCGTAGTTTTATGACAAATGATTACACTGTGGAATTTTGTAAATAAGTAGCTTCACATAATCACAGAAGAAATACCTACGGATACAGAAGCGATACTTCCCCGTCTCGGCAGATCAGATACCAATTTGCAATGCGAAAATACCTTCTTTTAAGATGGTCGCCGAACTAAAAGGAGGTTGCAAACATCACAGAAACCGAAGAATCTGGTGCAAAAATTACTAAATATAACACATTTATAAAAAACTAGTATATTTTATTTTATATATTGGATATTTTTAATAACAGTATGTACCGCTCAAATACTTCATTTTAAGATGGCAGTATAGCGCATCAAACATCAAAGAAACCGCTGTAAGGTCACTTGTGCATCCGTAGGTATTTCTTCTGTGAAATAATGATTGTGTACGTTGCCTCCATCAACATCTAACTCCATTCCTACCCAACTCCTCTTCGTTTACTCATCCCTATTTCCCTTTCTTTTCCTGAAATACGATAGCGTAGGAATAAATATGGAACCCTTTCCCTTTTTAACTTAACTAAAATTTTGAAAAATTTTATCACAGTACAGATTGGACGCTGTATGAGCTTCGATAGATAAGAATATTTTCTGGTTGATTGGAGAAGTTGCTTTACGTCCTTCACAAAATCCCGGCAATTTTAGTATCATTATTTGTAATTTCTCTTATTTGTAATGTTAAATATCGGTGCTTTCGTCTACTCGCAGGGATATCTCTAAATCTTGACACTGGTTGATGTAGTCTGTAATTTGTTTAAATTGCAGAGGAAACCAAAAATCTTAAATAAATTGTTCGTCAAAAGACCTGATAGAAGAAAGGGCAGTTTCGCCGATGTAGACTAAACCACAAGAAGAAGGAATGCGATACACGTCTTTGCAAGACAGGGGTTCGAATGTATCTTTGGGAAGAGGGTAAGATCTGGGACATCCTATTCGTCCCTAATAGGAAAACCGTTGTCGAGTAATGTGTTGGTGACATGTTGTAGTTCGTTCCGAAGGTTAATATTATTGGAGACGATCACGACATGATAGACCAGGGAATTGATGACTAACCGTTTTTCGGTAGTATGGCGGTGTGGGGTGGGTTTTCTATAAACTGAGTGACCAAATTCCATACGGGTGACGAGTGACTAGTACATCGAGAAAAGTGTGTGAACTGTTAACCTCAGATTCCATAGTAAACTTGATGTCGGGATGTTGGGTGTTTACATGATCTTACAATTCCAACAAAGCGACATAGTCGTGCGGCTGAACTACAAAGGTATCATCAACGTACCTGTAGCAGACCTTGAGCTGAAGATGAATGGATTCGAGAGCGGAGAACCCATGGCAGCACCACAAACTTGTTCGTAAAACTTACCTCGGAACTGAAAATAATTACATGATAAGCGCTTATTGATCAAGGTAACTTTATTCTTGAGAATTTGTTCAATGATGATAAGAGAATTTTTGATGGGAACAGTGGTAAATAGGGACGTAACAGAAAATCTTGGGGATTCAAGCAAACATCGGAGATGGGTTGAGTTAAATTTCCGGAGTTCAGAATGTGTTATGTGTATTTGCCAGATACTTGTAGGCGAGCGAGTTGAAGGTGCTAACTACGAAGAGGGATTCCTTGTTTGTAAGTTTTAGGAAGATCGTACAACTTCGGCAATTTGGGGTCGCTAGGGACATCCCAGCAAACACACATATGAAATATACATAGGTACAACATAATTATGTAAATTAAAGTAAATACCCCTACATATGCTTTTTTATATATCAAGTATGTAAGTATTCTTTAATAAGTTATATAAACCGTATGTCACACAATTACGTATATTTTACATAATTTCATGTGCTGTCATATTTACATGATTAGATTTATGTACGTTATATGTAAAATATTATATGTAATATTACTCATTTTTTATGTATGCCTTCTGTAAATATAATTAGAAATTATGATTGCATAATTATATTGTATGGTCGAAAATAAAGTCCGTTTCTTTTTGCGCCACATAAGTAATCGAACGCGCGTGTTTTCTACAACGCCAAAAATTGTAGTTCACGTACCTTTAATATTAGATCCGTATCGACAAAAATGCGTCTAATTTATATAGAAAATAAATAATATAAAATAAATTAAATCCTGGTCATTTTTAACATAAAGTTAAAGATAGGTATAATTATTATTGAATAAGACTTCACTCAACGATATAATCAAACAAAATTTAAACTAATAACGCGAAACAGCGCAAAGTTACGAAGTACGAAATAAAAAAAAGGGATGTTACAGATTAGCGCAGTGGTACAATGTCAGAGACAATGAAAACACGTGTCGGATTTCGGAATTTGCACTCACAAAAGTTTGAATCCGGTTAAGGGACACTTTTCAAGCAAGTATATCATAATAAACTGTCGGCTTTCAGTTCAGGTAAAAACGGGATCGTGCAAGAATTAAGTTAAATATAATTAAAAGTACAGTTGCACGTAAAATGCAGTTTTTCCATTTTTTGTATGGAACTGCTTAAATAATTTTTTACATTGATAATAATTACATTATGCTCGAGCAGCTGCCATTTTGGTCATCGCAACGCTTTTACAACTAATATTTTTTATGTAAATATTACATAAAATATACATAAAACGTATATAAATCCATGTAGAAGAATTTACATCTAATAGACATATATATTATTTTGAAAATTGCTGACATCCTGACATTAAATATCTCTTATTTTTCTTCCAGTTTTATATAAATCTAAAAAGCTCTTACATAATTTATATGTATTAGTATATATAAATGTGTTTGCTGGGAGACGACATTGGACATTCTTTGGAAGAGCAGGCGACCTGATAACAGCTGAAAGCTTTCGTTCAATTTAAGACGTGGACCTTATCAACATACTGAGACTCATCTAGTATGATTGTCGTGTTGCCTTTATCTGCAGAGATGATGACCAAATTGGAACTATTTGAAGATATCTAAAAGGGCAGCATACTCTGATCTGCTGATGTTGGATTTAGGGGCTCTAAACAAATTTAACGCCTTGGCTGTTTCTAAACGAATGGAATCGGCAATCTCTCTGAGAGAGCAGCTACAATGTCTTCCTTGGGAACCCTAGTGGGAGCGACAGCGAAGTTTAAACCTTTCGAAAGAACCGAATATTTGTCGGAAATAGTACAATGGTCTGCATAGAGAGAGTGTTCGCCCCCATGATGAAAACCACCCTCTAGATTAACTAAGATAAGGGTGTTGTTTAGGAAAAATCCTGAAACACGCCACCTTTGACCTTTTGAACGGCACATTTTTATGTCAAATTTGACTTTGTCAGGTCAACCCCCTAGCCCCAGCAACCCCTAACTCAAGAATTTAAATAGGGAAAGGGAGTCGAGCGACCCCTCATTTGAAGCGTCTTTTAATTCTCTATTCGACGGTATGAATGAAAATTAGTTTTATTCAATTTTTGTTTCGTCCCCATGAAAAGCACCCTCTAGATTAACTAAGGTGGGGGTGTTGTTTAGGAAAAATTCTGAAACACGCCACCTTTGACCTTTTTAAGTTATCCCCCAAAAATAAAAAATCGATGTGTCCGAGCGTTTTTTTAAGAAACTGGTGTAAGTGTCCCAAAACAGGCGTGTTTCCTTTTCAATGGCCCACCCTGTATGCTTCTTCAATATGGTTTTGTAAAATGGTGTACTTTCACATAATTCGAATTTCATCTCAAAAAGACGTTAATTTTAATTAGTTTATGCTAATCCTGTTAACAATTAATGTGTAATTTAAAGCGAATTGTTAATGATTATTAGGTTGTCAGTTTTTTCTTTCGGTTAGTTTTTTTAGACAGAAATTTAAAGGTAAGATGACTTTGTTGGTTCTCCCGTATTTGTATTATGAAGTGTTAGTAGGTAGAAAACAAATTTTTTCTTTTTTAAGTTTAAAACTGCAAACAAAAGGTTTGGTTAATTTCCAAGAATTTATTTCAGCAGCTTTATAATTTCGTTTTTTGTTCAGCGTAGTCACGAATTGGTTTTTACTGACGTGCAATTTTACGACTGAGGATAACCACTGGAATGTGTAAAGGTCGAACGATTCTTGAATGAAACTGATAGCTACCTATGTTGTACGTGGTAGCATCTATCTATGTGATAATAATTAATGTGACCTGAAATATTTCAGATGAGAAGAGACGAGTAAGTAATGATACCTTTTCCAGCTGCAGACTTCTAAAAGAAGTTCATGTTCAATTACCTATAAAAGTGTGAGATATAACTGTTCGCAATGATCGTAAAACGTAACTTCTCAAAGGAAGGAAAGCAATATACAGGGTGTCCCAATATTCCGTGGACATAGAGCTACAGTAGGTTTGTGGGAACAAAAAAAGTCGAATGGGCTAAACTTACCTATATACTAAAGTACATCGTTAAGCCGTGAGAGGGCGTCAAAGTTGGAAGAATATTTTTATTTTATTTTAATAAATCGGAAATTCTTTGATCGATTTTTTTAAAATTTGGTTTGGACACATATCAATGAAGGAACTATGTTTTTAAGTGGATATCAATTTAACTGAATTCCGGGAAGGGTGAAAACTACCCCTACCGTTCGATACATTTAATGGTAACTTTTTTGTGGGTCGTAGGAGTGCTTTAATTTTTTGTAAAAAGGAAGATACATTAATTTTCTGTATTTTTCGTCTCTTACAAAAATGGGGTATCTCTTTTAGTTTTTGAGTGAATCACACAATAGTCACAATAAATGTTCAATACGACCACCACCTCTTCGACCCTGCATAAATTAATTGTACGCAGGAAACTGAAATTGACTCTTCTCAAGATGCTGCGAACTCTTTGCAAGACCAACGCCTGTTGAGAAGAGTCAATTTCAGTTTCCTGGGTACAATTAATTTATGCAGGGTCGAAGAGGTGGTGGTCGTATTGAACATTTATTGTGACTATTGTGTGATTCACTCAAAAACTAAAAGAGATACACCATTTTTGTAAGAGACGAAAAATACAGAAAATTAATGTATCTTCCTTTTTACAAAAAATTAAAGCACTCCTACGACCCACAAAAAGTTACCATTAAATGTATCGAACGGTAGGGGTAGTTTTCACCCTTCCCGGAATTCAGTTAAATTGATATCCACTTAAAAACGTAGTTCCTTCATTGATATGTGTTCAAACCAAATTTTAAAAAAATCGATAAAAGAATTTCCGATTTATTAAAATAAAACAAAAATATTCTTCCAACTTTGACGCCCTCTCACGGCTTACCGAAGTACTTTAGTATATAGGTAAGTTTAGCCCATTCGACTTTTTTTGTTCCCATAAACCTACTGTAGCTCTATGTCCACGGAATATTGGGACACCCTGTAGAATTACTGACAGAACAAATATATCAGAGATGATTATTACTGATATTATCATAATTGGGTGTTTAAATATTATATCTACCAATTGAATAAATATGTATGGAAATGAAAAATTCCCCTGAATGAAAATTTCCATAAGCAGTTTTATAAGCAAATAACGTAAAGTTAGTAGTCAATATCCACGGGATTTACTAAGATTACTCGGAAAGTTTATTGGCATTCCAATTATTTAATTTTCTATTTTTATAGTTCATTGAGCTTTGTCGGTATGTATCTATATTTGAAAATTTCAATAACCTTTCTGTCGAACAAATTACATAGGAATGCCAAAGGAAAAAGTAATAATTAGGTACATTTCAATTCCATTTCGAACAAAGAGTAGAATCTTATAAAGGTTGTTTTGATGATACATTTTATTGCAATATAATTGCTTCTAGGAAACAGGGAAAGGGTACATTGTAATTACAACGACGTTACCTGTTGGTTTTTGGGAACTACTAATTCTTTAGAACCCTGAAGATGACTGGACCTGGACCAGTCGAAACGTCGGTTAAATAATGAAGTACATGAGTTCTCATTAACCCAGCCTACTTAACAAACTCCCTAAGAAGGTCTCCCATCGGGAGAAACCAATAAACTTAAATATATTGACGGCGACTTCGCAAATTAATGTGTTTAATCTGCACAGTGCCGTCCACCTTTAATTTAATCTTTAGTTCAATATTCTAACAGGCCACCGTCAATCGCCTCAGCCAATCCACTGTAAGAGCGGTTAAAACCAGTGGCGTAACACGCATTGCCAACCATCATACCAAATATCAAATCTCATTATATGTATTATCAATCATAAATAAGTATTCATTATACACTTAGTGCTGCATTTTCTACCTGACGACCTACCAACAAATGAGTACAGAACGGTAAAACAATATCCTGCTATCTCGTCTTGATTTCGTAAATTTGGTCAGAGAATGCGCAATATATGTGTACTAAATATATGATCATTTATAAGCAAAGGAACGAAGGAACCATAATTGTTCAATAATATAATGTGTAAATTGTGTTTACAGTTATGATTGAATAATGTCCCTCAAATACTGTGACTTAGGCAACCACTGTATCAAATAGTAGATGGTATTTTAGACGATGTTTAACGAATATAGTAAGTAATTACCTTCTATATCTATAAATCTCCAATAAACATCGTCCACCATCTATTATGTGATACGTTGGTTGTCGAGGGACATTACCTGTGTCCATGCACGGTTGAAGTTTTTAATCCGATTTCTTTACCAAATGCCTCGTTGCACATCTGTGCAAGTGCAAACAGTACAATTACAAACAGAAGGATTACCTAGAGGAATGTGCATACAAATCCTAAAATCTTTTATAGCGAAATTTTACTGTCGGATTGACAGACAGACAGACAGACGGACAAATCGATGATTGTAGTGATTTTTTTTATTGAAATTGGATTTTGGGTTCAAGAATGACCTACAGAAGTGAAATTTATTGTATTGTTTATTTTGTCACTATTTCTCTGTTCCAAATCGGTCTTGTAACTTTTTAATGCATGACGGTTTTGGAGAATGTTGATGTGATTGCACAGATCGCTTCATGTAATTCAGTTTTCATTGCTTGTGAACAAGAAATCACATGGATCACAGTTTTTCAAGCGTTCTATTATTTAACTACTCAAATATAATGGGAATTAAAACCATTTTGTTTATAAGAAAAGGTAGATGATGATTGTTATATTACCCTGTTACGTGTACCTACATCAGCGTTGCACCTTAGGTTGCATATAGGGTAGGGTTATTAATAACTGCTGTGGTAATCAAATTCTCTACTTATAATAAATTTATCATTCAACGCTGTAATATATTGAACCATTGAATATTAGATTTGGTTAAACCCACGTCGGTAATTTAATTTTGTACTTTATTGTAAGTTTGTAGAATGTAGATCAACTTCCATGCGAAACAATAATTATATACTTACGTCAAGTGCATTATTTATTATCGTAGAGTCGTATAAAATTCCGAAAAGAATAACTTACCTAAAAAACCTTCTAGAAGGGAATGCATTAATTATAAGTTTACACAAGCCCTACATCAAACAGTTTTCTTCGAGAAAAATTCTCATTTATTCATGTAGTACATAATATACTTATATCTACTGCAATTTTTAATAAGATGAAAAATTAAGTGCCAAATCTTTTGGATTTGGATGTGAAGTTTCTGATCATTTCCATGTTGGTAATATTTATATTCAGACGTTATTGCGTAAGTTAAAATGTCAAATATTTAGTCTGTATAAATCGCAAAATTCCTTAATATTTTCGTACCTTCCTACGTAAGTATTCGTTGTAATAAAATGTCTACTTTGTTATAGCATGTAACATGATGTTCTCAAGAAATCGTGGGTTGAATATGTTACAAAATTGAATGCGAGCTTTTACCTTGGATTTGGAAAACTTCGTTTTAATCGTACAGCTTTGATTCAATTTTTAAACAGATAAAAACCTTGCTGGAAACTAAAAGCGTTGAGTGAAAAGTAAAGTTAGTGTGTATTTGCGCCATATGGGATTTGCATAAATTAAATGTATGAATAGTACCTAGGTACAGATTTAAAAATAATCGCACAATTAGATATTTAAATAAACATACTTATCGCACGCACAGAGGACCATAAACAACAAAAGTGTTGAATGCTTGCCTAAGCATTTTTGTAATAGTAATGTAGAAATACTAATTGTAAAATACATAAAAATCTAGATGATCATGTATTTTGAGATATAATTTGTTCACAAATTAAAATTTGGTTGGACTAGGAATGTAACGAACTAAAAATAATATACCTACCTTTTCATTTCTTGAGATCTCGAACATTGATGCCCTGACAGAACCGCTGGTGAAATCGTTACGAAATGAAAAAAATTATCTCATCCAAATATCAAATAAGTGCTAAACTGTGAAAAACTACAGGACTGGGTTAGTGGTAAAATCTGTGAGGGCTTCCGCTCTTGAAACACTAAAAGTTCTTATAATTTCTTGATTTGTTTCTACACATCCAGTAAGACTGGTTTCTTCTCAAACGGTACCATGTTTTACACAAAGGAACGAAGTCTAGGTCTAGTCTAGGTTACCCGCTCCTCCACTTCCCACAATAAAAAACATAACACATTAGTCCTTAGCGGTTGTGTCAACTAGGCGCGAGTAATAATAATAAAATAAAAACAGAAAAATATTAATACTATGTACATACTTTAATATTCTTTTGTACATGCGCTAAAATTATTTAGAGGGAGGTTCATCTGACTTAAGACGAAATTAAAAAATGATTTAGGCCGTTAATAGATTGCTACAATCTGAAATAGGGATTTTTTATTTTTTAAATTATTTCACTAACCTATAATTCGTGAACTAGATAGATACAACAAAAGGTCGTTATTGCCTTAAAAAACATAAAAATTCTTGCAATCTCGAATAGGGACAAGCAATTTTCTCCAGTTTATTTTTCAAATTTGATCTAGAAAAATCATCAAATGAAGGTAATAATTATAAATTCTTATTTTTTACACCAAATAATCAATAAATTTTGTATTTATGATTATTTTTAGAGCCATGGAGAGAGGGAAAACGTTGGTCGAACAGAAGAAGACCAAAATTTTGAATTGAGGTCACAGGGCAAGAAGTTGGACGAAATTTCATCTTTAATTGGAAGATGTAATTTCGAATTTTGAACGAGGCCAGTAACAAGATCATCTCAAATAATGAAATTAAGGAAAACACTGGAATTTCAGCCTTCAGTAAAACCATCAGAACAGTTTTGGTCAAATGTCCCCATATTAACAGAAGGAAATTGAAGAGAAAATAAGTCCTGAAGAAACACCACAAAGAAGCTCGACTTGAATGGGTAAGGATTCATCAAACTTGAGACCAAGAATGGACAAATGTCATTTTTTCTCATGAAAAAAGATATTGATGGTCCCGATGGCTATTCATACTACTGGCATGATCTGCGCAAAGAAAAGAGGATTTTCAGCCAAAATCACTCAAGTCTGATGATTTGGACAGCCTTCAGCTCCATGAGGAGGACCTGAATTGCCTTTGTTCGAGGAAGTTCCAGATCAGAAGATTATTAAAAAACCCCGGACTATCTTCTGCCAGTTTGGGATAAAATTGGTGGAGGAAATGGAGTATTTGTTCAAGACAATGCGCCTATTCATACTTGAGTCTTAACTCGACGATGGCTTGGATGTCACTGTGCGACTCAACCCAGCATTTTCACCAGATTTAAACCCGGTTGAAAACCTTTGGTCAAGACTTTCAAGGGGAGTTTAAGCCAATGGGAAGCAATTTGACAATTGTTGAAGACCTGAAATTGGCCATCATCAGGGAATGGACCCGAATTCCCCTTTAAATTTCGCAGAAATGCTAAAATACAGTGAACACTTAGTAATAGGGGCGTTACAACAGGTAGTCAATGAAGCGATAAGAGACTGAACGGTGGTGAGTGTGTCCGAGAATTGTACGCTCGAATAGTGGATCAGGCACGAGGTGGCCCAATCACTAAATGAACTGCAATCTGGGTTCAGAAAACATGATAATTTGAAAAACGAACCATAAAAAACAATAAATAACCACACATGTGTTATACAGATGGCATTTGACAAGCTGAAGCGAAAAGAGTCGCTTATCAAGGGTGTTCCGAAAAAAATAATTCTAGGTGTAAAAAGCTCATATGAAAGAGTAAATAGTAAGAGTGGACGCACGAATCTGTAAAGGAACAAGGGAAATTGTGAGATAACCCTGCAACCTTAGTCCGCTACTTTTTACCCTAGTAATAGTCGATGTTATGAAGAAAGTTCACGTGGGCCATAGAAAGCCGAAAATCATAATAGTTAATTATTAACTTGCCGTGCACAATCACTCCTTGCAACCTGTTAGCCAATTCATCGTTTTCGATGATTTTTTACTTAAATTTTTCAAAAACCTCTAGATATAATCAATCGTATTGACGTAGTGTTTAGTAGATCATTGTAGTCTTGTACTAATGAGTAAGACCTCGATATTTATTTGTTGATAATTATATGATATTTACGAAAACAATTTTGTTAACCTATATAATAGTCATACGTTTGTTAAAAAACGAAAATGGCAAGAAGTGAAGCATATGTGAAACACGGCGATTTACCGCAAAATGCCGCAATCGAAATTATTCCCAGTTTAACAAACAGAATAAAATGGAAGGAAAATTGTAAGGTAATCGACATTGGTTGTGGACCGGGAAACGTAACGCGTGACATTTTGTTATCGAATTTGCCGAAATCTATCAAGATAATCGTGGGTATTGATAAATGCCCAGATTTTATCAAGTATGCAAAAAATCATTACGAGTGGTCACCAATTATGTCTTTTAAACTTATGGATATTGTTGAAGATGACGTACCAAGCGAATTTGAGGAATACTTCGATTATGCCGTTTCATTCCTTTGCTTTCATCAATTCAATGATCACAAGTAAGTTGGGTATTATTGATATCTTCAATATTCACTTTACTTTAGAACTGCTTTTAATAACGTTGGAAAGATGTTGAAGCCTTCAGGAGAGGTAATATGCTACTTTCCAATTACCACATCAGCTTTCAGCATGTATCAAGCTCTTGCAAATCACGAAAAATGGAAACCTTACTTTTGTGATTATCAATCCCAATGCAGTCCGTACAACGATTCGTCAAACGTTAGAGAAGACATAGAAACTAGCTTATCCGCAGTCGGATTTAAAATATCCTTTTTTCACTTGGAAAACAGGAAACATAGAATCAATGTTAGAGATGCACCAGGTATATTACGTACTTTAGTAGTATTTACGTTACTTAGCTCAATAATTGCAGGCACTTACCTTGCGTTGGGCGCAATAATGGTACCAGATGATCTCATTGATGAATTGATGGTAGATATTATGTCTACCTTGAGGACCTTAGATTTAATACGCATGGATGAACAAAGTGAAGAATATATCGATTTTGCCTATACATTGGTTATCTTGCATCTTATAAAAGATGATTCACATATACAATATGAATAATAAAATACATAATATTGTTGAAAAAAAGTAGCTAACGTAAAAATTAATTGTGATTATGTATTTTGAGATATCATGTGATCATGAAATAATGTACATACCTACCTTTTCATTTCTTGTGTGGTGGACGTGGTGGTAGGTACAGGTAGGTACGTTGGTGGTCTCACAGACTGGATGGTAAAATCGTTACGATATGAAACAAATTAGGTATCTCATCCCAATATCAAACAAGTGTTAAACTGTGCAAAACTACTGGGTTAGTGATAAAATCTGTGAGGGCGAAAGCGCCGGTTTATTTTTTCATTTCATCCCTGTGTATTTCAAATTTTAAGTAGGTAGGTGGTTATAAATGAGTTTGGAGTATTTTAAGTTATGTTCTATATACTCTTTGCTATTACTATACACGGCGATTTATACCACGATTTTGGGCTCTGAACAAAGAAGCTTTAACGTTTTCGAATGTTTTGTGACAGAATTCAGGTTGGGTCAGTTAGCACAGCCAATTAAATCACTTCTACTTCTTAGTGCTTTATAACTTGCGCCAGCACGACCGGTTGTTTTAAGGAAATATCACGTCCTTCTGCAGTACTGACATCCTTTTTGAAAGAACTATCGTCGGGACCTACGAAGATATTTCGAAAAAATGATGCCACACATCAGGCGTCACTCGGTTTAATCGATTAGCTGATGGTAATCAATGGTAATCCAGTTTCTGACAAAAATAATTGAAAAAACGGAATAAAGTCAATTAAAAATCTTTGCAAGCACGGTCACTTTGTGCTTAATACGCAGTTTATATTGGAGATACAGACATTATATCGTCAAACAAATAATAATAATAATATATTTATTACTGTTGACATGCCAGATAACGACACTTACAGAAGTCAAATAAGAGAAGAAAGAAATTTCCATAATAAGTTTACATTTAACAAAAATTACTAGCGTTGAATTCACTAATATTATAGAATCCACCCTCAATAAGGAATTTCTTTACCCTGGTTTTCAGTAACTTGTATGTTTTTATAGCCCTCTCTGTAGTGCAGATCGCCTATAATTCTGATGGCCCGACGTTGGAGAGCAAAGAGTCTTGATGCACTTGCACACTTACCCCAGACCATATTGCAATAGTATAGGTGGGTCTGAATCACTGATAGGTATACCATACGTAAGGTATGATACGAGACGTTGTCCGATAGACGCCTTAAGAGGAAGATGTTGCCTGAAATTACTCTCGCTACTTTACACACATGTTCCCTGAACGTCAATTTTGGATCTATGTTAAGGCCCAGGAAGGTAGCATAACCCGGATTGTTGAAATCGCTGGGTTTCAGGGTGATTAGCATTTGGACTGTTTTGCTAGAATTTAACCTTTTATGATATCAATTATTCTGCTTACGCATTAGCAATATCACAGTGGATTTGTGCCTGCAGCTGAACATTCATATAAGTTATAATTAATATAAAAGGAAAATTTATTTTGTCATAAAGTACTACCTTATTATTTCACCATAACAACTCTGAAACAAGAAACATTAATGACTTTATGTCATACTACCTTATTATTTCACCATAACAACTGCTGAAACAAGAAACATTAATGACTAAATAACGCCCCTTTACATGACAACCAGATTTTAGATAGCAACGGGCGTTATTTTTTATAACGCCTGCTTAATAACGCTCGCAAATTTAAAATTATGCCTCATCACTATAGATACGGTCAAGGATGTTAAATGTGAGTCTATACTGATTTTATTGTTATCATCTTAATCAACTTCTTGCAAGTATGACATAAAGTAAAGAAGGCACGACGGGCGATATGAACATAACGCCCTAGATACCTTAATTACTATAATGTAATCCCTTAAGTTTGTAATTTTCAGATTGTTAATAGACAAAAATTGAATATGGCGGCTTTGGATATGCGATGTGTCATACTCTTATACGAATAAAGGGTTTTTCGTAATGTAGCGTATAAGAGTAGGTACCATATGCGTAATATAAGAGGAACAATTTTTATGCACATAAATTTATATAAACGAACTAGTGTCAGATCTTTCCAATAATGTACACCAATGCTTTCCTTTGTCACATGAGTTATTTATAGAAACCATCTTTTCCAAATTCGTATTCAGAGGGTTACTTATATTCCATGCTACCCTTGAATATTAGTTATTCATTCTCAGTATATCGATACCTACCATACATCTGCTAGCTGCTACAAGTAAATATTAATGGCCTACAAAATTAGATCAAATAATGTTGAATGGAAATTAATATGTTTTGGAGCACACACATAACGTTTAAAACATCAGTTAAGAATGTGTAGGATGAACAATATTGAAGTTAAGATAAAGGTACATAAATAACTAATGAAGCTTTTTCTGTACACCCAGGCAACGTTTCATGAAATCGAAGGTCGTTCAATTTTAATAACCTAACACAAACTTTCCTACACGCATTTTCGATAAATCATTGTCAATTTGTGACCGAATTAGCTTCAAACTAATAAGTTTGTTTTCTGAATAAATTCTGTATAGATTTGTTCGTGGGCGTCGGTATCGAACATGTATGAAAGGGTTAGATAATAGATAATCTCACTCAACCGGAAAAAAAAGAAAGGGTTACACGCTTATCCGTTTCTGACAATACAAGTTATTAATATTTTATGTTATTTATTAGATTGGGCACAATATTGTATTAAGTACGAAATTAGGCTCATTATCGAGAGTTTCTACTAGACGATTAACATTTTTAAAGAGAATGTTGATCTTTTATAGGGATCTGAGTTAAATTTGATTCAATATGGTGATTAATAAAATAAATGAAAGTAAGCATTTATTCAATAACAACATGAAAACTTCAAATTATACTTTCTTTGGAGCAAAACATGGAATGATGTTACCAATCAATGCCACCCACCGTTCATCTTTTAAGTATTGCGTGGGCAGATGTTATAGATCGGCCACAATAACCATCTATTCTATATTATAATAATAATTATTATTCAATAAAAAAAGAGAAAATACCAGATACCCAAAACTAACAATTCGTATGAATGTATTGCAGTACGAAGGCGCTCTACAGCAGGCCCTTCTTATTGCCTATCGACTTAAGGTGCTCTCGAAACGTTGTGGAGTAGATGTTTTTCTAGCAGAGAGAGGTTGCCTCCTCACAACCCAGCTGGATGCTCCTCCTCCCAATGTTTAATATAAATGTTAATGGACAAATTGAGTAAAGCACATATAGTTTCCAGGCAAGCCCTGGAAAATACAGTACTCTCATTTCCCGACTTCTGCACCCTCAACTGTGGTAGTTGTTGGAGAAGATTTTCTCGTCATTGTAATTGGTTTTTGTCGTGAGTGTGATGTTTTTTTTATTAAAACCAATAAAATGAAGGATCACTCAACGAATTGACGGAATTCGAGCAATCTACTCGAGATGCTTTTTGTACATGAAGTAATTGGTTGTAATACCACAAAATATAATAAAGCTAAGCATTAATACATTCAAAATGATCGTAAGTTACTATGCTTTCGTATTGTCTTGTAACCAACTGAAAGCCAATAACAAAATTGGATAAACGGACGCGTTAAAAGAAAAAAGAGTTATACAGGATGCACTGTATCTCATTATTCTCAGAATACTCTATGAGAAAATGTGCATGCTTACATAACTGGAGACGATCTACCGCATTCTTTATAATTATGTATATTGCATCTTCATGTTTTAGTGAAATAGTGAATGAAGAGATGAAATTGTACCATATCCAAAGGTTTTGTTGTAAAATTGTATAAACAGGAAAGAACCTTTTTTTGTTCGAACTCGCCAAGTACAATTCTACAACTTGACATAATTATTATGTTGAAGATGAGAGGAATCTTTCTGTAGTGGTAAGCTTTTCGCATTATCTATTGAACTGGCCATTGATCAAAGGGTGTTTCCGTTGAAGTGAACCATAAACCTAAAAATACCAAAACGCGCTTTAAAATGCATTTGTTACATTAAATATTTTTTTGACTTTTTTGCGTATTTAGGTTTATGTTTCATGCACTCAAATCTTATTTATACCTATTGGATTAGTTTGACGTTTATTATCAAAGCAGAATAATAAAATTATAGTTTGTTGTACAAAGTAATAATTTTGTCTCGAGCGATTAATACATTATACTGACAATTGATTTAGCTGGAATAGTTGCAATAATTTCTGTATTTACGCTATTCGCTGTACGAACTGCAAGCGACACATCACTCGAATTTCTGTAATTTTCAGAAGTATTTATCAGTGTCAATTGGCATCATAAACTTACCGGTTTAGAATCGTCACCACAACTGCGTCGTCTGGTCTTATAAATGCACTGACTGCTACATTGTCTGATGATTGAGTAAATGCGATTCTATGGGAACCTTGAGGTATAAATTTGGTAAAATGCGCCAGTGCATAATACGTGGGTTGCTTGTAAAATTCTCCTCCTGTAGAATTAACGATTATAGGCGAGTCTACATAGTTGTTGATATAGGTTGGTCCACCAGTTAAATCAAGTGCCATATTCCAGTCTATCCAACCAGTTACCCAGTTGTTCATATCCTAATAGCTTAACAATGAAAATGAGCAACTAGTAAAATAGTATTTACCGAAATTATGTCAGCCGCGTAATTTTCGGCGCGACCCCAATCTCCCAATTTAACGTGCGGTTCACCCATGCTATAACCTAAAAAACACATTTACGTTTGTACGTTTTTTATGAGAAATGTACCTTCACAAGCTTCTGTTGCTAATATAAATTTGTCAGGATATTTGCCATGAGTTTCCGTGAGCCACTCTT
Source organism: Pyrocoelia pectoralis (assembly GCA_036250285.1). NCBI lineage: Eukaryota > Metazoa > Arthropoda > Insecta > Coleoptera > Lampyridae > Pyrocoelia > Pyrocoelia pectoralis. Next base: position 18,269,528 of record CM070078.1, read on the forward strand.
TAGGATACCATGTGTTTAGGTAGTAGTGCAACCCAAAACCATCTATATAGCTTTTAGCCTTTTCATTATCAAATATCTGTAAACCGTTATTGAATTTATATCGTTTATTAATCTGTCTTACCGCTTCGATTTCTCTGGGAAAATTATTAATTTGGTCATCGATTGCTATCAACTTAAGGGATGCAAATTCCGAATTGCGGATGGTAGGTCCAAGATTTTCAGCAATGAAATTACCCTTAAACATAAATCAAGTACGTAAATTACATTTCTCACTTTACGTACTTACCATTAATTTAGGAAACCAACCGACGGAATTAATCTGCGAGTTAGAAAGTCCCGTGGACGGTTCATTTCCTGTTGTTAATCCCCAAAACTGAATTCCATGCAAAGCATAAGCGCTTAAAAATTTTAGAAAATAATTCGCCCACGTTTGATACATTTCAAATTTCAGTGAATCGGGACCAGTATACTTTCCATTATTTTTCATCCAATTGGGAGCGGTCCATGCCGAGGCGAATAATTTTAGTTTACCTTTACTCAGTTCCCTAGCAAATTTTATTAATGGTATCTGGAAGAGAAGTTTTAGAAGAGATTCAGCTACTTACTTATAAGTACCTTATAATGGAAGTCATCGGAAGTTAAATTGAAGTGTAGCAAGTCAAGATCTTCGTCTCCATCATCGTAAGAGTACCCGCGTGTTGAAAAATCGGTACCGCCGATTGGAACACGGCCCATATTATACTGCAGCCCATTTGCGGAGAAGTACGAGCTATAATCTATATTTTTAAGGGACTATTTGAATAATCGCATAAATAAATCACCTTAAAAGACGTCCTGCTGTAATTTTGTCTAGGGAATTAAAGTTAATTCCTGTAGCATCGGTAAAGGAGCCACCCCAACCCATTACAGTTTGATATCGTTGCGAAGTGTCAACGGTGACGGTTATATGTGTATCATTTGCTTCAAATTCCTCGAATTGATATTCTTGCTTGTGCATTCGCAGTCCACTTTCTGTACTCGTATACACAAAATAGCCATCATTGGATGGTTTATCGAGTGGTGGAATTTCATCACAGTGTGTTTCATTGCATACGCAAACTATGCTACTATATCCATAGTAGCGAGGAACGCAACTGCTTGCCAATACATCTGAAAAGTAAGTAAAATGAAATTGATGAAAAATAAAAGTTGTAAAAATATTAAATTTCACATGGACAGTGCAGAGCAACAACTTACCATAAATTTGAAGAAAGGCGAAGATGGTTACGAGCTTGATGTTCATGATGCAAACTCGTTACAGTAAACTGAAACAATTACAATATTTGTCTTTTACTTATAAGCGATGGTGTTTAACCAATAAAACGCTAACGTTATTTATTATTTTAAAGGTTACCTAATTACGTTATAACCTACTTCATATCCCCATTCAGCAAGTGTTGCAACGCCGTTGTTAGCATTTACAAAAAAAAATGTTTAATTGTCAAAATAGCACCTAGATACACATTACCAAATATTATAACTGGAGCAATAGCACAGCTTATCTGTGGTAATAGTGTCAAAGAAATATAATAGGCTACTATAAAGTTATCATTATTCCCACAGGGCGAGGCTGTATTCTAATGGTGGCGGTTTAGTTTTTTAGTATAGTAATCTAATCCATAATGGATCGAAAACATCCCCGGTTGATATTGGGGCGCATTTAATTTAAATTGACACCCTTTTTTATTATCATAATTTAATTAACATCATATTCTATTATTATTAAAATATCTATTAATAATAATATTGTATGTATTTCAAAGCTTAGATATAATAAGATTTGAGACATAAATATAGCAATTTCTCTCACGCTAACTGAACGGCTTAACTCTTAAGATTTTTTAGTGTGAGTTGTTTTACTTCATGTAATTGCTCAACGGTGAACCCCGATCCTAAATATCTAAGTCTAGTCGATATAGTTTATTCAAATCTTCAGCGTAACCTATTTAGCTTAAGCAATCGCAAATTTAACCAAATAAGCACGAATTGTTTACATGGTATGTGAAGACTAAGCGCATTTATTTTCAAAATATATACATACTTAGGTAATACGATACAAACTCGCCCTCATTCTCATGCAATTATGAATTGCAAGTAAGCTAATAACAAATTTAATTTCCTGAGCCTAATTGTTTTAGGTAATAATTTGAATTCGTGGAAGTGAATTTCTTATTAATCATGAGTCATGACCATCTGATGCTAATTGATTTTCTATTATGTGACAATATATGTAATTAAAGATTGTGGACATCGCCGAGGACAAACCATTCAGGAAAGATGGAGTGGATGGAAAAAATGCAATCGAAATTGACGCTTACTGCTCATTAATGTTTTTCTAATATCTTTCAAAAGAAAACTTTACAAGGACAAAGTAACTATAAGCGTTGATTGAAAACTCTTTAGTCACTGCTATAAGATACAGATTACGAGTACATTATGGTACATGCTGTTTCATAAAAAAAAAGATAAAAATTGTTTTTCTCCAAATTTTCGTCAAAATATTAGGTCATTGTTCGAGTGAGTAGTATAGGCGCCAAAGTTTGACATTTTCCCTAGAGCAGATTTTAGTTTTCCTTTTCCTGTCTCCGGAGGAAAATGTGTTGTTATGGAAACATAACAATTTAATTTTCATTTATTCAAAATACTTTTCACCGGATTTCGACGGTGCGAGGCACGATACTGCCTTCATTCGCATCCACGGCAATTTCGGGCGGCGGCATGCATTGCATTTTCATTTCATTATTCATGAAAACAAACCTACCTACTTGACAATTGAGTTTAATGATTGAATAACTAATACTTATTCAATGGTTTAATTTAACGAACGCTAGTATAATATCCCATTAAAAATTAATGTTTTGGGTAAATTGTCGAAAGTTTGAAGAAAAAATTGCATATTTTATTTGGAGGGTAAGTTACTTTACATGGCTTGCCTTCTATTACACAGGCATACTAAACCGGCACCAATTTTACACTTCAAGGCGCATTTTTAGATGATATAAAATAAAACTACTAAACTTTGTTTCATTTTGTACAAAATTGCAAAAGGCTTCAAGGGTTCAAAAATGTCAGTTTTCAGAAGGTGCAAGCATGAGTAGAAAGAAGGAGATCGCTAGAGTTTTGATCTAGGAGGATGACGCAAGACAAATTAGGGGCTCCGGCAGTAGAAAATAGATCTTCCCTAACGAGGTGGAAGGCAAACCATAACGATGGTTAATATCCACCTGTTCTCGACCCTAAGTAATGCCTGCCGGCGATTTTCGGCCGCTTACAAAAAGCTAAAGATGAGAAAGGAAGAGTTTTGGTGGGTACACCTTCCTAGATGGGAAGGAATCTTACACTACCCCAGCTATAGAGCCAAGCGTGGTTGCTTAGAAAAGTTTGTTCAAGCTCGAGAAAAAAAGGAGTAGTTTTAGAAAATAATTACTAAAATTGTTTTTTTCCCAATAGGTATAAATAAATTCCACTTTTGTTCATAATCAAATACCTTATGCATTTTTTCGTAAATAAAATTTTTTCAATAATTCCTAAGGGAATCTTTCAAATATGAATCAGTGTGTGCTCTGCTTACCAACAAATTACAAAACTAAAGCCTTAGTTTTGCGTAAAACATCTCCGAATGCCCTTGCACCATTTTATTATTTTGATTTCTAATTGCTTATTTCACCCGAACATTAAAAAACATTCAAAATCTTGAAAAGAAGTTATTGGTATTCATATTCTGAATACTATATGCAAAAGCTGACTAAAACGGTTTGATTGAATCGCAATTGCCGATTTCCACTCTAATCCTAGTTACAATATTGTAAAGTCGATTTTTTAAAAGTTTGTTTATATTTGTAAAATAGTAGTTTTAAAGACGGACCTGCATATCCGTAAGTGGTGAAGTTACACCAACGTCCGCCCTTGATATCGAGCAAACGTGGCCTGGGAGTGCGGGGGCGTCAGCTGTATCTAGGACCTGACCTGCAACCAATGTAAAATTGGTATCGAGGCTCTGCTTTACTTTTATCCTGTAAATTTATTGTTCGCTACAGGTACACCTACGTGTAACCTTTGCCTAATAAAATTACATTCACCCACGAGCCTAAGTTTTCTAGTAAAGGTCGTACTAATGACATCTCCATAGAACATAACGCTACTATTACAAATTGTTAGACATAAGGATGATTTTAACGGGGAATTTCAAATAAATTATTATTTGAGAATGTGTCAAAAGCAATAACTTCGGCCTATAATATCAATAAATAAATTTGTCACTGACGTTATGAAAAGCATAAACCACTAAATAAATGATGTGAAGTAAATAGGTATATGAATTAACGTGACAATGTGACATTTCCAATCAGTTTTCCGTAATTACATTTCATTGTAAGAAAACATAACGCTTGTCATGTAAATGCACGCGTAAAGTGAATTTTTCGCTTTTCGATATTTGCTGTGAGTATTACATGTTTATGTAGCGACTAAGTCCAAGTCTCTTTTTGTAATACATTATGTAAGTAATAGGTACCTAATAGGCATTTACATCACACCTGATTGAAAAGAGACAATCAAAGAGAAATGGCATGTGCTGGTGGTAGTGCCTCGTAAAAATGACGTCCATAAAGTAAAGTTAAAGTATTACCGTTTCCACACAGAAATATAAATTGTAGCTGTATTTTCTGACAGATTTGTCATTGTTTTTTATTTTTGTTCATATTACTCAATCAAAAAAATTCTGGCAAGTATTGCCACGAGACTGCGTACCAACAAACTGCAACTTTATCTTATAAAAAAAATGAGTGCCACCATTTTAGGTTATACCGGAAGTGACGCCATCAAAGGTAATATCAGCATTTTCGTTCTTGGCCCGAATGTAATCGATTGGCGAAAACCGCATTTCGATAACTTTAATAGTTTCTGAGTATAGAGAATATGTGTACGGACAGACTACAAACGACAGACGGAGATTTTTTTTCATTTTTTGAATCTACGTATTCAGAAACGCAAAGATATGTAAAAATTTGCAGAGGTCAATTTTTTTTTGGAACACCAATACAATACTTGGGCCCCTTACATTTCTATTCAATCTAGCATTGAAATGTAATAAATTTCCAACGATATGGAAGAATTCGAGAATATGCCCGGTTTTTAAAAAGGGTGATCGTGATAATATAATAAATTATAGACCTGTATCAATTATTTGTGTGCCCGCGAAAGTGTTCGAGATCATATTATATAGTAGGATTTTTGGCGGTGTTTGTAATCATATTAGTATTTACCAACACGGGTTCCTACCAAAACGGTCTACTACGTCAAATCTACTTAATTTAACTGAATATGCTTATGACGCTTTTGACAAAGGTCATCAAGTTGACGTTATTTACACAGACTTCGAAAAAGCTTTTGATAAGGTAGACCATAGTGTGCTAATTAAGAAATTGCATTTGAGAGGTTTTAGTGATTCGGCGATAAAGTTTATCCATTCCTATTTAACCAATAGGCAGCAGTATGTGTTTTGTAATGGATATTCGTCAGACAGCTTCGTAGCTACATCTGGAGTGCCACAGGGATCAAATTTAGGTCCTTTACTTTTTTTAATTTTTGTGAATGATCTGATGGAATGCGTAAAGCATTCACAGAAGTTGATTTTTGCGGATGATCTTAAAATATATTTGAAGATAGAAGATCACGATGATTACAAATCACTGCAACAAGATATAAACAATGTCCTTGAGTGGTGTGATGATAACAAGTTATCTCTTAATATAAGTAAGTGTGCTATTGTTAGTTTTAGCAAGAAAATAAATAAGGAGTTCGACTATTACATGAATACGAGTAAGCTGCAGCGTAGATACGAAATAAATGACCTGGGAGTTGCGTTTGACACAGCGTTGAATTTTAACTCTCATATCTACAACACTGTAAGCAAAGCAAACAGAATTCTGGGGTGTGTTAAGCGCTACTCACGGTCATTTAATAATGTAAATACCCTACTAAAATTATACTATGCTTTAATAAGACCTATACTTGAATATGCGGTGTTGGTGTGGTGTCCAAGGCAGAAATATCATATAAAATCATTAGAAACCGTTCAAATCAAATTTGGAAAATATGTCTGTTTCAAAGCAACTGGGGTCTATCCTTCAAAAGATTTGTTTGATTACAGTAATTTCTGTAGATGTTATAATATTTCCACATTATCGGATAGACGGGTTCAAAATGGTGTAATGTATCTATACAAAATTATTAACAATATGGTTGATAACCCCGACGTTTTAAAATTAATCAGTTTTAATATACCCAAAGTTGGATTGAGAAGCAGTAATACTTTTTATTTACCTGTGAGAAGAACAAATTATTTAACAAATTCTCCTATTTATAGAATATGTACTCTATATAATTTAATAAGTAAAGAAGCAAATATTGATATTTTTGTAACGAATTGTAATCTATTTAAAAAAATGTTGCGGAAGGTTGATGTGGCTCAATTAATCGACGTTTAAAATTATCTGTACAATTTGTTCTTATTTGTGTAATTTGTGTTTAAGGACGTAGACTTTAATTTATTTTATTTTGTTACCTATTCCAATATTTTTTCCTTTTTATGCGTGCTTCGCATCAAATAAAGTTATGTTAAATTAAGCTAAGTTGACCTGTTAATGGTTTTCACTGTTGGTCAATAAATTATTATTATTATTATTATTATTATTAATACTTCCCTTTTACTTCGTACTCCGGAAGTAAAAAGGCCAATTAATCAAAGAAAACGTAAACTAATCCACTAATACAGTATTTTGCCCACTCTGGTAGGGCCATTCGTAGAAAACATTCTTTGTGTCATTTCTGTCTTGTTTCTAATTGATTCATCTAAACTAATAAGTAATAACCTTCCACCACTCGAGCGAGTGTGACACTCCAAAAAGTTCAGTACATTATATTTTAAGGAAGAAGAAATTCCACCCGCATAAAGCATTAATCAGTCATAATAGGAAGCTGATTACGAAAGAGTAAAAATTTTGTAGAAAGTTTTTAAATGAAATTGCAAATGACACATCGTTTTCTAATAAGATTCCTTGGGGCAATGAAAGTATTTACAAATAAAGGAATTTAAATCTGCATAACTGACTGGTGCGGCATTCTTGGGAACCGTTTAATAGGGTCTTTTGATTTTATAGATACGCTTAATGCAGATAGTTATTTGAATTTGCTCCACCACGAAATTGAAGATACATAATATAGAGAAGAATATTGTATTTGAACAGGATGACACTCTATCACATAAATCTGCAAACGCTATTAAATATTTAACAGTAAGATATGGAAACCACTGGATTATTGGGACAAATGATCCGATACCATGGTCAGAAAATAATAAAATGTGACAGGAATTTAGAAAAGCGTATCTTGAAATGTTTAGAAGTAAACAATCGACATATTGAAAATCTCGTGTAGAAACGCGTTAGTCCATTTAACCAAGTTGTTTGTTCTTGTTTTTCTTGTCAAATGTGGTTCTAAAAATTATCCAATTCAATTACTGCGACATCAATTCTTTCGATTGATACAACTGGAAGTGCTACAATCATTTTTGTGTGTCGTGCGAAATCCACATCATTATTATATCTTCTCAACAGACCTAACTGTGAAAGGTGATGTTTCATATTCTGTTGTTCTGTTGCATTGAGATTCAAATTATGAACTAGTTCTTTCAATGTTTCAAACAACAAGTTGTACGTCGCTCTTCGTTTGTTGGGGAGAAGAACGTAAATAGCGGGAACTACTCCACCATGCCTTTTAACTGAAATCACGTACACCTGGTGGAATAATGTCGGTGCAATGGAGAAAGTGCCATCAGCATACCATACGTCGACATTTAGAAAAGGTAACCGTGATTCGCCGCCAAATATACAAGCATTTTCTGATCATCGATACCTGTTTCGGCCACCAGAAACAATTCCTGTTCTTCACCAGCTTTATAAATTTTGTAATTTTCTGGAATGATAAGTTCTCTTAAAGTAATTGGAAGTGGCGGTGGTGCAAAAATTTCTCTTCTTTTTCGCCTAATACATTTTTTCGACGCAGCCGTAATAGGCAAATTCCCTAGTAAGTTTCTTTGAGCGTTTTCGGAGGTACTAATTCAATATTCTTCATCCCTTTTGGTCTTGGATCTTTATACCTATATATCCTATATACTTAAATTTGAGAAATGAGAACAATTACAATTATTGTACCTATTATCCCAGATTTATATGTACTGTTATATTAGACACGTCTCTTTTCATGGTTTGCATCAATATATTTATTTGATAATTTCAAACAGTTATGCACTCCATTCGTAAATCATTTTTTACAGTAATACCTGCGTAATCGAACCTGTCTGATGCAATCAATGCAAAATAATAAACAATAATTTAAAGCTGACATTGAGTTGGATTAGCAAAAAGTTTGCCAGCAATGAGTTGGCATGGCAATGACATGGCGGTAGTGAGTTCGCAGCCATGACCTGGCGGCAATGAAGTGTCCTATGCCAGATAAAGAATATTTTTACGTTATCTATAATATTATCTACAACTTTTCCCATAATAACTTTTCAATATGCCGAATAGTATGCAAAATATTTAAGTTTGAAGAAAATAAGGATTTAAAATTTTTCTATTATATCTATTAAGATCGCGATGGTGAGAAACGAATTTTTGACACAGTGTATAGTACTTATACACACGGGTAAAACTCACTCATCATCGGTTATCGTAAATATCGACGACAATGCATTTACGTAGGTACTCTACCGTCTAATGTCAGACACAGCTCATCACAGCTGTAAGTAGCAAATATACCAAAAAATGGTAACCACCTTATGTAACAAACATTGGTTATCGAGTGCGTGGATAATAAACACTTTAGTATTTTGTCACAACTATGACTTTAAGAAAGGTTTAAGTGCATATGACTGTAAAAAAGAATGTTTAAAATCTACATTTGGCGATTGTTGCCAAGGAAGGGGCCTGTTCCTTGGCAACAATTTACAGATAGTACAAGAAATTCCAACATGGAAGAACGACAGTTGATCACTAGAAAGGTTCCCATTATCGCTGTGACAGAGGAAAAGATTGCTGCTGTGAAGACGATTATGGAAGAGGCTCAATGGATCATTATCTGTGAAAGCAATAATACACGACCATCTTCATCTGAAAATTTTTTGTCGAAAATTGTAACAGGTGATGAAACTTACATACCAAATCGACAAGAGAGCCACGTATGGATCCAGATCATCAGAAAGCATCGAGTAATGAAGAAAATAATGTACACTTTGCTCTTTAGAAGTATCGGACTAGTGAGTGCTATTAAGCTAGAGGAGCAGAAGACCGTCACAGGTAAATGGTACTGGTACGTCGAACACTGTTTGCTGGAAGTGTTTAATAAAGTGCCAAAGAAGGGAATTTTGCTGCATCATGATAATACTTCTTCCCACACTGCTGAGCTAGCTTGACAGTGTTTGGCTACAAACAAGATTAATGTAATCGAACACCCTCCCTACTCACCGGATCTGGCAATGTGCGACTTTGGGCTGTTTTGGGGGATAAAAGAAGTTACGAGGAAGCAGGTTTTTTCAGAGGAAGAGATTGATGCTGCTGTTCGGTGTTATTTTAATGGTATTCCTAAAGCTGCTTGGCTTGGAGCACTTAGCCAGTGGAAGGAAGGAATGGCTAAGTGCATTATATCAAAAAAAAAAAATGCGTTATAGTAGAAGGCAACTAATCGTACTTTGAACATATCTAAAACAAAATTTTGAAAAAGTTACACTAGTTCCTTTAATCTCAATAATAATCGCTGTAGGGATTATCAACAAGGCTCCTTTGCTTTTTTAAAATTTATGGCACATTTTTTTGAATTTTTTGTTGCTGAAGCCATACAAAATTGGTTTATGGACTTTCTTTATAATATTAATTGAGACTTTACTAATTAGATCCAATAATGATTATTATTTTATAACTCGTTGAACATATCAATTGGTTTAACATCCAGCTAAAACTTTAATTTAAGATCCGTAGCTACTCAGCGAAGCATAAAATATTTAATTTTAATGTTAGTTTTGTTGAGATTATGGATAAGATAAGTACATATGTATTATATTTATACATATACTGTCTGATACACGAAGAAATCAAATTGTTCGGAATCTTTAGTAGGTATAGACGAGTAGATTTAAATCAGAAATTATTAATGATTCGTCAATTAATTTCCTCACCATTTGGAAGCTTCATTTTACTGTGTATCGAAGTTCAATCGTATTAAGGGCAGATTTGTGAAACTGCTGTTAAACGCTATTATGTTTGCGTTGTTTGCATACCACTCAACTGTACGTAAATGTAATTCAAATCTAATAATAATTGACAAGTCTTGTTACGTGCTATTATTGTTAGTTATGTTCGCTGTAGAGAATATGCGTTCGATTTTTGATTACATTACATAATATTATGTAAATAACAAAGGCCAAATACAAAAGTCTTTCTTTGTATGATATTGTATTGTACAAGCGGCTTGGCCACATTTTGTATAAAAAAAAGAGAGTTAATCTTCGAGTTGTCACTGTGACAAGCGGGTACAAGTTGATACCATTTTTGTAGTTAATCCCAATGCACACTTTTGTGTTGTTTATTATATTGAAGTTCATCAATGAAAAACATTAGGTCCATCATGATGACAGCGGTAAGAATTCAAGCATGTGCGGGATTTTTTTCTTTTCATTCTCTTCCAATAACCACTCCGTGATATGTGAAATCTTGGATTGCTTTTGTTGTTTTCTTTGTTTTGGAATTTGTCTTCTACTTCCTTTAATTCTTTAATGCTTTATTACTACTAATCCTAGGAAGTGGTCTGAGTCGCAGTTTACTTTTGTCATGCTGTGTATCTTTGTGATGTTGCTCATAAACTTCCTCTCACTAAGAACATGGTAGATTTGATTTGTTGTGCTGCCATCTGCTGATACCCAGGTGCCTTTGTCGTAGGAAAAGTTCTCTTGTTAAATTGTTATCCAAAGAAAGGGCCCAACAGTATAGTCTTCTACATTTTCATTTTGTTGGAATCATTCTGTTTGCCAAAATGTTGAAAGTGTTCTTATTTTCTTTATTTTCATTGTTATTCTGAACGTTGTCATTACACTTTTTTTGATCAGCGAACTACCTATGCAGTTTGAAATTGGCCGCTCTGGATATCTTACACTAAATAAAAGCACTTATTTAACGAGCACTATTCCCTGCGTAAAATAATTTCCCCATTTCTACTTTTTTTGATGTCGAATACACCTTTTCAAAATAATTTCAGCAAATGTCAAATGAACTATACACAAATTTACTTTAAAAAGTAATAAAGTTAATACCAATAATCACACGTACTAAGGATTTTGCGTTGCAATCCCTATGGTTCGTTCTCCAAGTCCCTTTATGTATCATGTTAGGTTGTCGAATACGGATAAATTAGTATGTATTTGTTAAATATTTATAAAACATTAAACCACGTTATTATTATAATTTCAGGAATAATAAAGTAAAGTAAAATAAACTAGAGCGCAAACTAACTTTCAATCTACTCCCGTAATCTCATTTTCAAGAAAATGAAAGAGGAAGTAATCAAATTCATCCAAATTAAGTTACGTGAGTACGTAGAAAAACAAGATATAAAATATAAAACTCAATTAACACGTGTTCGCTTATAACAAATAGAAACAAGAAACCGTTTAAACAAGGTTTCTTATAGCATTACTGATGTTCGCATTTCCATGAAAGTGAAGTCTTGTAGAACACGGTGAGAAGCTTAGGATGGTTTTAGTATATAACATTTCAACTTGGAGATAATTATAATTATAGTGGTCATACAATTTATTAAATTTAAACTTAGGTACTTTACTTGGTATTAAATGTAATTTAATGACACCACCTTTTGTGAATAAATTGCAGTACCTACCCATCAATGAAAGATTAAATTTCATAAGAATTTCTTTACAGAGCCATATCCTTGTAGCACATCCTTTATAGATATCAATAACTTCCCTACAGCTACCATTACAAAGCATTCAGCGCCTGTATCAAGTTGTTTTTATTTATTTATTTGCAAAATTCGGTATATCTTTTATGTGAAGGTGGACGAATACCTTCACATTAAAGATATCTCTATATACACTTGCCGACGACACCACCCTTTTAATTAAATCGCCTACCCTCCCGGAAGTAGCAGAAAAAAACAAATTAGTATTTGATCAATTTTGCTCTTGGTACTAATTCAACAACTTAAAAATAATAATCAGGATAAAAGGAATATCATTTCCGCCACACAAAGGAGCCCTTTTTGACAATCACATATCTATAAGCGAATGCAACATACATGAAACACTACAATAATAATTTATTATACCCTACGCGTTTAAAATGAAAATTTAAATAACGAGCTTATTATTATTAATGAATTAATGATATTCAGATCCTTTATATTTTTGTATTGTTGTCCGTCCTTGCGTATGTGAGATATCGCGACCAATCTTTTCAAAATTTGGTATACGGGTTCTTTGCTATGAATTTTCAGGTTTCAATTGTTATTTATGCACAAATTTCGTGGGAAAAAGCTCCAAACGCACTGGATCTGTAGATATGGTCACGTTTCTTGGTCACCCAGTCCCCGGCTGTTTTGGGCTGTGGGAATGGTTGAAAGGCGATCTGCTAAGAACAAGTACACGCAAGAGCCGGTTTGATGGTTCCCATTATGAATAGTGCAGCCCAAGATGACCTCAGAGCTACACGTGGTGTTAGCAAAAGGAGTCAAAACTGCATTGAAGTTGATGGTGGAATTATTATACAACGCAAAACAAATTTGATCACGTAATGAATTGATCACATTGTTAGTTGACGATATAGTTAACTATGCTTTTATAAAACCGGCCGAAAATGTATAACCTATATTATAAAAGTATTTTAAAAGAATAAATCACAACACCCTCATGACTATGAGTAATAATAAAAATAATAATACACTTTCATAAAATAATTCGTTTCTCGATTATTTAACTAAGTGCTCTTGCGTGTTTGGCAGATGGGGTGGTTTTCCTGTTAAGGGGCTGCAACTCGAAAGTCAGTTTATACATATTTAGTAAGCTCCTAAATCGAATGATGGCTCACCGTCATAAATTGACCCGTTCTTCAATTCCTTATTATAGTTACTTCTTGCCTGTTTGGCACAAGGGCTGGTTTTCCTGCTAAGGGGTTGTAACTCGAAAGTCACTTTATACATATTTCGACAGCTCCTAAATCGGAGGATAACCTACCGTCATAAAATTATTCGTTTCTCGATTATTTAACATACCTAGTTCCCTCTTGCGTGTTTGGCACAAGGGGTGGTTTTACTGCTAGGGGGCTGCACTTCGAAAGTCAGTTTATACATATGTCGGAAGCTCCTAAATCGGAGGTTAATATACCGTCATAAAAAGATTCGTTTCTCGATTATTTAACATAGTTCCCTCTTGTGTGTTTGGTACAATGGATGGTTTCCTGCTAAAGGGTTGCAACTTGGAAATCAAGTGTTTCATATTTCTGCATCCTATAAATGCTGGAACTACACGCATTAAAGATATTATAGATTTAATGGTATTTTCTATGAGTTACCTCTTCGGCGGAACTAGTTTTGGGGTTGTTTTAAGGTAAGGGGTGGAGCTCGAAAATCGAAACTACACTAGTTTAAGAGCTCCTAATTATGCGCCTATGCGCGATCCTCCATTGCTGTTTTTAAGAGGTGGGGGGTTGAGTGAACGGTCGCTCAGCCCCCCGCCCCCATTTTCGAATTAAAATTCCTGCTGAGGGGGTCGAGTTCAACATTTTATTCTTACGGATTTTGAAAGCTTATAAATAGCTTCTAATTCAGACCTATATCATTGTTTTAATTCTCGCGTGATGGGGGGGGGGGGGGCACCTGAACGGAGGTCAATTTTTGAACTACTTACTGTTTATTAAAATATCCAATATTTCATCGGGAGATTTTGAATTGATCCCGACACCCCAATAATAAATTAGGGTATTACATATCAAAAATAGTAATGGTCTCAATTTCAAAGGACCACTAAAAATTCCCAAAATTAATTTTGATCTATTACAGAACTTGAGAAATGTAAAAAAAAATGTTATTTTGGATGGGGTTCTTGACTGTTGCACCTTATTGGTACACGATAGATAGCTATTGCTAATAGTACGAAGCCGTTTAAAATGAAATGCAGATTGGGTCTGTTGAGCAACCAAATGTATCAGTTTGTAAATATTTTGTATAATAATAATAATAATAATATTAAATTTATTTATGCTTTGTAAAAATACACACTCGTCAATCGTTGAAAATATTAACTAAGGAGTCATTATTTGCAGTGATGTCTATTGCGATACTGTCTATTTGTATTTTACAACAATGTTCTCAGGAATGTAAATTGAAATGATTGTAATCTGATTTTGTGAATTTAAAATATGAGAGGCGGACAGAAATGAAAGTAAAATCAATTACTTAAGCCTCCTCGCATTAATTTTGTTTTAATGTACGTATCTAAAACATGTTGGAAAGCGCAAATGACATTATATTGCCCGAAGTTTGCTAATGAATGCATTAGTGAAACATGAAGCAGCAATTAAGAAGCACTAATTATTTCCTGTGATAACGCCTATATATGAATTGTAAAGTTTAGGTATGGATTGTGATTATGACGAAAAACAATTGAAATTTATTAAAGGATTCTTAAAGGATCTAACGTTGTATACAAATCATTTACATCTAGTATGGAGAAAATTGCTCCTTTTGTATGCGTGTACATGCTCTCGCCTTTTGATATTTAGCTTTCGAGTACACTCTATGTCCAGTGGCAAAAACAACTTGTTACATAAAATACCATTACAATTTAATCTACTAATTTGATCATCGTTTTACGGTATTTACACTCGCAATGGAAAAATAATAGAATTCAACTTAGCTATGTTACTTTTACTACTATATATAAATGCAATAAATTACTTTTGCAAATCAGAACAGTTTATTCACTTCCAACAATATGAAGTACTTGGTAAGTTTTAATAACACTTTTTAAAATAGGCGATTGACACGAATCTTCCTCAGGTTTTAATAGCAACAGTTATCGCCGTATCATCAGCCCAGTCATTAGCTGCAAATGTAGACGTGTCCCAAGATACACTCGGAAATTATAATTTCAGATATTACATACCCGGAATTTCGAGAGTAGAGCAAAGAGATAGTAATGGGAACGTCGAAGGAGCTTTCTCGTATATTGATGATCATGGTATTGTCAGATTTACTCAATTCACATCAGGTGTTCATGGATACAATGCGATTGGTACTGATATCCCTGTTCCTGTGCAAGACACACCGGAAGTTGCACATGCTAAAGCTGAACATTTAGCTAAACTTCACTATGCTTATCTAACTTTACCACCAGAACCAGAAATTATTTTTTAAATCTTTGCTTTAGATAATTTATTGTTTGTAAATTATTAGTTTTTGTAAATTTGTTATGTAGAAGTTGGATAAAAAATTTGTATTAATTTTTTTATTTATAAAAGTGTTTTTCCACTACTAGCTGTGAAGTTGACAATTATTGCGTATCCTAGACAACTGAGAAGTTTAATTTCTCTACCTAGTGGTCAATAATCTATTATATTATTTACCTAGGTTAATAATGGGAATTTGCATTCCTGTGCTACCTACTTGATTTTTACAAGAAATTTTTTTATTTTTAATTTGTGTCTTAAATTTGACTAGTAGTGGAAAAAATTGTATATACACCACGGTGGTGAAGCCATTTATAGACCTCCCACCTTATTCCGCTCGGGGCAAAGCCCCTCGCGAAATAATCTTGGTGCTCGGTCAATAATAACAGTCTTCACCACCTTGGTGTATAATATACTATTATTGTAGTCATTTGAATATACGTCACAATGGTGGCTTGATTTTTTGACAATTGCTTATAACCAAGCCCAGTACTGAAAGGCACACTTTAACAGTCTCTAATGTACACCGTATCTAATTATAGTTATGGATAATTAAAAATTACTAAAAACAAATCTGTACAAAATTTTTACATTGATCTTCTGAGAAAACTTCAAACCTTTACAGCCTTCCATACGTCACAAGCTGTTTTTTGTTGTATCCGAGGTAGCTATACACACATACCGTTTTTCCTCAAGGCAAAACTGCGCAGTCTGAGTCTTGAGGATTTCCTTTAAATGAGGCTGCCCCACACACGGACTGACATTTAACGTCAGTTCCTGACTCGTAGAGCAATGGCATCTACCGACGATGATGCTTTGGCGCCTTGGCGGTAATCAGTTTGCTTATAAATATATAAATATTCAATTGAATGTCGTAATGTTGAACTTTAATAATATATGAATAGCATATACCTAACTTTGTTGGAACAGGAAAACCAGAAGATATAAGTAGGTACGGTATCACTTTTAATTTCCAATTTTTCTTCATGTTATACACTAAGTAAAATTTTAAAAAACAACATGTAGGTACAGATGTGGATTTTTTTAATCTACCAAAAAGTTAAGTACCTAGCCTTTTTGTCTAAAATAATTAGGGAAGCAAATAACTGAATATTAAGATTTTTATACATTGGAATCCTTAATTCTACACCCTGCATTACATACATTTAAGTAAGCACTCTGTGCGTTAAACCTTACGCCGTTTCGAGTTTGGCCTGTACACGCAGGTCTGTGCAGTTTCGTATTTTCGAATAGGATTTTGTGGACTGTATAGTTCACCGGCGGCCTCAAGGTTTCCTTCATGGTAATCTAAATGGTAATCCTATTCCAAATAGGCCAGTGCCCCCGTTCCATCTGATGGATTATTTTGGTAAGTTTTGTTTGAGTATTCCAGGAATACACTTTCGGAATATTGCCTCTCATGTAGACTGAAGAGATATTGGTATCGAAATCAAAACACATAACGTAAATTCGACAATCAACATCACCGAAAGTAATTGGGTCAAGACTCTCTAGACTTCAGGTAAAAACTACAAAACAATAATTTTCGGAAAATAAAAACTAATGTCGAAGGTACGCACTTTATACAATTGAAATTTTTTTCTGGTTTGGTCTTGCCTTGATTTCTCTCTATGAAGGTACTGTTGAAACGACAACTGACTTCACTTCAGTTCGAATTACTAGACGTATAGCGAGGCTTGAGAATGGCAAGTGAGATTTTGCCAAAACGTTGCCGTTTCAATGGTGGCTCCATCAGGAATGAACCTAAAGAAAAATCAACGCGGGACCAAACCCGAAAGAATTTCAACTTTGTACTTATACAACACCCGTGGAAACCTACAAACCAATAGATACGTACTTTGTGTAATATATACAGTGTGTTCCATATTCGACATATTAATATTGCTGTGACTGTCATTCAATTAGCAAAGTTTCGCATACTTTTATAGCAGTTCCAAATCACATTTGTATTTTGTTCTACCTCTTACAGTTTTTGAAAGATTTGAGAAGACCAAAAATGACAAATTTCGATTCGTTTTAATAACCCCGTAAGTATTAATTTGGCATGTTTTAAACTAAGCCATCTTTTTGAAAAGAACTTATTTATACTAATTTTAATTGTCAGCTCCACAACCACTTCTGTTTTCTTAGATTATTCACGATTATGATTGCTCTTGTAGTCCAATTTTCTCACATTGGATTAAAGAAAGTTGAGAACTAATACCACAGAAAATGTTACACAACTATGTCAAGTATTTTGTATTGAGATCTCTGTGATGCGTTGTACATTTCACCACCCTGTATATGAATTTAAGCGAAGGTTTACATCATATTTACGGAAATCATGGGAAAACGTTTATAGATACTTACATTTAAACAATATTAGACTTAGGAGTTGTGCAATGCTCAGAACTTAACAAGAAAATGTTCTTAACATCTAATGATTCTTTGTCGAGGATTAACTTAATCTAAATTGTTGCCAATTTGGCTTTAAAAAAAGCACAACTTGTTTATTCCAGATTAGTTTTGACTAAGTAATAATAATAATTGTTAGATAATGCTATATAAGTGCTTATATTTCATCTAGAATTTATATCGACAGTAAACTGAAATGACGTAAATTTACAAAATACATAAATTGTCCAGAAAGTACATTGAACTGTATTTCTTCAAAGATGGCATCCTGCCAAGGATAATTTCAGACTAGACGACTCTAAGTGTAATCTAGATAACCTTATTTATGCAAATTTATTATTTTTATAGTCTTATATAATATAACCTATTATCGTCTAGCTAGTAGTATTAGCAGACATATTTTAAAGTTTAAAGACACAGAACGTAACAGTTGAAATTATTGATTTAACATAACAAATATTTAAACTATTTAGTAAACTTTAGGGAAATAACAAAGCAAGGTCCTTCGAGGATTAGTTGACTTATTTTATTGATTACAAGTACATAGGGTAGGTCTATTCACTTTGGCGCGTAAAAACAGTATGCATTTAATAAGGAATAAAAGATTAATTTAAAGTTACAAAACAAATTTGAATTCGAAAGCATTATGACAGTCACATACGAAATAACGAAAACAACCGATCACGATATTTTTGCTTAAGATATGAAAGATTAGATGGTGATAAATCAATATGTAAACAAGTGCTGTTATTTCGCGAAGTAACATCGAAAATCAGAATTTCTGATGTAAGAATTGCTAAGCACATTCGTTTTATACACTGTACTGGCATTTAAAGGAATTTCTAATTCTTATGAATTTATTGTACCTACCTAGTGTATAACCGTAACAAACTCTGTAAATTCTAATCTTTGACGCCTATTTTGATGAACTTTATTGAAGTGATATTAAAAAATTAAGAGTACATCAAGTATACGAATCGGTTCATTGAATATAAACCATTGAGTTGGCAGAAGCCAGAAGGTGATCTTTTACCCTATTCGAGCATTTCAGTAGATATAACTTTGGCTTATTTGAAAATATGCAGATCGGTTAAGGTTCAACGAAATCTTTGACATTTACATATTGTAGCCACTTTTGAACTTTTCTATTAAACTCACTTATTTGATTTAAGTGTTTTTATATTTTCAGGTAGGTGGAATTGTCCACATCTATTGTAGAAGCGTGGAAGTGTATGTGTGTGGTTTCACACTGGATGGTCAATTCACAATTCTGGATTTAGTACCTACAGCTATACTCCTTTTCAGCCAGTGAACTCTTTATATTAGAGTTCACTGTTTTCAGCGTAATAATTTTATTGTAATACTGCGTTGGTATCATTGAATATCAAATAGGTTGGTATTAAGGTGACACACTCTTTTAGTAACTTTTGTTTTTTTTGTCCCACTGGTTTGTTCATTACTCATTAGTTTTAAGTTGTTTATTGCAGATTATCCAGTTACTTCGTGGGATCATTATTGATTATATAACACGAAGTATATAATCAATGGTGGGATTCACACTTGTGCAGTTCATCCCTGCAATTTTCACCCTGCAAGAAATCGCAGTAATATTTGCGTTTACAATACCCATAAACGTAGGGGATTTTGACCCTGCAATCTCTTGCACAGTTTAGAACAAGTTCTAATTTAAAGGGATTTTTGTAGGGGATTCTGGTAACTTTCTAGGGTTATTTCTTATACCAACGGGTTTTTTTCTGTAGTGATAAGTTTGTTGCGTACAACGTTGAAATAGTACATCTCGCTCATCGTCGATGAGCGAGATGTACTATTTAGTCATCGTAAAACAAATTCAAAGTGAAAGATTTTGTGGGCAGCTCATAAAATAAGACATGACAGCACGAACTTGAATTTTATGTGGCCAAAGGTACAGCTATTTTAGGCCTATCTGCTTGTCAAATTGTAAGACTGCATAAAATTAAAGCATAACAATCAATAGTCCAGTCAAGATGTACATCCGTGCTTGCAAAAGCTCCGGTCGTTCTGAATTTTTTATATGTTATTAGGACCTAAACCAATATAATAAAACTAGATTCGCAATTTCGAAAGTGCTGTGCGAGCGGCGGTGTACTCAAAAAACCATGAAATTTTCGGATCTTTTTCAGTTTTTGCTTAATATCTCAGTGAAGGAAGGATCTGACCGGTATAGTTATTCTACATACTTCTAAAGTAAACTAAATTTGCTACAATTTGAGACTAGGGTGATCTCTATACAGCCATTGGTTCCCAAGATACAGTTCGTCGAATATAGGCATTTTTTTCCAAGAAGTGAAATTTTTGTCGAAAAGTGAAATTTTTGTCTAATATTTTGTGAAATATCTTCTAAAATATGCATCCCATGCAAAATATTATAACAAATAAAGTTGTAGTAAATTTAATTAGCTTTCATTTGAGACCAGACTGGTACGTGTAGACCCAGTGGTTCTCTCAAAAACGGCAGATAACCAAAAACAGTCGTAAGTGGATTTTGGAGAGAAATGTAAATAAACTGTTCTCACGCCTTTACATGGTTTTATTAACAGTTACAATTTACTTATTTTTGTTTTATTAAAAAATTCATTTGAGGCCTGATGGATAGACTATACAATTCATAATTTTACCTTTTTTCTGTTACAGAAACAATTGGGAACATTCCTCGTGGATCGTAAAGATCTGCTAATCTTGCAAGGGAGGCTATTTTAGTACGTGTAGGTAGTAGAACCAGTCTTAATCGTTCATATGGGTGTGATAACGACAGACAGGTGACAGAGAGAGCTCCTCGCAGGGATTCTCGCCGCAAAGAAAATTGTGTTTTCCTCAGTGTTTTGCGAAATGTCTATCGGTCCGGGTGTGTGTTTCGTGTGTGGTGAGGACCTCGACACAGGTCTTGTTGTGATCATCAAAGAACAAGGAATTCGAACACTAATTGAAGTGAGTCAAAAACGTGGCCTCAGAGAAAATAAAAATTTCCTCCAAAATTGCGACCAAGTCAGCGTTCATGATGCATGCAGGAAGAGAAGCTGTGTCTAACGTTGAAGCCTTAGTTCATCGAGGAGGGGATTCTGGTTCCCAACCGAAGACTTCATCGACAAGATTATCAAGTAAACTGGCTCCTACCTTGAGAGGGATTTGCTTTTTGTGTGGTGACGCCATCACTGAAGAATTTCTCCAGCAACAATGCAAACTGCCCTTGGCAAGAAGGAATGTGATCCATACGGTTGAGAAGTTGGGCATGAAGCAAACTGTTTTAGATGTAGCTAAACGCCGAGGTGACGATTGACGCCATTGACGACCTGGTTACTACAGACGGGACGTACCACAGATTGTACTACAGGCTAATTAAATAAATAAATCCAAACGTCTCTCAACCTCCCCTTCAAAATTCTTTAATGAATACTATGACGATGAATGATACAATAGTGTATGTAGGTATTCTTGCGACATGTTTCGGGATAACTTATCCCATTATCAAGCGTGAATCGAAATCGTGATTCTTAACACATATTTGAAATTTGATGAGGGTGAAAGCTACAATAAGCAATAACGTTAATAAATCTAAAATTACAAGTAAAACTAACTCACCTAAGAGTGTATGAAGGGGTTACATAAAATTGAAAATTATTTTTACATTAACATCCCCCCGAACTAGGGAGCGGTTTAGATGTTAATGTAAAAATAATTTTCAATTTTATGTAACCCCTTCATACACTCTTAGGTGAGTTAGTTTTACTTGTAATTTTAGATTTATTAACGTTATTGCTTATTGTAGCTTTCACCCTCATCAAATTTCAAATATGTGTTAAGAATCACGATTTCGATTCACGCTTGATAATGGGATAAGTTATCCCGAAACATGTCGCAAGAATACCTACATACACTATTGTATCATTCATCGTCATAGTATTCATTAAAGAATTTTGAAGGGGAGGTTGAGAGTCGTTTGGATTTATTCACTTCGACCCCTTTGTGTGCACAGCGAACGCCTTCATGATGTTAGGCTAATTAAATTTACTACAACTTCATTTCGTATAATATTTGGCGTGGGATGCGTATTTTAGAAGATATTCCACAAAATATTAGACCAAAATTTCACTTTTTGGAAAAAAATGCCTATTTTCGACGAACTGTATCTGGATGTATAGAGGTCGCCCTAGTCTCAAATTGTAGAAAATTTAGTTTACTTTAAAAGTATGTAGAATGACTATACCGGTCAGACCCTTCCTTCGCTGAGATATTGAGCAAAAACTGAAAAAGTCCGAAAATTTCATGGTTTTTTGGGTACGCCACACAGCACTTTGGAAATTGAAAATCTGGTTTTTTATTTCAGAACGACCGGACCTTTTGTAAGCAACTCCCTTTTCATGTTTAACTTTACTGGACAGTACATTAGTTTAAAGACTGTTTTGAGGGGATAGAAGTTGTTTTAAACATACAAAGTATAAAATATTAATTAATGAAAATGCTGCTCCAGAAAGCTTAATACTAGGAGTTTCTGCCCTGAGCACAACACGATTGATGTCACTCTGTATAGTAGGTACTCTGACTTTGCATGATAAGGGCAATTGTACCGCTTATTGCAATTGCTAGATGGAGTAAGGCTTTACGGTTTAGATGGTTTGAAATGATAAATTTTAATATCGCTTCGAAGTGGCTTCCATTCAGAAAAGGTTAATAATCTTCACTTCACTTCATCGTTGGAGTTTTCATCGTTATATCTTTCATTGCATTTAATAATGTAGCTTGAAAGTATTACTATAGTAGATACGTTAATTTATCTCAGAATTGAAATGGTTTGCTAGCTTTCATTTCTTTTTTCACGCAAAGCATCACGCGGTATAACAATTTATTCGAGAATCCGCGAATAACGTAAATGAAAGGATCCAAACCTTAACAAAATTTTACTTTTTCATGCGATTTTACCGGAAGTTCTTTAATCTTAAACATACGTATTTAACTTTAAAAGATCAAATAAAACTTCATTACAAAAATGTAAAACTTGCTCAAAAAATGTAGCTCCAAAACTTTTAATAACGTTGAACTTTGGCAAAAGTTATCTGACGCGTTTCTCCCTATTTGCAATAAACTGAGTAATTAAAAATCTGCATTAGCTTAATGAAAGAAAAGATATGATGTGGTCGGATTAACGTACTGTGGGCGGATAACAGATAATTATTCGTTCTAAATTATTCATGAATATATGAAAGTACTTTTCAAGCTGTAGGTGGGCTGGAAAATATTTTCATACAAAAACCTCAAAAACAGAAATAAAATTTGATGTTTTTAAAATCAGTATGCAGGGCATTACGTGGAAAACACAGGCATAGATAAACATAAAAGGTTTTGATCATTATATTTACTGTTCGTCGTAAACTTTATGACTGCTTTTATTAAAGGCATTACAACTTTTCCATTGTGAAAATTTATTGAACAAGTGAGAGACGCATCAGTTTGGATTTTACAAATTGCTTATTTACATTCACATGTAGCCTAGGTATCTCTTTGAAACTTATATAGCTTACGATTGCAGTTGAAACATTTAAAGATATTTATTCCCTCGTTTTGCTATTTACCAATGTGTATGAATTAAAGTATGTTGTAAGTTGAGGATTTCTTCAAAAAGGTAAGAAACCAACAAAGAACTTCTTATTTATTATTAACAATTTAGGTACTTGTAATATCATTTTTCTTCAAGTTCAAACGTTAAAATATCAAGTCATTGTTCGAGTAATATAGGGACCAAAGTTTGACATTTTCGCCTGAGCAGATTTTACTTTTCCTTTTCCTGTCTCCGGAAGGAAAAGTGTTCTGGATTTCTGGATTTCGATGGGAGGGTGGGAAATCCCACACGCACCTAGGCCACTTATTCGGGCCCTTTGTGCTGCCTCCCTGATTAGAGTCGTTCGACCCCGCAACGTCACTCAAGCCATCCCACACGTGAGATAAACCTGAGGATGCTGGACGGGGAAGCGGCTCTAATCTTAGCCATGTCCGGCCAGGATTCTCCCAACATGGATCGTCTTAATTTGACAAGTACGGGACATTCACACAGTATGTGTTGCGCCGTCTCGTCGTCTGTGTGGCATCCTCTACAGGATGGTGAGTCTACCAAGCCCATGCGGTGCATGTGCTTGTTAAGTTTGCAGTGTCCAGAAAGTATGCCTACAAGTAACCGCAGGTTTCCTCTGGATAGCCCTGTACAGAAGCGCGCCAGGCTACGAGATGGTCCTCTGAAGGCCTCCCTCGCGTGGAGGCAGTCTACCATCAAGTTCCACCTAGCCCTGTGTTGGGCTTGGGTGTCTTGGGTTATTAAGTTGTTTGCAGTTGATGCTGTAAGTGGAAGAGCCGGCTCTGGACCATAAAACGGTAGTTTTGACGCCAGTCTGGCTAACTTATCGGCTTTTTCATTGCCCATTATTCCAGCATGCCCTTTAACCCATACAAGCTCAAGGGTATTGCTGTTTGTTACTTCCTCTAGTACCTGGTGACACTCGGAAACCAGCCTAGAGGTGACTTTGTATTGATCTAGTGCCTGCAGAGCAGCTCTGCTGTCACTGGAGATTCTGATGATTTTATTCTTTATGCTGCGTATAAGAATAGTTTTTGCACTTATCGTTATGCCTGCTAGTTCTGCCTGAAAGACAGTTGATATTTTGCCTAGTGGTTGGCTGATATGGAAGTTCAGTTCTTGGGAATAGATACCTGTGCCTGTTCCTTCCATTGTTTTAGATCCATCCGTGAAGATGGATATGTCTGGTTGTGATGCCACTTCCACATCAAGGAAGATGTGGTAGTTTTTCCCTAGTATGAATCGAGGGATGAGTGAGTCAGATCGTCCTTCTAGAATAGGTAGTCGCTTGACTGCCTCGCCCAGAATTCGAGAGTGACCCACCTCAGTGCCTTTCCTGTTCAACAACCCTTTATTTCTCAGACGCAAGGCTGCCAGTGTGGCCTGCTCTCTCACGTGGAGATCCAGTGGAGGCAGACCCAGGATAGCTTCCATGACGGCTGTAGGGGTTGTTCGTATTGCGCCCGTGCACGCAAGGCACGCTAGTCTTTGCACATGGTTTAACAGTGCTTTGGTTGTGGATAGTCTGGTTCTCGGCTACCAGACAATTGCTCCATAACAGAACATGGGTCTTATCACGGCGGTGTACAACCACAGGATAGCCTTTGGGGATGGGCCCCAAAGTCTTCCGATTGCGCGGCGACATTGCCAGAAAAAGTGTTATGGAAACACAAGAATTTAATTTCCATTTATTCAAAAAATCGTTGACGATGCTATTAGATTTTCCTGCAACTGTTTCCGTTGCCACAGTTTCGTCTAAATGTAATATTCGGGTAGCATTCTCTTTTTTTTGTTCCGAATAGACTCTTCTATGTTAGTTTAGTCAATTTAGACTTAAATTTGGCTCAAAACGGAAATAATTATTAGAAAGTTAATTCCTTCTGAAATATCTACGTTCTTTAGTTTGTGTAATTCCATCCAACACCGTGACAATTGCTCAAGACCATTTCTTGTCGAATGATCAGAACAAAATTTGTTTTTTGAAGCTCCTTAGCACAGAATTTAAGAAAGGAAGATTCCCCGTTTTGCGGATACTTAGTGAAGCGGATGTTTTGGTTGTTGAAACGGCGAAAATAGAATCGGAGTCAGGACCACCAGCTGTTGTAGTACGCAACCCCAATGTGCCGCATACATGTTAGTTCCGGGAAATTCTGTTGCTGCAGCAGAGAATTACACGAAGGCCTTGGTAATATGACAAAACACCTACAACCCCTGCTTTGTGCAGAAGAGTTCCAGTTTGAGGCTTCTTCAAGCTACAAAATGACCGTGAACTGCAGAAAGTTGTGGAAATATTTAACGACCCAAACGCGTCACAGGATTATGTTGCAGCTGCAGGAGAGCAATTCATCGTCCATTTGTACGGAAGTAAACGTTGTGAGGGACTTGAAAAAACCAGATACAAAGAATATGTCTAGACAGTTGCTAAAAAACCTCCCAACTACATCGTGGATCTTGCGAACATTTCTCCTACTTCAGCTGCGTCCGCCACCATGATCTGCGAGTACATAACCAAATCCAGGCGTGGAAGCTAAATATTGGGGCTGGCTCCCGAAGTTGTGAATGTAAACGAAGTGGGCTGACATACATCACTATGTGCAGCGAAAGACCTGCTTCATTCGGAATATTCCTGATGCCGAGGAGAAAGGCGAATTCGAAGGCAACTGTGACACCGAGGATCATGTCGAAGCCAAACGTACCAACGCCACCACCAAAGAAGATTATGCAAAACGAAGACGTGTTTAATGGAAGACACAAATTTGTCAGATATATTGAAAACTAAATGTTTCTGAATTACGTGTTCGTTTTTTTAAAATGATTCTGTTTTTGTATGTTTTAATGTTGTTGATCAACTCTCTATTTTTAATTTTTTATTATAGTAATGAGTTCTTCTTCCAAAACAGAAACATGTGACACCAACAGCATCTCCCTATGCTCAGTTATATCTTTTTTTAAAAAAATTCAAGATGGCGATCGTTTATTCAAAATTTAAAGGTTTTCTCCATGCACGATTTTTTGGGATTTTTCTGGAGAAATACATGGGGATTTATAAAGAACGTATTGCAGAAGGAATCAATTTTCTAATAATTATTTCCGTCTCCAATCTTATTTTGCCTATAGTATGTATCCTTCTACCACGGAAGTTGACCTCCAATCACCGTGGCGCTTCAACGAGTCGATACTTCCTCCACCATCGATCAGGAATGTAGTTGAAGTATGCCCTAACAGTGACCCGTATAGTCTTGAACATTGCTTAATTTTAGAAATTTGGCGACTTTTCCGAGTAGGTACATCACTGATATTATGAATCGTAACTTTGAATATTGACATTAGTCCAGTCATTTTAAACATGAACATTGCAAAAAATCCTATATTAGGTTTGACTTTTTTATGTTGTTAGGTTCAGTCCCAGTAGTAAATACTCAATTTTGCAACTTCGAAAAACTTGTGGAAACTGGGGGGGGCGCCAAAAACCGCGATTTTTTCGGACTTTTTTCAGTTTTAGCCTCGTAGCTCAAAAACTACGAATTATTGTGCAAAGAATACGATTATATTCTTTAAACTAGACTAAATTTGCTACAATTTGAGCCTAACCGGAAGTCTGTAAGTATAATAGTTTCCGAGATACAGCTCTTCAAAAATAGGCAATTTTTCCCAAAATCTTTTTTCAACGTATCATCCATGTTTCGAGCCAGATATTGCCATAACGACGTGCCCTACGACTCTTGTCACGGAGAAAAAAATTGTAGGACATTTTATCACCTTTTATTTAAGCATAGATGAATTCCTGTGGGCCTAACAGTTCTCGAGAAAAAGACGGAAAACCGGAAAACAGTGAAATCCTCCACATAGATGTAATAGCATTAGTATGATTAGAAGACATTTTCTGATTATTCTTATTTAGCCTAGCGAACGAACGCTCAAAAAGGGCTTGTAGACAGACTTTTGATCCTAATGATTTGATTTCTAAGATGTGTTTGGAGGTGTTTGGTGATAATTATACGAAAAGTCCCCAGCCCTACCGTATGAGCTAACTCCGTAGCGTAACAAAATTTGCGGATTTGTTAAGTTTTCCCTTTGTATCTCTTGAACAGGCGATCGTAGTGGGAAATGGCCAATTATAAAATAAAAGCTGCCTTGAGAAAATACTTTTGTTCTTTTCGTCAAACATTAACCTTATCATAAATGTATTAAGAAAAGACTATGAGACCATTAAACATGGTGGCGCATAAGACTGAAATTGTTTGGCTAAGGATGCAGGTAATCTGTATTTAATACTCACATATCAGATTTAGCTCCAAACCTTCCACAAAATTACTTGTTCTCTAGTGCCCTCTATTCCATCTTGAACTCAACGTTTTTTTTTAAATAACTATAACACCTAATCTATTTAAGATAAAATATTAAACGGTATATGTATTTTATAGGAAATTTTATGGTCTACAACTTTTATTTCAGCAGTTTTTGCTATAAACCCAATACTTTAGGAGCTAGGACACAATATTTGCCGAAAAACGTCGTGTAAAAGCGATTTTCAAAAATAATGTCAATTCTTGACAGCGAATATCTCTTCAACGGATAGAGATAGAGCAAAAACGCATAGAAGCAAACTTGTAGAAAATTTAATCAGATTTTTTTAATAATTGGACATTTCCCACTACGATGGCCTGTTCAAGAGATGTAAACGGAAAACCAAACAAATCCGCACATTTTGTTACGCTACTTTTCGTATAATCATCACCAAACACATCCCAGAAATAAAATCTTTAGGATCAAAAAGTCTGTCTACAAGCCCTTTTTGAGCGTTAGTTCGCTAGGCTAAATAAGAATAATCAGAAAATGTCTTCTAATCATATTAATGCTATTACATATATGTGGAGTCGTAGCGATTTCACTGTTTTCCGGTTTTCCGTCTTTTTCTCGAGAACTGTTAGGCCTACAGGAATGCATCTATGCTTAAATAAAAGGTGATAAAATGCCCTACAATTTTTTCCTCCATGACAATGATCGTAGGGCACGTCGTTGTGGCAATATCTGGCTCGAATCATGGATGATACGCTAAAAACAGATTTAGGGAAGATGCCTATTTTTGAAGAGCTGTATCTCGGAAACTATTATACTTACAGACTTCCGGTTAGGCTCAAATGGTAGAAAATTTAGTCCAGTTTAAAAAAGATAATCATATTCATTGCACTACAACTCATAGTTTTTGATCTACGAGGCTAAAACTGAAAAAAGTCCGAAAAAATCGCGGTTTTTGGTGCCCCCCCCCCAGTTTCCACAAGTTTTTCGAAGTTGCAAAATTGAGTATTTACTACTGGGACCGAACCTAACACCATGAAAAAAGCAAACGTAACATAGGATTTTTTGCAATGTTTGTATATTTTTGTGTTTAAATTGACTGTACTACATATTTATTCCATGGTTACAATTAATTTGGATTTGATCATGGAATAACGGAACTACATTGTTGAAGATTTCCATTTCTTTTTTCCTTTTGCATTTCATTAAAAACGCAAGAAGTACATTTTCCGAATAAATGTTCACATTCTTTTCATTACACCATTGAATTAAGTGTTGATACGCAACAATATACTTTTTACCGGATTTCGGCGGTCCGAGGCACGATACTGCTTTATAGGGCAAACAATATTTTTGTAAAATCGTTTAAATCCATTTTAAAGCTTTGAAAAAACGAATGTCACGATTCGTCCACAAAAATCATGTTGTTGGTTGCTAATGTGACATTAACTATTACAATTGCTTCTAGGCCTTAGGGCGCAAAAGGCACTATTTGCGCCAGCAAATTACAGCATAAATGATCTAATTTTGATACGATTTTACAATAAAATGTTTAACGTAAATTTGAGGAAGTTTGAAGAAAAAACAGCATGTTTCATTTGGAGGAGAAGTTACTTTTCATGCCTTATTGCCTTGGCGCGCCATGAAGGGTAATAAATACTTCTCTTTTTTCAAAAGAATATTTAAAATTCGCCGTCTGTAGTTTATCCTATATTTCCAATATCTTAACTCTTGGTGTTTACGACACAATAGACCTACACCTAATTTTGCATTATAATTATAAAGAAGTAGTAAGATAAAATCACAATCCTTTTAAAATGTTCTTAATGTAATTATCTTATCCTTACAAGTTAAATGATTTAAAAGTCTCCATGCAACAAACAATTGTTTTGAATAAAATCCAAACTTTCTCAATTTAATGTTTTAATTAAAGTAGTTAATGTAATAATAAGTTTTTGAAAGAAAAGTTTTGAATTCTACAGTTCAAGTTGTGAAACCCTATATTATTTACTTTAACCTAAACATTTACACGCACGTGAACGTATTATTAATTTCAACAGTACTATATTTTTGTAGTGGTGGCAGAACACGATTAGAAGTTTAAATAGGTATCTAATTAATTTCAATCCAATTTTAATAACAACCCTTCTACTTGAGCTTTAATTGATATTTAACGATGAAAGATTATATGCCTATGTAGGGTGGAAAGTTAGCAAATAAAGTCAGAATCTTACCAAAAACGTCACGTTTTATTTATTTTGAAATATTACTGTTCATTAAATGAGCTTGTGTGACTTCGAAGTAATATCTACAAACTGTACAATAAACAAATATTTAACAGCTTTTAACTACTGAACTCGTATCCATCAACTTTAATAACTTAAGGTTGTAAAAGAGGTTTTAAATAAATGTAAATACAAAGCAATTTTGGCTTATCGAGCTTACATCTTCAGATTTCAACACAGTATTCGTGAATGTTGATACATGCTTTAGTATTTAAATTAGAATTCAGCAATATGTACGCTCAATGAAAATACCGGAGGCCAACGATATACACGCTACGCACTGAATATAATATGATCCATTGAAAGGACGAGAAAGCTCTGAAAATGAGTTGTAATCCTATCTAAACAAGAGTTTCGAAAATACAATGGTAAGGAAATCTTTTACCTGTAATGAATGAGTAAATTGATCTTATTCATTCACTATTACTTCACATTCTTGATCATAGCAATAATTCTTAACCTTTAAGGTCCTTTGGTGTGGTATGTCCAGGTTTTTAGCTGTGTTTTCGCAGGTCATGAAGTAAATCATCACGTGCAACATCTTTCACAGTACTGCACTAAGATATGCGCAATTTATCAGCCTCTTTGTCCAGTGAATTTCACTCCCCTCCACCTTCATGCATTTATACCAGTTCTGACTCGAATCCTATCTTTGATATATTGTCAAAAGTTAGATATACTGCAGTGTTCGAAAGAAATGTCGTCAAATAACAGATGCTTGGAAAATCAAGGGGTTCGTCTTCACTTCTTGAAACACTGTAAAGGAAACTCAGAAAGTGGACGACGCCATCTCCGGCAAGAAGGGCATGTCGCTAGGTGATTTCCTTTTCTTCCAAACTGCATGTAGAATCCGGGGTAGCTACGGAAAGTCCCAAATAGTACGTGCTACAGAGAAAAACAATCCATGTACGATGATTGTAATAATGGCCCAAAATATCTAAGGGCTTAAGCTATACTTTGCGCAACAAGTTGCTGATCCGTTGGGCTCCCGTTTTTTAATATGATTTTACGTCCGAACGAACACGGCTAAACAGAGAAATAATTTTAAATCACTTACTCATAATTCATACAGCAAATCGCTCGACGTTGTTTTGAAAATAACTTATAATTGACGTGTGAATTGAATAATATTTGCAGTAAACTAGTCTACACTTCTACAGATGAACTAATTCATATATGTATAAGAGAATTTTTCCAAATGTGATTTGTCAATTTGTCTTTTAATTACGTTATTGGTTATTTTCATGTATACACGTTGGTAAACCAAATATACCCTATCAGGTCAGTGGGTAAACATGTTGCGTTTATGGTAAAAATGGTGGTTAGTTGATGCTATTCTATACTTAAATTTTCTGTAAGTAGTAGGTAAGAAAGAGGTGCTTTACAATCATTTTTACAAATAATTTCGGTTTGACTTTACAGATAATAAGGATACAAACTTTCGGCAAGGAAAAAATATAACATGTACCTAGACTTAATTCACGCTATGAAGTGGAAGAATGTTTTTTGTTATAATTTTGTATAGAAATTTTAGCTTAAAATTAGAGTACACGTTCGCCAAAGTGGAAGCTTTTAGTCCTTTATAATGAAAATTATAAAAGTAAAGTACTTCATAAAAGACTGTTCGATCATTGTTATTAATTATCTTTCGCAAGCAATGGCTTCTTCGTGTCTTTTAAGATGTTGGTTTTTTAATGTAAAACTAAATGGGGCTAAAACAGAGAACACAAAAGACATCAGGACAATTAAAACTGCCTTTTAATGCGGAATTATAAACAAGCAACATCTTTAAGATGTCATTTTCGAACGTTTTAAGATTATAAAAGCCTTTTTGGAATTAAATAAGTGGAATAAATTTGTTTATAAAGTAATAAGGTATATCTTAATTATGAAATATTTAAAGAGGCCAAAGCATTCGTGTTTTAAAGGTAATTAACAAATTCTCTTGTGTTTAATTACCACCTGAAGTTCTTTAACGTAATGTAAAAACATGTCAAAAAGAAAACCAATTTAACACCGAAATTTATTGAGGTTACATAATAGCATTTTTCTTAAACTAAGATACCTTCCGCAATATTCATCAATAATTTATTATTGGCTTAAAAATAGAGTTATGTCATTGTGTGTATTTTATAGTAGCATCAAAATATGTCAATCGCAGGCTATTCCAGAATTAATAATAATGCTCCAATGGGTTTCTCTTTTGTACGTAATCATAAAGATCCACCCACGCAACCACAGGCAAACATTTTTCAAATATGGTGGTTTTGGACTCAGGGGGACTCAAAACGTCGAGTCGAGATTCATCAAAACCTCGAGTTCGATTCTTTTTTCGATTACATTACTTTCCCTATGTGTATAGGTACCGGGAGTTCGTTCTCAAAGTCGAAGATAGGAATCTAACATGGTATTGAACGTTTTTGCTAATTGTTGCTCTCCTATTTAACTTAGAAAAAAGGCAATAGTATCAACAGAAAGAGAAAATGATTGCGATTCAAATAATACTACTAGCAAGACTAAAAGATTAATTCTTTTTAAAAGTATGACACTTTATAAATAATAGCATAGCATTCACCTTCGCTTTCTTTAAACAGGGTTATTCTAAATGATGGAGCCAATTTTAAAAATTCATATTTATTAAAGTACAAATTCAAAATCATCAATCTTTACACCAATGAAAAGAAGAAGTTTCAAAGTTTCTTTTAACCTATACAGGGTGTTTCAGACCACCCGTACCGCCCAAATATCTCGCGAAATACAAAACGCATTGAAAAAAGAAAAAATACGTCTAAAAAATTTTTTAGGACTCTATTGTTTGATAGTAATAAGGTGTGGGGGAGTGGGAGGGGGTTAATAAATCTCCCCTCTTCCCTTTTACAAAGCATTAATATGTTTGATTGTCACTTAACAAAACTGACATCAAATTAGCATACGTAATCGGAAAACTTCTTTCGGCGATTATAGTGCCATCTGTCACGAACTTCAAAAAATGTTTCAAACAAAAAGTTCCTATTTGTTAACGCAGAATTCAAATCTGCATAATAAACTGGGGGGTGCTATTTAAGATTACGAAGTTACCCCCCTCTCCACCCCCGGGGTGGGAGTGGGGGAATCCTATCACCATCAAACAATAGAGTTTAAAAAAATTTTTTAGACGTATTTTTTCTTTTTTTAATGCGTTTTGTATTTCGCGAGATATTTGGGCGGTACGGGTGGTCTAAAACACCCTGTATATGAGCGGGATTGGCACCTCGGAGTACGAGGCTTCCTCAGTATCTTATCGTCTTAGCGGTCAGTGAGTGACCGGTTAGGGGATTGAATCCCTACTGGGTTCGTTAGGAGGTATTATGGCGTGTTCTTTATTTTAGTTCGAAAAGGTCATAGGGCATAGGCTTCTTAGTAACGTTTTCATTTACATATTTCTATATAATACTTAAATGATTACAACAGTCTTTGTTACAACGTATGTTTTGTAGGGGTCACTTGTGACCGCGCCAGGAAACGGCGAGGATCGTTGAGTTGGACGGCGTTGGTAGATATGTCGTAGTATGTCACCACGGCTGCGGGTTCCACGGACGCGAAGGTAGTGCTTTCGTATCTTCTTCGGGGGTACCGAGGTGAGCTACGCGCTATATTTTGTCTCTATAGTCAGCAGACGGTGTACTCTTCGCTATAGTCAGCAGAAGAGTTGCCTTCTCGTAGTGTTGAGCATGCTTATATACCCGGCGTTATAACTTTAGTCCGTGTCGGATGTAACGGAAGTTACAAACATGTTGATAAACTTCTTCAGGTTCGTGGTTAAAATGTTCGATAATCTTGCTATCTTGGCAGTACGCTTGGACCTACCTTTTTCGTACTTTTCCTTCCCAGGCTAGCTCAGTTGGGGATGAAAAGGATTAAATATAAATTTGATAAAACTTTCTCAATTTACTCAGGTTCGATCTTATTAAAAATGCTATCATCGATTAATTTGGAAGACAGTGATTTCAGTTACATGCAACGCTTATTTATAATCACTCAAGTACATGTGATGGGGTCCTTAACCTTTCATTTAGCGTCAAACTTTATGAAAAATACGTTTTTACTTTCCTTACACTTAGGTAAGAATCATTGAAAAATTCCATAAAATCAAGAACAACATCAATTTATTACAAAGTTATTCAAAATGAAACAAAATGTACAACTCCTAAAAAATAAACTTAATTTCTACCTACACAAAAGATGAACTGGGTAAATTTTATCGCTTGCTAGCAAGGCGTTGACATCAAGATTAAAAAATGCTACTTTACATCCGCTTAGATTTCAATTTCGCTTATATTTTAATTTTAATCCGAACTCAATACTATAAATACTACGCATAAAATTCAGTTTTTCTTCACTATTAGTTCAAATCAATACGTAAATAAAACTTCGGTACAGTACCTTAATGTTTCTCTACCTTATTGCGATAACGTAGTCTTCTCGTAGTACCTTCCAACGGCCGCTCGATTCATGGGTCGCTTGACGATAAGTTGCCTTAAAATTCTTCTCCTCACTGGGGTCAAATTCACTTGGAAAAGTTAATATTTAACACAAAGCGGGTCTCTCATTCACAACTAAAACGCGACTACTCTTACGATAAAGCGATATTAAAACAACTAAGCGATACTAAAACGACTAAGCGAGCGTTTTACCCCTTGAGGATTTTCCCTGGTAAACTAACTTCGGAAGATCACCCTTATTTATTGAGGTAGCTCCGTTTGTCACGTTTCGATATTTCAATTCCACTACTTCGAGTTCATTAAGAGTTCACGCACATTCAATGCACCTTTGGTTCATATACGCCGATATAAAACTGTTTATTAAAACGTAATTTCGCTTCTAAATCACCTTAGTGACACTTTTAATCGCACTTAATGGTACCTTTTAGGTACCTTTCCGCTTTGTTCCGCAAAATCTCTTAATAAATTCAGAGTTCTGGTGCGAGTCTTTACTTGAGCACCTTCCGCTACTACAGTCTTATTATAACTAACTTGTCCACTAACACTAACACTCACTTCCCCGCTCCCTTCATATACACTTTTATAAGCTGTTATCTTATTCTGCACATTCCAGATAAGACACTTGTGCTTGTATACTATCCGTTCTGCTTCACTTTTCTAAATCTATCATTGAAAACTTACTCACTTTTCTAAAAACATTTTCTATATATACAAACTTGAAAAGTAAAAAGTAATTAATTTAATTTAATCAAAAATAACGCCCGTTACAGTACCCCCTCTTGTTTTTGAGACAACTGAACGGTTGAATCGAAAACAACATACTTAGAGTTTAGGTTTATACATCATATAACAAATTTAACACTATATACAAACATCCTCAGTGAAACTGAAAGTTTTCCAAATGGATACAAGGAAATTAAGGTAATATGTTTGGTTGGGTTAGACAGAGGTAGCTGCCTGTAAGTTTTCTGTACAATGGGTTTGTTCTGACCCACCATATCTTTTTAATTTTTCTTTCTTCTTTTTCTTTTCCTATATCTCTTCCCCTTCTTCTTTCTTTTTCGGTGTCTGGTTCCACATATTGTCATATTACGAGACTTATACATACGAGAACCGTTTTCCTTAAACTTCACATAATAATCTGCCTCTTCATGTATAAACTTCATTTTCTTCTCTTTGACTTCTATCGTGGCTTTCTTTTCGTACATCCAGTCAACTCCCAAAATAATGGGCGGATTAATTCCTTTTACTACGTAAAACCCGTGGTCGTGGTCGCTTTCACCCACTTCAATCCTCATGAGGACGTGTTTTGTCACTTTGGAGATTCTTCCATTCACTCCCTGTATTGTTAACCCCTTGGTGGGTAACATTATTGCATTTTTAGGTTCAAGTTGTTTATATAATTCTTCGGACATGAGGCTTATTTGACTCCCTGTATCTACTAAAAATTGTTGAGTCACCCCCTCCATCTTTCCTAAGACCATTGGTTGGTAAGTGTTCTCTTCTTCTTCGCTGTTATCACCAATTCCTTCGATATCGGACTCTTCTGTAATACTTGCGGTTTCTTCTTGAGCCTGTACCTGATTTTCTTCTAATTTTTGTGTGGTTTTGCATTGGTTATAAAATACTTTGACGAAATTAATTAATTGTTGTTGCTCCCGCTGTTGCCGCTGGACAAGTGGAGCTCCTCGTCCAGTCGAATCTAGTTTTCCGCCTCGCTGTCTGGCCGACGTTCTTCAGCCTCTTCATTTCGTCGACGATCTTCGTAATATCTTCCGGGTGGTCCATAGTGGCCTCCCCTTCCTCTTCTGTAATTCACGTGGTTCGCATTCCTTCTGTCATTATGTTGGTAATTATTTCGGTTTTGACTGTTTCGCTGGTCGCGGCCTTGCGATTCTTGTCTTGATGAATCTCTTCGCCAATCTCGGTTGGTCTCTTGTATTTTTTCGAGAATTTCTGTTAAATTCTTGATGGTTTTGGCCTGGGCAGCATACAGTACCATTTGCACGTCTCTTGGGAAATGACCCACTAGTGCTTCTATCAACTGGTCTTCGTTTATTCTCGGTTCTAGGTGTGCGGTCTTCGAGACCCAGTACCATACGTGGTCTGTATAGGTACCATTTCTTGCCTCATACAGCCTTGGTGTGTTCAGTCGATGTCTAATTTTATTCTGTTTTTCGGTTGACCAAAACTG
Organism: Pyrocoelia pectoralis; assembly: GCA_036250285.1. Classification (NCBI taxonomy): domain Eukaryota; kingdom Metazoa; phylum Arthropoda; class Insecta; order Coleoptera; family Lampyridae; genus Pyrocoelia; species Pyrocoelia pectoralis. The sequence continues at coordinate 18,306,352 of CM070078.1, forward strand.
TTGTAAAAATTTGTTCTTTAATTCTCTAAAGTCTCTCCATTGGCCTTGGTGCAGATCGGCCCATGCTTTCGCACAACCTTCTAAATAATCCTCCATGATGTTCATCTTTTGCTCTTCTTGTAAGTGCATATTCATCCAATAATTTTCTAATGACTTCACAAAATTCACGGGGTGCACACTTCTCGAACTTCCATCGAATTTCTTCGGTTTCTGTGCCCCTACTCCTTCGGTCTTGTAGATCACTGTGGTTGCATTGGTGTTGGCCGTCGTTTTCTCTTCCTTAATTTTCTCTTTGATCGTTTCGATCTCTTCTATATTTTTTTCTACTTTGTTGTCTATAACTTTCATCTTTTGTTCGACGATTCTTTCATTCCTAATAAATTTCTGATCCATTTTCTGGAATTCATAACTACTTGCTGCGTGAAGCCCACGTGTTGTTGGTTTAAATCTTCAATTTTCTTTTCTTGGATGTTAAATCTCCTTTCGCATTCTTGCCTTTGGCTTCTTATTTCGCTTCTCAATTGTTCCATATTTCTGTCTTGTCGTCTAATGATTTGTTCTTGCCCTGCTTTCATTTCTTCTTGTCCTGATTTCATATCTTCTTGTCCCGATTTTATTTCTTTTTTCATTTCTTCTTGTCCCTTTTGGATCGCTTGCATTATTTGGGCTAACATTGACATATCCATTTTTTGCGTTGGTGCTTCTTGAGCTGCCGTAATTTCTTGACTCTCTTCACTAAAGATAATATCCTCACTGTCTTGAACGTTGGCCATTCTACTCGTTTCAATTATTCGAGGAGCCTTCTTAAAACCGGATCGTAATTCCATAAAATAATTATTTAATATTTATTGGTTTCTGTTCTCTTTTCAAATATTTTTTTTTTTCTTTGTTTAATTTTTTCGTGTTACGCCACTGGTTAAATTTCTTTTTCTTAAAATTTGTTTTCAGATGAGCATGAGACTATTGGTTTCGGGGCGTTAATCGAGCCCTCCAGTTGCGGCGCCATTTGTAACGGAAGTTACAAATTTTTCTAGCTACGCCACTGGTTTAATTCAATTCAATACCCAGGAGCATGAGATTCTTGTTTACAGGGTGCTAATCGAGCCCTCCCGTTGGTGCGCCATTTGTAACGGAAGTTACAAACATGTTGATAAACTTCTTCAGGTTCGTGGTTAAAATGTTCGATAATCTTGCTATCTTGGCAGTACGCTTGGACCTACCTTTTTCGTACTTTTCCTTCCCAGGCTAGCTCAGTTGGGGATGAAAAGGATTAAATATAAATTTGATAAAACTTTCTCAATTTACTCAGGTTCGATCTTATTAAAAATGCTATCATCGATTAATTTGGAAGACAGTGATTTCAGTTACATGCAACGCTTATTTATAATCACTCAAGTACATGTGATGGGGTCCTTAACCTTTCATTTAGCGTCAAACTTTATGAAAAATACGTTTTTACTTTCCTTACACTTAGGTAAGAATCATTGAAAAATTCCATAAAATCAAGAACAACATCAATTTATTACAAAGTTATTCAAAATGAAACAAAATGTACAACTCCTAAAAAATAAACTTAATTTCTACCTACACAAAAGATGAACTGGGTAAATTTTATCGCTTGCTAGCAAGGCGTTGACATCAAGATTAAAAAATGCTACTTTACATCCGCTTAGATTTCAATTTCGCTTATATTTTAATTTTAATCCGAACTCAATACTATAAATACTACGCATAAAATTCAGTTTTTCTTCACTATTAGTTCAAATCAATACGTAAATAAAACTTCGGTACAGTACCTTAATGTTTCTCTACCTTATTGCGATAACGTAGTCTTCTCGTAGTACCTTCCAACGGCCGCTCGATTCATGGGTCGCTTGACGATAAGTTGCCTTAAAATTCTTCTCCTCACTGGGGTCAAATTCACTTGGAAAAGTTAATATTTAACACAAAGCGGGTCTCTCATTCACAACTAAAACGCGACTACTCTTACGATAAAGCGATATTAAAACAACTAAGCGATACTAAAACGACTAAGCGAGCGTTTTACCCCTTGAGGATTTTCCCTGGTAAACTAACTTCGGAAGATCACCCTTATTTATTGAGGTAGCTCCGTTTGTCACGTTTCGATATTTCAATTCCACTACTTCGAGTTCATTAAGAGTTCACGCACATTCAATGCACCTTTGGTTCATATACGCCGATATAAAACTGTTTATTAAAACGTAATTTCGCTTCTAAATCACCTTAGTGACACTTTTAATCGCACTTAATGGTACCTTTTAGGTACCTTTCCGCTTTGTTCCGCAAAATCTCTTAATAAATTCAGAGTTCTGGTGCGAGTCTTTACTTGAGCACCTTCCGCTACTACAGTCTTATTATAACTAACTTGTCCACTAACACTAACACTCACTTCCCCGCTCCCTTCATATACACTTTTATAAGCTGTTATCTTATTCTGCACATTCCAGATAAGACACTTGTGCTTGTATACTATCCGTTCTGCTTCACTTTTCTAAATCTATCATTGAAAACTTACTCACTTTTCTAAAAACATTTTCTATATATCCCTTAAGTACGGTCGTACCAGTTTCAGTACGTTGTCACGGCCGTGTCGTCTGTGGGACTACCTGATGATTTGTTTGTTTTTTTTTCAAAAAACTTAAAAATACTGTATCTAATGTTGCTACATACGCTCAATACATATCTTGCAATAGTCGAAATTATTTAGAAAACCCAAAATAACAGAATACCATTTTAGTAACACCATTTATTATACGACGGTAGTAAAAAAATAGGAAAAAGTCATATTTTTTAACTTATTAAGTTAAAACAAAACTAAATAAAATATGGCTATTATTTCAATTCTGGGGGGTTACATAAGCACTTATAGATAAAATAAAATTCAAAAAACAAAATAAATAAAACAAAAATTTTTGGTAAAATAGGTATTACAATAGCTAAAAGTAAAACATTCGTACTGACGTGTAGTCTGGCAGACGACGGACGATTTTCTAACTACAGTAACACGAGTACTATTCGACCCAAATCAGTTTTACTTCGGCAGTGTAATTTAGACGTCTTCGATTGAGAGTATACCGAGTAACAAGTTTCTAAAAAAATTAGTAATGAAAATATCTGTATTTAAATATTACGAGTAGTCTGAGAGACGACACGTCCGTACTTAAGGGATATACAAACTTGAAAAGTAAAAAGTAATTAATTTAATTTAATCAAAAATAACGCCCGTTACACGGAGTGGGAGGATATGCGCGTGAGAGCTGGATGTGCCTCACGTACCTCACGTTTTTCCTTTCCGGAACGCATTTTAATAAATTTTTCCAAAAAAAACACTTTCGAATTTCAAAAAAGCAATTTTATTATTAAGTAATCAGACGTAATATCATATAATGTAAGTCAGCTAATGCGTTCCAGAAAGGGGAAAAGTGACGCATTGGAAAGGTCGCCATTTTGTTATACCTTAATCGATTGTTTTCAAATTTGGGATTTGAATTTCCATTGTTAAGAGCTTTCCAACGATGTGCCACATGACCACCTTTTTCATTTAAATTTTTTTTACAAAATAGCGCTCTGGCGCCATGTTGACTTTTTGGTAAAAAAATTTTATGCTAAAATGTGCCCGACAAAAAATAAAAATCGACGTATTTCAGGATTTTTATATGAAATAAATTGTTTGCAAAATAATGAATGTGTTCCATAATTTAGCCGCTCACTGTATACAGGATGTAGATGGACCACAGGGATTTCAATGTAAAAATCTTTTTTGGTTCCCTAATTATTTTAGACAAAAACGCTATTTAAGTTTTTTGTAGATTAAAAAATCTACATCCGTACATATTGTTTGTGTTTATTTCACTTAATATAGCATGAAGAAAAATTATTGAAAATTAAAAGTGATACTTTGGGAAAAAATAGCGGTGCCATGGACGTAAAAACAATAGTTCAGCGTCGTTGCAGCAAGGTTCAATTATTTATTCTACAAAACGAAAAAGTCGAAATGACGAAATGGGTTTATTCTGGATTATAGTTACCATTACGATTCGTTAAATGAAGTTATTTTATTTATTTAATATTATTCATTAAACGATTTTAGTTGCGCATTGTGTAAAAGTTTATTTTTTATTAAATTAATACCTGTCAACAATTTCAAGGCATCACCGATTTTTGAGAAAGTGAAAATTTTTATTTGTGTAAATATTTGCTTCCTGAACAATTCAAAGTAAAAATAAGTGAAGTCGGTCGGATTCATGATTTTTGTCTCTACAAAAAAGTTAAATACACTTTTTGTATAAAATTAAGGAAGCAAATGTATTAAGATTTTTACATTGAAATCCCTATGGTGCATCGGCTAAATCTACATCCTGTATAGTTTAACGAACGGTTTGGACCTTATATTGGGATTTATTGTATTAGTGGTTGCTTCAATCCGAAATAAGGGCAACATTGAACAAAGTGACCTTAAATAATTTGATCTGCTATATACCGGGTGAATGAGACCACCCGTATCAGTCTTTTATTTAAAGAACGGTGAGTCGTAGAGAGGTGGGGTAAAAAAAATGATTATAAAAGCCATAATAAAGAATCGAATGGTGATATCATTATTTCTCCGAAAAGTCAGCATTCCTCCAGAAGGCCTCCAACTCCAAAATTTTAAATGGCACCATAAGTCGAAAAAGGTATTATTTGAAAAATTGTTAAAAAAGAAGAAAGTTTTATGGGAAAAATTATTTTATTACTGCCACCCCTTTTAATTAATATTCGACTAAAGTTATTAAGTTTGAAATTCACTGTTAACAAGAAACATTGAAAAGTCGACTTTTAAAATCTAGTTACCAATGTTACATGTGTAACATGTGTTCAAAATATCTTCCATTTACTGCTAAGCACTGTTGAGCTCTTCTAGATACACTATCAGTCATCAGTGGCTCTAATAAGTACTTCTTGAAAGGGAAGAACACATGTAATATTGGTAACTAGATTTTAAAAGTCGACTTTTCAATGTTTCTTGTTAACAGTGAATTTCAAATTTAATAACTTTAGTCGAATATTAATTAAGTGCAGATAATACATTTTTGTGTACTTAGGCGTATTAAAAATTAGATTCATTTATAATTTTCAAAATAAAACCGCAAAGTCAGGGGCGTAGCTATAGATAGTTTTCGGGAGGGTTCTGCATGAGAGTTCGTCAGGTCAGGTTCAAACCCCATAAACCCCCCCTTATATACGCCACTGCGCAAAGCAAATTTCTGTTGAGACAAATGTAAAACCAATACGATTTTCTTATTTAAAAAAATCTGTTTTGATTTATGTATGTAAACTTGTTCTATAAATAGATATAACCACCGAATGGAATTTTTTATGATTGCGAAATTCATACGGAATTTAAAATTTCTTTGAAAATTATTGTGAAGTTAAGCGAAAGTTTTAATAACACATACATTTCCATCGTGGGTTATTCTCAATACAGTTCAGGACTTTTTAATTGCCTACACGTTATGATGGCATTTTGCCACATTTAGCAGTTAATTTATAATTAGTGAATAATTCGCATTTGTGTACTGCAATTTGAAGTTCATTAAGGTATGTTTAATAATGGAGAAATCCATGCTAAATGAAGTTATGCTACCGGTCCTTTTAAATATTTACAAACAAACGCTGTAGGTTGTTTTCGTAAAAACATGCGAAGGTAATAATATAAATATAGGTATCAACACTATGCACACCGAAAGTGCATGTTCTATTTTTAAGAAATTCGATTGTGGGTAGCCGAAACGGCTGCAGGACTTATGAATGGAGCAAACGTTTGACGTCAAAGGTAGGGGAACCCTAGGAGGAATGTAGTTCCCTGACGATTTAATCTATTATCCAAGCCCGGAAATGTGATGTAGAATAATCCCTAGTCCCGCGCATTCGTAGTATTTGGATCAATACTGTTGAAATACAACTACCAATAGAACGAGGCGTCGAAGAACGTGTATCCAATGATGTTGTCTGTCGCAGTTTGGGAAACTGGCCCCACTCTTTAAAAGTTCATTGATAACCGTGTGGGTGCGAAAATAGGGGAAATTTTTGTTATAAATAGGAGTTGAGAGAGGAGACGCCGCATTTTGACGCTGACGTCGGTTTGTTAACGTGACTTTAGTGAGTGAGTACCATTTGCGATTCATTCTAAGTTGTTAGCCATAAAAAAATGGTAAGTCCTTTGCTTCCCTTAATCTCACTTTAAATTGTATATTTTTACGTATGACAATCGCGTATTAGATTCGTTCAGAAAATTGATTCAGATTAAAATGTGTAATTTAGGTACAACCTGTTGTTACAAAACCATATGTCGTCACTTATGTGCCAAATTGGAACAAATACGCGCGAAAATCATTCATAAGTTACCATCCTCTTCTTTACAGGTGACCTTACAATTACTAGCTGTCCTTCAAGTTGCAATTATCATATGCACACCATGCCTGTCGTATCCAGTCTTTGGAACGAAAAGGTACAATGGAAGATCTACGGTCCTTCGTCGATCTAATAATAATTACTCTTGGGGCACTCCCGTGCAACCCTATCAACAGTTCATGAGAACCCAAAGATTCCCCGTTAATTATTACGAAATGTATCCCTATGGCCGAGATTATCAAGAAGATTATTACTATCCTCAAGAAACCGTCTCTTATCCACTATACATTCCTCCTCCTCGAACCTCTAAATACGAAGTTTACCAAGCAGTATTGCCTTATTACTATGGAGACCGCCCACTTCCTAGACAAGAATTTGGTTACTACGGATACGAAAAAGGTGCCGAACCTATAGAAAATTTAGAAGATGAAATTATCCACGATGCGCAAAGAGAAGAACGAGAAGACGCCCAACCGATCGGACAAGAAGTTCTATATGAAAACGACGATACCGAGGAAAACTTAGATGACGTAAACGCTGCCTTTTTACAAAACTTGATCATGTCTCAAATGTACAAGGACGCTTCTAACAACCAAAAAGATTATTACGATCAATATTCAAATACCGATTATTACTATGACGAAGATAATTACGGAAAATGGGATGATACGCCCATTTTGTCCAAACAAACTTACCAAGAGGACGAAAACGTACGCGAACTTAAGCAGTTAGTCAAGCCACAGAGGCAAGAAATTTACAATCTACAAAAAGGGCCGTCGGCCGAGGAACGTTTGCATTTATTCCGTAAAGAAAATAAAAATAAGAATCAGAAATTGAAAGACGCAGAGAAACATTCATGGAACAATAAGCGGAGCTTCAACAAGAATAGGGCAATTGAGAACGATTCTATAGGTTCTGTACGGTACACCGTAACGGATCCTCCCCACAATGACAGGAAATCCATCTCGAAAACTACCTCACCTCCTGCAATTACTTCTACCATCATACCTAAAATGACATCTACATCTCCGAAACGCGATTCAAGAAAAGGTCAAAAAGAAGAGGTACTAATGAGACCGGCTACACCTATCAAGAATCCATTTTCTTCAAAAGTATTGGAAATGATGAAGGAACCGGAACGCAAACGAGAACCGTCCGTATACGATACAATCAAACATATGTTAGATGTGGAGAAGAGTTTGGAAAACGTGAGTACTTTTTTATTTTTGTAAACGTTGTTATTTCTTAAGTATTTAAAGGGCGAATTCTTATTTATAGCTACCATATGGAAACCAAAATTAACGACTCTTACTCAAAATAGAAATGTCGTGCACGAATAATAATTAATGTTCAAAATTCACGAACCCTAATCAGTGCTTATTATTACATATTTAATTTAATGACGTAAAATATATACTTGAACGTTATCGACGTTTGCTTATACTTAGATATAATACCTAATTTAGGTGAAGTTTTGGATCGGTTATATTTACTTATGTATGATTGACGTCTTGTCAGCATGAAGTTTGATTAATGTTTGAATGTTGACTAGTCAATTTTTACATATTTTATGAAAAACCTGTTTATAGAAAAGCGCAATTCAAAAACAATTTTTCATTATATTTTTGAATAGATATCGAATGTAAAGTATTTCTAACATTGATACATATAGAGGCCATTTTATGATTTACAATCATGAGATGGAAATAATCCTACTTTTCTCGACATTTCCCACAATCAAACCATACCAACACATTTCTATTTATTCTTAATGTGTATAAGAAATAAGAATAATATTGAAATATTACACTTTGCCATTACATTGTATATGAAAAACTTCAGCTTGCTAAATGACAAGTCCCACATCCAATTGAAAACATCTTGACTGGAACGATAATTCGAAATCAATTTCGTTTTATAGTTTACATGAACACATTTGGCATTTTTCCCTTCCCAATAGCTTGCCGACCATGAATGAAATTGAATGACTCAAATAACTTCCATTTATATGTTTGCCAAAATTCTGAATTCAAATCACAACTTTTTTAGCCAATGAGAGGGAGAGTATAAGGGAATGACGTCATGGTGACGTTCGATTTGGCGTCATTACGTCTGCTATACATATAAGAATTTTGGAAATAAACAAGTTGATTAATTTTCGTTTGTGAATAACATGTACATACTTCAATTTAAAGGAAGTTTGAATTGAAGTGGAAACTTTGGTTTGGCGGTAATTTGAGAGTCGCCTCTTTTCTTAGTAAATAAATAAGCTAAACTGTCATAACTGAATGTGTTACTTAGGGATTAGTTGGTCTGAAGGTGTTGAAGTATATGAGCTTATATGTATGTACAAAAGGAGAGCAAACGGTAAAGCAGCTTTAAACTTCAGTTCGATTTTCACGCGTTTGAAGTTCATTCATGAGTACTGCAGTGCTATTCATAGCTTTTCACGCTGGCAGTTTGCCAATACCCATGATATAAATTTTCCCCAAGTGTTTTATTCATAATATATTCTTTCTGTTACAGAGCTATCGAGCAAATGAGATGAAATCTCCAATGAGAAAACGAATAATTACGGATGAAGATAGTTTAATTCAACAACTATCTTTACTAAAGAAAGCGCAATAAGATTTACAAACAATTATTGAATTTGGATATTCATTACGGAGAGAATTGAAAGCGTATCTATCTTAAGCGGATTTATTTTTCAAGACTGACAAGAACATTAGTATTAATTCATGTTTTTAATCTAACATCATTAATAGACTCAAATTCGGACGAACGGGGTCTTATATTTGCAATTGTTTGAGAAAATGAGAAATACTGTAATACATATATGTTGTTTCAAGGTGGTATTATATACGATTAAGAAAATACGACTCATAGTAACTTAATCTCTGAAAGGGCCACTCGTACGTACTGTATATAACATATTATTTACGATTAAATCAATGTTGCTTCAATCTGTCCGCTATATTTCACGCTGCGAGGACATTTATACTACCTCGGAGACATTTTTAGAGAAATCGTGTAGTCTTGGTGGTGGTATGATGTCACTCAAACTTGAATTACAGAGATTCAATATGTGATACAGAGAACAAGGACTGTTTCACAGTAGTCTCGTCATTGTTAATTACAATGTAAATGTTAGAGATAATCCGATCATGCGTATTTATTTGAAATGAACTGTAATTTACTAATGTATCTTTGTTTCGAGAATTCAGTTGTATCAAGATTATTCGAATACTTTAAATTAACTTTGAACAGTTATGCGAACTAATTACCGCGATCCTTGTGTGCGATAAATGAAACAGCTCTTCCACGAGGAATACTAAATTCCGAGCTTTAATTGCATCTTATTAACAGTCACTTAACGTAGTTACACCATACACAAGGTACAAATTATTAATGCTTTAAAACGTTGCAATTACTCAGCACTTTGTGGTTCCTCCAGTACCATTAGAATCTAGATGCTTCACTATTTTTGATAGAAATAGTTGCAAAACTTATATTTTTAACAGTAGATGTATTTTGGTATTCAATGAGACTATTTTATCTTTGTTACTTGCTAATAAAGGAGAAAGTAAAATTTTGAGATAATCAACTTCGTGATTTTATGATAATAATTTCATAGCTTATAAACACTGGTTTATACTATCCGTCGTTTAGTGTAGTTCATGTAAAATGGAGTAACACGGTGTCATTTTCACATAATCCTGGTTGTGTACTAATTGAATTTAACAATTTGATGCAATGTTCATCCTGCCTGTATTGCGTGCCCGCTGTAACTTTCAAATATATTTTTGTAGCTCAACATTGGTTACCATACAAAACTATTATTTTACTTGTCGCTTTTGCTGTTGAAATGCGTTTTTCAAAAATAGAACAAGTTACCAAAAATGGGTAACGGCTTTATTTCATCTGCACTTAATTACAACCAACAGTAAAATTGCGAAAGACCCAGTTCCATCTAGTTAATTATAAACTATGTACATATCCCTGCACATTTTATACCAACATTGTAAATATTATATTTTGATATCTTGTAGATACTAGCTGACGTACTATAACTAATGCGTGACGTTCCTTATTCGTAAGGAAAAGGGAATCTATGCCAATTTATGCAGTTATTCTGTGTGTACAGTGTTAATTATCACACCGACTGATGTACAATATTATATGTCAATATTAAATATAATGTATAACATTTTGTCTTTTCTTTTATATTTTCTTCCTTATACACGTTTTAAAATTTACATAAAAATATCACGTTTCTCTCTGAAACAAATTTAACACATGCCTTATCGTAATAAAAAGCTTCTGAAATAAAGATAAATTGTTGTAGATTAAACGTCGAAACACGAGACGAATTTTAAATGAATATGTGTTGTGTACATACTACATGGGCAAGATTTATAACTCAAGATGGGATCAAGAAACCCCATTTCTATTGGAAAGATACATCGCGGAGGTTATAATACAAGTAAATAATATTTTTATGAACTAACCTCTGTCTCTTAGAACCCTTTGAAAGTAGAGATGCATTTTTTCCACAGAAAATGATAGTAAATGCAACTTATTAGCGTGAGAATTAAAATTTAATTCATCAAATTTTGTAACTACAATAAAACGAAATTGAAATTTTTTTCATTTTGTAAAACGAAAAAATGCTTAACGTTAATCGACTCTTAACAATATACCTAGTAATACTTCCATTAAGGGTCTCTACTATACAAGTTACTGAGTGTATCGCAGGTGTGATACATTCAAAATGACTGGAACGTGCTGCATTGTCCGGTCATATTTTAGCTTTGCTGAGAAGTTTTGGAGCCTTTGGAGGGCAGCAATTTTCATGGTGATTGATGGATTGTAATGGTGTTCTTAAAAAGTAAGGATCAACAGGACACTACCACTTTCTTTAAATTGAATTAACGTTCTTTCGAAAACAGCTTTATTTTGAGAAATCTATGGGCGTAAGTTCGTGACGCTAGTAAGCAGCCCCAGGTATAAAATTCAAGTCGATTCGTTGTTTCTTTGTATAAACAAAAATTTTCATAATACTAGAAAAGGAAAATTATTGAAGTCATGAAATAACGATTTGTAACGAAACGTTTTTGTAAATACAAAAAATGTGTTCAATTGAGATTGAAATATGAAAATTCGCATTTTCTGTGAAAGTGTGAAAAGTAAGGTATAGAAATGTATAATAGTATAGAATAGGCAATCTGCAGTTGACAAAAATGCAGTGTGTTCTATTTACCTTAACTGACTTATCAACTTTTAAAGTTTTATTTGGTCTTAATTTTTGGACACCTTGCACACGTATGTTTCAAAACATAACATTCAAATAATAATAATTAGTTACGTGAAGTACATTAAATAAGAAAATACATGTTGACAAGTTCAATATTAAATTTGCTACTATGCATTTTCATAAAATACAGAATATTTCAATAACTGTTAGCTTTAAGTCAGGTAAACCTTCGTGAGACTTGCATTAATTTTGTTCTTAGAAATGGAAAATTAAAAAAATGGGGGGGTTTTCATTTAAACAAATACAACTTTGATACATTTTTTCCTTGGGGTACGTTATGCATTATGAAAATTATTTTAAATGTACCTTTAATCAACCCCTATTCCGAGACAAAACCTTTATAAAGTCATAAGTACGTAGTTTAATCATCATATTACATGTCGAATAACGTCAATAATCTTCTATTCTATTTATCTGATGTTTTGGCAGGGGTTTTTTGCATTTGGATAGATAACGATTGAATTCAAGCTAAAAAACGAAAAAATGGAGAATTTCATCCAAAGCATGAATTCAATGAATCTTCCATCCACAATTCCTGCGGCGATAAAGGGTTCCCTCTGTACGCTCAAGCAAGATCATAAGATATATTATCTTCGGCGTCGGTATAATTTCTTCAGGTTCAGTATAATTTTGTCCAATAACTCTTGGGACCACAATTCTTTGCGGAATTACTCCTGGAGTTATTTCTAGAGCCCGCAGAGTTTTTATTTTTAAGTTCTGCTTCCTATTTATCGTTCCCGTTTAGTAGAACCAGTATTTTATTAATTATTCCCTGTTCGTTTGCATCGGGATTCGTGAAAGGATTTTTCACCACATAAATATCTACATCTCGCATTTCCGCTGAATTTTCTCGCTTTCCCATTTGTATACGACCGTTGTGGAGGCAGCATTTGACATATTCTTCAGTACTGACCTACGGTGTCACCACTATTCGTCGCTATTCTTATCGAGCTGCTTTTATCATTGATCGTTTCGTGTTTTTTAAGACTCCAATTTCCTTTTTTTTAGTATGTATTTGGAAATTTTCTTCTATGATTTCTTCTTTTTTCCTTAATTCAGCGGCGAATCGTTTGATGACTTCTTTATGTTTGCGTTGAACTTCTCGTTTGTTGCTTCGTTTCTTGACTCTATTTCATTTCTTGATTTGTGCCATTAACTTCTTGCTTCATTTTTCGCGTCATCATCATCACTGCACGATAGTGTCTTCCTTTCTATCCTCTGCTTGATTTCTAATTACTTTCAGTTGATCTATCTGGTTCGTCCGTTTCATAATTGTCCTCGTGCTTTTAGTTAAATTTGAAATAAAAACAAGTCTCGCACAGAAATGCGAAATGTATTGAGTAATTACTTTGAGTGCTAAGGTGCTCCAATTGTGATTTACTTACCCTGCGATGCTCATCTCTTCGAATAATGAGCACAAAGCGCCGGGTAATTGTTTCTTCAGGATTTAACAAACTATAGTGATTTCATTCAGAGCCAGACTACCAATAAGACATCAAGATCTTTCGGATATAGGAAGTGGTATGGAGCTCCACTTCGATCGTACAAATGATCAGGTCGGCGTCTACTTTCGTGTTAAATCCACTTCTGGTAACATGTCATGGTGGAGGAGAAAGGCACTATAGTTTCTCAAAATTAAGAAAACAACATTTCAACTTTTTTTATTTTTGATTCACGAAGTATCCACTTTACTAATTTACTTTAAAAAGATTTAAATTTATTTTTCGATTACCCTCTTTATATCTTCCGCATTTTCCAAATTACTGTTTCGATAACATTTCGATATTCACCCAACTGCATTACATATTATGAGTTTGAACTTGAAGTAAAATTATAGCACTACTACCATAAGAACATACATTTGCAACAAAGATATCTACAAAGAAACTAACGTTTTTTAACGTGAAATTCAGCGCGTATTAATAATAAATGTAATTCTATTTAATCCTTAATACTTCATTATCGGTTATCGAAAGACATTCAGTATTTAAAAGTAAATTCAGTTCATGAATATTTTATAAGAGGAAGGAACTTCCTTCACATTTCCAAGCCTTATTGCGTCTAAATTAAAAATAATTTTTATAAGATGAGATTTTGATCGTTTTTCAGTGAACAAGCAGCTGAATACACATAAATTAACTGTCGAAAATGAACAGGATGACAAGCCCAAGAACAACTGACTTTTTACAATTAGTGAAGCCAATAACTAAAGTAATTTAATTCCTTATGACCATAATGAATATAAGTTTTCAGTTTTCTTTGTATTCACCTAAAAAATGGGAAGGAGAGAGATCGTACTGACTCTTTCGTTAAATATTATTAAAACGTCACAAATCTTAATCATAATAAATTAAGGGAATGGCCAAATTGTGTGTTAATGTACTAACTCGCAAGCATTGCAAGCAAGAGGGTTAAACTGTGCTATTAAACGTCTGGATTAGCAACGTATAAAATATGGTCTTATAATCTTTTGGTAGGTACAGGAGCCGAAAGTGATAGAGAAAAGGGATCAGTAAAAAAAAGGTAATTGGGCGAGTAAACCTTCAAAGATTCCACAACGGAGACAAAACAAAATAAAGATAGAAGTTGCGAACTTTTCACTACGCCGATTAATGCCCTAACATCGGCACGTTTTCAGCACTTGGCAGTTATATACTTATATAAAAACTAATTATATTGAATAATTTATAAACCATCCTACTCAAAATTTCCGCATTACATTAAGATATAATTTAAATTTCCTGGATTATCTATATTTAAATACATGAATGAACTACTTTATAATTTGAAATCACAGTTGGCACAGATATTTTACATATTTTACGTTTCGGAGTGTTTTCGTTGGTTATTTAATTACTACTTGGATGTGAGTAAATTTAGTAGACTAATTTTTTTGCGTTTAAAGATTAAATTGTATACCTATGTTATATTAAAACTATTTCAAATATTTCGAAAATGGTTTTTAAATTAAAGGAGTTCTGACCCAACGGTCTAAAAATAAACTGTTCTATTGATTTTCTCAAGTTTCCCCTTGTAGTTTTGTTAAACTGTTACAGAGTGAAAACCGCAGGGATGTAAAGGGTAGATAAACTCGAAAGAAATTAAGGAAGATTACATTACATTGAAAACGTAAACAGAAATAAATCGCAGCTAAGTTTAAAGTGACCTGAAAAGTAAGATCGTTGAGTGAAAAACAACGGTAAGATGTAATTAAAACCCTTTAATAAGACTATACAACGTGGAATTTGCTATTCTTACCACCTACTAGGGGTAAGCTATAACAGTTTTGAGAGTATGTTCTAAATCTTATTCAAATAACACATAATTGAGAGCACGTGCAGGGTTCCCACCAAATAGTACGTGGGATTTAAAAAAAAAGGTCTTCTTACGAAAAGTTCAGAATCTAGAGTCGTATACTGTTTATGGATTGAATTCTGGATTTTACTGGCCAGATGCAATACTTGCTTTGTCCGATATGGGTGTACAGAAGACAATTGATATTTATGGGAGGGTAAACTTTGTCGAGCACTACCTCCTGTACAAAGTTCTTAGGTGATTATCACGTTAGAAGTAGCACCACTCCGAAGAATTGACTAAACCAACTTTATTAAAGTGGACAGAGAATTTACTTTATTGTTACTGCCCTAGTCGTTTTTTTTAGGATTTGAGAATAAAACGGGTGGCAGCAAGGTTTGTTCGGAAATTGCTGAATATCGATTAAAGACAATGGTGAGTAGTTATTGCACAGAAGTTATTGGATCATACAGGCAAGGTTCTTTTCACTGTTTTTTTAAATTCCAATGGCATAAAGAACGATACGTTCGTATAATAATCCAATCGTACCAACTGGTAGCAATCCCACGAAAATGCACAGAAATATGACAAAACAATTAGTAAAAAAATTAAAAAAACGAGTCTCAAAAGAAGTTTGAACATATTGCAGTTACAGTAACTTATAAAATGTAAATCGGTACAATTGAATGATTTCTACGTATGAACTCTGCTTCCTCACAATTTCACCAGCTTTGCTGCCTCAAGCTTATTCAGGCGACAAGGAGGATTCGGGCTAGTCGTTCTTAAGATAGTTGAACAAGAAAAATACATTAAAACCACGAAAAATAATAAATTAAAAATTACGTTTACATTTACATTTTTATAAATTAATTCCTTGATACATCATTTTTTTATTTCAGAGAGACGTGTACAATGGCTTCATCATCTGGAACAGAGGAACTTAGGGACTACTGCCTATTTCTTATGCCCACAAGTCCACACGTTCGCCAAAACTTGCGCTTCATAGACGTTTATATCATCATCTATGCACACGAATGAGTGCAGAAATAGTTGAAAAGTGGAATGAATGAATGGACTCAACTCGAAAAAATGCCATTTTCCCTTTTTCGCTCGATTTTACCCCCACACCTTAATATTGTTCTTTGTTGCTCTGAAAGTTCTTCGCTATTGATCGTGGAAAAAAACGTAGTATAGAATCATTTTAAGTACGATAAACTTTTTAGGAGTTATAAGCGAAAAACCGGAAAAGTTTCGATTTTCGGTGATTTTTTCAAGATGGCAGACAACGCAGGGGAGTGGGCAAGACAAACACTTGGGTTATTCACCTTCTAACCATCCTCAACAGCAGATAATAAATCAAATCTACCTGATTCCATGTAGGTTTGCACCCGTCTAGAAACCGAACTATTATTCCTAACGAGACAATTACATTGTAAATTTTCTATACTCGTGGGAAAAGGTGTACGTGGCTCGTTATATTATCGGTGCCGGATGGTTTATTATGGTCATGTACTTTCCTCAACATATGTGGGCATTGACTACCAAAAATCTCTTCGTTGGGTTCACCACAGTAGTGCCTTGTAATGTCGCCACGTTATTAAGGTTTTATGTATCAAACAATCTCTTCGTCTTCAGATTCCATTTTGTAGTGACCATGTAGTACCGTTTATTGGCGTTAGCTTGATGGAATATTGGCCCAATATAGACACATTGGGGCAATATTGTCGCACTGCAGCCAATATTGGGTGAATATATTTTTGTAATATTATATTATGTATATATTGAAAATGCAATATTTAGTGAATATAAGAACACTATTTGCAATATTTAGTAAATATTGCTATTTAAGGTAAATTTAAATATTGTACACACAATAATGTATCAATATTGCGTGTACAATAGTACTAAATATAGAAAATCGATATTGAAGCAATATAACATACATATTTACAATATTTAGTAAATATTACTATACAATATAAAGGCACTATCTATTTATTTATCAATAACATAACAATACTGTGTTTTCAATATTACTGGATATTTAAAATGATATATTTAGGCAACATGAAAGAAATATTCACAAATAATACCATTATGATACTTCCTCAAAATCCGCCGAATGTTAATTTTCGCCGATTTCATAGTGTTCAACTTTAAATTCCCAAATTATATAAATTGCCGTAGCTCAGTTGTTTCATGGCTGACTTCTAATCGGGCGATCGTTGGTTCGAGTCCTACTCGAAGGACAGGGTTTTTTCAGCATCACCGATCTCCTCCGAGTCTACGCGGAGGAGCCATCGGAGCACGTGGAGCTCTGGACGCGCTGCGCACTGCGAAAGAGGCCTTCGGAGCAGTTAGGGCTCTGAGGGTGGCCCAGGTTACCCCCTTTCTTACTTTTTTGTGACACATTTGAGAACAATAATGGGCCAATATTGCATAAATATTTTCCCCAATATTGAAATAATTTCGGTTAATATTATTTAGCCAATATGTAAAATTGTTCACAAGTGAATGTTGGGACAATATTGTATATTCATATTCTACCAATATATTTACAATGAAATGGCAATATTAAAGCAATATTAAATTCTACATATGTGTAAGTTTTCTGAAGAGATGATAGGTCTGATTACAAACCTTGATGCGTGTTCTTTAGAGATGTTGCGATGAAAACACGAAGTAAACCTGAAATAGATTACATTATAATTAAATAATGATAGATTAGTTACAGAAGTGTTGATTCATAATTGAGTAGGTATATAATACATAAAGGGGTCGTGATTGTGCTGGTTTTGACGAATATTGTTGTAGAACTGAATCAATATAAATTTAAATAGTATGTGTAATTTCCTAGTAAGTAATGTAAATAAATGTATAGTGTGTAAAATTATTTGATGTCAAATTTTCTAGTTCAAGTATAGTATTATTTATTACTTACGTACTACGTGCACCCTATATATAGAAATTCTTTGATATAAACGCTATTTTTGATGTGGGTTTGACTGTGAACCTGACGTACATAAATCTCTGCTTATGGCAGCGATTGACAAGACATATTGGATACCTTTTCAGTAAAGAATCGCCTTTCACTTGTGTTGAATGATATTTTTCCGAATAATATTACCTCTTTACAGTTAGCAGGTATTTTCAGGGGAAAAACACGTTGAAAATGAATTTATTGTATAGTGAAACCTTATTATAATGGCTATTAATACGACGCCTTATTTACTGAGTAGTAATGAACCGGAAACAGTGTCAAACTTGAGCTTTTGTATGAAATTTAAACCACCAAATTTCCTTAGGGCACGGAGAAATATTTCATTGACTAGGTATATTAGGTAGAGAATTTACCGGCGGAATTTTGTGTGGGATGCTTGTCATATTGCTGAAGGTGAATGTGCTCGTAAAATCTTTACGGCAGAAACTGGAGGTTAAAGTATGAATAATAATACAAATCAGACAATGAAGAACAAAGGTAACACACCATATGAAATTTTGAGGCGGTCGGTAACGTATTCAATCAAAATTATATCATAACCTATATTTTTGTATACGTAGCTTATTTTCAATGAACAGATGCATCCTACGCCACTGCTGTATGTCGTTTCGTGCCAAATTGGTAACACTTTTTTATGCATGTTATCCAAGGCGTGAGAAGGAGAAAAAATAGCTCTTTTTCAGTACCCACTTTATTTTCTTTCCTTTGTCCTTTTTATCGAATTTTGAAATACAGTTTTTGCAACCACAAATGCACAAGCTTTAACAAAAAATTATTTGACCTAGTTTTTACTTTTTAATCAATTTATCAAGACATAAACAGGGGCATACGGAACATGAACATTTAAATTAATAATGGGCAGTGCCGGTTTATACATTACGCACACTACGCACTTGCGTAGGGCCCGGACGTGCGTAGGGCCCGGACAAATCTAAAGTTTTAAGCTTATTAATTATAGGTATCAATCAATGCATTTAATATTAAGGAATTAAGGTGTATTTATTTCACTCAAGACTTCCCTTCAGAATAATACTGTAAGACAACAATCTTAAATAACAGGAAAGTTAAAATCTCAAAACAAGGTATAATAATAAGACCTTTAACACGTTTGAGACTAAAATTTATTGGTCATATATTTTAAAAGAGTTTATCGCAGATTGAACATTTCTTCGTCCCTTTCTATGTAAATAACCTTTGTACTTAATTATGCCGACACAAGAGGGGTTTGTGAATCAGGAGCGTAACTATCATGGTAACTATCAGCCCCGCGGAACCCGGGCCTGTGATCTATGGGACCCGGATGTTACGGCACTAATATTTGTATTTTCGTAAACATTCCTCTTAAATTACTGAAAACGTATTTAAAAAAATTGCAAAATGTAAATTTTATTTTCCAGCAAGTTAACAATAATGTGAAACATTCCAATTATGGAACAAAATTCTTATTGCCATAATTTCCGGCCTACATGTCGTTTCCGTGCGGCGTTTGTTGTACTCGTACCAACCATAATTAAAGACAGATGCGCCGTATTTATTGTATTGTAAGCTTATTGAAAATTTAGACTCGCCGTTTTTATCTTATGAAGCTATTTAAAAAATATTAGTCTGAATGATTCTCATTTTTATCGTCTCAAAAGCAACGGAGGTAGAGAAAAAAAATAGATTGGCTTGTATCAAATTCGAAGTTTTGCTATGTATGCAAATTGTTGTGAGGGTGGGTGGTGATGGTGAGGGGCCCAATGTTACTTAGTGCGTACTACTAAATGACATGTAAAACCGGCACTGATAATGGGCTAATCATTATAAAGATTAGGGATGTAAGAATGATGAGGTGTGTAGAATCCGATACGGATCACAAACTAGTAACGGTTACGATGAAGTGGAAGTGACTGAATGGAAAGACAGCAATAACGGGAACGAACGAGCCAACACAAACAACGAAAAACAGTATAAAATACAAGTAAATAAATAAAATACCGCAATATGAATAAGTAAAAAACGTAAGATCAGATCAAAAATTGACACAGTTTGTATTTGAAAGGATCATAAAAATTTACGAACATATAAAGAAAAGTAGCGTAAAGCCCTAGCAATTATCATAAAATCGCTAGGAAATAGTAGAGGTGGCACGAGAAAAAGTGAAAGAGACAAAGAATTGTATAAAAGATGGTTCAATACGAAAAATGCAGAAGACTTAATAAATTGCAAAAAATGCAGGGATCTAGGTTTATACACACGGAGAAAAAGACCAGTTTACAGCTGGAAAGCCATGTGTCTAGTCTATGCAATAAAACAATATGTTAAAAAAAGAAAGCAGAATCCAAGGCATACCTTTATAGACCTAAAGAAGGCATACAACTCGGTTTCCAGAACATAAATAAAAACCTAATACTCGAACTGGGGAAGACAACCACAGAAAAAATCACTACAACATAAGGACTTCTATAAGGCAGATCTACTCGTCAACGTTATTCAAAATATGTTTGGAAAATACTTTAGCACTATAGAAAAGGAAATGGAACTTTGCGAACGATTTAGGCTTTATGATAAGAAGGCTGAAGGAAAGTACAATAAAGCAGCACTGGAAATAAGCTTCGATTAAACAGAATATTTAATAACATCTGAAGGGAAAATAGAAGATTTATAAACCGAAGAAAATTTAAGGATAAGAAGAAGATGGAAAATGTAAATACCTAGGGTGCAGAATAACAAAGAAGGCACAGCGGAAGAAGAAATAAAATAGAAACTGGGACAAACATGAACGGCAATAAGGCAGCTGAATCCCGTACCCTTTGGAATTAGCTACAAATCTACAACTCATCAATACGTAGTAATAACGTACTGGGCCGAAAATTGAATAATAATGAAACAGGAGGGAAATGGAAGAAGATGCGTTTACTTATTTAATTAAGATCTTTTCCGTTTATTGGATCTCTGTACATAGCAATCTTAAAATAAGTACCTAGGTATTATTAATTAGAGGGAGACGTTGTTTTTAAACCAAGCAGGAATTTAATAATAAAAATTTATTTTTTTCATACGAGTTTTTCAGTCAGGGATAGACTGTATGTTTTATGTTAAGATTATAAATAAAAATACAAAGGACTATGTGTTTCAAACGATAATGGCTCAAGATATAAAAACTAAAAATCAATACTTATAAATTGCCTTTGACGCCAGACTTAGTATTAAATTTATTAATTTTTATTTGAGATGTGTCTAAAACAAAGTTAGACGTACTTAATTTAATATTCAATTTATTTTCCGTGACTAGAAGATCCCATGCAGACATTAATTACTTTAGATAACTAAATAACGTAATACTTCGTTATTGTTTTCCCGAACACATATTTTTTTGGCAGAAACTTTGTCATTATTTTACAAATTCAATAATAAATTTCCTTGTCAGACTTTCAGAATAAATTACAAAAGTGTATTCATCGCAGGACGAAATAAACTGAATAAACATAAAAAGTTAATAAGCGTATTATTAATCCATAATCTTTCCTAATTGTAAGTTTTCTGTGTGCGTTTTTGAATATTGAATTGATTATTTTTTACAGAAAATGATTCTCATAAGTCATAACTTTGTGTTATGTAGATAAAAGCTTTTTAATTTACTCTGTAAAGGTTAAGTTCATGAACAGAATTTTCATTTTTACGTATGTTTAATTTAGAAAATTATATGTGTATTGCTGCTTTAAGCTTAACATTCTTTAATTCCACTAATTCCTTTCATACGGGCAGATAAAAAAAATAATACCTATTGTTTGTTTGTTTAACAGAAAGAGTTTATCTTAGTTTCAAAACGAATGTAATTAAAATCTTTTTTACAAATAGAAGTAAATAAGCTATTATACCTACCACGTTCTTTTACCTTTACATTTGAGGTACACGTGGTGGCCGTCATGGTTCAAAATCGTTTTGATATTTGTTTGTAATAAAGATCTTTTCATTGCTCTTCACGAGATCTTCAGGTTATAGTAGGTAATGTTATTTTCTTCAACCAAAGTAACCACAATGTTGGGTTATGTGCACCCATAAGGCTGTTAAATTTACGAAGGCAACTTTGACAGATATATGATGGCATTAAAGCAAAGCAGTTAACCAATAAGCATACCCAATTTTTACTATCTCTCAGTGGGATCTTGCGATTATTGCTTTTTGTAATCCATGTGCTTGGGTTTGTCGGCGTAGACAACATCTTGGAAAATGCATTCATCGCCGCAATTTTAAAATCTGCCATGATTAACTGAGGATTAATCCTGGGCACAAATGTTTCAAATTTAGTAACACCCATAATTTACTTGGTTTTTATTTGACATCAGCATGAATACCGTTGGAATAACATTATTATACTTTAGAGATGTGAAAACAGTTACAGATATATTCCAAACGCTCCATCGCAATACCAGTGAGGGCACTGTCCACAGCTACTATTATGAAGAAACAATGGTTTTTCTGCATGAGTTAAGGTATATGGATGAAGTATTTCACGTTTATTCAACGTCAAAGGGACAGGCGGGTACATGAACATTGAACACCGTATGCCTAACGCGTTGACACTGAATAAATACCTACGGATACAGAAGCGACACTACCTGTCTGGGCAGATACCAATTTGCAATTCGCAAATACTTCCTTTTAAGATGGCCGTTGAACTAAAAGGAGCTTGCAAACATCACAGAAACCGCCGCGCAAAAATTACTAAATATAACTGCTGTAAGTGTCACTTCTGCATCCGTGGCGTTCTATTGCATTGGAACGGTCTTCAGTTGCTCTATCATTCTTGATTATTTCCCCATAGGCGACATAATTGAGTGTTAGTTAATTTGGTGACAGTATCATTAAATGTGTGACAGCGTCCTTGACATCCATAAGCATCGTAATAATACATTTTCATATTGTTTTGTTGCTCTTGGTGCTCACTCGTAAAAGTAAAACCATCATCTAAATAGAAATAAACTTGCTAATTAAAATCCGCAGTGTCAGTCAAAAATAATAATTGGTCCAAAATCGATCCCTGTGGAACTTCGATATTTACCAGACTGGGTTTGTAACTTTACTATTTACACTCACGTGTTGGTAATGGCCGTTAAGGTGAGATTTCATAAAGCGCAATGACGATACCTGAAACCCATAATACCTCAACTTGTAAAACAATAATTCGTGGTTAATTGTAACGAATGCTTTGGAATAATCAAGTAAAACAAGTGCAGTCGCTCTATTACGATCCATTGCAGTGAATATAGCGGTAGTTTCAGATACATTGAAACCCACTCAAAATCCAACAAGCTTAGATCACATTGGAAGAATTGAAATTTGACGTAGATCAGAAAAAATTCATCGACATTACGCACATTTGCTAATGGTTTGATTAATGAAACCTTCCAGGCATCTGGGAAAACTCCATTAAAAAAACAGTTATTCACATTATAGTAAATATGGTCTACACAAATTGACCATGGTTGATCAATCCCTTCTGCTTTAGATTTAATTGAATTTAAAATACTTCCGCGTCATCTTGAGATACTTAAGGCAAGATCAAAACTACAATGACTTCGTAAAAATTTCTGATTTAAAATAGCTCTTCTGAAATAATTATTTCACTCGTCGGCATCAAAGTGCTGGTATACTTATCTAGAATAACGTACGTTTGTCGAAAAGCATTTCACATACGTTTGCAATTTGCATTTTGCCGGAAAAATTCAATACAAGCTAATTTCTCTCTTCTGATTGCAGCTGTAACAGTGTTTCGTAATTTTTTATATTGCATCCAATGTGAGTAAGATTTTGTTAATTTAAATTTGCCGAACGCATTATCTCTCAGATTTCTCATGGTTTTGATAACATCCGTTAACTACGGGGCCGGACGTTTGGTAATTCCAACAGTTCTCACTAGGGCGTGTTCATAGTTATTGGTACAACTAGAGAAGAAAGTTATGCTTTTTTCAACTAGAGTTCAAAGTTCAATTGAGCGAGAGTTGAAAAAACATTTTTTTCTCGTATTTTCCACAAAAATGTTTCTAAAACTGCATATAATTACAAAAACTATCCATGAAATTTACATTTGTAACAAGTTGTAAATGTTGACCGTTTACCGAATTCATTTGTTTTCCTGTAATAGGTAAACGGTGTTGCCAATACTGTTCACTTTCATCTCTAGAGAAGAAAATGTTATTTTCTTCACTCATTTTATTAAAGAAATACATAGTACATTACAATACAAGTGATGAAAGTGAGTGATTTTTCAACGAGCAATACATTGGTATATTACGAGTTGAAAAATCGCAGTTTCATTACGAATTTTGTATACTATTTTTTCCTACATCGCAAAAATGAGCCTCAATTTTAAATTTCTTTATAATTATTTTACTCTCCTATTTTTTCAAGAGTTTAGTTGCTGATTTTGTATTCTTTACGTTGCTATGGAAATGAACTTTCCTCACTAGTGATGCAAACGCCTATTTTCCTCACTACATTGAGTGATGAAAGTGTCATGTTCATAAGCGATGTTGGAAAAATACTATTTTCCAAGGCAGTTTTAGAAAAATAAAGTTAAAAGTAAACTCATCAAATAATTAACTTGTTAATTCACATTATCAATTCGATATAGGTATGTGAATAGGGAAAAACTACCGCATCTTCTTTGATGCGGAAGTGGCATCCCAACCATACATATCCATCTTCACGGACGGATCTAAAACAATGGAAGGAGCAGGCACCGGGATTTATTCCGAAGAACTGAACTTTCCACATTTATTAGCCAAGCACTAGGCAAAATTTCAGGCAGAACTAGCAGGAATAACGGTTAGTGCGAAAACAATTCTTATGAATTTCCTCAGAAGAAATTCCCGAATAGGTGGCCTACGTGCGCGTGGACTTCTGACCACCCTCCCATCGAAATACAGAATCCAGAATCCAGAGGTATGTGACACCAATTCACATTTTTTAAATCATAGATAAAATGTGTTACATCCAAATTCTTAACATTCCTAAAGGTAAGAAACTTATAATAGGAACAATCATTTCCCTATGATAATCAATTTTAGATAAATCAAGCAA
Source organism: Pyrocoelia pectoralis (assembly GCA_036250285.1). Taxonomy (NCBI): domain Eukaryota; kingdom Metazoa; phylum Arthropoda; class Insecta; order Coleoptera; family Lampyridae; genus Pyrocoelia; species Pyrocoelia pectoralis. Next base: position 18,331,437 of record CM070078.1, read on the forward strand.
GTGATCAAACAAATCATTATCGAACATTATCCAGATTGTTCGTAACAATTAATGTATCTGAATATTGTGGAACCCTGGTTGGTTCAGATACTATTTGAGATAAGCCATACGCGTGTAATAAATTGTTGAACTTGATTGAAAGAAAGTGCAGCAGTCACAGATGATTTAGGTGGTTTTTAGGTGCGATTTAGAGTAAATTGCAAGTCCACCACCTCTTCCTAACCTATTCTTATCATTAGAGGGCGGATTATATGCAAAATGCATATTGTTGAATATTTATGCTGTAAAATTACCCTTCCGTATCACATTAATGCGAGTTATATGACACCAATTTAATTTTGCATATTTTGCATATATTTACAGCAATGTTCATAATTTTGTAAAATGTGTAGGTATATTATTGCATAATTTGTGCATTTCTAAATAAATCTGACATTTTACTTTCTCTCATCTCCTCAAACGAGCACAGTAAATGAAACTTAAAAAAAAAAAGATTAAAATCTAAAAAAGAAAACCTTTAAAAATTCCTGTAGAAGGTAAGAGAAGCGTCACTGCTATAATTTCGCCGTAGCATTCGATCATATCGAGATTTAGATGGAGCTGCCTTGAATTTCTTACAGAGATTTCTCAGTCGCGTCCCTACATCCACTTGATCGAACGGGGATATATTTTATCTGATACGCGACAAGGATTTAATTTAAACAATTTGGAAAAACAGCTTATTGTAAATAATTATAGGCAGAAAAGCGATAATCAGAATAATATGTTTAATTTTCCAACTGATCGTAAGATTATTTGTAGTTAATATTACACATATACATTAATATTATTTTAATTACTTAATTTTTTAATTTCATTAAGAACCTTTTTCACATAATAACAGTTTTTGTTTAACACAGGTTGTTTATTATTTCTTGGTACGCATATTTTGCATATAATCTTGCATATTTATATTTTAACAAACTGTGACTGCATATCTTTAACATATTTGGTGCATATATATGCGCATATATATGACTTTTTATGTGCATATTAATCCGCCCTCTACTTATCATCAATTTTAAAAATATTAATATTTGAAAATCATTTCCGTTACTAAAACCATATCTAAACAATGATTCAATAGAATGTCTTGAAATAAATATAAATGGCTTTTACAGAGCAAATTAGCTAAAGAGCGCACATTCAGAGTTGAAATAGTCAACATGAATGTGATTCAATTGTGCTCCCATTGAAAAATAAAACAAAAGAAACACTCTGTTCAACGTGACCGTTCTGTACTTATTATAACAAAATTGTAACACAGCAGTTACAGTTCAAAAGAAACTAGAAAGCAATTTCTAGAAATGTAATGCATTTAGATATCATCCAAGGCAAAAGTAAATAAATTATTATTCAGTCCTTATCAGATGGAAATGTTCAGTTTAACATATCGAAAAGAAATAATTTACAATTTTATTAACATTTCAATGGCGTTATAGGTACCCACTTTATATTAATATGTAATGTTACCAATATTATATACCTACTGTCACGTGTACAGCAATTTTGTTTACTATGAACGTTTTGTAAATCGAGATTTTTTGTGTCTGATTGCAGTTCAATCTTCGTATCCTTTCGCTTATTTTTCGCTCTAAAGACCGCATCGCGTAGCCGGTAGTTAATGAACTTTATATAACAATGCTCCGAGTTTTGTTGGCGAGAGGAACAACTACCCTGTGGGACTTTTCATCATTTCATTAAGGATAGTTAACACTATTTGATCCGTATTCTCGTTTTCCAACTCCTTCGCACTAAACAGGTGTAAGTTATGCCTACGAATACGTTGCTCGAGATCGTCAGAAACTTCAGAAATGCTTTTTGAGTTATCGTCGCAATTATCCGTGACCTTCAGAAACGAATCAAGTTTATTATTAAAATTTGTATTCATATTAGAAATATTGCTGTTGTAATAACCATGACGATTTTGATAAAAAATTCTTGCCGCGGCTTTGGTACAATCATTAATAGTAAAGTAAAATGCAACTATTTCAATTCCTTCTTCTTGTAAAAAGGAAATTAAAAAAGTTATTCAAAAATGACTGGTTAAGGTTAAAATTTGTAGTGAAATAATACACAGGAACGGAGTTCCTCCGTCAGCGGAATTTAAAATTCTATAAAAGTACGTTTATGGAAAGAAGGAGAGGAGTTTGAAAATTGGACGGATTATACTAAATGTACCTATTCATTTTCTTGAAAGCGTTCTATTCTTGTAAAATATTTAAAGTGACACTTCGGCCGAAACTAAAACTTTCACTTGATCCCGCTTTGGGAAATGTTATAATCAGTTTTGTCTCTCCACACATTTTCGGTAATAAAAAACAGCAATAAGGCGAACATTTTGTTGAAATTGGAAACTCTTAGAAACGAAGTTACAATTTTATATTTAAGATTAAAAGAAATGTTTGAGATTATTTACTCGGAAAGTTGAAATAAAGAAGTATAGAAATAGAAAAAATAAAAATTTTGTTTCTTTATTCTGTCGAAATGGATTTCATTTTTAGGATGTATAAAATTCCTTTGGGAATTCTTAGTTAATTCTTTTTCGATTAAGTTCTACAACATTCCCTTTGTAATCAGATATAATGCCGAGTTATGAAGCCGAATACTTTCTCATTAATAATAAAGAAAAAATCTTTGTTTTCTCCTCAGATAAAATATCAAAAGAAAAAGCTTATTAAATTAACATTTTTAGAGAAAAAGTTAGTTTTTATTTAAACTTCGTTTGTGTTTAAAGTAGGTATGTGAAACGCACCGCAACGTGAAAATGTAAAGGGGAAAATCCGATCTCTATGGTTTATAAATTAGAAATGCTTTCTGTTCACATAAATTTTCCAATTTTCATACACTTTTGTTCTGTAGATTACTGTGTACACACTGCTTTCAGGTATATGTATAATACGCTACTGAGAAGTTGTTTACAAAGCACTACAAAGAGAATTTGCAAATGCGAAAATTAACCAAGGCTTACCTACACAACGTTAGGAATTCCCATTGTTTTGTCTATATTGTTTAATTCCAAAAAACCCTTTGCGTGTAATGCATCACTTTCAAAAGCGAGGATTCTGTAAAAGCTATAAGTTGCGAATACTTACGAATTTCGAAAAAAAAAACGTTTGTAATTCATTGAGTAGATAGACACCTCTGACACTAACCATATATAACCAACATTTAAAAATAAACGAACAGCAGTTGTGGATATACCCAAATCTCACATTGGGGGGCAAAATATACATCTGAGAGCATCTACCACCAAAACCTAAAATGTTATTAGCTGAAGTAAAACTTTTTTCTTAATATACCACGGGCTCTAGATTAGAGTGTAAAAGGAATTCATACCTGATAGAAAAGAAATGAAATCAAGTAAGTACAAACTCTGACTTATTTTGTAAGTATTAAACAATAAAAAAATTACGTTATTTTTTTTACAACTGTAAAACTATTTGGTTTTATTTTATTTTTATTTAATTTATGCTATAATAACTTCGCCTTTCTTAATGAAATTACTCTTAAAAGATATTACTTATCCTTATGTAACATAAAATAAAGGCACATACAACAAACAAACTTATCTACCTCAAAGCAACACTTTTCACCCATCATTTTACTAAGCTTTATGTGTTGTAACAACTAGGTAACATTTCATTTTTTAAATATTAGATGAGGATACTAAGCTACATAACAGTGTCCTGGATAATTACTTGTTACATGTTATCTATTTCGTCTCTCTTCTTTTTATATACTTGCACTCATTAACTTTCATTTCTACATCACTTTTACTTATTATAACCCATACATCATTTTCTTTCAAAGCACTTATCTCAGCTTTCATAGGTCGCTCACAAATTTTAGCATCGTTACCGGATATCGCTTTATTGTGCTCCCTCGATTCACCATTGTCATCACTTGTAACCAATAGAATGATTCCATCTCATAACCATCATAGTTTGTGTTTCTAGGTATGTTTTTTTCTTAAATTATGTCTTTTGTTGACGATTTCTGTGCTCACATCTGTATCTGCTTCGGAAACATTATTATCGAACTATAGTCAGTCAAATTTGCATTAATTAATTAATTATTCTACTTTTTCTGTACTTCTTCAGTCTCTGATTCACCTTTGAGTTCGTCATCTTCTGCATTTGGTATTACTTTCAGATTATTTATTTCTGAGGCCTTCTCAGATAAGAAAGTAACATCCCTTTGTTGATTTTATTTTTAGTTTATCATTGTAATTCAATTTTGGAGAAAATAAACGCTTTTACATTTACTTAGTATGATAGTCTGATTCAAATATTTAATAGAGTTGGTAGGCTATTATTACAATCCTCTTCAAGTGGGCCTCATTTTCCAATCAAACAATTAGTAACGATTATCCTTCGCTTCAATCCTATTTAAACAATAGATTAGGAGTAGGTATTCACCCACAAATATTAGTTTCTAAAACAATATCGATTAACGAACCTCTAAAAGGGGAAATTAATTAATTAGCCTTTAAGGGTATATCATTGTATCAAAAATAATTATTTGCTATTTTCATATGTTTTCTTTGGTAATTATTTCGTAATTTATATCAACATTTACGGCTAAATACCCTAATTATAAAAGATTAATGACATATTATTAAATAAGGCGTGTTCAAAAATTAAACTTCATGAAAGTGTAATAATGGTTGACATGGCAATTTGCAATTTAACTCATTTCAATTTTTGAAACCGCCTGTTGTTCACAAATTTTCTTTGGATATGCGTATTTATACAGAATTTACTATCCCGAATTTGATCCATAATAATAATATTATTAATTTCTCAATATGTTTTTCGATGATGGGGCATATATGGCAGAGAAAAAGCAGGAGACTTATTTAGTGATGTAGAAAGCTAGTTTGTGTGGTTTTTGCCACCTCTGCGGTTTGCCAGAGGATAGGAAATGTCGTAACATTGCGTTTATGATTTAGGATTCGCTATGGCGTTGGTATTTGTAGGTGGCTTAAATTTGACCGGTTATGAGCTCAAATCGTGATGCCTTACTGGCGGTTATTGATTACTGATTTAGTTTCCTTGAGTGTATACAGGGTGATTCATTAAGAATGTCCAATCTCTGAACTGTAGATTCCAGACCTCGAAATATGATGATTCTGCCCAACATGCCTTATACAAATATTGATAGTTTCCGAGATACCGGGTGTTTAAAGTTTAAATATGAATTTTGATTTTCGCAATAACTTTCTATTTTTTCACAATTTCTTTTTGAAAATTGGCAGTTTTACCTTTTTTTGCATGAGGATTGCCAATTTGGACTCTAATTTAGCATTGCTAATAGAGGGCGCTAGTTATACTTGGTTGTGTTTAGTAAATCTAAGCAAAAATTTTTTTCGGCTGAATTATTACCAAACTAATAATAAAATATGGAAAAGCGTTAGATTCTACAAAAAAAAGTTACTCTTGTTTGATTCGTGTAACTCGATCAGTTATCGAGTTATTTGCTTCTAAACAGTTCAATAAATTTTAATTTAAAAAAAAATTTATTCTCTAAATGTGTAACAACAATAAACTATTATTTATGATCTGTTTTCGCAAAGATCTCTTCATATCAAATAACCCTTGTCTATTATTTTTAATCACATTAATTAATTGTTATTGCGAAAATCAAAATTCATATTTAAACTTTAAACACCCGGTATCTCGGAAACTAGCAATATTTGTATAAGGCATGTTGGGCAGAATCATCATATTTTGAGGTCTGGAATCTACAATTCAGAGATTGGACATTCTTAATGAATCACCCTGTATATGGTATGATAGGAAGGCACAGCTAACATGGGTGTTGATAAATTCTTTTAGTTCCTTTGTTGCCTTGTCAATTTTGGTCTTGTTTACCCGTGTCCCATATTTTTGAAGTCTTCTCTATTTGGAAATCTATTTCCGTAGTGCACTGGGTGGATCTCCTGAGTTTTATATTTCTTTGAGTTTACTCTTGCTGATGGCGTTGTCGCGATTGTTGTTTGCCGTCTTAAACAGTTAATTATTTAAAGCTTGGTCATATCAGCAGGAGGGCTTCATTGGACTTGTAATTCTGTGAGGAATTCAATTCTACACTGGACGTATTTCCCAGTTAGTAAAGTTGCTGTATATTGTTACGATTATCGAGCGATGATCGCAAGCTAGTTCATACCAACACTAAATTTTGCATTCGAAGGTCGAGAGTTTTTTTTACTATCTCTTGGCCAGTAGATGGCTTTACCCTTAGACTTTATATTGCAGAAAATGTAGGCTGGGCTTCTTGATTGTCGAAAGTGACAGTCTATGATGGGTACTTTAATCGTAAGGCGCAATTGTCCTCTCACTTGAAAAGATCAGGATTTTTATAGGCAATTAGTCCTCTTATATTGATTCCATACCTTAACAGACCTCTTCCAGACGGAAATGAGGAGATTTTGCAACTTCTTAAATTGTTTTATGGTATTTCTAGTATTTTATTCCATTAGGCACTAGTAAATTTAACCTTCCAGCCACTAAATAACGTTTGCAACTGAATGTTGATTGCTGGAAATAATATCAGTAGTAGTTAGGTGACTCGAAACAATAATAAGCGGCGATACGTGTCATAGTAAGATTGCGTAAGGAGGATTGGCGCTTGACCATTAAAAGGGCATATGAGACACAATGTCCCACATGGAAATTCGTGATGATGCAAAGGAATACAAGAGCAAATATGGCGATTAAAAAGATGAAAGCGTATTTGGAAAAGAATAAGTTCCGCAAGACGCGTCCAATTTTCCCTTCTCTACATATGGTTTGCAAACCAATAACTCTTGTCAGAACCCAATCAAACAAAGCTCAATGAAGGGTTTCAATAGATTATGCTATTGAAACCCTTCAGCAGCAAGGAATTCCTTCACCACTGCCGTCGATTTTGTTCATAGACGAAATCTTGACACATTTGAATGAGGCGTGTTATTACATGTGCCTATACCATTAACGGTAATAACAGTTACAAGAAGAGATGGAACCTTTGAGCGTCTCTTTTGACCGAGGAATGGCTTCCAAATCATACTTGGAACAAAACCATCTATGAACTTGTAGAGCGTTTGGTGCTAGGAAGCAATCAGAGAAACTTAAATTGCAGATGCGAGGGAATCAATTAAATCTACGACCAATCAGGCCAGCGACACTTACAAGGGAATCACTAAATGAAAAATGGCATGTAAAATGTAAAGCTGAGATTAAAAGTTATATTTAATTGAACTAATGGTATTTTAGACCATTTAAGGTTACTTTTCCCTTAACAATGATAAGGTTCTCTTCTGATCAAGGAATAAATGATTTATGAAAGAAAAGTTGCACATCTATGTGCCCAAAAATAATCTAGGTTTATTTTACTTTAAATCGATGCCGTTACGTACAGACAGGGCGAAAACCAAAAATTTGTGTTTTCGAAAACCACAATATTTTCTTTATTATAAAAGTTAAGGAGGATATAAGATAAATGCCTAATAAAAAACAATAAATTTGAGATTTCGTTCTATAGGCTTTGATATTTTTATTAAATTTTATTTTGAATTAGAAAAAACTTCAGCGGCAACTTTGCGAGCAAAAGTTATTGTGATTTAAAAAAAATTGCGTGAGCGAAAAATTATAGACTTGTGCAAACCTTTAAACGCTCTGGATTCATACAACGAATATTGAAAATTAAGAAACTAAAGCATTTGAGGCTTGAATTGAAGTAAGTGTTCAAATAAGCCATCGTTTTCTCGCACACACAATATGTATCGTCTCAATACATGTATAAATTTTGGGATCAACGATGAATGATTACGTAATAAAAAATAACGATAGGGGAATTGTTTTCTAATTAATGTTGTCATTATATCAGTCATCTTTCGATTTTCATTTTAGTACCTTTGAAGGTTCAAACCACCACTTAACTAACTGGTAATTAATACCTGTTATCCAAAATATACAGAGTGGTGATTAAACGCAGCGCCAGCGGTAAGAAAATAAGAATACGTATATTATAGGTTACATAAACGTACAAATTTTTAACTCAAACTTTCGCATAGTTTTATGGCTTAATTCCAGATTTTTGTGGCGTGCTTATAACGTCATTCTTTTATAAGTTTCTTCTATGTCGTTAATGATGTAATTATATCACAAAAAATAATGAACTTCCTGAGATAGTAGGATGCCCACAAGATTTGTTAGTGACATAACTCCTATTACAACATTTAATATCGTCAATTTTTGTTTTAATTTTCGTTCAATTACGTTTTAGCGTTGTGTTGAATATAAAATACAATTTTCAATGTTAGTAGTACGCCTTTAAAATAAAAATTAATGAAATGAAAGAGAATACACGTGGGAATACTCTTATAATATAATATAAAGAAATTGGGTGGTATTTTCCCTTTGTTAAGGAATTAATTAGTAACAAAATCGATTCGGCTGTAGATTTGCATTCTCTACACTTTATAAAAGCTCACAATTGTCGAAGTATTCTAGGTGGTCGTTTTACATCTAATTATGTAATGAGGACGTTATAAGAAGCACAAATCGCGAAAAACGTAATGCTGTATATTATGAAGGTTAAGCTTAATATATGGAAGATTTTCAGAGCTTTCAACGTACGACCTTCGTTAAATAAATCTGTCCAGGGCTTTCATGACCTTTGACATTTCGATCTCTCATTTAAACATCATAGCAAACCCGGCTACCGTAATACAGCAATTTATTATTGCCCTTGTACCAACTGTTAGTTTTTCTGTGTCACATTGCAATAAACTCTTCTTAACAAGTGTACTTTTTGAATTGCATTTATGTCTAAAGTACTGCGAAACTTTACCATTGAACTGTTTTTAGTGTCGTAGGTAAATACCGCTTTTGTTTAGAAACCCACCAACATTTAACAGGCTTGCCATTTGTTTAAGTGCTTAAAAATTTGTTAAATGAGTTTACCTACCGGAGCAACCACCTTTTGTGCCTAAAATGTCTATCTCAGTTTGTGCCTTTAATACAAATCTAACCATATTTCCAAAGTGATTTTATTTAAGAATCGCTATTTTGTAAACATCAAGCGCTAAAATTATTTCTCAATCGTCCCTGATTTTTTACAGACGTTGCTTTTATTTTGTAAAATGACTGCTTGGAATTCTTATGTATCCTCGATCTTAAATTATACTTTTCCATTCACTTTTTTCTTATTTTTTTACACGCGCGCGATCTTTTAACCTTTAAACGTTCATTCATTTTGCTCATTTTGTAGGTATTTATGAGGCATATTCAGGAATTAACCTCCCACAGTACATTTTTTTTATTTCTTGAAAGGAAGTAAATTTCGTAAATTCACTTGTAGTTCAGCCATTCACAAATTGATATGAATGAAAACGAAATCAACAAAATGAGCTAGAAAAATATCAATAAAAAATATTTTTGTTTAAATTAATATCGTAGACCGAATAGACCAATTTTGCCGAATGATAGTAGCGATCGTGTTAGTTGTTTTACATCTTCCTTGTGCTTATTTTGTGCTGTGGGATATTAACCGTTTCGTGCTGGTGGTACAACGTAAGCCTTGAGCTGGAGTAATTTCCGGGGGGGGGGGGGGGGGGGGCAATTTGGCGAAGATTGAACTAATTTAAATTAAAAGTTATTTAAGAAATTATTACTGTCCAGAGTCCGGGGGGGGGGGGGGGGGCATTTGCTCCCTCTTGCTACCTACTGAACAGTGGACTGTAACTCTACAATTAAGTGCTTAACAAAAAAGTTTTAAAATAGGGTCGTTTTCCCAGAGAAATTTATTCCATTTTTCTTATAAGAGACCCCTTCCCTATCGTTCGTAAAATGTGTACCCGAAATTCGGATGGATCCAGACAGACTTCTTCTTCTGAAGAATTTTGAAATGAATTCAAAATTCTTCAGAAGATTCATAAAGAAGTATGGGGAGTGTTCTACGTGTGGGAGTCAATTTAGATTGGATTAAAGAAAAGCTACGCGCATGAGAAAATATAAGAAGTATTAAAGAATTTTAACTAATAAGATATCGAACCTTTAACGGTGCACTGTAAAATTTAATGTAAGTCTAAACCTAGGCCTCGAAGTGTTTGTTATTGTGTATTTCAGTCGCTCCCAAGGTAAAAGTAAACCTCCTTATTGTTTCATTTAATGTTGTTAAACATTAGATTAATTGTTCATTTCCAAGTGTTAACTGTTGTATATTTGTTCATTACAACAACGTTTACCGTTACTCCAGTGTACTTCTTTACCGAATACCCATATTTTCTTTCAGCAGTCATATCACTGTTACTACAAGCTGCTAAGATCTTCGTAGTTCTGATTACCAGCTTTAACTTTCTAAAAAACTTACGCGGCGCCCTAATTCTATTTATCTCTTACTACCCAAAATAGCTTACTGAATTTAAATTTTGTACCTATACCTGAACCACCCCATTAATTGCTCCTTATAAATGAGCTACCGAGTCATTGCATTGTAATAAATTTTGTTACAACCAAATTGTTACCGTAACAATGCACACTGACAATATAAAGAATAATTTGAAGTTTTTTCAAAAAATCTGAAAGTGGTACATCAAAAAGTCTATTAAAGAAATACCGGATGACACCATTTGGTTGGTGGTGGTGGATCTTCTATACATGCCTAGTTCTAATTGTGATTTGATCAGGGCTCAGGGTAAGACCAAAGACAACCTGCGTAAATTTCGGAGGAGGGTTTCCTTCAAGTTACCATGGGAGACCAATTTGCTAGCAAAACGTTCCGGGCGCGGTTCACCGGTCGTCACGTTAAGTAGCACAGAAAAGCCAACTTCCTCAGCAAGCCATGGGATTGGCAGAGCTAGCAAGCGGGAACGAAATGCCGGTAATACAGACCACGTCGAGTCCCAGGGCCGGGGAGCAGAGGCGGCGTTCTGTACATCGCCATCCTGAAAGACGTACCACTACAGCATCGTTTCATGACGATGGTGGAATACGATTCGAACTATAACCCTGTTCTTCTAAAACTGGTTGACTGCCCGACAAATGAAGATGAGCTAGAGACAAGGTGCGCGCTTTGGTGCGCTTTGGGGAATCCCTTGGGAATGACGCCGGTAATCAAAATTGTTCAGTATTTTGACGACTTTTCCGTGCTGGTGCAGACCACTCTCGCAGAAGCAACCAGGACGATTTGTGAGAACAGAGACGAAAACGGCATCCCGCTTAGGAGAGCAGGATAACTCACTTTTGAAGGAGGTGCGAAAGTTAAGAGACCCCTGGGCCAGATCAACCCCTCCGCACCGGTTGGTTGGCTTATATAGGCAGGCGCCTTCGGGGAATGTCTGGAAATGCTTCCTCTTCACCAAAAGGAGATATGAAGCAACACGCCGCGCCGCCTCATCATCTTTGGAAACGATATGCCGTATATCTTCTCCAGGAAAAGCGTAGTTAGCAAAGAAAATAAGGCACGGCTCTATCGTCAGACCGAACACAAATTTCGTAATTGGGGAGACCGACCTCACCGAACCAAAATCGCAAACTACACTACCTTTTTTCCCAGTTCAACGGTCTCCCAAATTTTGTTTAGCTAGAAGAACTTTGCCCCTTTTTCCACCGAACTTGCATTGCACTCTCAGGCTCATTATTACATCTGTTCAATTTTCTGAGCAAAGTTCTATCAATTAATTAAAAGAAAATTTAATATTTTCCAAAAATGTGACCCTTTTAAATGCTCTGCTATAAATCCCAGAATGTTATAATGATTCACAATAAAATATCTGAAAATTCGAACATCAAAACACCCTTTATCAGTTATATCAAACAGTTTTAAACTTTAAACTTATTTTGTGAAAACTAAGAAATAAATAGATTCATGATCATTATAACAGCTCTTTAGTAACCCCCTACGTTTGATGGGGGATACTCAACCTAGAAGTTACGAAAACGAAGCAATAAATTGCAACCTGGATAATAATACACATCACCCTTAGGTAGAAATCTCAAGAGCTCAAGCGATTTCTAAAGTCGTGTACACTGAAATTCTTGTAATATTCATGACGTTTATAAATGTAGAGCTTTCAAGGAAAGTTCTATCTACACGCACACAAATTGTGTCTGAGAGAACATTCACTCCACATAACCCATATCTACATATTGATCACTCCACTTTCAGTATGTTATTTACTTTTTCAAGTGGGAGTTTTGCACAGAAAGAAGGAACAATAGACCCAAGAGCATCCATTTTTGTAGAGCGAATAAGGTTTACAGCGCCAGAATGTAATAAATGTAAATAATGAATAAAACTATCCCTTTAAAATTGTGATAAAGTTCTTGTACAGCTTACTTTAGGCAAAACAGTGTATTTAAATGTATAGGAGTGATTAATTTATGAAGACGAGGAGATTATACAACAACAGTGCATTCGTACAAATTCAAATCACCATTGCGTATATTTGAAACTAAAACCGATTAATTTTCGTATAATTACAAATTCTGACATGGAAAGCAGAGCGTTTAATACTTAGAATATAAAAGGTTTAATATTACTTTTAACTTAAAAGAGGATATAATTATAAGTCTCATGAACCGCTCATAATGATATCTTAATCTATTTGGTACATTTACAATTAACATAATGATATGGAGGGATGTATTATATCATTGTATAAATAGGAATAAGAAGGATTTTAAAGCGGGAAGATGGAAAACGATGATAACTTTTGTTAAAATGTATAAATTCTCAAGTCAATACGTTTTTAACTTATTCAGACATCGGTAGAATTTCACCGCTTTCGTATAACTTCAAGACTTTTTAGTTTTTAAAGCTCAAATTGTCAAAGACGAGTATAAGGATCAACGAACAAAGCTTAATGGAAGACAAGTGGTAATTAGAACTTGACGATTGCGTTTATTTTGATTATCTGTGCACCATTTATTCTATTATGGCATTAACGCCTTGGTAAGGCTAATTGGTAATTAATTAGGCGCTACACAGTAAAAAATGAATAATAAAGTTGACACTTTTTAAATTATTTTGTTATTACCAATTTTGTAAATGCTCCATTACCTACCTTTAAATTAGATGTGGGAATTAATGGCAATTAGAAATGTCGTTTTAGCTACATCAGAAGTTCACTTAGGTACCTATAAAATGTGCTAGTGTCATTGCCAAAAAAAAACAGATACATATTTCGAAAAAAAAATAATTTGTTTAGGTTGCCCAATTATAAGGTGTGAAGACATATCTTCACAGATGGATCTAAAACAATAGAAGGAACAGGCACCGGAATTACTCCAAAGAACTGGGCTTCCATATCAACTAGGCAAAATTCCGACTGTCTTTCAGAGAGAACTGGTAGGAATAACGCTTAATGCAAGAAAAATTCTCATGTATAGCATAAAGAATAAAATTATCAGAATTTCCAGAGACCGCAGAGCCGCTGTTCATTGCAAAATTACCTCTGGGTTGGTTTCCGAATGTCTCCAAGTACTATAGCACGCGACAAACAGCAATACTCTCGAACTCATGTGGGTGAAAGTGTTAATATGCGCGTGGACTTTTGTCCACCCTCCCATCGTAATCCAAAATTCAATCATTTCTCAGAAGCCTAAAATTTCAAAAAATATTTTTTTCCAAATCGTCAATTTTCAAAATGGCGGACATTCAAGAATTTTAAAGACATTCGCAGCAAAGTTCGACCCGTTACGTATTACATAATAAAGAAAATTTGTAAAAATTCATTTTTTACCAAAGGACAAAAAGTTGGCATGGAATAAAAAAAACTTCACACACTAAAAGTGACTCGTTTCATATACAGGTAGAACTTCATTCTCCAAAAGTACATTGGCGAAAGAAGAAAATGTGGAAAAATTTGATCGTTGAAAAGCTCTGCCAACTGCTGTTGAAGAAACACCAAGTAATTGTGAGCATTCAACCGGATAGAAAAAACGTAGGGCCTCAGCAAATAGTCTCCAGCAATCTCTGTTCAAACATTAACAACAAATTTTCGTTGATATTGTGATTGTTGTGTGCGTTGAACATGCCTTCCCTGGAAAAGTTTGTTTCATGCGTGGAACAGACAATCGACAAGAAATTTGGGTTGTCTTCAAGGCGCTCGTTGAGCCAATTGCAATAATTAAGACGGAAAGGTGGATTACCACAAGCAAGATGTTGCACGTTGGATAGTTTAAATGGGTGCAAGTCATGGTCATGGAAGACTTTCCACACGGTATAGTTGCTACAACAAACTTCGGAAGCAACTTACAGCGTGCTTGTGCCGGGATTTGTTTTGACTCACTCCATCTCGTCTTCCTCAAGTTCATTCTGGCGTTTACTATCCAATTTATCGTACGATCTGATTTGAGACGATAAGTTGTACGACTGTACAAAGCCCCCTTATTAACTGAAACATGAAATAAAAAATGGGTCACTCCTGCACATCGAACACTGATAGATGGTAATTATAATTAGTTATTCAAGTCCTAAGTAGTCCTTGTGGACTCCTACTTGTCATCGGCCGTTAAAAGGACAGTTTTCTCGATGGTGGGTAAGCGATAGAAAATGTAGCCAAACAGTTGAAACATCTTTGAAAGGGTTTCAATGGTGTTTCGACTATCTGTAAAGAACTAATGGGTGGAAGTATTTTAAAAACAATCTTTTAACACACAAATTTGTATGTGTTGATTAAAGGAGAGTCAGAAATTGAACGTTGAACTTTTCCCGTAAAATTCAAAGCATGAAAATGTGAATGCTTTTACAATTTGTGAATTATCAGCTTTTGACAATTCCTTTATTCAACAAAAATACGTCGCTGATGTAAAGTAATATTACTGACATGGAAAATTGGTTAAAGTTTGTAACGCTTTAAGAACGAGATGAGCTTTTCAACCGCTAGCTTGACATAAATTGAATTAACATTACAAAAAGAAAATAACTTTTCATAAAGTCTCCATTACATATTAAAGAGGCACTTAAAAGTGTTTGCAAATTATTTCTTAATTAGCCAACGCCAATCCTTGGAGACCGAGAAAGTATAGCTACTTGACCTACTTCAGAGTCGGCAACTTTTCCTTGCATCCTTTGAATTCTTGATGTTCTCATTTTGGTAATGCTATGGCGACATTATTTCGTTAGTGCAACAATACTTCATCTCATTATTTGATTGCGCTCTAAGAAAAAAGCTCACGTCTTTGTGACGTGGTACATCGTCACATAGTGCAACAAGTTTCAGTTTTATTGCACTACAGGTTGTTATCCGAATAGGCTTCATCATTTTTAAAGGTTATAATTATAAGGAACAAGGCATTAACGCGAATATCTTATTTCCTTTCAGAGCACTTTAAAGCCATCATTAAATGTAACCGAACATTATCCTGTGCGGTTAATTATCATTTATACTGTTCGCGATGTGATAGAAAGTCAAGCACCCGCCAAGTCAATAAACCCTTCATTTGCCTAACAATTCCATGGCAACAGCTGGTAAAAGAATGACCCAATTCTAATAATAAATCTCAACACCTGCTAGGGTAACAGTCGATCGAGCCTTGAAAAGTAGGTCGCTGGATGCAATCTGCAGGACGAGGAAACCCCATTTCTTGTAGGGCAACGACCCAAGCTGGCCCGGGTTTGACATAAACAGGTCGTAATCGATTTAGAAACCGGGTTATTAGTGTTTACCTGCCGCCACAGCATCATTACATACAACTCTACTCAGCAAACAAGATAGTTGGAGAGGGGATACCGGCGCTAGAGTAGCTTTTAAGGTACAATCCGGAAAGAAATATTTGGGCGCTTAATTTAAATGTGTATTGTTGGATACACATAAATGTATTGTATGCTGCATGAGAAGTCATCAGAAAGACTGATTTTAACAAACAAGAGTAACACAATAAAAGGATTAAGTAATAAAATGCCTGCGGAAAATGTCAGCTGTCAACTGCAATAATTTACTTTCAGCTGTGAATGTACACCTTAGAATTCTCAAATATGATTGGACAAATAATTTGCCGCCTCAAAAATTTCAAATACATTATTTTAGTTGACATATTTTCCGACTATCTTGTTTGCTGAGTGGAGCTGTACAATTAGATCGTTTAACGAATTGGCAAAGCATAATACTTTCGATGGTGCTAAAGGCTAAACTCGTCGTTCGAGTGAAATAGTAGTTACTCCACCGGCAACAACCACCTTGTACTGAAATTGGAATAATTTAATAATAAACGGGACGTTTAGGGTAAATTAGATTAAAATTGATAGTCAGCGACTGGTGAAATGCTTTTGCAGGTATAAACAGACAAAGTAAACATGCCTTTGATCTTTCAATAATATTATTTATGAATTATGTGGTCACTTAACTGTGAATTCTGAATACAAAGTTTTTCAAATTTCATTTCGGACATGCTTACAATATATCAAAGGTAGAGTTTGCAAACAGTAATGTACCCACGTTATGAAAACGACCGAAAAGGTCGATTGCTTTCAGTTTCACTTCTCTTTAAGGGTATTATGGATTTGTTACGATACCTACCCAAATACAGGAAAGCGAATGAATTTAACATTTCAAATTAAAGCGAAATTTGAAAATGATATTATCACTTTCACATATTAGTAAATGCTTTCTATTTAATGGAGTCTTGTTTTCTTATGCTGTGAAAGAAAAGGAGTTACACATTGTGTAATTTAAAGGGGAAATGTTTCCCCTAAACTAAAAAGAAGAAGAAGAAAGTACGATCCTGTTTCAAATTCCATTTCTGCCATTATGTTATCTCCATTATCTCGTTTCTTGTATTCGTTGTACAAATTTCGTTTTACAAATGGATACAGGTCAACGACGTTTGGGGGAGATTGTTTTAATAATTGAGAGCTTTGCTTTTTGCGTATAGGTCAAGTATAGGTGAACTGAAATAAGCTTTAGCGGGTCTATTTGAACAGCTGTTTTATATGACATTCTGAAATCAATGCGGCGAGACCACTTCATTTCATCAACTTTATACCTAATTATTTTAACGGGATTTTTCATTTTCAGTAAATTCATGCCGAGTTTCAGTAACTTTTTTAAATGACGAAAGGCCTACACATAAGCTGTATGTTTTCATTTAGATTACATAAGTCGTAAATGTGTAAGTTATTTAAAAAAAAACAGCCGTTTTTTATTTGTAACTTAAATAGGGTCTTTCTTTATGTGGATGAAGGAAATTACAGTAGCTAGAAGTATCTTAATTTGATGCTTCTGTTAACCTTTTCACCACAAAAGCAAATGTTTCATACTGCACGATTGTCTTTTGGATTGTGTTGTTAATAAAATTGTTGCAGATAAATCTACCTTCACCTCGCAACTTGTCTTTGTCAGACCGTCTACATTTAGAATAGATAAGGCTAGATTACGGTGGCACGTAGATTGCAAGCGACTCTTGGTTAATAGGGTTTATTGCGTATGGGACGCCTAACTTTCGGGGTAAGGAAACAGATGAATAATCATAATCAGGATTAAAAATAAAGTAAAACTCACAAGAAATGAAAATAATTTCAAAATTATTAACAGAGGAAATAAAATGATAAATGTCACCATGTCTCGGCAAAGTATTACCATATGAGCCATCACTACCATTATATCGTAGAAACAGAGCCATTGAGTTTTTAGCTCTATTAGGTTAGGAATTGGGTGATATGGAAGTTTTTCCAGCTAGCATTCACACGTGGATCTTACATTGTTTGATACAAAAATTGATATTTTACATTGGGACAAATGTCTCGCGTCGAAATGGATGGGACAATTTATTCCATATCAAAAATTGAAGATGACTCCTGCCCTATTGTCTACAATGCGAAGATCTATATTATTCCACAGCCCCTTTGCTTTAATTTCAATGGCTACCCTTCAAATCAGCTCTTGCACGTCGAGATTCAGTAGAGGTAGTCCCAGAAGCACATGCATTTCCAAGATTATTTTGCAGCGGTGCTACGAAACGAAAGTAGTCTATAATTGAGAATATCAACACCTACCCTCACATAATCTCAAAAGCCGTGAATGTAGTTGTTAAAAACTTCCTCTGAATAAATCTATTGTATAGTTTTGTAACTATAGGTACATACGTTATTGTGCCATCCTGCTTCTTTGATGAACTTTACAATGGTCTCAAACTGTACAGGGTGCACAACTAAGAAAGAAGGTCGGCCATAACTCGGAAACTATTTGAGATAGAACAGTGAAATAAAAATCTTATAATAAATGTGGCCAAGAGAAAATGCTGGAAATTATTTTCACTTTCCTACCATTGCCGCCAGAGGGCGTTTCACTGATTTCAATTTGAAATTCCCATTTTTTTGGGCAATTTTCCTCAGTAGATATTAAAAAAATATATTCATTGTAAAGTAGTGATCAATATGTAAAACTTTGTTTAATGAATTTTTACGATTGCTGTCAAAATAAAGGGAGGGGGAACTAAATTACGTATTACTAGAAAAAAATCGTGTAACTCCGAAACGGGGTGCTTGAATTTGTCAATATTCGTCTCGATGAAAAGACAATACTTGATATTATCAAAAAAATTCAAAATCATAACAATTTCTTATCTCCGTCTACCAATAGAGGCCGCAACTTGTAGAAGGAACAAAACGGTCGACTTTTCTAAAAAAATTCAAATGGTACCAAATATTTTTTTCACTGCTATTGAAAGGAAAATTAATGAGGGAGTAATTTACAAAAAAAATTATGTCAATAGCTCTTATAGTACCGAAGATATAGTCAAAAATGTGTAATATAAGAGGCAATTTGAGGTATAAACAAATCGTAAGCTTAATATAAATAAAGTAGGCTATGAGAACTTTCATTTCTTTCAAAATTTCAGTGGTCCTGCAACAGTTGCAGTTTGCATGCATTCAAAATATGCTGCAAACTGCAATGCTTCTCCATGGGAAATTAGCATTTTTGCTTATAATACAACAACCGAAATAGACATAATGTCACTTCGTTATCTAATTTACAGCTTTGACATAAAGTTTTCATTTTAAGCGTTTTCATTTGTTTATACCTCAAATTGCCTCTTATATTACCACATTTTTGACTATATCTTCGGTACTATAAGAGCTATTGACATAATTTTTTTTGTAAATTACTCCCTTATTAATTTTCCTTCCAATAGCAGTGAAAAAAATATGTGGTACCATTTGAATTTTTTTAGAAAAGTCAACCGTTTTGTTTCTTCAACAAGTTGCGCCCTCTATTGGTAGACGGAGATAATAAATTGTTGTGGTTTTGAATTTTTTGGTAATATCGAGTATTCTATTTATGTATATCGAGACCAATCTTGACAAATTCAAGCAACCCGTTTCGAAGTTACACGATTTTTTCCAGTAACACGTAATTTACTTTCTCCTCCCTTTATTTTGACAGCAATCGTAAAAATTTATTAAACAAAGTTTTACATATTGATCACTAGTTTATAACGAATATATTTTTTTAAATACCTTACTGAGGAAAATTGCCCAAAAAATGGGAATTTCAAATTGAAATCAGTGAAACGCCCTCTGGCCGCAATGGTAGGAAAGTGAAAATAATTTCCAGCATTTTCTCTTGGCCACATTTATTATAAGATTTTTTATTTCACTGTTCTATCTCAAATAGTTTCCGAGTTATGGCCGACCTCCTTTCTTAGTTGTACACCCTATACATTGTTTGTTAATACTTGCGCATTTTTTAAGGTAGTCCCCATTTTCACCATGTCCCAAAAACTGTGTTAAAAAATAATTTACCTCACCATCCTTTCTCTCTACCCATTCTTCTAAATCAGGAATTAGCTGTCAGGTCCACATTTGACGTAAGTCCACGAACCTCGTAAATAAAAATGGACTGCTGATAGCATATGCCTACTTCATCGCTTTTGACCCCACCAAGGATCCGCCATGATGAGTGCAAATATTAGTAACATTCTGGTAACATTTGGATATTTGTGTTGGAGATCGGTCATTGTTGGTACCTCTGCTAGCAGCTGATTGGATTGTTACTTTCTTGTGTCAAGCCACAGATTACACACAGATATGTAATCTGCGGTCAATCGTGATATAACCCTTTAGATTTTAACAGTTAAGAAGACAATAAAGTTGTTTATAATAATAGCTGTATTCGTTTTATCAAATTCAAGTGAGAATCTCAGCTATGAACTGAGAAAAGTTATTTTTTAACGTGATCCGAATTACATTTCAAATTTTCGCGGTTGAATTTACGCTCATCATGGCGGACGCTGTAAGGGGTCATTTCGAATACATGTGATTATCAGTCCATTTTTATTTATGAAGTTCGTGCGTAAGTCCCAGTGATTCTGCCACTGTAGCATGATATCATTTTTTGGCCACTTTTCAACTCTAGCCATCGCCAGAATCCGTGCTGGTATAACTCCTGTAATAGCCGCCATGTCCTCATAAGACACCGTACGATATATGGATGTTATTTTTATTGTCATCAGTCTTTGTATTCTATTCAGTCTTATGAGTGTGGCTCCCCATTTAAGTGCTGGGCCCCACACATCCACTCCGTACATCCAGATTGTTTGGACCGCCGCCGCAACAACTCTTCTCCCCCCTTGTATGGCATTATTTTGCCCACGGCCCCAATAGCGTTAACCACTTTCTCGGTGGCATACCTACCTACTTAACGTGTTCAATGAAAGTTCCATTTGATTGGGTTTGAAATGGTCAAAATGTCACTGTTATTTGACATTTTGAAACTTATAGTTTTCATTTTCTATAAAGAAGTAGGTTTTGATCTCCTATTTGAGTCCTCCAAATTTCGTTGCGATATAAAATTAGTATTAGAGTGGGAGCGGACTTTAAACATGCACCGTATGTATCTACAGATACTACACTTCACTTCTTTTCAATTGCATGAATAAGAGCTGAATATTTCCAATTTTAAGGTTCTTTTAGTAAAATCCTGAATATATCTGGAACAAGAAATGAAGTATAAATCGAGTTAAGCTTGTATAATACAGACTTTTGTACTGTAACCAAATGGCTTTTACGTACAAAATGAAAAAAAAACGAACGGAGATTGTTTTCCTACTTTTCAGCTTTTTTTTATTGCTTTTTAACATTTATCACGCAGGAAATTTCTGTTATGGAATTAAAATAGATTCATTATTCATATTACAAGATAGCGTTTATACAGTGAAATGAAATTTCAAGAGAAAGCCTTTTACTATTTCAAAACTTTTGTTAGGGTATAATTTTACCCGGAGAGCTAATTTATTTTCTATTACTAGTAGCCAGAAAGAAAATGGTATTGGAAGCAGTGTGTAAGCTGTTAACGGTAATTAATTGCCAATACGGTATCAAAATGAAATTTGTATTCCTGATTCCTGCCTTGCTTCTAACTATATTGAAACAGAATGTTATTGATTCTTTTGTAATTGTATTATGGCGAAATCACAGACTGATGGAAATGATAAATAATTGAATTGACTCGAATACATTTGAATAATCATAGACTAGAATACGTTGCAAAACTCGTTTATAGAGTATTTTCTGCTTGACGGATTCGATAATTGGCGCTTTATTTCCAAGTTATGTAGGTACTTTCTTTTCTTGGTGATCAATAAATGTATGAATAAACTAAATACCAATTGTGGTGTTAAAATAAGTAGTGGTTTGTAGTTTTAAAAGGTAGACAGACGAACAGAAAAAAGTAGGTATGTTTATTATTAATAATTAATGAATGAATAAGAAGTAAAACTTATTAATTGTGAAAAGTTGAGAAGCTAATTTAAAAGTAGCCAAGTAAGTCAAAAAACACAGTAGACATAAATAATTGAACTGAAAATGATGAAAATAATTGACAATACGAAACTTAGGAACAAAGACATAGCCAAATACACAAAAGAATTGAAACACCATAATGAAGAAATGATACTAGAACAGAGCTAGAAGCAAATGATGAAGAGGAAGTGTAAGAAACATGAGAAGGAGAAAAAGTAGTAGAAACAATAAACACAAGATAGAAATGGAAAAACCGACAGGGGGAAACAATATATCTCCTGAAAGGATAAATTATATGAGGAAAAATGTCATGTTACTCTGTCACTGATTTCGCATGTTTTCAGGATGCTATTGGTTTTTATTGCTCAACTTAGTAGGGTTATCCTTCCATAGCTTCCTGGTTTTCTCTTAACTCCTTTTGTAAGTATAACGATCGTCACACACGTTTTCCAGTTAGAAGGGATTATTTTCATTTCCATTATTATTGGATATAATTTTTGAGTTGTGTTTCTTTGTATTTGAAGAGTTTGTTATTGATGTTGCCCTTTCCTAGCCTTTACTTTTCTAATCGACGCATCTAGGTACTTGTGTTTTCTTCATTGCAGTGTTCTTTGCTTTTTTTTGTTCTACTTCTCCATTTACCTGTAAATTAAATTCCATCTATTTGTTTTTTACTCTTTAACAAATAATTGTCAGATTCTTTTCTTGCGTGTTGGCGCAAATGTTGTTATAAGGCCACATGAAGTCTCGGGTATTTAACAACAGTAAGTATGCGTTTATTTCTGTATTTGTATAAACTTTAAATGAGATTATATTATAATTGGATAATTGTATAGAAAGGTAAGTTAACCGGCAATTTTGGTCAATATGTCATAAAATGTGTACTATTTTAACGGACTAGTTAATGTTGACATCCCTCAATGTTATCTCGTATAATGGTAATTAAAACCGGCAATGTAACACATTTTGAGATGTACGAATTTATTTTGTTGATTATGAGGTTGAGCTATAGGATGCCGCACGGGTAAAAGTAGCAATCTTCCCTTTTTTTGACAATCACAGTCTTTTAGCATGTTGTGGTGATATCATTATATGATGTTGGGAAAATTCGATTTTAATAAACTGTAAATATGCTATAGTATATATGGTATTTATTATCACGATTTTACATACAAATTGCTAGAGGACGGTGTTAATGATAATTCCAATAACCTCAATGACAAATTTATGTTTGTTGATCTACCTATCAACTGAACTTTGCATGCACGTCTATTTTTGCTTAGATATTTGTGTTAAATCACTAGACCGTCATTGTGTTTGTTTATATCATTTTCTTAATTTAAATTATGAGTTACGGCTGGGCTGGTTAAAGTACAAATACATTACAAAATAAATACGCATAAGGCGGTTATTTATCAAGGCAAATATCTTTATATGACTGCAATAAAAAATCTGACAGCTATCCAATACCTTTAGACAGAATCGTCAATCTAACCCACGCACAAAATCCAATGTTAGCAGTTCAAAATTTTTTTATTAAAAAAGTTTCGCATTTCAAAAGCATATTTACGGAAAACAACAAGGGTTCTTATTTTAACGTTTTATGTAAAGGAGACGTTACGAGAATATTGATTGACGTACCTACGTCCTTACATATTTTGAAGAGCCACGTAGTATCAACGATCCTTTTCGTGTAACGTTCTAAGTTAAGCGCCTTTGTGAAACGCTACACCAAGTATTACTTCAGTGTATTTATTACGGAATTATTATGGAAAGATGGATCATTGTTTCTTTTTGAGCAGGAGGCAAGCGTTCGTTTCTGTTGTAACAGTTGTAACTATAAGTAGGTATGCATATGCATAAGTAAATCAGTTATCTATCAAAACGGATGACAAATACTAACGAACCACAAATCGAACAGTCCATAATTCGCACCAACCATGTCAACACCCTTTTTTGTGTTAAATTGGCGAAGAATTATAGGAGGGATGGTGCTGCATGCAGTACGTGGACGTGCTCGGAATCCAATTGGTATTCCTTTCTACGCTAGCGAAGCTGAGTGAAAACAGGTCTAGTAGTTTTTCTGTTCCAGAGACAAGCTGTATAGGCGACTGTTTCATTTGTTAGAAAGCGTGCATTAGTTTTCATGTGGCGCAGTACAGTAATTAACAAACTTATTTATTGCGTACATTTAACCTTTCAAAATAAATTGAGAGGAGAAAAAAATGTGTGAAAAAATAGGCAATAGAGCGAGCGATGAACTCCAAATTAACATGTTTAATTTGCCGAGGGACTGAGCTGACGTATTTAAAGAATTTACAACGCTAAACACGTTGCGAAACAAAACTACACTAAAGCATAGCCATAGAGCATTATTGTTCTATGACTAAAGTTATAAAGACTACACAAAACCATTGAGTAACGAATCTTTCACTCAACGACAAAGCTGAGTAATAGTCATTTAAGTTCGCTGCGTGTAAGTAACACATTCATTATAAAAAAAGTCGATTCATATTTTCAAAGTTGGTGTACCGTTTACCGTGATTAGATTCAATTTACCATAGTATTGCCAATCTAAGAAAGTTGTAAAATGTTCTACGTTTTAGAAAAGTAACTAATTAGTTTAGAAAAGCCCTATAAATGGTTTAATGTCTGTTTTCAATGTTCCCATTGTCGTCATTAGTTATTCCAGATTTTCTTTCATTCTTTCTTTTACATTTTCGTACTCCTCCATTCTTAAAAAATATACAATTGTTTTGGTCCTTACTTGTTGGAAATTCATTTTAAGATTTTCTATAGGTACTACTTGGTCATTTCAAGTGCTTGTTGAAAATCTCTCATTCATAAAGTAAAGGTTTGTCATGTTTTCCATCGACAATCTTTTAAAATATATACCAGTATTTGCATGTATTTGTTCTCAAAATGCATTGAAACGTCTCTGTTCATATAGAAAGGTAAACGGTGAAAGAATTAAAAAATGTTTCGCGCATTCATCTCATAAATTAGAGCACTAGCTGAGATAAATGCAATAATGTTAGACATTTAATAGAAGTCGATGATCTTTGTGTGCGATACATCGAAAATTTTCTACCCAAAATCTGGTCAATGGTGCCGAAGGTTTTCAGCTTTCCAAAAGGAAGAAAGCATAAATAAACGATTGGAGACAATTGACTAATGAGCATGCAACACTTGGTCCATTTCTGAAGAATATCGCACATCGATAGGAGAATATTGAGAATCACAAGTAATTTTTATCTTCCCTCCATTGTGTTGGTATGTTTCTAAAAGCTACACAGCTACTACAAATTTTCACTAAGTGAATAAGAGTAACACTTAATATCCATTGCAGAAGAGTCCAATCATATGATTTGTACGCTGAGAACTATTCTACCGCTAATGTGATCCTCGCAGAGGGACTAGATCGGGTGTGCCGTAGTGATGGTTTCCCCGAAAGGCGAGGGTTCTATAGAGACGCAAATAAATTGGTGGATATTGGTATAGGGAACCTTGCAGTGATTTGAAAGGGAATTGTTTAACCCTTTTATTACAAAAGTAAAATACAGGGTGTCCCATTTAGAATAACGTAGTAATTGTATGTATAAAATATTGTATTGTCATGAAACTCTCAATTAACAACACCCTGTAAATAAACTTTACATTACAATTATTCGTATCGATGGCCCCCCTAATTGGGAATTAATAGACAAAAATGCGTTAGCTAATGTTTTGGCGATTAAGTGTAATGAACGTATTTAAACCATATCTACTAATTTCGCAAACAAAGTCATTTAAATCGATAACTATCAAGAATGGATATAGCTAAGCCTTAATAAAGTGACATTATTTTGTTCAGTATAAATAAAATACAGGGTGTTCCATTTAGAATAACGTAGTAATTGTATAAAATATTGTATTGTCTTGAAACTCTCAATTACCAACCCCTGCCACTCCTGCCAAATAACTTTTTCATATCATTTTTCGTTTTCCCAGCAAGCTCCGTCCCGTTGAGCGTGGCTCACCCTGTATACATGCTGATCAAGGCTCTGGGACAGGTGGTTTTCTAACGTATCCACTTGGTTAGCTTTTAGGTCTACCTTCTATAGTCAGTCTGCTGCCACTAGGCCTACAAAAGCTCATCCATTCGGCGGTCTGACCCGAAGACATAGCCGATTAATCGGGGTGAGTTAGTCTCGAGGATAGCTCATTAACCATGACACAAGTACGAGGGCGTTGTCTTTAGTCGGGATTCTCATCGAGTTAATTATAGGTTTGTAAGTCCAAGCGTTCTGTTAATTAGTACCTAGGTTAATTATTACGGTAAAGAAGTTGTAACAAATTTATTAATATTGAGCAAGGAACCTTCAAATTATTTCCCGCGCTTCCTCATAGTGCTTATGAACTTTCAAGAATGACTAAAGTTGGGTACCTGCAATACTATTGTATTCCACTGACCTAACATATTACCGATAGGCAGCTTTCATTTCATTCTTGAGATATTCCTTTATCTCCATATATTTAAGAAACCAGTATTCTGACAAATGACTTTTTGACTTTTGTTTGAGAGTGGGAATTTGCCAGTAGGAACTTGATGAAAATAAACGAGGTTTACGGACAGGGGTAACTATTGGTAATGTGCTTCTGACTGGAAGTACAACTTTTGGAGTTCGTATGCTTTTGCTAGATTATAGTTCATATTCGATATCCAATAAGCGAATTTTACGTGGTTTTTGGCTAAGGCATGTTGAAATGGTTGTTTGTGAACCAATTTCTTAATAAAATATCAAAACGCATCATATCAGGACTCATTAAGTGAATTTTGGTTATGCATTTTGACGAAATTCGCCACTTTCGTGGAAACAACGTCAAAATGCATTCCATCGGTGAGAATTAAGCGAATTTCGAGCATTTTCTTTTTGACCAAGATTTGTCAAAATTCAGCAAGATACTTAAGTGATGGAAGCACTAAGGATCCTTCTATTCCATTGTATCGATTTCTATGAATAACAATAGTAATAGTAATTAGTAATGGAGGGATTACAATTGAATGCAAATTCAAAGAATGTTTAGAAAAAGTGGTAAGGGAAACAGAAAGCAAATTAGGTAGCAATTACGAAGTAAAAGTGCCAAAAAATAGAGCACCTAAGTTAAAAATAGTGGGAATGACCGAACAGTTAACTAACAGTCAAATTGAACAGAAAATTAGGTCTCAGAATAAAGAAATTATTTTGGATCAAGGACTGATTAATGTGGTGTATATAAGTAAGGAACACAAAAATCATCGCAATTACTTCTGTTTAGTTGAAGTGGACGGAAAAACTTATGAAATGACCCTAAGAACTGAAAAATTGAGTGGGTATAGGGTGGGATAGATGCAGAGTCTATGATGCGGTAAATGTGCGAAGATGTTATAAGTGTAGTGGGTACGGTCACAAATCCCATCAGGAATGCAGGAACACGCTGGCTTGTCCTAGATGTGCTGAAGCACATGAACTAAAAGAGTACAAAACGGAACAGAAGGACGTAAAATGCATAAATTGTAAATTGGCGGTCGAAAATCTTAAAATAAACTTGGACATAGGACACGACACATGGAGTAAAGATTGTCGAGTGTTTAAGAGGAAGCTGGAAGCTGAAAGAAGCAAGATTGATTTTTTATACTGCTAGAAATGAGTGCGCAAATAATATATTTAAACTGTCAAAGCTTAATTCATAATATAAGTGAAATAACGATAATGGTCCAAATTAAGAAACCCTCGATACTTATGGTAAGTGAAACGCGCTTAACAAACCAGATATTAGAGTGTGAAGTTATATCCAAGGATACGATTTGATTAGATGTGATTCTACGTCAAGACATACTGCGGGTGTTGCTATATACATGAAAGAAAATATTTCCTTCGAAATATATTCTAACATAAGTATAAATAAAAATTTTTGGGGTTTAGCTATTACTATAAATCAAAATTTTTATATAAATACTGTTGCGGTATTTTATCATTCACCAAGTTCAAGTGATAGCGAATTTATAGATTTATTTAATAACTGGTGTGAACAAATGATTTTAGAAAATCGACGCAAAAATATAATCATAACAGGAGATTTTAACATTGATGTATCTAAGGATAGTTATTATAGCAATAAAAAACTAAGAAAGGTAATCGATAGTTTTGGTATCACACAAATTGTTAAAGATTTTACTAGATGTAATCAAATTTCAAATACAATTATAGACTTAGTTATTACAAATAGTAAACTTTTGCAAGCAAAGGTATTAGATACGTTTCGTATTTCAGATCATAACGTAATAGAAATAACCTATAATAAGCCAATAAACCTAAAATCAGATCATTCAATAGAAATGATAAAGTGTGTTACAACAATTGCAAAAATCCATCATGGACAAAATTAATTTAGATATATTGCAATTATTTGACCTAAATACCAAAGTATGTATAATAACAGAAATAATGCAAACCTCGATTAATGAACTGACTGTTTACAAACAAGTTAAGGTCAATTATCAGCAAAATAAGTGGTTCACTTCGGAACTTAAAAAAGTACAAACAGAAAGAGACAACCTGTATAAAGTTGCCAAATTGAATAAAAATGCACAAAATTGGAATTTATACAAATCTAAAAGAAATGAGTTTGTCTATTTACTCAGGCGGAATAAAATCAAATTTATCAAAAACAATTTGAAGCAGAACCACAAAAATTCAAAACAAATGTGGAAACTATTTAAAAATATTATAGGAGGTTGGAGGGAAAAAAGGGAACAAAATTAAAGAAGTATACTTTAATAACAACAAAATCATAGGGAACATGGAAGTAGCATCAAATTTTAATACTTTTTTGTAAATAGCGTCAAAGAAATTAACGAATCTATTCCATTAGTAAATGACGAAAGTATAACATTAAAGCAGGTAATAAGCACATTTAAGTTTAAGTGTGTCTCTAAAGGACAACTGGAAGAAATAACTAACGGAATCAAAAAATCAAACAGCGTAGACAATATTTCAATAAAGATATTGCGTGATGCTTTTCCGGTGGTAGACTTAATAAATGAATCCTTAGAAACAGGGACAGTTCCTGATATTTGGAAAATAAATACAGTGATTCCCATTCCAAAAGTACAAAATACAAAAAAATGCGAAGAATTTCGTCCGATTAATATATTACCTAAATTAGAACAAATCTTAGAAATTGTAGTAAAACGTCAATTAATCGACTACTTAGAACATCAAAACATAATTAGTGATCTACAATCGGGTTTCAGAAGTAAACATTCCTCCGAGACAGAGCTTCCAATACCGGAAGAAATTTTGAATACCGGTTTTCGGTATTCAATCAAGTGAATCCCGGGATCCCGG
The DNA here is from genome assembly GCA_036250285.1 of Pyrocoelia pectoralis. Lineage (NCBI taxonomy): Eukaryota > Metazoa > Arthropoda > Insecta > Coleoptera > Lampyridae > Pyrocoelia > Pyrocoelia pectoralis. Next base: position 18,360,578 of record CM070078.1, read on the forward strand.
TATTGATACCGGTATTGACTTTTTTTACTGCTGAAACTATAAAAAAAAAGAAAAAACGCATACCTAGCTTAGAAATTCACAGTTCAAAATTCAAAATTCAAACAATTCAAGTTATTCAAAGATGTAAATATAAAATGTAAATTAAATAAATCCACGCAAAATTAAAAAATTTCGTATTCAAAATAGAAGTGTGAAATAAAAAATTGAAACTCAAAATATTAATGCTAATGAATCCTAAATTATAATTTGAAAATTCAAATTTCAAAATTCGCAACGCAAAATATTAGTGCTACTTAAAATTCAAAATTGAAATTGGAAATAATAAACTCGCAATTATAATTTTGTAAATTCATAGTTCAAAAATGAAAACGTAATAAAGAAGAATTTAGCAGTGTCATTTGAAAAATCAAGTTACCGCTTATAGAAATTTTGTCAATTGACGTAGTAATTTCTCTGAACACAAGAAGATTTCGGATTTGACCGTCCGGTTTACGATAGTACATTTCATGTTTTAGTAATATCGCATCGTCACGACCTTCTAAGCTTTGTGATCCCTGCGATATTCAATTTTTTGGACACATGTGGTCAAACGATTAAGTACTATGTGTGACACATAAAGTCGCACTAGAATTGATCAAGGAGTATACAGGGGGTTCCATTAAAAAAATGCAACTTTGGTATACCTAAATCATCCTGTATAAACTTTGCGATTCAAGTGAAAATATTTTAAATTTGTAGCCTTACCATATCCCATGAACGAACTTTCGAAATGTTCGTTAATAAACCCATAGTCTTCCATCCACACATTATTATTGGCCCACCCACAATATTTTGCACTAGTTCTAAATATCATTAATCCAAAATATTTTCTACTAAAATAAAATAAAAGTAATACCGAAATACCGGTATTTACCTATGAATACCGGTTTTAAAAACTGCATCAATTTTGTCCGGGATCCCGGTTTTCGAGATCCCGGGATTCCGGTATTGTAAGCTCTACTCCGAGACAGCATTAAATTTTATCTTAGCAAACTGGAAAAACGAATTGAAAGAAGATCAAGTTATAGTTGCTGTTTTTGTTGACTTAAAACGCGCTTTTGAAACTATATGCCGAAAACTATTGCTGCAGAAACTAAAACTCTATGGAATATTAAATAACGAATTCAAATGGTTTGAAAGTTATCTAATTAATCGCTACCAGAGAACTCGGGTTGACAACGCAATGTCCGAAAATATCCTGAATAGTTTGGGAACCCCACAAGGCTCTGTGCTTGGCCCTACATTATTTAATCTTTATATTAATGACATTACTACAGTACCAAAATCATCGTCTATCCATTTATTCGCGGATGATACTCTTATCTCAGCATCAGGAAAAAATATACAAGAAGCTGTTAAAATAATTAACGACGATTTGATCTTATTAACAAATTGGTTCAAGGCAAACAAATTAAAACTAAATGTGTCTAAAACCAAATGCATGATTCTAAGAGCAAAAGCAAGTACAAATTTAGAGAACATTGAAGTTATAATAGAAAACAATAAAATTGAAGTGGTAAATGAATTTAAATATTTAGGTGTTATTATAGACAATAAACTAAAATTTAGTAATAATGTAGAATATATAATAAAGAAAGTTAGTGGGAAAATAAACTTCTTAGGAAGAATCTCGAATAACTTAGGATACGATCTTAGATTATTAGTATATCGTTCAATTATAGAGCCGTATTTCAATTATTGCAGTACTATAATTTTTTTAAGCAACGAAGGTGAAATAAATAAATTACAAAAACAGCAAAACAAAGCTCTCCGCATTATATTATAGTACCATATACAGGGTATACCACGGAACCCGTTCATTTCTGGTTTCTGGGGTCCCTTACTACTTATGAATTTGAAACTTTCAGGTTAAGGATAACCCATAGCCTTCTTTTGTTCTAAAATATTGTCGATGTTGTACAACTTCCGGAAAGACCAGAAATCGCCATTCATCTTCTTATTTTAAATGGAACACCCTGTATATTATTGCATTTTTGGATTATACAATCCATTCTCCGTTAATCTGTATTAGATTATCATATACCTATCTTCAACTGTTTTTGAGATATTATGATTTTTTTGAAAAATTTGCGCTTTGCGGAGGGATGTTTAATAGCCCACCTTTTGCTCTTCTTTGAACGCAAAACATTCATACTTTACAAACACGAAGTAAAACCATAAGGGTTCACAAAATGTATTTGCAAACCCATCATAGATTATACAGGGCGTTCAAAATTAGTAGCAAAGTTAAAAAACTTCAAACACCAAAAAGTCATTTTTTTCAAATGGAACACCCTGTATATTTTTACATATTTGGAAGACGATTTAATTTAGGCATCGATAAACTATAGGTATCCCTATACCTGTCTTTAGCGGTTTTGTAGTTATTAACACTTTTTATCTAATATTGATTAAAACTGCACTTAAAACCTATGCACATTTGAAAGTAGGCTGTGAGTATGACAACAGGAAAAACAATTACTTTTACAAAACGAATTTAATGATCTTATTTATACAACAAACAAATAAAAAGGACTATAAAATGGATACAGAATAAATTCAAAATATCAGTATTGGAATATGCGTTAACTGGTTCCATTTTATAAAATTGTTTACTGTTTACCACCTGTTTGCTTTAATGAGCATGACATCCAGATAAACATTCGTTTGTCTAATCATACTAATAATAATAATAATAATACTTACTTGATTCCGATCCGTGCAGTTAGCTAACCAGGCTTGGCCTAAGGATCGATAAAAACCGAAGTATAATAATAATACCTTTTATTGAGAGCAAACTATTAAATTACATAAGATTGTTCAAAATACGTTAAAACTGCACACTTGTTCTCAAAAGGAGTGAGTTCAGGTGTCTACAAAAAAAGTAGAGACCTGTTCTTCCACTCAACCCTCATTACCATATTTTATTTTCGCATACTCATAGCCTACTTTCAAATGTGCATAAGTTTTAAGTACAGTTTTAATCAATATTAGATAAAAAGTGTTAATAACTACAAAACCGCTAAAGATAGGTATAGGGATACCTATAGTTTATCGATGCGTAAATTAAATCGCCTTCCAAATATGTAAAAATATACAGGGTGTTCCATTTGAAAAAAATGACTTTTTGGTGTTTGAAGTTTTTTAACTTTGCCACTAATTTTGAACGCCCTGTATAATCTGTGATAGGTTTGCAAATGCATTTTGTGAACCCTTATGGTTTTACTTCGTGTTTGTAAAGTATGAATGTTTTGCGTTCAAAGAAGAGCAAAAGGTGGGCTATTAAACATCCCTCCGCAAAGCGAAAATTTTTCAAAAAAATCATAATATCTCAAAAACAGTTGAAGATAGGTATAGGATAATCTAATACAGATTAACGCAGAATGGATTGTATAATCCAAAAATGCAATAATATACAGGGTGTAGGTAGTAGGTAGTTAATAGTAAATAAACAAGTAAAAAGGTAAAACTCATAACATGATGTCAATTATAAGATGTTATTAGTTATTATTTAACTAAATAAAGTTATTATTTAACTAAATAAAGTTATTATTATTATTATACAATATGCACATATTAATTTTATTATACATATAAAAAAAGTTTATTTTCTTACAAGACGTAAATATAATAACACATTCGCTAAAAAATAATGATGTTACTGTCAATTAAAACAAAGTGGTTTGTTTTGGATCTAGAATAGAAACTAGTAATTTGGTTCTCAGCGTATTGCAATTTGCAACCGTTGTATAAATATGAATGGAAAAAGCTGAAATTAGAAACCTACTAATCTACTCAATACCTACGTGAATATAAAATCCAGATCAAATACTTTTAGAAAATAAGGGTTGTAATATAGCTTTTATTTTTACATGTAAATTTTATCCAGACAGTGGTAAGGAAGTCTAGAGGTTTCTTGGGTAGATTTTTTTGGTCTTGTTTTTCTTGTCGTCATGCCATAAAGATGTGCTAGAAGTTATCAGTGTTACATAAACAGTTTTTTCCCATTTGTAGGATTTAAAATTCTTGCACAAATTACAGTCCGTATTAATTTTAAAGTAATTACGTTTACATATACTATCTGATGATTAGTAGATTTTGTACTTGACAACTGTAATGGTTAATTTTAACTTTTAATTGGAAAGAGGTGGAAAACTTTCCTTCCCCTATTTATTTTCTGTAATCGTTTATTTTCGATGTTTGACGTCAGTAGTACTAAGGTCGACCTCAGACGCCAGGACAAATACGTTGTCCTGGTTACGGACTGCTCGAAAATTCGTTTATCTTGACAATTACATGACCTTTTAGATACTTCGCAAATATTAAGTACGATATAAATATTAAGATATCCAACACCATATTCTTGCGAAATGTTATTTTCCAGTGAATTACTTTTAAGAGCACAAATGTAGATGAATTTACGTAACAGTATTATAAGATTACAATCTAAATTTTATTTCTGGTTGTAATGTCAAAAAGTCGTAAGTTTTTATTTCGATTAGATTATAAAGCTCTGTAATCTAATATAATAACAATCAACGTCTGTATAATTGCCAGTAGTCGCCACCATTCTTTGCAGTTATAACCGGCTTGTCTCGGTCCTACAATTATTATTGTTATATGCAGAATATAAAATGTACCTGTGGGAATGAAGTTTTCTAACTCAATAGTCATAAAAGTTTACCTACTTTAAAATTAAGTAACAACTACAGTGTTAGATTTAAACGTGTACAGCGTGTATCTACTGACTATGGCCAACCCTCTACGTAGTCGAAGCGAAGAAGGTACACGAAACATCCCTCTTGATTTTTTTCACTTATAATTACACAAGAGGTTTGTATTTTACCGAGTAAATTTGGGTTGTTTAATAAGAATCTGTTCCCTAGCAATTTGACTCGAAAAACTGTCAACCTAAAAATGCTCCACCTTCGGTGTCGCATTTTTATTGGTTGACAGTTTTTCGAGTCAAATTGCTAAAGGAAATAGATTAGAATTTAAACAACACAAATTTACTCGGTATAAATACAAACCTCAAGTGTAATTCGGCAGGACAATTTAACGAACAAGAAATTTAGAAATCCGTTCGTAACTTTACCAAATGGACTCGTTCTTAAAATAACACAATGATCATACAAGAAATTATTGGCAAATGTCAAACTATGTATTTATACGGCGTGCACGGATACTGCGACAGTTGATTAGAATTTGAACGTGAAAAAACCACTATTATAGTGCAGTTGTCGCTGTAAAAGTGACAATTGCACTGTGGCTAATGAGATTTTTGATACATGAGTTAAATTGTCATTGTTAAAAAATCAAGGGGGAGGTTTCGTCATTTCTTGTGCCTTATTCCTAGATTGTTCCTACAACTCTCTTTTTGAGATTACACTTGTATCTAATGGATTTTACCAAGTTAAATTATTATTGTGTAAATTAATTGTATTTGTTATAGATGTTCAAAATGGCTTCTATTCTCTCGTACACACATCCGGAAACATTCGACAAGTCCGCACTGACAACTTGTAAACCTCGGTAGCATCTCAGATGTGGTTATCTCAAAAGTAATCCTAACAGAAATTATTGAATTCAATAGAATTATTTTGAGTCGCTGTAAATATTTCATTTCTGTTAATGTAATTTTAGTTTGTTGTTCGCAGTTTTTAGAATAAACATCAACCACGAGCTCTACTTGAGCTATCCTAGGTTTATACCTTGGTCTCTTTTTTGTCCAAGTAGGAAAAAATGGTGGTACCTACATATTAACGTTTTTAAATCGCAATCCTCCTCGCATTTGTACAGTTCTTCAAGGCATTATTCTTCCCATTTTTTTGTTGTAATTTTAATTGTTTCCACACCTTGTTCTTTCTGAGCACTCTCCATACTCCATTTTGGCTCTCGTATATATCATATTTCATTCCTTTGGTGAATCCTTCCCAATAATCTTCCATTAAATCTTTTGTGTCTCACTATTGTATATTTGATCATAATTTTCTTGAACCTTTTTTTGTAGCATGGTGTAATTTGAGTTTTGTTGAGGTTCACTGTAGAACTCTATAGCGAGGACTAAATAGCGACTAGGGATATTAGAGTTGGTCAGAGGACGTTTTGAGGGTTTTATATGAAGAATGTTTAAATTCTTGTCACGTATTATAGAAGGTATAATATCTCAAAGGGGCCGATTTTCAACCTAGGAGACCTCTTTGCGGGTGGTTAATTAATAAATACAACCTAAGAAGAAATTTATCGAACCTTTAAAAGATGTAGTCGCTAACTCGCGAAATAGCCTTCCTTGTTAGATACCGTGCTATTGAATATTTTGAAGATCTGCCCTACAAACTGAGGGAAAGGATGTCGTACCCCCATAATGGTGCACCTACACATTCTTCAAGAATAGCTATTCTTAATCTTAATAAAGAATTTCTGAATAAATGGATAGGAATAGGATTCTGGACTTCTTCCTTTGGACTTTGGAATGCAATGAAGTCTCATGTGTACGATACTACAATTGAAAGTGAAGATGAACTGCTGGCCAGGATAGCTGTTACGTGTGAAACTAAAATCAATGGTGATGATGTTACACAAACATTTATCAGTACCAACATTGCCGGATTTGTGTACGAGAAAATAGAAATTTAAAACAATTGAAATAATTAAATTGGAGTATTGATTTTGGTATGCACTGTTCTTGTCAAAAGATCAAGCGAGTTACACAAACAGCGTCTTGGATAGCCAAATTATAGACAAAAATTCTGGCATGTATTGCCACGAGACTTCCCTCGTATTAACACTTTTTTACAAAAATAAGTATAGCTGAATTCAGAAAAAAAATACTCTCAAACTATATAAAAAACTGCAACTTTCTCTTATAAAAAACGAGTGCCGCCATTTTAGCTTATACCGGAAGTGACGTCATCAAAGGTAATATCAGAATTTTCGTCCTTGGCCCGAATGCATTCGATTGGCGAAAATCGCATTTCGATAACTTTCATAATTTCTGAGTATAGAGCGTTGCAGTCATTTTTTAACAATTATTTTTTTAAACACTTTTTTCAAAAAATAATTATAGCACAATATCGCCAATGAAACTCCAAAAAGAAGATTAAGTGACAGGTAACTATGGTGAACATCGTCATGAATCATTTTTGAGTTTTTTTTGTTACTGCTGAATTCAGAAAACAATACTCTTTTAAACTAGGTACATAAAAACTGCAACTTCATCTTATAAAAAAATGAGTGCCGCCATTTTAGCTTATACCGGAAGGGACGCCATCAAAGGTAATATTAGAATTTTCGCCCTTGGCACGAATGCAATCGATTGCCGAAAATCGCATTTCGATAACTTTAATAGTTTCTGCGTATAGGTAGAACGTTGCAAGGAATGTGTACGGACCACTGAAATATAAGCAACCTGAAGCCGAGCCGACAGAAAGGGAATTATTGTAGGGACATTCGGTCTGTGTCTTACTCATTTTTTTTTATTGTATCGTATACGTAATAAAAAACTAGTTTGATTAATCGTAAAACAATGAAAATGCTTCAACAGCTTAACTGTGAATGAGTACAACAAGGACACAATGTCCCTTCGTTTTGCTATCGCACGCTCGGTTTATTTCCTACAGGTTAAATGCACCGTGCGCGTTCCAGGTTGCTTATATTTCAGTGGTACGGACAGACTACAGACGACAGACGAAATTTTTTTTTTTTCATTTTTTGAATCTACGTATTCAGAAATGCAAAAATATGTAAAAATTTGCATAGGTCAATTTTTTTTGCAACACACAATACTTCCCTTTTACTTCGTACTCGGGAAGTAAAAATTGACCTCTGCAAATTTTTACATATCTTTGCGTTTCTGAATACGTAGATTTAAAATATGAAAAAAAAATTCCGTCTGTCGTCTGTAGTCTGTGCGTACACATTCCTTGCAACGTTCTACCTATACGCAGAAACTATTAAAGTTTCGAAATGAAGTTTTCGGCAATCGATTGCATTCGTGCCAAGGGCGAAAATGCTGATATTACCTTTGATGACGTCACTTCCGGTATAAGCTAAAATGGCGGTACTCGTTTTTTTTTAAAGACAAAGTTGCATTTTTTGGGTGCGATACAATACTTCCCTTTTACTTCGTACTCGGGAAGTAAAACGTTAGAAACAGAAATGAAATGGCCAATAATGGATTCAATTAATGCAAAAACGAAATCATTTTCAAATCAACGACGATTATTATAAACTTTTTATTTCGCCGCCATTTTGTTAGTTATTATACATAATGAAAATAAAACGTAACAAAAATTTTAAAACATATTTTCTATTTGAAATCTGCCCATAAACAAGGAAAGTAGGTATGACATTTTCTTGAAAAACCAAAGAAGCTGGATAATTAATAAACCAAAGTTCCAACGAGAAAAGTTTCTAAAAAAATATGTTAGTACTAAGAATATTCTATACTTATAGATAACTAATATATTTAGAAGATAGAAGGTAGGTATATGATCTGTAAGTAAGTTCGTACGAAGTTAAATTTCATTTCAGTTCAAATGTAGGAAGAAGTTGCCAACAAAATGTTCACTGTCTTGTTAGGCCTTTGTTTACTCTGTTTGTTTGAATGTACTACAGATTACATCAACCGTGAAAATCTTTTCTAATGAAAACCGACTGACATGACGTCAAAAAATTAATTTTTCTTAGTCTATGAAGGTTTACATTTTGATGTAAAAATTTAATAGCGTTGTTTATGGTGGAAATAAAATATTCATAGCCGTTTTAAAAGACCAAGCAGGACTTCAAATTATGAAGCATTTTTCGATTGTATAAGTCAACCACTCAAGAGTAACCATGGAACCAAATTTCCAAATTTTAAACCTACCAAAACAAAACAAATTAGAGAGGTCATGTAAATTGAAAACGAATTTCATTTTTCCATTAAAAAACGTACACCTATTGTGTTTTGTTTTGCATTAACCAATCGACTTCCGACAACACAATTTTAATTTAATTCGTAAAGTAGTTGATCTTTGCTGTTCGTAATCTAAAATAACGACACGCGCGACCTTGTACGATCTAATTAACCATTACTTATTGTGCATATAAATGAGATCATAAATATTTAATCAACTACGTACGATCGTACGTACATTGCTTAATTCTATAAAACTAAAACGCCATTTTGTGTTTTTCTTATTTTACTGCTGCTCCTTTGTGAACACAATTTCTTTTCATGTTCGAAACTTCATAAGACAGGGTGTAGTTGGGCAGATTTGAAACTAACTTTATCTCACGTTTCTCGTAGGAAAAATAACGAAAGCTGGCTCACTTCCTTCACAAATGTGAGTTAATAATTTGAATTTAAAGAATTTTAGGGGTTTGTTAACATGCTATAACGACGTGTTTACTAGGTTTCATCAGTTTCATGCATCTTTATCTACCTAGCTCAGTATTGTGGAGAATACGTTCTCGATTATATCTTTTGAGCCACGCTTGTGCACTATCATCTAATTTTCGCCTACTAAAAATTTATTCATGATTCTGTATAAATCTACTAGAATGACATGAATTGCAGTAACAGGGAAGCTAAAACATACATATTCCACATTCGTGGTAAAAGCATCGACTCAATTGAAACTGGATGCACAGCATGGTTACGCAGATGTTCCAGTATGATCAATATAAATCGGTACTTCTCGCGAAGTTGCTAGAATGTCCAATATGATGAAAACAGAAAGTAAATAGAAACACATTGATGCTGGTTTTATCCATGCACCCAAACATGCATAAATTTACCTATTTTTGTGACTATTTGGAGAAATTTTATTGAAAGAAAGTGAAATTCATTGAACATTTTTTGTTAAATATTAGGTACTACTTACCGTCATTCAAAAAAGCAGTTTTCTTATGTGGGCAAGATGTTACAGACCATCTTACTTATTCAAATCTAATAAGATAGCCAACTTAAACTGGCCGTTCTGTGAATGAAAGGTTTCATTTGAAAATGTGAATTGTATAATAAAATAACAAGAGAGGGTGGTCATAGTTTTTTCCTCGAAACACGTGGTTTGCCGTTCTATGAAGAATTAAACGCTTTCGTTTTTGTTACCATTGACAGACAAGGCCTCCGGCCCAGGGGCGCAGACGTGTTGGGGTGGACCGAGGTTAAGCCAAACAAATTTTTTTCACAAACTTGATAAAAAGTCTGAGCAACGTTTTTAGACTAAACAAAACTGTGTACCTTTTGACAAATTAATCGACTAATTTTGTAGTTGTGTTTGTGTGCGCGCTTGAAGATCTTCCTTCTAAAATATAGCATTCAGGGGGGGGGGGGGATCTCTCGGGCCCTGGACCATTGACCACATACCAAATAAAACGTATTTCTGTGTTTTTTTCTTTCTTTTCCGGGAATATTAGCAAACCAAACGCCAGATTATCCTGATTAACAACTGTACAATTACGTTGGTAATGCAAAACATGCTGTGTTACATTCCGACAGAAAGCGTAGATTATTCTCAGACTTTGTGTAAGTTACCTTAACATAATTTAGCATTCCATTAAATTTTGACATACAGTGAAATCCCTACAATCCGAACTAATTGGGGCTGAAGCCTGTTCGGATTTCAATTTGTTCGGATTAGCCGAAAACTATCCATAACATAATAACAAGCCCTCGTTACGCAACAGCCACGCCAAACGATGTCATGTTCATGCGACGCTGGCGCGCAATTGCTTCCGCGGGAAGGTTTTCGTCACTTCGACAATTGAAGATAACTGATTTCAAGTGATATTTTGTGTTTCTATTGTTATTTCATTGTTTTTGCAAAGTGATTAACCTAAAGAATTTCAATAACCGTTTTTCAATCCTGGATGACATAAGATGTCGACACATTTACACTTTTTTGGGTATGCTAACTGTACTTCTTCGGATTTCTCGGGATTTCGGATTTGAGGGGTTTCACTGTATTCGTCTTTTCACTCTAAAATATTTATTAGCGTCTGTCATGGGACGAGAACGATATAATAACCGAATTCTATTGGTTAATATTATATGAGTGAAATAATCAATGATAAATTTAAGAGACATCAGCCAAGTATCGCTAGGTAGTAAAATAACCTTTCACAAGGTGTTGTTTTGAGGTGGATAATTTTGTTTACTGTGCACGTTAGTATTCTAAGTTAGCTAGAGTGTTATAAGATTTACTTACTTCATAAAAGGATGAGAACCATTTTACAACTGTGCCGTAATAGACTGTACCATCAAAATACAATTGAGTAGGAAGTAATACTATAATCACAGCGCAATTTCAGTAAAAATTAATATGTGAGAATTGAATTGAAAATTGGATGGTGTATTATAGTAATTTCATAGGGAATGGGACACTTCATTGTCGGCAGTTGATGGTCGCCAGCTCACTACTATCATCTCATTTCCATGTCATCTCTCTAAAATGGCCCATCGCATTGCCAAGCGAACTCATTGCGGGCAAACTCTATGCTATGCTAAGCCAATTCAATGCCGGTTTTAAATTGTTGTTTATTACAGCATTAGTGATCACTGTCAATTAATGTTTACATTTAGCTTTATTTTACATATTATTCGGCAGAGAGTTGAGGTGGCAATGAGATGAGGATTAGATAGCGACCATGGGCTGGCGGCAATAAAGTGTTCCAGACTCAATTTGAAAGTATCAAGACACAAGAAACAGATTTTAATTATTTTTGTGTGAGTAGCTTAATGTACGCTGCTGTTTTGTAAGATATAGATTATCCAATGTGTGTTTATAAATAACTAAAAGAAGCTCAAATAAAAGACATGTTTAAAACCCAGTGTAAATTGTTCAATTTAAAACGTGACAATTTTTTAGTTGTCAAATCGTTGTAGCTTGGAAATTTTAAGCTCCTCTAGGGAATATTTCATATTGCTTGATACTTATTATTCCCAATAATTTTCAACATAAAACAGAATTTGACATTTTATGATCGTGATGTTCATTATCATGCATCGAAAATACAGAAAGAAATATTATTTTATTCATTTTAACATCAAATATTGTCTATTCTTGCTGTACAATTTGAAATACTCTGAAAGATTTTATTATTAAAAGAGCTGTAGACACTTTCTCTTCAGAAAGCAACGATATTTTACTCATTGACAAGCTTTCATTCGTTTTAAGTATGAAATTTTAATGTAACAAGATTTATCAACCTATGTAATTTTATTCAGTAGGTACCTATCAATCTAAATGTAGTTTTCAATCGAAAATCAATTTGAAAATGCTGTGCTAAAATGGAAAGTATCATTAATGATAATAAAGAATTCCAAATCACCTTGTGATGCAACAGGTACAGTGAAGGTATGGGTATCCATTTAAATTAACTAATAAAATTAAGTAATTAAAGAAAATTAAGTTTTAATAGCTATTTCAATATAATAGCGATTGCCTGAAACATAAAGTGACGTTTATGTATCACTTCTCGTTGCAAAAAACAACAAAAAGTTTATAAAGGACGGATGATAGGATCAGTCTTAAATCTAACCATTCTCTCAAGGAAAAGTCTTACGAAAGAAAATATATAGAACAAAGGGTGCACCTTAAGGGTATAAATGTACAATTTCAATGTTTATTTTCGAAAGAGAAAAGAAAAGAGAATTTCAATTGATGATGTCTAAAATTAGGGGAGTTGATAAATAGCTACCCACATAAAAATAATAATAATCAGTAAAAATTGTACTTACACATTTTTTTCGAAATACATATTTATGAGTAATATAATAAGTTACATTTCTGTACGAAAATTTCCTAAAGATTTTATTAATTTTCTCTCAACTGGAACTCTATAAGTACAATAATAACATGTAGTAGGCACTAATTTTTTTAAAAATACAACCTAACGTGTTTGAGGACTGTATCAATTATCTACTATCCCTGATAAAGAGACAGTGTTGTAAAGAGTTAATGCTTTCAGTTGTTAAAATAACTCTTCAAAAAATAATCCACAAGGGGAAATTATTCTCAAGTCGTCACGTAAAATTGGGAAAAAACAAAGGGAAGCACTCCATCTGCACCAATAAATACAAACAGAAAAAATTTCAATATTGCTTTGTCACAATCCGGCAATGCTCGAAATGAAATTCAAATAACGACGGCATTGCAAATATTCCGCAGATTCATTTAAGATTTCAGAGAACCTATGACTTTTCCAGATTCTAATACAGTTTGTCGATGGCAATCTGAAGACTGGAAGGGCGAAGAACCTTTGTTATCAATGTAGATTCGTTCCGTTTATAATTAATTTTATCAACACCTACGTTGTGGAACTCCAGTAGTAGTTATATTATAACAATATCAAGTAATTCTACTCAACCCGTTATTTTAAAAAGTAACGCAACTCATTTCAACACTCTCAGTCACTGCTAAGGGTAATAATAACGATTTAGCTTTAGGCGTCTCGACATCAAACAATCACGTTTGCAGTGTTGTGTTTAACGCCTACAAATTTTTCCAATTGATAGATTTGTGTATTATTGCTTCGGTACGAGATTTAAAAGAGGTAGTTACTACACTGCAAGGATACATTTATTAATTTAATCAGAGAATTTAAATTCCTAGGAATTTTATTAGACACTAAACTAACTTGAAAATGTAAGGTATGCAAATATACAGAAAATAGTAGTAAGCTTACCCTCAACCGAATTAGAATATTAAGTTATTACACAAGGAGAGTACACCACTGAAGGGCCATCAACGTGTAGACTATTACACGACCTACGGTTCCAACAACTACAACCAAGTCTACGGTATGCAACGAAGCTACATGAAACAGTAAAGAATTCACCAATCATTGTAGCAAGACACCACCCCATAACATTAGAGATTCTGTTACCACCTTCATGACATTTGTATAGTCGGTAATCTTATCTAAGAGGCACTCCTATTAAGAAGAAGGAACTGCTAGATACAACGAGCAAGAACTCAATTCGTAAATTTGAATATGGAATGACCCTATAGTGAAGGTTGTGCGGTTACTAAGAGAGACTAAGAGACTAAGAGAGACCCCAGCAAACACACATATAAAATATACATACAAGATATATAAATTGAAGTAAATACCCCTACATATGCTTTTTTATATGTCAAGTATGTAAGTATTCTTTAATAAAGTTATATAAACCGTATGTCACACAATTTCATATATTTTACATAATAGTATAGAAACTTACGGATATTCTGTATACAGAAATTCATATAATATATACATATAGATAATTACATATCACTTATGAAATTCATGTGCTGTCATATTTACATGATTAGATTTATGTACGTTATATGTAAAATATTATTTGTAATATGACTTATTTTTTATGTATGCCTTCTGTAAATATATGTAATTAGAAATTATCATTACATTACTTACATTTATATTGTATGGTCGAAAATAAAGTCCGTTTCTATTTGCGCCACATAAGTAATCGCACGCGCGTTTTCTATAACGCCAAAAATTGTAGTTCACGTACCTTTAATATTAGATCCGTATCGACTAAAATGTGTCTAATTTATATAGAAAATAAATAATATAAAATAAATTAAATCCTGTTCATTTTTAACATAAAGTTAAAGATAGGTATAATTATTGAATAAGACTTCACTCAACGGTATAATCAAACAAAATTTAAACTAATAACGCGAAGTTACGAAGTACGAAATAAAAAGAAGGGATGTTATGTTACAGATTAGCGCAGTGGTACTATGTCGGATTTCAGAATTTGAATACGCCCACCCGCAAACGTTCGAATCCGGTTAAGGGACACTTTTCAAGCAAGTATATCATAATAAACTGTCGGCTTTCAGCTCAGGTGGAAACGGGTTCGTGCAAGAATTAAGTTAATTAAAAGTACAGTAGTTGCACGTAAAATGTAGTTTTTCCATTTTTTGTATGGAACTGCTTAAATAATTTTTTACATTGATAATAATTACATTATGCTCGAGTAGCTGCCATTTTGGTCATCGCAACGCTTTTACAACTAATATTTTTTTATGTAAATATTACATAAAATATACATAAAACGTATATAAAATCATGTAGAAGAATTTACATCTAATAGACATATATATTATTTTGAAAATTGCTGACATCCTGACATTAAATATCTCTTATTTTTCTTCCAGTTTTATATAAATTTAAAAAGCTCAGACATAATTTATATGTATTTTATATATAAATGTGTTTGCTGGGATTATTCAAAGCTACTATAAAAGTGTGCTAGTAAGTTTTACAACAAGCAATAAAAGCAGTAAGTAAATTACAAACGGTGAAATATAGCGTTCCTTTCACATAAAATCACTTACATAAAACGCACCGTAAAAGAGTGGAAATTGATAAAAAACTGTGGAAGACAAGTGGAAATAATAAAGGGAGGAGATGGACTGCAAAGCAGACAATTAAGTAATAAGAGTTAATGTTCCAAGGTATCAACGCAGATAAATGCCGAAAAAAATAGTTTTTCTCCCCGACCGACGCGACGGGCGGCAGAATTAAAAAAATTTAAGAGCAATATAATAGTTACTACAGAGGTTCTAAAAATGTAAAAAAAAAGGTTAGCTCTTTTCATTTGAAGAAAAGTAAGCAGTTTTTTTACTTTAGTGTTGGACTTCCCTGTATAGGTACATGAAAATAATTTTAAAATGTTTGACTATCATTAATGGCTACTTTTCATGTAAGTCTGTAAGTTTTATAAAATATGAGTTATAGAACTACAACAGAGGTTTTCCCCACCCCGTATACAATATGAAAGAAAAATCCAACGGAACCCCTTGGCTGGTAAAGAAAATAGGAAATTTAAATAAAAATCTGTTGTCCCGATAATGAGATATGGTGTTAAAACACGTTGGATTATTTTTAAAATAAGAAATTAAGTGGAATTACTTAATATAACAATAAAAACTCTCTCAACCATCCCTTTACCAATATATTTATAGAAAAATGATGCAATGGACGTGACTGATGATTTCTTTTTTAAATACGGCCCCAATGCAAGGGAACAGGTGGTAAAATTGGACAATTATTAATCTGTCACGATGTAGAAGTCAAACCGTATTGGATAATATGAAAAAAAATGTTATATTTAAATTGAGGAAAAATCGACATGTTTCGAAACCTACATTATCAAGCAAAATGGGGTGATTATGGACTACCTTAACAATTAAGAGGCTTAGGGGGAAAAATTCTAGGAAACTTACAAATTATAAAAATTACATATCTAATAAGTAATAAGTGAAGTAATTAAATAAAACCTGCCAAAAGGGCATTGACTAATAGGATTAACAAGTTTTCTAGATTTGCAGAAATATTAAATAGAAAACTTGGTATGAGGCTGTACTTATATTATAATAGCAAGTAATTCCACTCAAATTATTATTTTAAAAATTGTTGTGATGTAATTATTATTTTGAATTGTAATGTACAAGAATCGTGTGAGTTTATCGATATAACTATTGTACATGTGGAATTATACTTGCTATTATAACTAAAGTACCTACACTTCATTTTGAATTTTTCGGTAGATGTCGAGTCGATGTTTGTAAATACTTAAATATATCTAATACTGAAAATATAATTGTAGTGATGACGAAGTCGATTTTTATTCCTTGCTGTGAGAAATCACGAAGTTTGAGTATCGTTCAAAGACTCAAAAGGAGGTTAATGTTTGTGGTAACGTAAAACGATAATGTTAACGCACAATGAAAAACTTTTATATCCACATAAATATTTTAATGTTAGAAAACAGCACTAAAGCTTGCCACTAGGTTATTCTTCTTGGTAATAGTTTTTTTCTTATAGTTCACTCAAGTGAAATAATATACACAACGAAATCCTTATAATACCTGAAAGCAGTTGCATGCATTTTTATATATGTACTTTGAGGAAATTGCACGAGCGGAAATTGAGGGCAGTTCTACCCCTATAAAGGTATCTTAGGTACCAATAAACTGTGTGCTACTTAACACGTGTAATACCAAAAAAATGTAAATGCCGGTTTTTCCTTTTATTGTTTAAAGTATTAATAGTATTCCACCTTTGGGTTTAAACTACCACAATTTTGCTTTATCAAATATTTAATGGCATTTTTTATTCAGAAGTTCATTGTGGGGTCATGTGCCTTTTAGTTCACAAGAATCCATTTCCCAGTATAAAAATAACTTTGTAATTGCATGTGACCCGAAACTTTTTTTTAACAAAGTCACAAACAAAACACTATCCAACGTACTCATTTCGAGGGTGAATGCACTCTTTCGTTTACCTAGAAATATAGATTTCTGTGGCTCCATTTCAGAGCCACCAGACATTTTCAGATCTGGCGCCACAAAATGTTTAAAATTGGAAACTTTTCGGTCGGATCTATATGTCGAACTACGAAAACTATACTATTATGTCAGACTTTCTACGATTACAATTGAGCAGTTATCTAAGAATAACTATTTTTCGGAATATACGTTACTGTGTTTTGATCAAAACTAGTAAGATGAATAGAAATTTCCTACACACTTATAATCGCGTAAACATTTTGTCGTTTTCATCATTAACCTACCTACCTGATCGATTTAGCTATAGGAGTAATTCCATTTGCGAGGTAAACTTTTTTCGGTATTATTCTATTCATAACCCTAATGGATATAAGTTTATAATATTATATAATAATAATAATAATAAGTGAGCTAAAATAAAATCAAATGTACCTAAATGCTTTTGCTTTATTCTTTTCAAACTTGTATGAAATGGCATTAATGCCTAAGAAACGTTACTTCGCGGTGTCTTTTAATTTCCAATTAAAATACTAATGACTGTCAATATGCTTCAATTTTTATATTTAGAATTGTATTCCTCACGTTGTTTGTCCATGTTCATAGACAGAGGACGTTACTGATAGGGGCGCTTTTGGTATATCTACATGTTAATTATTTTTTCGTAAAATCCTTGGCCAATTTGATTTAGGAAAATCGGTAGTTCTGGCTCATCTGAGGTCAAAAACAACAAGTAAATCTTACTTTTCCTTAAATAAAGGGAACTTTTAGTTAGTTGCTCATTTAACTGTTTTAAACTCCACAATAGCTTCGGTTACAGCAAATTTACACATAAATAATGTAACATTAACATAAATTTAACCAAATTTGTATAAGTATACTCTTTGATTTAACAACCATTTAGGATTTCAGAAGACAAATCGCGATAATCTCAAGGCTCTTCTGTACTGGTATGGATACGTAATGGTATTTTATAACACTTTTCCATCCGTAATTATCAAGATGAAGAGTTGAGTTACCTAAGCGGAATAACATGCTAAATACAATAATTGCGGAGTGCGCTAGGTCTATTTTGTTAGATATCTCCGCTTGGTTTAATTAAAACCATAATTAATAAAAATCTGTATAACCTTTTTTTCTGTGTGAGCTTTGCAGTGGAAGGATACTTATTGCGCTATTTGTATGGATTATCAATTTTGGAAGTGCGCTAGGGTCTCGAAATTTGTTATAACTCGTTAATTATGTCTATAAATAGATAATAGAGTATATAAAGTACAAATAGGCAACACATTTAACAAATTTCCTTAAAGGTGTATGGATGTTCTCAAAGCGTTCCGACGTTCTTGTAATCTTTACTAAACCCAGTAATATTAGCAGCATGAGGTCCTTCTATGACATACTTCTTACTTTCTAAAGTTCCTTCTTTATTGCCTTTATTTACTAAACAAGATATTGAATAATTTTCCTTTTGTTCAAGTAATAATAGAAGCTAAGTTCAACAACAAACGTTGGTGCACTTTTTGTGGTTATTAAGCGCAAAGTATTCCATATACCTAATTTTTTTTACAAAAAAGTGCCCATTTTTTATATTACCTTTCAAGAAAGTTTGAAATAAAATAAAGAGATTTTTAAACAAATGTATTTATACTTACCGACATATACAGGGTGTAGAGTGGACCAACAGTGCGGGGTTGGAAGATTGTGGGTTTATTAACGAACATTTCTAAGTTTGTTGCTGGGATAAAATATTTTGACTTGAATCGCAATACATATACAGGGTGATTTATATCAAAGTTGCATTTTTTTAATCGAACTCCCTGCATATTATTGCATATTTGGATTCCTTGGTCAATTCTAGTGCGACTTTATGTATCACTCATAGTACCTAAATCGAATCGTTTAACCGCAATTCATCATTTTTACAAAAAAAATTGAATATCGCAGGGATTACAAAACTTAGAAGGCCGTGACTATGCTTTACACCTCCCTTCCACCCAATTGTGGCGGTTTTGATAATAATCGTCTCCTGCCAACGGATTTAAAATGCGTCGATCGCTGTTGGAATCATACTTGTATCTAGATACTTAACAGCACTGGTTGTCATCTGCTTTTGAAACTCGTAGGATTTTCTGGTACGAGTTCTAAAAGATGTTTTGCAGAGGTACCGAAAGTATGCCGACTTACTTTCCTACAACACTAAGAACCTTGCCATTATTCCACAGTTCAGTTGGCATCAGAGGCGTATTTATACTTCTGCCGCCTAGGGGCACAAGAAAAGTGCCGCCCCATCACATCCCTCACCACAGGAATAGAACTTATTTATGGAAGTCTGAAGGGGACCTGATGACAACGGCCACTGATCATAACGCCCACCTAGGTTATTGTTATTTTATAAGGGCCACTTTGATCACAACGGCCCCTAATACTATTTGATCATAACGTATACCTTGTTCACGTTATGATCTAATAATATTAGTGGCCGTTGTGATCAAGGTGGCCGTTATGAAATAGTAAAAAACCGAGGTGGCCGTTATGATCAGTGGCCGTTGTGATATACACCCGTCTGAAGACCAGAAAACATTTTTTATTAAAAATAAATAGAATGTATTTCAAATTGATTGGATCCATCAGGGTGTTAATCAGAACACTAAATGGGGTGGAACGTAGAATGTAGGAAATAACTTCATAAAACCTTCCCCATAGACAAATATATATTTAAGTTAAAGCTGAAGTTGATTAAAGTTGCAAATTGAAGAATAAATTTGAAGATTACATACTACATGTTTCTACAATATTAAGAATTGTCATCCTCAGGCTAAAATAATGCTAGTTACTATTATTTTAGCCTGAGGATGAGGATTGATTTTTTTACTAATATTATCGGCTGCCCTTAACATATATGGTCAGGAGTACATTACAGGGTGCAAGGTTTCTCCCCATATGATTTTCTGACCCGCCCGAGTAACGCGCAAAATCCCCGCTTGGGGTCCCCTACTAATATGCTTTGGGTCGCACTTTTCATTGCATCGGCGAGTCGCTTACTTCGGACACTGTTGAAAGTACATAATATTTACGATTATGTCTTTTACAGCTTATTGTTTAAAAAAAAAATCAGTATTATCAGTATGAAATTCTACAATTTTCTATTAAGCTTTGATTCAACTTGTTTAGATCTTAATCTTTGCAACACTTTTGCCGTGGATTGTACTTTAGGGAGGAACATATAGGTATAATATATAGAGCATCTCACCGGTCAAGCTACAATCTCTTAACTGTTAACCATTACCGGAGAGCGAACATCGGATTTACGAACCATTGCCTTCACAAAATCAACGCATGTGTAATCCTCCTTTATAAACAATTAAACATAAATACAACTGAAAATTGAGTTCATGAGTTCATTTACAGACACGAGATAAAATAATGAAAAAATTAATTGCGATTCACGCACAGGTTAATTATAATTAGGTACGTATGTAAGCGGAGGTGGAATGGAATGAGTACCTACATTACGTTTATCGCCTAAAAGCAGTGTTGGGAGCACTGAAATATAAGCAACCTGGAACGCTTACGCTTAACTTACAGCCGAGCCGACAGAAAGGGAATTATTGTAGGGACATTCGGTCTGTGTCTTACTCATTTTTTTTTATTGTATCGTATACGTAATAAAAAACTAGTTTGATTAATCGTAAAACAATGAAAATGCTTCAACAGCTTAACTGTGAATGAGTACAACAAGGACACAATGTCCCTTCGTTTTGCTATCGCACGCTCGGTTTATTTCCTACAGGTTAAATGCACCGTGCGCGTTCCAGGTTGCTTATATTTCAGTGGTTGGGAGTGAACACATGTTGGAAAAAATGAAATCGCTCCCTATGAAACTAAATTTTATTATGTGATTATTATTAGCCTTAGGGAAGCGTTGAGGTTTTGAACACAAAGGGGTAAATAAAGCATACCTACTCTGCCGTGTTAATTCAAAGGGGTGTATCTACAATAACATAGAAACTGAGAAAATTGACTTTTAATATTTTCAGTTATGCCATCACATCATTTATGCTTAGAGGAATTTTAATTTTATACTATTGAATATAATACCACAGATAACTGTGATAATACTGGCAGCAAGTACTGTGAGTACACAGTGTACAGATACAACCTTTTCAACTAACAAAATCATATACGCCTTTTTTTAATCTAACAAAGGCGGCTAATTTGTAGATACAAATTTCTTTAAAAGCGAGTTTTCGCCTATATAACATTGAGATACGCAATCTCTTCTTAACACATACATAGTACATGATAGTACTTTTAAAGAGGATTCTAAAAATGCGTCTAACTCAATTTCTGTCGAATTTGCAGATACGCCCTTTAGAATTAACACGGCAGTACTCTTGTTTAATGTTTTGTCTACTTTTAAGTTAAGTAGGCACTAGATATTCGTTACGTTAATTACATTAACATAAAAGCTCTGCAAACGGTTATTATTCAAACAACTCATTACGATCAGTAAAACATTTTAGGAGTTGCGTGGATTATATTACAAAACGCATTAAGCAGATTTTAATTATTAGGTACTTAACTAACTACTTACTGCCCGGGTATATCATCAGCTATTCGTTGAAACAGAGGTTTTACGTCAGTTTCTCAATAAGATACATATTATATTATCTGATATGAGAAGCGAGAAGTTGCATATTTCGTTTTTTTTCAAGGTAGATGAATTTGTGACCATTTCTGGAACAAAGACAGAATTTTTTATTCGCGTAATAGAAATTGCATTAACTTCCCACTTATAATGACATTGATTAAAGTGATCGATAATTTCGAAATGGACTGTTTTATTATATCAAAGGATCAAAGAGAATTTGGTTTTGCCTTTGAACTTTTCTTTTACAGTGAAATACCGTTTTTATACCACGCTTAAAATGTTACGACTTCGGTTACGTTATAATGTTTGCTTCAAATATTTATTTACGACTCTGTAACAAGAAAACTAGATACCGAGACTCTGGTCGTGAAAGCCTAGTAATAGTTATCGAATTGGTTGTCTCTGTGGAAATTTAGTAAGCAATTTAAACTGACTTTGTCGGAAAATCTAAAACTGCACAGTAAATTCGGTAAAGTTGGATTGCATCTACTTGGAATGGAGGCTTTCACGACCAGAGTCTCTGTATCTAGTTTTCTTGTTACAGAAGGACCAACAGTATTTTATTTTTTAATCCCAGAATTTTGGCTGTAAACTTGGAATTGCGATTTTAAACTAGCGGTGTTAGACTGACAACTAATAACTGGTGATAGAACAGTCGTTTGTTTTGAAGTTCTGCTAAGCCATTTTCGCAAGAAATTGAATGACCTTAGTTGACTGCACAAAAAAAACAGTAGATATCTCAAAAACTAGAAGAGATCGGTATAGGGAACCATGGTACCGTTCGAAAGAGAATGAAATTGTGCATCAGACTACGAAGAAACATACAGGGTGTTCCATTTGAAAAAACCAACTTATGATGATTTGAAGTTAACTAAACTCGGCATTAAATTTCCACCACCCTGTATGCAATTAAGCCACTTTGAAAGTACGGATGGGAAGCTTAGGGGTCCAGCTATCTCTCGTATGAATATGGTTCCTTTATCTTTCTTGCTGTAGAATTCACATGGTTTTAAGCTAGGTAGTGTTTATTTTAACTTTTATTTTAAAAAAATTAAATATCTCGGAAACGGTTAATTTTAGGAATAAGAAAACTTGATGAAAGTCCACCTAAAATTTTACGTAGAATCCAAAATCGGAATAATATATAGGGTGTTACATTTAAAATAATAAAGTTGATGTCATTGGGAAAACCGGAAGTGTTACGTAGACGCCATTTTTTTATTGTCCGAAAACCCCATTACCCAAATTTTCAAAATTCAGATCATATAGTAGTTTCTGAAATATTCTAATGGGTGGTCACCGTGAGACACGCTGTATATTAATCAAGAAGTTAAAAAAGTATCAGCTCCTGTTTTTATAAAAACATATAACCACTCGGCTGCATCACAATGTAAGAACCATTCTTTAGCGACCTTTTTAAGTACCCCTACCTTTCCAGCAGAGGGCGTCTAACCTTGACGTCGGATTAGGGCCGCAGTACAAATCTAAAACACAATGGATTTCATTTCTTTTAAACCTTCCCTTCCTAAAGGTTTTTAACTATGCGCAGTGGTGCAGGTTATTGCACAAAAAAATAAATGAGATTTCAAGAGCTTCCTTTAAACTGCACCTGACAAAGAGGTCAGGGATTGGAGGTATTAGCATGGGAGTGATGCTGTTTTCAGTGATGAATCGAAATTGTACCTGGTTGTAGGTACCTATATGAGTCACGCGATTGCAAAGGGTGTGTATACTCTACTCTTATTGTTGTGTTAATCTTAAGGCGCATATCTATACAGGTTTGCGAGCCGAGAACGGCTCATGAGCCGCTCACATATACAATCTCGCTATGTGTGAACAAAATAAATATGATTATATTATTATTAATTTTAATTGATGCTGATGTATTTCATAATTTTTACTCATCCTTTTTTTCCAGGCTGATGATACAGACATCGTAAAGACAGAATAACAAAAGGAAGACCGCTCCGAAGTTCAAGGTGAGGAATCTTTTGTAAGTAAAAAGCCGTTTTTCGCTTGTTGCTAAATTCAAAATGGCGGCCAATATAGCAGTTCTCCCAGTTTTTACCTTTTGGGCTCTAGCTCAGGAACGGTTTAACTTAATTAAAATTTGAAAATTAGAAATTTTAGCCAAAGGAACGAATGTGACCTTACTCTCGAGTGCTGTATTTGATTTTGTTCTACCTATACCTCTTTAGAAAGTGACTCTGTAACCTTGTATTACAATTGTAGTTATTTTTACAAGAAGCTTATAATCTTGGTGTTTATTGCACGAGAGAATGTGTAACATAAGAGCGAGCGCAGTGAGCGGGTCACGCTAAATTTATCGAGTGTAATTAACACCAATATTATAACGAGTGTATACGCTATTTTTTTTATGCTAGCATCATAAATTTGAAAAATTTTATTTTTAAACAGACTACTTGCAAAGAGTATATAATAGGTAAGAGAAGCAATGTCCTTTAAAAACAACGTCATGATAAAAGTTAATCCGCTACATAGAAAAAGAACAAGCGTTAATCTGCAGTGACTTTATTACAAACAGTGACGACAAGCAGCGATTAGCTCCACCCATTCGCCATTAGGAGGCAAAATTTTGGGCGTGTTTCTACGAACTCAAAGGTGGTATCCTAGCAACGTGCTAAATCCAAATAAAAATCACACGCTAATCAAAGGTAAACTCAGTAAGGCCGCCATTATGAGGCAAAATATGCCACGGCCAATAAAATTCGATACATATCGCTTGTCGTCACTGTTTGTAATAGAGTCACTGTAAGTTAATCCGCTACTGTCGGCTACCTAGTAGAGGACTAACGAAATAATGTAACTCGAAAAAAAATAGCTTCCTGTAAAATTTTACCGTTTTTATTCTACGGTGTTGTGACATTTACTTGTCCATTCATTTAATTTTCTGGCTTTAACGATAACTTGTTTGCGGTCTTGCGGACTTATTGTTTTGGTTTCAAATATACCTTTTTAATTCAAAAGAAATTTTGTTAGGTGTATGCAATTCAAATCTGATTAATAATAAGGGATTACACTCAAAGATAATATTACCTACTGCATCTTTGAAAACACTAAACTAGTTATGGCAACGTTGTAAGACCTTTTAGAAAAACGAATTCTTTTATCTCCGTCTTTCAATAACCTGAAACTTAGGTCTTTGATTATCTCGTGAACGACACACGTGACCGCGAATCTGCGTGTAGGAGGAGCCATAATTATGAAGTTTGGTAATAAGTGAAGTATAAAAACATTGACTTACTCTGGAAAAGGCGCCAAAATGTAAATAACTTGTTCTCGTTCTCATATGTCAACAAACCTAATATTTATCGTGTAATTTATTTTCATATTTCATAATTACACGCGCTTATTGTTTCATAATGACGGACGATATTTTTAGAAAAGTTGGTACATAAAAGTTAACTACGTCATGGTCACGTGTCGTTCACGAGATAATCCAAGACCTATACCAAAGAGTATCTAAAATACTCTTTGCCTATACTTTTAGGGCAAAAATGTAAACATAAAGTGATATGCAACCCAACGTACATACCTACGAAAAAGCCCATTACTTAAGCCGTTGATTGAAATATTTCAATCAACGCTTTAGCTCTCTTTCTATTATATACTCGTTGCTACTTGCATGAATGTTGGATGTGATGACGATATATCGTTACGTTGGATACGATTGTTGCTGTGTGTCGTGGTTCTACCGTATATGTCAGAGCAGGTAAAGATAACAGTCGTCGTTGTTCCGTGCAATAAAACTGGAAATTAAGTATGAACGATTTCTAGTTATCAATACAAGCTCCACTCAGCAAACAAGATAGTCGGAAAATATGTCAACTAAAATAATGTATTTGAAATTTTTGACGCGGCAAATTATTTGTCCAATCATATTTGAGAATTATAAGGTGTACATTCACAGCTGAAAGTAAATTATTACAGTTGACAGCTGACATTTTCCGCGAGCGTTTTATTACTTAATCCTTTTATTGTGTTCCTCTTATTTGTTAAAATCAGTCTTTCTGATGACTTCTCATGCAGCATACCTTAGGTTAGATCAGCATACAATACATTTATGTGTAACCAACAATACACATTTAAATTAAGCGCCCAAATATTTCTTTCCGGATTGTACCTTAAAAGCTACTCTAGCGCCGGTATCCCCTCCCCAACTATCTTGTTTGCTGAGTAGAGCCCGTTTATGATGCTAGCATTCAAAAAATACAATTGCGACATGACAAATTGTAGGTATAACGTCAATAAAGTAAAGTGCGTGTATTATTATTAAAAATGGACAACAGAAGAAATAACAAAGAACATTAATGATGATTTGCGCGTAGTGAAATTTAATAATTGCACTGACCTTATATAATAGAGTTCAGTGAATAATTGTAATTAGTGATGGGCAAATTCGAATTAAAAATAACCGGTAGTCCGATTATTGAAATAATCGCCTTAGTCCGATTATCGGTTTCGAGTATGAATTACGATTATAAATTATGACTTTATGAGTTTTCCTCTCATGTTTTAATTTATTTATAGAACATAATAACATAAATATAAATACATAATAAAACGGCAAGATTTGCGTATTTCTATTATCAAATTTCACCTTAAATAATATCAAATGTCCTGTTGAATGAATGCTGTCTCAGCGAATGTCTGTGTGAAGCTGTGAACTGTGAAGTTTATGCTTACGACGCTTAAATATAGTTAATTTGCTTATGTTATAGAGGTTATAGTCCGTTGTTGCTTTTACTTTACTAAATTACTACTATTCAAGTTTGAATTATTTTTAATTCGATTTATAGTCCGATTATCGCAATCCTCGAATCGGCATATTCCGATTATCGAAATTGTCCGATTATGCCCATCACTAATTGTAATATATACATTTTCTATTGCTAACATTGAATTTTATATATGCGTGAGCGAAACTGAAACCTTCGCCGAGGCTCACTAGTATAACTATAGTCAGATTAGGTATATACTCTTTGCTATAGTGACGGTTCACTTTCTAAGGAGGTATCGAACAAAAACTATTTGCACTAAATTTATTTGTTCATTTCCCATAGAATTTTTGAAGGAGAAAATTTTACAGAGAAGTAGCGGACACATCACTCTATTAGTCGAGTATAATTTCAAAGTAATAATGGAAATATGGTATTTGAAACACACCAGTCTCTTGATTGGTAGTCTTTCACTGTAGTAATGTCCCTTGGATACTGACTTAGGCAACCAACATATCACATTGCACATGCTACAAGATGTTTTAACATGTATTTATATTATAAGAAAGTAAAACGTTAGTATATTCACAAATTCCATTATTTGTCTATAAATCTTCATTAAACATCGTCCATCATCTACTACATGTTGGTTGCGTAACTCACAGTATCCCAGGGACTACCAAAGTCAAAGACTGTACATCAATGATTGTAAACACATGCAATGACAATTCAACAAAGATACTTAGTATACATTGGGGCATAAATGCAGTTATAGCATTATTCAATGGTTATAGTATAAAACAAGTTACACAAATTATCAATTTATCATCAATCACCTTTCTATTTAATAATACGTAATATATACCTATCATTTAAAATGCAGTTTATAAATTAAGTAATGGTTTATACCATGCCAAATAAATGCAATAAAATTATATAATATATAGATAGAATATTGGGTAAAACATTCAGTTTTTCCTAAAGCTTCTTAAAATAGGATACATATTATCCAAAGCGTCTTTAATATCTTGCCTAGACTTTCCTCCGGTAAAAACAATTTT
Source organism: Pyrocoelia pectoralis (assembly GCA_036250285.1). NCBI lineage: Eukaryota > Metazoa > Arthropoda > Insecta > Coleoptera > Lampyridae > Pyrocoelia > Pyrocoelia pectoralis. Next base: position 18,388,359 of record CM070078.1, read on the forward strand.
TCCATTCACAAATATAAGTAACACAATACGTGGTTTAATCATACGATAAATTAAACCAGGAAATAACTCCGGTTCGTATCTACAATGGTAATGCAAGTATTAAATAATAAACTAATGTAACATTTTCCTACGTACCTACTAAATTGGCCATGTATTTGATGTAAATTTTCTAATTTTATAGGGAATCTTAAATCACACGTTGCTACAATGTTTTGTACTCTAAAATTGATAAATTTAATCTAAAATAATAAATTAAAAATTGTCATGTGCGAGGTATTATAACGAACATACATTGAAACCTAATTTTTGTATTATTCTAGCAAATTTCTTCGATGCTAACAAAGCGTCGTGCTCATTCCGTGCACCAGTACAAACTATTTTGCCAGATCGAAATATTAAAGCTGTACTACGTGGATCTCTTATTCGCATAACTACGCCATTAAATCGTGCTGGATTATATTCGGAATTACGTGTACGCGAGTTAATTTTCATCAAGTTTAACTCACATCCTAAATCTATTGTGGCGACACAATTTCTGAAAGTAGGTTAGATGTAATTCTAAAGATTAGTGTGATGCAACATACTGTAATGTTACGTTAGTGTGAGGATCGCCTACACCACCAGGTGTTAATACTGTCATATTCGATGCAGATTTTGAAGAGATCTAAAACGTGGCATTAGATAAATAATTTAAATGTTGTATTTAATACAAACTGCGTTTGTAACTGTTGTAGTTGAGGTGCTCGCATTATTTGACCAGTCAGGTATAGGAACAGCAGGTGTGAATCTTGCTGGGCTGTTTAGTATTTGTCGTAAATGAGTGTCACTTGTTTTTACTTCCATTGTTATAGTTCTTAATTTATAATGTTATTTAAGTAGTAAATTCTTTCGATACAAGAAGCGAAATGGCATTTTCAATGAAGTGCATAACATTTCAAAAGAGAGGTTATTTTGCACATGTGTAACAACTACTAAGGCGCAGTCGCCAAATTATGTTAACGTCATGTGTCCTGTCAGTGGCGCTCCGACCTATATTATCCTCAAATCGTTGCTTCACTCTACGCTTACGCTCAAATACAAGCTCCACTCAGCAAACAAGATAGTCGGAAAATATGTCAACTAAAATAATGTATTTGAAATTTTTGACGCGGCAAATTGTTTATCCAATCATATTTCAGAATTCTAAGGTGTACATTCACAGCTAAAAGTAAATTATTACAGTTATTACAGTTTACAGCTGACATTTTCCGCGTGCGTTTTATTACTTAATCCTTTTATTGTGTTACTCTTGTTTGTTAAAATCAATCTTTTTGAAAACTTTTTATGCAGCATACAATACCTTTATGTGTATCCAACAAAACACATTTAAATTAAGCGCCCAAATATTTTTTTCCGGATTGTACCTTAAAAGCTACTATAGCGCCGGTATCCCCTCTCCAACTATCTTGTTTGCTGAGTAGAGCTGTACAGTCTGGGGTGAACTGCCTGAACTGGATCACTTTTTTACGGTTTTTTCAACATAAAGTAAGTGATTTTTGCGTGAAACCGTCTGAAATTGCAAATACCTATACATATATTCATAGATTGATGTGTTATCGATTATTAACAATATAAAATGTCCTTTTTCTATTTTGGTACTCTAAGAACCCAGCAAACACATTTATATACATATAAAATACATATAAATCACTTGTAATTATGTAAGCGCTTTTTAGATTTATATAAAACTGGAAGAAAAATACGAGATATTTAATGTCAGGATGTCAGCAATTTTCAAAATAATATATATACATATGTCTATTAGATGTAAATTCTTCTACATGCATTTATATACGTTTTATGTATATTTTATGTAATATTTACATAAAAAATATTAGTTGTAAAAGCGTTGCGATGACCAAAATGGCAGCTACTCGGGCATAATGTAATTATTATCAATGTAAAAAATTATTTAAGCAGTTCCATATAAAAGTGGAAAAACTACATTTTACGTGCAACTGTACTTTTAATTATATTTAACTTAATTCTTGCACTAACCCGTTTTCACTTGAACTGAAAGCCGACAGTTTATTATGATATACTTGCTTGAAAAGTGTCCCTTAACCGGATTCGAACGTTTCCGGGTGGGCGTTGCAAATTCTGAAATCCGACATTGTACCACTGCGCTAATCTGTAACATCCCTTCTTTTTATGTCGTACTTCGTAACTTTGCGCTGTTTCGCGTTATTAGTTTAAATTTTGTTTGATTATACCGTTGAGTGAAGTCTTATTCAATAATTATACCTATCTTTAACTTTATGTTAAAAATGACCAGGATTTAATTTATTTTATATTATTTATTTTCTATATAAATTAGACGCATTTTAGTCGATACGGATCTAATATTAAAGGTACGTGAACTACAATTTTTGGCGTTGTAGAAAACACGCGCGTTCGATTACTTATGTGGCGCAAATAGGAACGGACTTTATTTTCGACCATACAATATATGCAATCATAATTTCTAATTATATTTACAGAAGGCATACATAAGAAATGAGTAATATTACATATAATATTTTACATATAAACGGACATAAATCTAATCATGTAAATATGACAGCACATGAATTTCATGAGTGATATGTAATTATCTAATTATATATATGTATATATTATATGAATGTCTGTATACAGAATATCCGTAAGTTTCTATACTATTATGTAAAATATACGTAATTGTCTGACATACGGTTTATATAGGTAACTTATTAAAGAATACTTACATACTTGATATATCAAAAAGCATATGTAGGGGTATTTACTTCAATTTACATATGTTGTATGTACATTTTATATGTGTGTTTGCAGGGAAGTACTTTAAAGAACTCATTTGTGTTGTCTAAAGTAACACTTTATAGCACCCGAACTGTGGTTTTATTAGATTGGCAATGCTGTTAACCGTTGCGTATAGCGTACAGTTCAATGTATACCTAACGAACATGTACGCAACTGGAAAGGTAACGCTAATAAGTAACACTGAAGCCACAGCCAAGTTAGACAACCCTGAACGAATGGGTATCTCTATCTCTTTCTCTCGCACGCAAGTGAAAATAATTGAAATTTAATCGAATGAGGGCATATTACGAAACTGGATTAGGCAAAAAATGTTTTTTTCTGTAACGTACAGTAAGCTAGACTGCAGCGGTTCTCAACCTTTTTAACTCGGTGACACACGAAAATACTTCTTAGAAATTTGCGACACCCCTATATCTATGCAATGTTTAAAGCCCGGGGGGGGGGGGGGCAAACCCCCAAGTGAGGGGAGCGTACTCCGGGATAATATTTGAAAATCTACCCCTGAAATAAACAGCAGTTTAACACTATTTTTGCTCTTTCAAGAGTCATTATTGATTTATAAAAAACATTGTGCAAAAAAATTTCTCTGTGAGGTGGCGGTACTGCATTCCGGCGTGTTCCGGCTGAAATTTATGCAACTATTGATGACGCAAATGGATATATTTTTTTTTATTGACAAAAATTCGACAGGTGCAAAAGGATAACATAAAAATTTGGTAAATCTCGCGACACACCTGACAGTCACTTGCGACACACTGTATAGTTCAAGAAAATTTCGAAATATGATCCTTAAAGACATCTTTTATTTTTCTTAACAACATTTTTTAATAACTCTTGAAATAAGCCATATACCGAATTTTGTCGTAAGAATTGTACACCCTGTATGTATTAACATAACACATTTTCAACCTAATTTTGTTTTTTTCACCACATCCTGGCGTCAAAACTAGGTTTATATCTACCTATACCTTCGTTTTTGATAATTTTGCTTCTGCGCACTTTCATATCTTCTTAGTTTTAGGAACTATTGCTTTCGTTGGTAATGTGGCCCGATATTTCTTATTTTGTGATTATTATCACTGACCTGTTTTAGATACAGGTCAGTGGATTACTATACATGGGCACAGATTTTCTTTCTTTTATAAAATGTGCCCACAGGTAAAAAAATGTGCTGTGACGCCACTGCCTTAGAAACAGTATTGTTCTTATATAAATATATAATTATTTATATGTGTATACTTATATCCGTTCAAATATTAGTAATTAAGTAGTACTAATTTAAGGATCAAAATTACGAGTGAGAAATTTTAATACATTTTTAAGTTTGAGGTTATGATAAATTTTTTTTGTTCTAGTGTCCCAGAGACAACAAGTTGTATTCTTATATAAAACTGTAAGTAGGTATATAATCAAATTATTTAAATCATAGCCACAAAATTTGTATCCATCTTTCATAATTGGAAAGATTTAGACTTTGGCACATTATGACATTAACTCTAACACTTGCTTTTAATAGAATAATAGAACAATCCCATATCTCATTACATTTTCAGTTGTTACATCTTGGAAAAGATTGGCCTGCCGGATTTGATATATTTCGTTCTCGTCTGCATAATGCCTTTCTCAAAAACAAGGATGTTAAAGATCCTGAAAAGATTAAACAGTTAATTGGACATGGTCAATATATTGTTAAAGAAATTGAAGCTTTATATATGTTAAAAAAATATCGAACTCTTAAGAGAAGGTATTATCAGTGATAATTAAGGGTAAGTAATCTTTGATAAATGTAATGTCCCTTGGATAATGTCACTTATGCAACCAACATATCACATAGTAGTTGAAAAATGATGTTTAATGAAGATTTATAGATAAAGAATGGAATTCGTGAGTAGGTATGTTTTCTCATTTATAAATATTACAATACACGTTATACGTCGCATCGTCTAGCTATGTGATATGTTGGTTGCCTAACTCACTGTATCCAAGGGACATTGCATTTGTCAAAGACTGTACCTAAGTTATAACTTTGGATAATTTTTGTAAATATTTATAAATATTGTTGTGGAATTTTTACAATGTATAAAAAGCTGTTTGAAACTGTAGTTACTATTATTTTAGTACCTAGTATATTTTATATCCATAGAATGTGATATATTATATTTGCACTGTATGTATATTCTATATCTATACCTATATTTTTGAAAAATATTAAACAGTGATAGCTCTTAACAAAGTAATAGTTATGAAAAGTTTACACCTAATTTGTGTAGGGTAGCTCTGTGTGGAAACCTCCAAAATTATCCTAATTGTACGTGTATAGTGCCAAAAAGATACAGTGTGGAAATTAAGTAGGTAGCGGATAAATTCGGTAACTCCGTTAATCTGCATGATAGAGACAAAATCTAAAAGACGTGTAGCGATTTAAATTACACCGCATATGGAAAAGGTTTTTTCAGATGTTTAAATCAATTGCTTTGAAAGTTGTGACGTCATCAATATTTTTTTTAAATGACAACCAATATTTTTTATTTTTCATTTTTTTTAGAGTTTTTCAAGCTCTATTTAACGATATAAAATTTTGAATAGGTTACATAAGAAAAAATTCAAGAAAAACGGTCATACAGTTACAAAATTAATTTATTAAATTAACCGCTGATCCTAGTAATCGGGATTTTAATAACAAACAAAAACTTTTTAAACTTAGACAAGTACATTAAATGTTCAAACTGATGACTCTGCACCATCTGGCAGTACCCAAGACGGTAATAAAATGCATTCACTATGTTTTGAACCATTTGAGGCGTTATTAAATTACACTCATGCCGAATTCTTTCTTGAAGGTCAATGTTTGTATATGTACCATGTTTTTTAAGTGGCCCCTGGCACCGCCGAAAACAGTCTAATGGCGTTAGATTAGGGAACCTGGCCGGCCATTCCATTGGACCTCTTCTTGCTATCCATCTTCCTGGGAACACTTCGTCTAAACAACGCATCTACTACATAATGTGGCGGAGCACCATCATGCTGCAACCAAATGTTATTGTTTGGTACGTCGGGGACGTTTTCATTCGGAAATATTATCGCTAATGCAGGTAGTAGTTCAAATTGTAAAAATAACTAGGATTAGTCTGTTAATTTAATTAATTTATTTTTTTAACTGTATCACCGTTTTTTTTGAATTTTTTCTTATGTAACCTTTTCAAAATTTTATATCGTTGAAAAGCTGAAAAACTCTAAAAAAAATGAAAAATAAAAAATATTGGTTGTCATTTAAAAAAAATATTGATGACGTCACGACTTTCAAAACAATTGATATAAACATCTGAAAAAACCTTTTCCATATGCGCTGTAATTTAAATCGCTACACGTCTTTTAGATTTTGTCTTTATCATGCAGATTAACGGAGTTACCGAATTTATCCGCTACTTAATTTCCACACTGTATAGAAAAGTAACTATCCATTATTATACGAGATGTCCTAACGATCTGACGGTGGATAGATATAGATAGTGGAAGATAAAAAATTCTTACAACAATAAATTATTACAGTCAACAATTATCTTCAAGTGTCTTGCAAAAACATTTGCCTATATACCGGATGTGTCCCACTTTTCAGCAAAATTAAGCAATTTTCTGCATATTTTTATGTGGGGGAGGTTCTCTTCACATCGACAACCGTTTCCGTGAAACTTACCTTTAAACATTAATTGTCATTGAAGATTGCACCATAAATTTTCGTTGCAGTACTGACGACACCATGGGTTATCCGCTCTCACCGGTGGTAGCAAATATCTTCATATCATACAGTCTTTCGAATCGGTCGCGCTGGAATATTTTCATCTTCAGCACAAAGTCTGGTATAGGTACGTCGATACAACATTTCTAATTTGGCAATGGCTACATCAGTTATGACGGTTTGTTGGAATTCCAAGATCATCTTATATCCAACATCTCGACATCAAGTTTACCATGGAAGTTGAGGTTAACGGATCACCCCCTTTTCTCGATGTTTTAGTTAGCCGTCACCCTAATGGAAGTATTGGTAAACTGAGTGTATCATGAACCCACTCAGTGTCGGTCTGGCCCGGTCGGCTGGTCGGCGATCGCCGAGGGCCCGGGGGCCGGACGGTGCGAAAGGGGCCCAGCGAACCCATATTAAAAGTATGGGGAAAAAATTTAGAAAAATATGGAGAAAATTTTCAAAAAATATTGAGAACAATTAGGAAGGATATTGAGAAAAATTTCGCAAGATATCGAGGAAAATTTAGAGTTATTGAGTCACCTTAAAAATAGTATTTACTTAATCAAATGTTTATGTTTCGTTCAACCTTCTCTTCCCTACTGGCAGAAGGGAAGAGAAGGTTGAACGAGCGCGCGCGACTGAGCATGCGCCGAAAAATTAGTCATCGGCAGCAGATAGCAGTGAAGAACTAAAAAAAATGATTATTTTGATCAATTTCTTTAAAACTTTATTAGTTATGAGGCCCATCTAATTTATATTTTATCATGTTTACTAGTAACTACAGTCCATTCACTCCCAAGAAAAACTAAAACAAATACATACAGACGCGTGAACAGTCGTTTCCAGGGAGACAGCACGGTTCTTATTGTTTAACTTGAAAGGATCCATTACTCGTTGTTGGTGAATTCTTCTCGAAATGGGGTGAAATTGATAAAGGTAGTCAAAAATCACAAAACCTCCCCCATGAATAACATTTAATTATAGAATTGTTATCAATAGGATGATAAGATAAACGACATGTTTCGACACGTTATAGTGTCATCATCAGGCTATATGCTTATGTTACTCTTTATAGCCTGATGATGACACTATAACGTTGATAACAATTCTATAATTAAATGTTATTCATGGGGGAGGTTTTGTGATTTTTGACTACCTTTACGGTTCTTATTGGTCTATTTTGATTATTTGATGATATTTTGATCAATGTATTTAACTTTTAATGCGGCCCTGTTCAATGTTTTCTGTCGATCACATGAATACCGCGTCATTGTGTTTACATTTAGTTTTCTTGGGAGTGAATGGACTTTACCTATGTAGTGATATAGTGTTTTTACTTCCCGAGTACGAAGTAAAAGGGAAGTATTGTATTAGTGTTCCAAAAAAAAAAATTCTGGCAAGTTGCCACGAGACTTCCCTCGTATTAGCACCTTTTTCAAAAAATAAATTTATATTGCTGAATTCAGAAAAGATTCTCTTTTAAACTGCATAAAAAAACTGCAACTTTATATTATTAAAAAAATGATTGCCGCCATTTTAGCTTATACCGGAAGTGACGTCATCAAAGGTAATATCAGCATTTTCGTCCTTGGCCCGAATGCAATCCATTGGCGAAAACCGCATTTCGATAACTTTAATAGTTTCTGAGTATCGAGCGTTGCAGTCGATTTTTAATAATTATTTTTTTAAACACTTTTTTCAAAAAATAAGTAAGCACAATATATATTGCTGAATTCAGAAAAAAATTCTCTTTTAAACTACATAAAAAAACTGCAACTTTATCTTATAAAAAAAATGAGTGCCGCCATTTTAGCTTACACCGGAAGTGACGTCATCAAAGGTAATAACAGCATTTTCGTCCTTGGCCCGAATGTAATCGATTGGCGAAAACCGCATTTCGATAACTTTAATAGTTTCTGAGTATCGAGCGTTGCAGTCATTTTTTAATAATTATTTTTTTTAACACTTTTTTCAAAAAATAAGTATAGCACAATATATATTGCTGAATTCAGAAAAAAATTCTCTTTTAAACTACATAAAAAAACTGCAACTTTATCTTATAAAAAAAATGAGTGCCGCCATTTTAGCTTATACCGGAAGTGACGTCATCAAAGGTAATAACAGCATTTTCGTCCTTGGCCCGAATGTAATCGATTGGCGAAAACCGCATTTCGATAACTTTAATAGTTTCTGAGTTTAGAGCGTTGCAAGGAATGTGTACGTACAGACTACAGACTACAGACTACAGACTACAGACTACAGACGACAGACGGAAAATTTTTTTTTGCATATTTTGAATCTACGTATTCGGAAACGCAAAGATATGTAAAAATTTCCATAGGTCAAATTTTTTTTTTTGGAAAACTAATACAATACTTCCCTTTTACTTCGTACTCGGGAAGTAAAAATTTGACCTATGGAAATTTTTACATATCTTTGCGTTTCTGAACACGTAGATTCAAAATTTGAAAAAAAAAATTTTCCGTCTGTCTGTAGTCTGTAGTCTGTACGTACACATTCCTTGCAACGCTCTAAACTCAGAAACTATTAAAGTTATCGAAATGCGGTTTTCGCCAATCGATTGCATTCGGGCCAAGGACGAAAATGCTGAGATTACCTTTGATGACGTCACTTCCGGTATAAGCTAAAATGGCGGCACTCATTTTTTTATAAGATGAAGTTGCAGTTTTTTTATGTAGTTTAAAAGAGTATTTTTTTCTGAATTCAGCAATATATATTGTGCTATACTTATTTTTTGAAAACAGTGTTAAAAAAAATAATTTTCAAAAAATGACTGCAACGCTCGATACTCAGAAACTATTAAAGTTATCGAAATGCGGTTTTCGCCAATGGATTGCATTCGGGCCAAGGACGAAAATGCTGATATTACCCTTGATGACGTCACTTCCGGTATAAGCTAAAATGGTGGCAATCATTTTTTTATAAGATAAAGTTGCAGTTTTTTTATGCAGTTTAAAAGAGAATTTTTTTCTGAATTCAGCAATATATATTGTGCTATACTTATTTTTTGAAAAAGGTGCTAATACGAGGGAAGTCTCGTGGCAACTTGCCAGAATTTTTTTAATTGGCAGTATTCTTTCATTATAATTTATTTCTAACATTTTTGGTTGAAATTATAAGTTGAAATTTGAAACTATTCAGGGGTCGAAATTTGAAAGTAAAGTTTCTTGGTGGGAAGATCGCTATTTATTTTTTATCGGAGGAAAGGGGCCCTCGAACATTGTCAGCCGAGGGCCCAAAGGGCCGCCAGACCGACACTGAGTCCACTTACACCGATAGGTACTTATACATGTCACCTCACACCATTATCCTGCCCAGAAACGATCGGCCATCAATTCGCTGGTCCATCGTGTTGTAATCGTCATCAATAAGGCACAGGAGCGAAATCCGCAAGGTTATAAATCGTCATCTCATCCCACAATGTCGCAACACCGAGGGAAAGGTCGAGAGAAGTATTCCTTTTTGACCCTGTGTCCACAACGTTACAAATCGCATTGTGAAGATTATTCTTCGGAAACACGAAATCAAGGTCCTCTACAATTCGTCTAATAGGATGTCCCAGATTTTACCCAACCCCAAAGATAAATTCGAACCCCTATCCGGGAAAGGCGTGTACCGCATTACTTGATTTTGTGGTTTAGTCTACATCGGCGAAACTGGTAGATCGGTTAGCACTAGAATTTCCGAGCACGAACCATTGGTCGAAGTGATCATAGCTCCAAGTCCGCTGTTGCTGAGCATTCACTCCAAAACGGCCACAATATTCTGTTTCAAGAAGCCAATAAGTCTCTATCCCATTCTCCCTTCTTATAGGTACCAAAGGAAAATCCGCACTCCAACAATTTTAACCGTGACGAACGATGGTCACTTTCTCCACTATGGAAATCTGTTATCGCATTGGTTGATGTGTCACTTTCCACTGACGTAATAGGTTTAAATAACCAGGTTTAGCATTCTTTTTCCGGGGGGCGGGGTTCCATCGTGTGCAGTTTAGTGTAGTAGTCTGTGTTGTTCCCGTTGGTTCATTTGGTAAGAGTTTTTATATTTTATTTTTATTTTTGTGCTGATGAACCCCCTTACGAAAAATTGAGCAAAACGTTAACTTTTTCAACATCGACCCGGTCCTACGCCGGAAATCGTCTTTATCTTACCGACTCTGGCCGTGGAAGCGTCCGCTCTGACACCAATTGTATATTTAAAAAAATTACAATTCCGAAACTAGAATGACAATGACAAATAATGAAGAAAATTGGAAAAGAAGCATAAAACGAGAAAAAAGTTTAGTCACAATGTCTAAGTGTCGAATAGCCATATTTCATATCGAAGGGGTAGCGGAACCCCTAAGAGAATTAAGAGCTTTTCTTGAAGGAATTGTCGATATTCCAGCCCCGTAAGTGGTAAGTCAATACCTGGAAAGTGGAATGAGAAATAGCCTCTTAGATAGTTTGCCAATAACTCCAACTCACACATTTGAATGATTTTGTTTCAGTTCAATAAACATTTTTATTTATTTATTTATTTTATTCATGTTATGGGCCGAGATCTAGGAACAGCGAATTCCCAAGCACCTCTACGCGCATCAACTGCTTTGGTTATTAGCACTACCCTTACTAAAATTTTGCATTATTATTATTAAATGTTTAGACGATCGCATGCGATTTTCGTTAACCCAGAAAAGATTATTGTGAAAAGTCATAATGACACTCCTTGAAAACGAAGTTTCATAGGTGAATCAAATGTTAGCGCCAAATCGATTCTGACTGTATAATTATAAGAACTTGTCGATTTATATTCACTCAGGTGTTACAACATGCAATTAAAAAAAAGTCCGTATACAAGTTTGGCACTGTTGATTTATTGAATACTAGCTAATGATTATCATCCGGAACGTATACAGGGGAGACCATTTTAATCAATACACGCGAATATCTCGAAAAGGACAATTTTTTCAAAAAAATGTTTTAGACAATTAATGGCAACGAGGGGGATATAGATGATGATATTATCAATTTAATTAGAGATTTCATTATGGCGGCAATATTTTTAAATGGTGGTGAATTTTTTTTCCAAATGAAAGTTGTACTTATCTGGCAATAAGAAGAATAAAACGGTTTTTTGTTTTTTTTAACCGGATCATTTTTCATTGAGTTACGGTGTTCCAAAGTTTATAAATTAAGTAAAACTTTCCACCTCCATCCCATATAGTGTACGTATACATATTTTGTATTTTTAATATAAACAAGCACCCCACAGGGATGAAAGTCCCGCCACGTCCACGTCGTTCATACTGGGCAATTCGAGGCACAGGAAAATGAGTGTCAATCAGTCTGGAGCTGGTTGATCATCAAACAGAATCGGTCCAGATAACGGATAGCAACAACACACGCACAGCGAGAGAGAGGTGCAGAGTGGTGTGGAGTTACAAATCAATGACGGAGTATTATGCGAGGTTTTTGGGTGCTTAATTAGATTAAAAATACAAAATAAGTCACTATAGGGGTGGAAACTTTTACTTAATATTTATAAATTTTGGAACACCGTAACTCAGTGAAAAATGATCCGATTAAAAAAAATCGTGGTATTCCTCTTATTGACAGCTACAAGTTTCATTTGAAAAAAAAACCACTCCCATTTAAAAAAATGGCCGCCATGATGGAATCTCTAAAGTCCCGCCATTTATAATTAAATTGATAATGTCATCATCTTCCCCCTCGCAGCCATAAAACTTTTGTCTGAAACATTTTTTGAAAAAAATTGTCCTTTTCGAGATATTCGCGTGTATTGGTACGGGCTATTGGTAGGCAACTGGGTTAGAACGGTTGATCCTGTCCAGGATACCTATACGAAATAAGAAGCTTCGTTCAACTTAAATAATAAACTACCTACATCTTTTATTCACTAATTTTTCGCAATTATAGAGCGCTGAAAGCATCCCTCTGTAGCTGGGATCCTCGCGATGTGCATGCGCATGCTCCTTTGTAGTTCCCCCTCTATCTACTTTCTTTGGTGTGACATCCAAAATGTATTTTTTTTGTTAGCGATTTTTGTCTTTCTATACGAAATACGAATATCATCTTGCCATTTTGCTATTATGCAAGAATAGTGGCGGAATGAAGAATGTGTCGAATAAACCATATTGTTAATAGTACCTAATCGTTAACGGGATATGATATGATTTATTTTTTTGTTAACAAGACCATGTTTGTCACATTTTATTATTTTTTTTCACAATATATCATACTTACTTTTTTTTATAATAACAATTATAACATTACAAATTAGATATAATAAAGTGCTATGGTAGATATTAGGAAAGCCATCTAATGGTTTATAACTAAACCTATAAAACTATACAATTTTACGTACATTGTTTACCTATTCACACATTCTATTATATTGCCAACCTTCAAGCAAGTGCAACCTACATATTTAAATCATTCAAGGGCCCCCCTTACCACACCATTTGCAGAATTTCAGGTATTTATAAAATAGGCTGAAATACACTATCGATGCATCTTATTATTTCAAAATAATTTGAAAAGACATATATGAATTCAGCAGAAATGAAATGGAAAGGTTAGCGAAGGTATTGTGAAGTACTTGTTAATATACGTTTATATTTTGTATAATACACAACATTTGAACATCTTTTATAGACAGTATATACAACATACAAGGTATTTAGAAGAATAATATCAGCAGTGGTAAGCGATATAAATACAAATCAATATTGATAAAAACAAATACAGAACACTCGCTTAGACCGTTTACTAGACCCAATTTGGCTCCCTAATCTAATAATAAGTTGCTTGTAAAATAAGATAGTTTAGTAGATATTAGTGATGGGCATTCTCGGTCTTTATTAAAGGAAAATGAAAAATAATTATAATTTGTGCATAAGATAAAATAAATTTTTTTAGAAACACGCAATTGGAAAATAAAAAATAATCTATTATTTAAAATCTAAAATTTTCTACGTCGTAGAATAAAGGATTAAAGTGTCTCGTGTAAAGATACCATGGTATATTTTACAAGAGGTAAAATAATCACTTTATTATAGATTATCTTAAGTTAAAGATGATTACCTTTAACTTCTATAAGCTATCGAGAATATCTATTGTCATATGTTCTATATCCGGATAAACTTACATCTTTACACGTTGGGTGCTCTTACATGTTATGGATATGACACTCGGTTAGTGTACGAAAACTTTGTAATCCTTTTGTTCCTTTCACCTAACAGTACAATAATACCATAAGATTTGTCTATTTTTGTTGCTACCTGGTACGATTTTTTTGTAAAAATTAAAATACTACAATGGTTCTCTTATAGTATGGTCAAAATATAAACTTACAAGTGCAGGGTAACTACATGTATTCACCCCGAAATTGTAACAGTGCTTATGATTTACCTACTTAGCTAAAATGTTTGATTGCAGCTTAGAAATGGCCGAAAATTTCTAAAAATTATAAGGGCTTATCTAGTTATTTAAAAATACAAGCACAATGTGCTAAAGAACTAATTGCAAAAATCTATATTTATGAATTTTATTTCATTATCAAAATACGAATGACTAAACTCTAAATATCACTGTTAACATTGACGAGTCAGCCATTAAATGTTGCTATTTTGTAAAATTGTTAAGATTATTTAGAATTTGTGATTTGGAAGTTTCAAAACGTCATCACATTTCTAAACTGCAACGATCAAATCATCGACGATTCCTTAATTATAAGATATACATCAACAAATACTGTAACAATCACAACGACAATAAAAGTTAATAAGAAATTTTTAAAAGACAACATAATTGAAGCCAGTTCGTGAATTGAGGGTAATACAGCAAATATGATCAATGGCAAAGCCAAATTTTTTGACACAACACTAATGTTAAACCTATGTAAAAATAAGTAGTATCACTATATATGTACCAGTAATTTTGACAACAAGTGCAAGTAAAAATTATGCGATATGCCATTATGATAATGATATTTGTATTAACAGGAACTATGGGTTCTCATGCTGGAATATTATAATTAAGGGGAGAAAGTAAGGTACATTATTGTTCCATTGTTAATACTAGATCATTATTTCACAATTCGATGATGATTAATGGAACATACGGGGTTTACAATACACCTTTAATGCTTACTTGTTTAACTTGGAATAATTTTTAACACGTTATCAACAAATACGTAGACTTTATTATCTCTTCAAGGAAAGTGAAGCTATAGCACGACGAGTTTCTGAAAATAAAAAACAAAAAAAGGTATATAAAAATTCAGTGCACTGCAACGATTGTAGGTAATAACTGTAGTACTGGAATAATGAGCATTGTAGGGGACGTGCACTATGCGCCACCGGCAAGCCGCTCTTACCTACGCGACGAAAGAAAACGAAGTAAGGGTATAAGAACTTGACGGAAGAAGAAAAAGGAGAGACGCTAAGAAAGTAGAGATTGTTTCCTGTGGAAAATAGGAATTAATTCAGGATTCGAATATATCATTTTATATTCAAAAGTTCGGGTAAATCTGAAATTCATAAAAGCAGCGGATATTGACGCTATAACAAAACATTGCTATTCCAATTTCAGTAGCGATTAAATGAAGAATAATGAGGAATAGAACCCAGGACTGTCGCACCAGAGCTTATGAAATGGGACTTCTACACGTTCCTTTCAGGGAAATAGAGGTTAATTCATTTTACGTGGAAAATTAATATTTTGCCTTTGTTCTCGTATCTTTTCACAATTTTATACTCAATGTTTGTTAGAGCACAAAGATGGATTTACCTACAGGAAAGCTACTGAAAGATTGATCACACGTGAAAGTGCGAAGAATCGCCGTAAGTCCTTAAAACAGTTGAAAGAAAAAATCGAGACAGAAAATCAAAATTACGCCAAAACGTAACGCATGTATCAAATTTATTGCCACTCATAATCTGGCATACATGCCTATTGATCTGAATTCAACAATGTGGGCAATTTCCTTGGATTAATAAAGTTCTGATTCGCAAACGTCCTGGGATCAAATTTTCACCTGATGGCGACTATTTTTTACCAATGGATTTGTGCGGTAGGGTAGGTAGAAGCTTATTTTGCGAAGAAAACAGTTTGCGTTATCAAAAGTTCACATTTTTTGGGCTTTATTTATGAGCTGATATGTGTAGAATCCAGAATTCAGGATAATTTTTTTGGATATTTGCATGGAAACTTAACTTAACTCTTGCGAGTCTTCTTGGGTTATAGAATAACTGGCGATATTTGGTGGGCGTATTTGCAATGAAGTATGGTACTATAATTACGTTTTTCGGAACACTTGAAGCTCATTCTACGCAACGTTGGATTATTAAGAAATCTGGTGTAGTGCAAGGAACCAAAATCAGTTAACGGCACCTTGAAGATATATTTAGAGTTTCCGAAGACATGACAATCATATTAACGAAACAAGGAATGTTAATGTTAATTGTATGTTATCCTACGACTTTCTGTTTTTGGTCGAATTTTGGAGCAATATTCTCATAATCCTAGTAGGAATTTTCATAGTATTGCTTCCGTGAAAACTTTTTCTAGTAAAACGAGATGTAGGTTAATGATGCAATTGAGAAAGGGGTAGACTTTTGCAAGGAATATAAAGACGAAGACAACGTACGACTGGAGAGAATACGATAGACGGTTATTTGACTATTAAGGAAGAAGGAGTGACGAAGGGATTGCTATGTATATTCTCGTAGATTAATGTATGAGAGATAGCCATTAAGGTCACAGTACGAAAATCGGTTTACTGGCCGACCACACTATGCGTTTTTAAAGGTCCCGTTTAGCGGGAACCTTTCGACGGGACGAGCAAAACACATGGCCATAAATGCGATCCTTTGTTCGTCGAAACGGGACCGGTAAACACGTATAGTGTGGTCACTCGATATTGACGGAAACGTGTAAGAAAATGAAACTTTTTCTACTCCCATACTTTAATCGACTTATTAAGTGTAATTAGATTGTATCGAAATGATATTCATTTCGATACAGATTTTCATTATAAAACGAGTCAATTAGCCAATAGCTGTCAAGCATTTTACTTGATTGCCATAGTTACAGGAGTTTTTGATATTTGTCAAAAATTTTGTTCGTTCTTTTATAATAATTTTTGTTTAATTAACACAGGTCGTAGAAAAAATAGTGTATGCAACTCTCATGTAATGGCTATTAATACACTCGCACAAGATTTATGACACTCGCCAAGGCTCGTGTCATAACTTACCTCGTGCTCGTGTATTAATAGCTATCATTACATGCTCGTTGCATAATATACTATTTTGTTACGTTGTTACAAAATCTCGGTGTACAGATACAGTTACAAAATACAGTGTGTCAAAACTTATTGAATTACTGTCAGTAATGACAAGAGGGAAAGGTTCAAGGTTGTCCATTGATTGACAATCTTCAAAAATGCGCCAATGGTAACTGTCTAAACATGACAGCGCGCGTTTAAATTTAATAAATCAAGACCCTGTTTCTCATATGAAAAAAATTTCATAATATAATGTCGTTGAGGAAAAGTACAATCTCATTTTACAATAAATCCTTGAAGGCCCCCCTGAGGGAATAAAGGAGATCCGGTAGATCCGTTAATGGAACGAACACTGCTGTTCTCAGCAGCAGCCTTGACTTGCGAGTGAATAGCGAATCCCTAACAGGGACACAGGAGGGCTTTTCGTACGCGCTTCGGTTGCAGTGTCTAAAATGTAAGGACAACGGGGTATGTAACGCCTGAGCGTCCCAATAATGCGAGAACGTATTGATCAGGAATTAAGCCCTCAAGTTCGAGAAGGAACCGACCATGTTACCATGTCTTATGCAAGAAGGGCGACTCCTTACTTTTACTTTCGACCGATATTGTGGTACGTCATCCCAAGGTCGAGCACGATACATACGACTTTTGATTCCAATACGATATAGGTACAGTTTAGTCCACTCTTGACCAATTTTGCAAGAGACGTTCGGTCGCCTAGTATATGGAAAAATTAACCGAACTTTGTCAATGGCCAATTGCTAAGTAGAAAATCAAATCAATTCAATTGCCCTAACAATTAATATAATATTAAGGAAGGGCGAACAATGTGCGTAGATTTACTTACAGTGAAGTGGCACGTGGTTGAATTGCACAACGATGGCGCGAACCGTTGTGGTATCGTATAGTATCGAGATATTTGATGGTGTTTTGTGAACTCAGGTACTCAGGGATTCAGTATTAACCCCCAATAACATGACGATTGAGATTTTTTCCTCTCTGCTGAATATGTATCATTGATGAATCTTTTCCTCAAAGTGAAGGTGGGTAAATTGTTACGAAGCAAGGATATTGTGAGATGTCTTCAATATGTGTGACAAAATGTGATGGAAGAAGGAGGGAGGGGTAAATTATACATTCAAACAAAAGATACATTATGATAAGAAATACCTTAGAATAAGAGCGTTGTTTAGTCCTTCTTATCATCTTCAGGGTCTTTGAGAGTGTGCCACTGAGCGATTGGTCGACGAGGTGAAGCCAACATATCTGACCAATGACGTAATTCCGTTCCACTTGCGTTGTATCCCAAAACCACTTTTCCAATAGGTTCAGATGTACCAATTCTATCGTAATCTACCACTGTCACTACTAAGTTAACTTTCTATAAAATATACATAGCATTAACTAACGAAAATGAAGGACCCAATAAAAACTTTACTTGAATCTGTTCAAAAGGTACTTCAAACGTAAACGATTCATTGTAATAGGGATTCAGTGTACATTTTTTAATACTTGTTTTCTTCTTCTTAAGTCGCTTTCCATTCTGCATCAATGCTATTTTTACGTAGGGATCTAAGAGGAGATACACACGATTATTTACCTTTGAAATTTGTTTTTCACATTCAAACTTACCGGATAATCCACCAACGTCCATTTTCTTCAAGTTTTTAGCTTCCAAAATAACCACGGTCAGTTTTCCAGCTGTCGGTACATAGCGCAAAGAGAAGCATATATCTCCCAACTTGTTATCCTGTAATAGCCGACGATGGAATGAACTTATCGGGAAGTTTTTTAAAGCTCAATCACAATAATCCGTTGTTTGCCATGCTTATTTAGATCGACAGTTTATTTAGGGAATTTGATGACGTGTGAACAGTGCTACATTAAATGCCACAATTACATTTTATATTCTTTGCAAGAACGAATAAGACAGTGTAGAACACCTTAAGGAAACACTTAGACAACACTTTTTTTTAGGTCAGGATTTACTTTTTAGCATGCGCAATCAAAGAATAGTGTGGTCAAGCTTGATAGAGTGTCATTTTGGAAATTTGGTGTAAGAGGGGTTGAAAAGAAGAGACATCTATGTCGGGAAGGTGGACACAACATCTAAATTCGGAAGGGAAACATACATATTAGCAAATGTATATTTAAACTAAAAGCGGTTCTAACGTTGACTATCGAGTTTTAGGCCAAAAGAAGTGAATTTTTTTAGTAGTGTTTTATAAATCACCAACTTGATGGTCAACGTTTGATTTTGGATATTTGTGTTTCTAATTTAGTCTTATATCTTCCATTTTATTTGTTGTGTTCGTAGTCTCTCTAGATTGGAGCAGTATATTCTCACTAACACCCAGCTCAAACCAGCGTTCTCTATAGTTTGATTCCGATTAACTATAACACAGTACAGCAATAGACTAATGTGCAGTCCTAATTTAATTAAAATACTCTAAAAAGAATTCTGCGAGTGTTGTAGAATTGACAATGTCTTAAAATTGTTGTGTAGATTTGTATAAGAAATTATCAAAGCTTTAACTTGAAGATAATGTATTCTTGAAAAATCATATAAGTATAATAAAATTGAAAAGATAAATGTACCTTAAGTAGACATCGGTGACTCCATTTAATAAACATTAGAATTCAAAACTACATACAGAAGTTTTTACTTTATGTACTGTGCTGTTTGAACTAACTATGGTGCTGGCATGCGAAAAACTGTTGTAAACTATTTTTGATACCTTAACATTTTCTGCAAATGCATGTACTGACTAACATCTATTTATTTTTTGGAAGACATTAAAAAAAGGAATTTGAAAACATTCACCAGCCAAATGCAAACGCCAACAAAAGGAAGGAAACATGCAGAAAGTTGGGAAGTAGGGCAAGAAATTACAAAGGAAATACTAGAAATACTGTATATAATAAATTCAGAAAGTTAAAAATACAACTATCTACGTTAATGCTAGAGTATAGAAATGAGACCAGTACTTTTCTTAGTTGGAGAGTAGTTTTTTTAAAAATATTTTTTACCAAATACCTCAGACAATGTTTTTTAGCCTAATGTCTACCAACTGTCGAAATAACCTCTTAGAAGCTTCAAAGAATGAGCGGTTTCTCAAAACTTCTAATATAGTGAATAAAATTATAATTTTAAAAATTGTGCTCTTTCAGAAATATGAGAAGCAAAAATTACTAACAAAACTTTACCAACAATTAAAACAAACGGGTACCAGCAGCTACCCCGTGATTTACAAAAGGATAACAGCTGATGATGGCTGCTGATACCACGTTAGATTTATCTGGAGTTTCCCATTTTGATATAAAGTCAAACATTCTGAATAAAACTGTGGAATTCAAAGATTAATGTCGTTGTTTGACTTGATATAAAATGTTTGAGTATATAACAAAATAATACTTACGTGAACGATTTTGATTGATTGGAAGCATCATGCATGCGCGGCCGGCACAACCATAGCACAGCCATACCAAAGCAGAGCAGAGAAATTAGGGAAAAGAGAAAAAATAATTTACGTCAATTAAAGTCCACTGCTTTGAGTTGATTCAAATATAGTCTCGATCAACTTTGCTTCCGTCGGGCAGATCCTGCAAAACTTAACAACTCCAAAAAATTGGAAGGACAGTGTATTGCCCTTCCTTGTAAAGTTTTCTACCAAAAAATTATTATGCAAAAACTCAAAGAAATGTGCATATTTAATGTAGAATAATTTTACTGTGTTCAATGCAAATATAAATAATTTAGAGTTAGGCTGAGTAAACTTTAGATGTAAAATAAATAGAAAACAAAAAAGGAAAAGTATCTACATTCTCTGCGTTGTCGCGTTCTAAAAACCGCACGTTTTACTGAAGTTAAGTATGAAATTATACACTTGCTTAACCATCCAGTGGTCCGAACTGGGTGTCGCCAACGTTCCGATTGAAGCATTGACCAGACTATAAATCTATAAAATAAAATGATATGTGATATCACCTGACCACCTTCGCCTTCGACGCTTTGAAGTTCACGCCACTCTTCTATCGTTTGTGCTAAATCGATCTGACAGAGAGGAACCTTCACTTCACCGATTTGATCGTGCTTGGAAAAACGGTCGAAGTCAAAAATGGCAAATACCAGCGTCTTGTTCATCGCCTCCGCATACGGTATACCCTAAATTCGTAAAAATATTAAATTATATGGTTTAATTGCACGATTACTATATTTAGATATAGTTTATACATGTCAAATGTATTACTCAAAGAATGGAAGATTAATGAGCGATTAGCGTGTGGCACGTATCCAGGTATTATTTGCGCCAATTTGATGCAATTTGCTGGGTAGCGGATTATTTAACCAAGTCATTCGAACTACCTACCTTTCTTTTAGTAAAATTTCGAGAATGAGTGAATTTTTTGATCTCCATCCATAAAGAATCAAATTGATTTTTTTATACAGAATAATAATGTTACGTGTTAGTGTGTTCAAGCAATATTTTGCATGTTTTGAAAACCTCTATTGATTGTATAGGGATATAAATTATTGTAACATTCTACCATTAGCGTATTGTTGAAATGCGATGTTTCTAGATCAGAAAATTGCAATAACCGTGGATAAATCTGTAAGTTGTATTAATTTATATAAAAATACTCAAAGAAAAACTAAATAAAATTACGGTAGATAATTGTTGAATTTGAATGAGAGTGAAAATTTCAATTGTAAATATACTCCTCCAAGGGCGTACGCAAGGTGGGGCAAGGGGGGGCCGATGCCCCCCCCCCCCTGGCCGCAAAACGAATTGTACTAAATATTAAAATTTATTACTGGTCATATAATTTAAGCAGAAATTAAGCATTTTAGTCGTAGCGGTACATCGAGAAAATCGCAAATGTCTGTCAAATTGTGCGGGAAGTGTGAAATTAGGTACACTTATTAATTAGATCAAAATAAATGATTTGACCCGCAGCACCCCTATTTTCAACCCTTAGTTTTCAAAAGTGCCCCGTATTTAGTTTTTTCCATCCCCTAACGATAACTCCTTTGTTTACAACTTTTAGAAAAAATTATATTACTAAAAGTTTTAGGAATTCTTATAAGGAACATTTTATATAAGAATAAAATTTTCACAAATATCAACCCTTATCGAGATATGTGGAAAAAACTGATTTTTGCAGTTTCATTACAAAATCGGTCATAGTTTTCTTGTTTATCGTTTCTCAGAAAAATTATTCAAGTAAAAGATGTAGATATTAATATGATCAATATTTTAGATATATATATAATATTTTCACAGAAAGCAACCCTTAACAAGTTATTTCGATATTTCTGAAAGTAAGCAACCCTTAAGTATGAAATCGCTCGTATCTTTTTTATTTGTAACTTATGGGGAAAAACATGTGAATAAATATTATAGAAAATTATCTTTTGGGCATTTTATATAGGTATGAAAATTTCTCAAAAGTCAACCCTTAACGAGATATATCGAAAAACCAGAAACTGTCAATTTTCACATAAAATCGAGCATAACTTTTCTATATTTCACTACAGCGACATTATTGTTATATAATTCGGTAGGTATATGGATGTAGAAAATATAAGTAAGGGGTAATTTTTTTACAAAAACTCACCCTTAGCGAGATATTTTGACAAAAACAAACTTTCGGCACTTCTTAGAAAAGTTTTCGTAACTTTTTCAATTACGATGGTTAATATTATTTCTTCGCGGTTAATAATAGCCAATTACAGTGTATTTCATGAAATGATAGTGATTTTGCACCATATCACGCTGGTGCGGGAATTTTCAACGTACAAAGTGTATGGTTTATTCGCTGTAATATAATTAAAAAGAAACAATCTAATTGTACCCAAAATGCAAACATAGGTCGATTTTGATATCAAGGAAGACATATTTTGATGTTATTTTCTTGGGAGTGGTTCTCACCTCCAGCGCTTCACAGGGGGTGACATTGAAATTTCGTCGCGGCGTATGGTTTCGCTCGGGTGTCGCATCTCCTTTTTAGTCTTCTATTTGGTTGTTCTCACTGAAATACGAGATGAGATAATACTAACTTGCTGTTGAAGTGCTTACCTTTTATTTTCGCATGTAAAATGTCTAAAGGAGATGCGACACCCGAGCGAAACCATACGCCGCGACGCCCGCTACGTAACGAGCTCGCGCACTAAAGCCAAATGTGTTTAAATAAATATTTCAGTATTTTACTTAGCTACTGATAGAAATAAAGTGAACAAAATGCAAAAATGATAAGGCCAAGGAATTAGCTTTCCAATGATGTATCACATGACCCGCCTTGCTATTTGAAATTTGAATGTCACTCCCTGTGAAGCGCTGGAGGTGAGAACCACCCCCAAGAAAATAACATCAAAATATGTCTTCCTTGATATCAAAATCGACCTATGTTTGCATTTTGGGTACAATTAGATTGTTTCTTTTTAATTATATTACCGCGAATAAACCCTACACTTTGTACGTTGAAAATTCCCGCACCAGTGTGATATGGTGCAAAATCACTATCATTTCATGAAATACACTGTAATTGGCTATTATTAACCGCGAAGAAATAATATTAACCATCGTAATTGAAAAAGTTACGAAAACTTTTCTAAGAAGTGCCGAAAGTTTGTTTTTGTCAAAATATCTCGCTAAGGGTGAGTTTTTGTAAAAAAATTACCCCTTACTTATATTTTCTACATCCATATACCTACCGAATTATATAACAATAATGTCGCTGTAGTGAAATATAGAAAAGTTATGCTCGATTTTATGTGAAAATTGACAGTTTCTGGTTTTTTCGATATATCTCGTTAAGGGTTGACTTTTGAGAAATTTTCATACCTATATAAAATGCCCAAAAGATAATTTTCTATAATATTTATTCACATGTTTTTCCCCATAAGTTACAAATAAAAAAGATATGAGCGATTTCATACTTAAGGGTTGCTTACTTTCAGAAATATCGAAATAACTTGTTAAGGGTTGCTTTCTGTGAAAATATTATATATATCTAAAATATTGATCATATTAATAACATCTTTTACTTGAATAATTTTTCTGAGAAACGATAAACAAGAAAACTATGACCGATTTTGTAATGAAACTGCAAAAATCAGTTTTTTCCACATATCTCGATAAGGGTTGATATTTGTGAAAATTTTATTCTTATATAAAATGTTCCTTATAAGAATTCCTAAAACTTTTATTAATATAATTTTTTCTAAAAGTTGTAAACAAAGGAGTTATCGTTAGGGGATGGAAAAAACTAAATACGGGGCACTTTTGAAAACTAAGGGTTGAAAATAGGGGTGCTGCGGGTCAAATCGTTTATTTTGATCTAATTAATAAGTGTACCTAATTTCACACTTCCCGCACAATTTGACAGACATTTAGATGTACCGCTACGACTATTTCCTGGCCTTTCTTCTAAATAAATAGTTTTTGTACCCCAGGGGAATTGTATGATGCTTAAATGTATTGAAAAGAATTGTGGGGTAACAACATAGGCAATAAATATTAAAAACGTTTCCAAACAATTTTATTCCCCCCCCCCCCCCCCCTAGCCAAAAAGCTGCGTACGCCCTTGTACTCCTCATTAATTTACTTTAGCTTTAATTAAAACAATGTCATGTAAACGAAAATGCGAAAATCAAATGGTAACTAAAATCAACCAAGTATGGTACTAACTAACAGAGCAGTAAATTGGAAAAGGATCAATCAAGCATGGAATACCTATTGATAATAATGGATGAGTGAGAAATATGCATTAAGATATCCTTGGAAAGATGATGTATAGGTAAATATGATAAATATTTGGGCATCTATAAATACACAACAGCTGTTGAGAGTAGAAATAAAAAGTCTTATCATCAATCTATTGATAATGGAAAAGCATTAACGATGGAAGATAACGAGAGATAAAAGATAAGCATGAGGTAGGGAGACCATCTATGCATACGTGGAAGCCAAGATAAAATAATGTCAGGTATAAGGAGAAACAAATGAAAATCTTATTCAACAAAGTTACGAGTTATGAAAAATTATAAGCTATTGAAAACAGAAGCGGAAAGAAAATATTATCAAGATAGAAGATAGAATTAAAGAGAGACTAGAAGAAAGAATATGCGTCAAAGGATATTGAGATTTTACGGAAAACTTGAAAGAAGTAAGTACTTACAGAAACTGCAAAAGGAACTGCAACAACAGGGTTTAGAAGAGGCCGAAACAGAAGCGAATGGGTCGATATTTACATGAAGGCAGAGAGGCGAAAGAATTCCAAATCCGCTCTTTTATATTCAAAAATTATTCAACTTCTTCTCTTCATCAACGCATAGATGGAAAATTATCACAGATAAATTAGAAAAATGCGACAAAAATATTCCTCTTAAAAAGCTATATGATACCAGGTGGTCAGCAAGAGCTGATGCGACAATGGCATTGAAAAATGGGTATAAACATATTCAGGAAGCTTTAGAAGATATCAAAAATTCTGACACAGAAAAAAAGTTGACCGTCAAATGTAATATTTTAATGACTGTCTTGTGAGACACTGTATTACAAAGAAGGAAAGCTACCAGCAAATCATTGCAAATAGTCGAATGTACTTTGCTTAATGGAACCAGGTTACTAACATCACTAAAACAATTTATAATAAATTATCGGGATGAATTTGATAAATAGAAGAAGCAAGATCTTTAACAAGTACAACATTTGATTGTAAAAACACTCGAATACGCAAGCGAAAAAGATTCTTTGATGATGAAGAAAACGAGAATAACAATGAAGAGATTAATATGAATCAGAAAGAACAATTTGTCGTTAATGTACACTACGTTATGAGTTTTTTTCAATACTTTTCATCTTCAACCCCTTTGCAAGATCTGGACTACATCATGAATGATACATGTGAATATATGTACTTCAACGTGTTTTTTGAAGAATTATCAGCGGAAGACAAAGAAAAGTGTGTGCAAAGTTTAATAAACTTATACAGGGTGTTTCAGACCACCCGTACCGGCCAAATATCTCGCGAAATACAAAACGCATTGAAAAAAGAAAAAATACGTCTAAACATTTTTTTAAGTTTCTATTGTTTGATGGTAATAGGATGTCTCCACTCCCACCCCCGGGGGGTGGAGAGGGGGTAACTTCGTAATCTTAAATAGCACCCCCCAGTTTATTATGCAGATTTGAATTCTACGTTAACAAATAGGAACTTTTTGTTTGAAACATTTTTTGAAGTTCGTGACAGATGGCGCTATGATCGCCGATAGAAGTTTTCCCGATTACCTATACTAATTTGATGTCAGTTTTGTTGAGTGACAATCAAAAATGTTAATGCTTTGTAAAAGGGAAGAGGGAAGGTTTATTTACCCCCCCCCCCTCCCCCACACCACCACTTCACCCCTAATTTTAGATTTAAACATATCTGGAATGTCAATGTGTTCTTTACTCGTGAAATCAAAGTATTTCAAAATTTTTTTTTCTATTTTCCATCAAAGACAAAAAAAAATTACAAAATTTAACTTCTTCAATCGTGGTATTGAACAGTTGTTTAAATCTAAAATGGTTGCGTTTTCCCATCCTAGGTTATGGGGCGTAGGGGTGAAATGGCGGTGTGGGGAAGGGGGAGGGGGTTAATATAGCTCCCCTCTTCCCTTTTACAAAGCATTAACATTTTTGATTGTCACTCAACAAAACTGACATCAAATTAGTATAGGTAATCGGAAAAACTTCTTGCGGCGATCATAGCGCCATCTGTCACGAACTTCAAAAAATGTTTCAAACAAAAAGATCGTATTTGTTAACGTAGAGTTCAAATCTGCATAATAAACTGGGGGGTGCTATTTAAGATTACGAAGTTACCCCCTCTCCACCCCCCGGGGGTGGGAGTGGGGACATCCTATTACCATCAAACAATAGAATCTTAAAAAAATGTTTAGACGTATTTTTTCTTTTTTCAATGCGTTTTGTATTTCGCGAGATATTTGGCCGGTACGGGTGGTCTGAAACACCCTGTATAAAGATGACATTGACATTGATATGTTTCGTTATGAATTAGATCAATTTTTATTGTTTTTAAAGGAATATAAGGAAAATTTATTGAATTTAAAAACTGTTCGTGCTGCAGCAAAGCATCTATTTTTCCCAATATGGACACAATTTTCAAGATTGTTTTAACATTGCCCATACCTATCGAATGCTTCAGGTGAAAGAAGTTTTTCGGTTTTGAAACGAGTTAAAAACCATTTAAGAAGCACTATGACAGACGAACGTCTTAATAGTTTAGCACTTCTCAATATTGAAAGTGACGTTTTAAATGAAATTGATCTAAACCAAATAATCGATATATTTGCCAAAGGTAAATTACCGAAAAAAGTGCTTTTTAATATATTTTTTGTGTTACAATTTATTTATAATGTACCATGTATCTACTTATTTTTATACCATGTCTCAAAAAATAAATATTTATGCATTTTGTATTATTGTAATTTCATTTTATTTACGCAAGTCCACTGCGTAGGAAGGGCACTAAAATGCAATTCCGCCTGAGGCCTTTTTGACTCTTAACACGCCTCTGGGGCGAGCACAAGAGGGCTAGATTATATTATTTATTCATACAATTAAAAGAAAGGGGAATAATTTTCATAACATTTATAATTTCATCTAAAACCTTATACCTACCACAGGTATACAGTCACCCATTTTACGAGGACCATTCCAGAAAGGTTTTTATAATCTAAAAGAATCATTCATTGCTAGGTGGCATTCCTTACTTTTCTTAAAATTTAATTTGCGCATATTGTGTTATCGATTTCTGTTAAAATATGTTAAAGGACTTACACAGGTTTTATTTTGTAAATAGCTTTCTATATAGTATTACCAAAGAGTATATTATACACTCTTTGGTATTACACTTTCACCGTCGTTCAATTTTAAATTGACTTATACGCATCGATAAGGGTTCTTTCAAGCTATTTGAATCTTTTCAAACAAATTTGGTCGATAACAGCATCCCCTTCAATTTTTAATGTTTTCTAAATTGCAAAAGATAGGAATTTTTAATTTGTATATCATTTCCTCATCCATGGGTTTATTAATGTCAAAAAACCCTTAGCAAGCTTTTTGTCATAGTGATTTATATTTACTAAAGCGAACAATCCATTTTTGTACCGTTTGACGCTGAATTCCTAAATATAAATTTTATATTCAAAGACTGAATTAAATTCGTTATTGGATCGTTTCTCAGCACATAGAAACTCCAGCTATTTAATTTATATAACTTGAGATGGGAATTGTTTGTATCTCATATTTAATTTAGTGGGCCGATAGTTAAAAAATGTCAGAAATTAGGACTCCGTAGATAGACCGTGATTCAAACATCTCGTATAGTGTACCTAATCAACTATCAAGATCCAACTTTTACAGTAGAAATAGAGTAGAAACGTGAACAACAGCGTAATGAAAACTTAGCTTTTTTAGCACTAAGGCAACAAATTGTATTCCGAACTGGATTCGAATGTCATTATGTTGCGTACGAATCAGTCAAAGAACGGGGAACCCACTCGTGACAAACCTTCCTAGGGTTGGTAACGTACAACTGCCAAATTTTTCACATACGATGGCTAGAAGTTTAAATGTGTACAATCAAAGTACAATTGATTTAGATGTTGTACTGTAGTGCAATGCAGTCTCCACCCACACGTTACCAGTGATATAGGGGCCCTCAGCAACGCCTGTAATGTTAGTTTGAATGGAGTTTTACTGCCTGAATAATCACTGGAATAATTATAAAACCAATGCTGCAGAGTAGTTCATCGAAGTCGCAAGGGATGCAGTCCGGTTATTATAGTGGTTGGTACGGCATCGAATGAATAAATCATTCACAACTTGCAATGTATGCGGCCGGGTATTATTGACTTTTCAGCGCTAGTCGCAAGTTGTGCTTCAAAAATAAATTGAGTGCAGTCGGAAACGGTACATGGTTGTACACGAGAATGACCAAAACTTTCACATTGCTGAGGGTTCTGACGAACTTTTTCGTGGGAATCCGTTATCTATTGTTTGCATTGAACGTACTTTATTCTCTTTATTTGTTCTTCATATTCCTTAAACTTAACAAAATTTATACTCTACCATAATCCCTCTTCTTCCTCATTCTTCTACCTCCTCCATCTTATCCCCCCCCCGCCCACCAAATTCTTCTCTCTTCCCTTAGCTCCTTGCACTCACTCACCTATTGCTACATAACCTACATTTCCTCTTCTCGTCGCCCCACCAGTATTAGTTTACGTTTTCTCCCTCCCAATATTCAGTCTTCCCTTTAAGTGTCCCGGTACCCCTTTCGACCTTAATTCTCCATACTTTTCGTTATATTTTCTGATCTTTTTTCCTTTCCTGATCTTACACCTTCTTTCTTGAATCCTTGTATCTGCGTCCTTTCTTATAATTTCCTCTCTTGTGCCTCCCTTTCCCTTCTCATTTACACCTCCTCACATGCGTATCCTCCCCTTTCATATGAAACCATTAGTTCTATTGGCGTTTCATTTTTGGCGCGTTCGAGTTAGCCCAGTCCTTCAGAATGCGAAGTACAGTCGTTTGTATTAATCGCGCTAAGAGCATACACATGGCGATCTGGTAGATACATGTCTACATAATGTTGGCATCTCTCGTTAAGGCAACTTGCT
Organism: Pyrocoelia pectoralis; assembly: GCA_036250285.1. Lineage (NCBI taxonomy): Eukaryota > Metazoa > Arthropoda > Insecta > Coleoptera > Lampyridae > Pyrocoelia > Pyrocoelia pectoralis. The sequence goes on from CM070078.1 coordinate 18,417,941, forward strand.
ACTATTCAGTAAGGTGCTGTAGATTCCTCGAAAGCCTCTAGAAGACTTTGATCGCGACAAATTACAAACGGGCCTAATGGAACCGAAACTCGTACAAAGTTACCTCTACCAGATTAATCAGGCGATTCTGTTCTGTCATCAAAGACGCGTCTTACATCGCGATCTCAAACCGCAAAACTTGCTAATAAGCAAAGACGGTTTGATTAAAGTTGCCGATTTTGGATTGGGACGTGCTTTCGGCGTACCCGTCCGTGTCTAACACTCACGAAGTCGTCACGTTGTGATACCGCGCACCCGAAGTACTACTCGGATCGTCGCGTTACTCTTGCCCGATCGACATATGGTCGATGGGTTGTATATTCGCGGAGATGGCGACGAAACGTCCGCTATTTCAAGGCGATTCCGAAATTGATCAATTGTTTAGAATCTTTTGCACGATCGACATATGGTCGATGGGTTGTATATTCGCGGAGATGGCGACGAAACGTCCGCTATTTCAGGGCGATTCCGAAATAGATCAATTGTTTAGAATCTTTCGCGTTCTGATGACGCCGACCGAAGAGTTGTGGCCGGGCGTTTCCAGTTTGCCCGATTATAAGGCGACGTTTCCCAATTGGACCACGTACAGTTTAAATAGTCAAGTTAAGTGTCATTCGGAGAGCGGATACGATCTATTGAAACAGATGCTCGTTTACGATCCCGCCAAACGTACTTCGGCGAAACGAATCGTCGCACATCCGTATTTTATCGATTTAGATCGTTCGGCTAAACCGCAATTTCCCGAATAACTCGTACAACAACATTACATTGTCAACTCAGACGAAGCTCGGTTTGTCTCGTCACTGCACGATGTAAGAAGGCAGAGTTCATTAATTCCTTTGAGATAAAGTATTAGGTGTGTAATTAAATGTATAGCATAAGCACCGCGCCGGTAAACCACAAACCGTAGTAATATAACATTCTGTGTGTATCTTCTAACTAATAATACACAAATGAAAAGGCACAAAGTTAGGAAAAAATAGAATTTTAGATGAACGATTGTCCATTATTGCGAAAGATACGACTTTCATTAATTTTCGTTCCCAGCTGCATTTTTCGTAAAAACGAAATTTGATAATCATCACAAGCACGATGCCACTATAATTTATACCAGTTTGCGCCAATTTCTGCGATAAAGGGCACATATGTTGATCTATACAGTAGAAATCAAAATTTTGAATTTTTAAACATCGTTATTCGGAAAAACCTTATCATTGTGTTTGTGTAAACTACAAATATTTATTTCTGCTTTGCAATTCCCCCCAGGGAATACCTTTTGTTGTACCTACATGATGCAAAATCAAATTCTCTCTGGAAATTGTATTTTAATAACACGCGTAGTTTGTGAAAGGAGGTATGAATATTCACGTTTAGTTAAATACTTATATCAAATTTTTGGAAAGCAGCAAACTGAGTCCGTTTTCACTTTAGTTAACCAAGTAAACAAAGTTAAGCGAAATTATTTCGAAACATAAACGAACATACTTGAGCTCAATTAAGTCGAGGAATAATTGAGGTAGGATTACGTAGAACATCAGTGATTTCATATTTTAATGACGATGTAAAGACAAAAAGAAAGATTTTATCTGGTTTTCAAGTAAGTAGTCCAATTTTCTATCCTCACGTAATAAAATATCGATTTTATGCAGATCCCTGCTTGACATACTTGTATACGTAGAAAATGAGAAAAGCTCAGCGAAAACCAACCATGAGGTGACATGGAAGAGGAAGAGATATATTTGTGAATTCTCTGTTTTAAAATAAGTTGCTATGTATCCGCAAGTAAGTATTTCTATTTTAATATTCACAACGTCACGCAAAAGTGACAATAGATTTCCATTTCATATTCGCAAGCCATTACAATTAGGTTACCTTCCTACATTCATCGTTCGGATTTTCTAAAGCGCTCGAAAATTATTAAAGAATGAACCAAATACTGGCGAGAATTTATGATGAAAGAGAGCAGTTGAAATTCACATAAAGCTGCACCATCAATCTTGTTATTTACTAGCTAAGTGTTCATTTGGTTGAGATATGAATTTGAAGCAAAGTTCATTCGCGCAAAACAAATGTTAAAAACTTAAAGTCGTTTAAGTGTATTTAAAACCAATTTTCTGTATAAGATCAGCTTTTATTGGTCGGTGAAAAATCCACACAGCAGTGTTTGGTAAAAGAAACTATGAAATTCCGACGTGACAAAATTTATTCTAGTGATATTTATATAGGGTGTTTACGGTCTTGTGATTTTATTTTAAAGGGGTGATTAAACATCTTAAAAAAAGGTCATTAACGTAAAAAATGCTTCCTTGCGAAGATACGGTCCTGTTAAGTTACAATTTTATTTCAGAAAAATAATAGTAACTTTGGAACGACATAAGATAATGTTTTCAAACTTCACACAAGGTTCACATTTGAGGATAGCTACAGATAGCCTAAAAATATGAAGTATCAAATTTATATCCAGAACCGGATGTAACCTGCTTTGAAATTTTAAATTTGATTATAATTTTTTTGCAGAGTTCGAATTCTCTTCAGGTATTATTAAAGTCCAATTAATTTTACGAAAAAAAAGATACTTACTCGATATCTCTAAGGGTTTACGAGATATATCGATTTGAATAGTTTAGATCAGCCGAGCCTTTAGAAAAGGTGCTTTGGGGGGGCGCATAATCATCGGTTGATCTAGTCTGCAGGCGAGCGTTCGGAAGCAAGTGGGGCTTATCTCCAATGATGACCCACTGGATACACACCAGGATGATCAGACCGATCATTACGTATGGCTCACTGGTGTGGTGGAATAAAACCTCCACCCAGACGAACATACAAAAACTTAGCAAGGTGCAGCGTAGGGCTTGTCTTGGAATTATGTGGGCAATGATAACCACCCCTACGGCAGCTATGGAGACCCTCTTGAACCTACCGCCACTAAACCTAGCAATTAGGGCAGAGGCGCTCAGAGGGGCATACCGGCTGAGAGTTAACGGCGAGGAGGGATCGTCAAGGGCGGGGCACTCGCTCATTTTTGACGAAATCTCCAAAGATAAAACCCTTAGTATGAACACTGAGAGGATACCCAAAACAGTTTGTCCCGTCAAACTGTTTAAGACAACAATCCCCACTCGGCACGACTGGGAGAGCAATTCCAGTAAAGCGAAGCTGAATGGAATCGTGTATTACACAGACGGCTCGAAAACCACAAAGGGCACTGGCTCTGGAGTATACGGGAGCAATGGACTGGACTGCCGAATTTCTGTAAGCCTAGGACAACAAGCGACCGTGTTCCAAGCCGAGGTATATGTAATCCTGACAGCGGCTGCTCAACTATTAAAAGAGAACCTTATCAAAAGGAAAATCTTTATAGTGACAGACAGCAAAGCAGTGATTGCAGCAATAGACTTATATGTGATAAATTCAGGGCTAGTCCTTGAATGCACACAAATGCTAAACGCACTAGGCAAGTGCAACTCAGTCAGGCAACCAGATTGCTGACGAGCTTGTGAGAATGGCAAGCGCAAAACCATTTATAGGACCTGAACCGGCTTGTGGGATTACTTATAATATAACACAGCCAAAAAGGAGATTCCAGCAATACTCACGAAAGAGCATTGCAGACATTGGTCGAAAATTCCAGGACAGACTCATTCCAAGATCTTCCTGGAAACCCCAAACGGGGACCTAGCTAAGCAGGACGAAGATAAAACTTGCAACAGAAATGGTCACGGGCCACTGTCGCATGAACAAACACCTGCACAACATGGGATTGACCGAAAGCCCGACATGCAGGGGTTGTGGTGAGGCAGATGAAACGCCCTATCACGTCATTTCATTCATAAAGGCAAGGGAACACCTACTTGGAAATGAAAAAATTACACAGGAGGAAGTAACGAAGATTCGCCCTACTAAAATCCTGGACTTTGTGAAAGATACAGGTATTCTTGAAGGGTAGACAACACCGGGGAGCACAATAGACCAAAAGGTCGCAGTGCGGGAACCTATTGGGACCACCCCCAGAAATAATAATAATAATAATAGTTGGATATATAAATTCTATAAATTTATCAAATACATATATTATACGTGTTTTTGTTAAATTATTCTGAGGGGGCGCAAAAGCATATTGAGGGGGCGCGAGCCCCCCTAAAAAGGATCTAACGACGCCACTGGTTTAGATTGTAATTTTCAGGGTCGTATCGTATGATTTTAAGTCGTTAATAAAACCGACAAACTCCCACGGCTGATAGAAGACGTTATTTTACGTTAATCACCTTGTTTTATGATGTTTAATCGCCCCTTAAAAACAAAATCACGAGACCGTAAACACATATAAACATATATCATTGTCATTGTCATATACAAAAAATCAGTATGATATAATATGCATTAGTTCGTGTCGTAATAGATGAGTTATTTGACAATTGTGTGTTTATTCCAATCCATTCAACACTTAGGGATATAATAGTCGCGACGAGGACGGTATATTTTTCGTGTGACAACATGCTGCATACGTTCTGACGTAGGTCTCGATTTCGTGGGGCCAAAGATTTTATTTTTCAAATAAACAAATGTGCAAAGTGTAATTTTTTGAAAATTTGACTGTAGGGACTTGGGGATAACTACACGAAGGCCGCCAAAAAAACAGCGTGGACTGTGTGTTCTGGATCCTTTGCAATTTCTGAAGCAATTGTTTTGCTGTTTACAGATATAGATGAAATTTGATTTATAATTTGTTGTTGAATGATATTTTCTTCACAATAATAACTAAACTCAAACTTGTCAAATTGAAGAGAAGTCGTCCATCTGGATCAAACAACGTACGGGTTTTCCTGTTGGTCCTCGGGAAGTATTTGATTTCCGTCATATCACTCACATCTCTTCCACCAGGTAAGGACGCGCCCTCTACAGGTTACAGGCTCCTCCGTTAAGAACTATATTTACAAATAATTACCACAACAATTAAGGCACACATCTCATTGTTTTACAAACAGATTTCACAGAGTCTTGTATTTTCCGTTTAACTATTTAACATCTTTTCCGGTGGACCAAAGATATAGAAACCACAAGGTGATAAATTTGAGCTCTAGAGCGGAATTTCTAGTCATCCATTTTTTAAATTATTGCAGACTTTCTCGTGGAGCAAATGAGAAAATATCCCTTGACGTTTACGTTCAGTCTTAGTGCTTGATGAAGCTTGTTTAGAATGTCATGGCGCAGGTTTGCATTAATATTTATTTTAGGTTCTTTAAACTCTACTGCAAGAGCCCTTTATGGTCGAAAAAAATCGTATCAACACTTTGCCTGTAGAAGGTTGTGCTTTAAGCTTCTGTTTCCATGGCATCGATATTAACTTGCTGCATAGTTCAAAATAAAGCACTATATTTGGTTGTCAGTAACTATTGACAAGTGTAAATCATTTCCATCTTGGTTGTACTTCCTGAGGTGTTAAAAAGACAAGTTCATTCATAAACATTTTTGGTTTTGAGGCAAAGACGAGCACAACTGTGAAAAATTGTTGGGAGATACTACACCTATTCCAATATTTTCGGAAATGTATCTGATTGAAGTTGAGACCTTTCCCACATCCAATGTCCTTCTTTTCCATTCCTAAATTTTCGGCATCATTTCTTCAGAGTTAGGTACGCAATACGAGCATTTCCATAAATGCTGCTTGCGAATTAATCTCCAATGGTTTCACACCTTCAGCACACAAAAATTGAATGAACTCACACTCGTCACACTTGGACAGATTCTTGACAATAAATGACGTTTCACTGCCACAACGCTTGAAATATCTATAAGTATAAACCGAAGACTATTTCATAATCTAAGGTACCTATAAACGAAATAAACTGATCAGTGTTGAGTAACTACCTATACCTATTTGTTTTTAAGGCGATCCTAAAAGAAAAAGGGATCTTTGAATCGAACAAACCTCGCATGTTCCGCCTTAAGTTTAATAACCTAAACGCTACGGACCTTCATATTCCGACCTTGATTAAAACTGAAATAATTCTTTGCTTCTATAATTAAGGAGATCTCATTGTGAATTTTGGAAACGTAACTGAAGTATGGATACGTATTTCTGTAGCTACCTTGTTTTTCTGACTCTTGCAGTAAAATATCTAAAAACTGGAAGTTCGCCAATTTTAAGGGACGACGACAATGTCTGGATGGAGTTTAGATTAAATCGTAAATAAGCATGTATGTATAAATATTAAAATTCTGTTCACGCTGGGGTCGACTATAAAACATCACCAAATAAATCCCTTCTCATGATAAACCATGTGATTATATTCACGCATAATAAAATGGACATAAAACTTTATGTTTCTTGGATTCAGAAACAAAATGGTGTTTTCAGTGTAAGTACTCCACTATAGGCTTCAAGAATATTTTCCTTCACATTCATAGCAGCGGAGCAGACACCTCACTCCGTTTTTACTTTTGAGCATCGGTAAGGAGTTTCGGCACCCATCTTGCACACACTTTCAGAACATTTATCGCTTTATGAACAATGTATTCGACACTTCTCACACTTATTTCAAGAGATGTTACCGTTTCTCGTATAGAAATCCGTCGAACATTGCTGATACAACTCATCAATAATTCGCTTAATGTTTTCGGGATGTTTGGGCACCTTTGATATGCGTTAAGTTTTCTACAAGTTCTCACCCCTCGCGAAATTATTTGCACAAGGAAAAGACTCATTGTCATTGAAAGTCTAGGAACTGTTTTTGTTTACACATCTCAAAGATTATTGAGCACTTCAAGTTACTCTATTGCAAAATATTTCAGTGTCGGATTTAAATGTGAACTCTCTCGGTTTTAAGTACGGCGTTAGAAATCGTAATGTCACCCTTTTAAAAAAAAAGATCACGTCTAGAAAGTTACTTTTCTATAATGTATATCGCATGAAATTACTTTAATTACGTCATTTATTGCTAAAATAAAAAAAAGGTGCTATGAACAAAATAAATTCTAAAGGTGTCCACTGTAAATAAATGTGCGTGGCATTATCGTTACTAGAAACATCGCTTTCTCTACGTTTATCGATTTTATGCTTAGCAGTTTAGTACAGAGTTTTCCGTACAAAAAATCGCAGTGATTACTTTTTAGCTAAACAGCAGAGTAGGTACGTAAATGGAATACTTACTTTGAAGACGAACGTCTCATTGAAGACTGGATTTAACGTTTTCCTATGTACTTTAGTTTCAAATTTCTTTTTCTTATCTGGAAGCAGGTAGACCTTAACGTATGGGTCGGATGTTCCACCCATATCAAGTGCAGGAAGTTCTTCGGCTTGAATAACCGTTACTGATAACGAATTTTGATTGAAGTCATATTCCAGCTACATAATGTAAGCATTAGATTTCTATAAATTAGAGTATGCGACGCACCTTATACTGTAATTTTCCCAATTTCTGTTCAACTGGTTTATCACCTTCATCTGGTTCTTCAGCATTTTCAGTTAACTCATCCATATCTGGTTGAACCTACAATTTAAACATTATCATACGAATAAAAGCTGTAATGATGTACCTTTTCCTTGTAGGAAGATCCGAGTAGTTGTACCGATTTTAAATCTACACCTTTCATTCCCTTTTTGTCACCTTTTGCACGTCTCTTTCGGAAACATCGTCTTATGCAACAAAAGCATATTCCTAGCACGAATACAGCAACAACTGTACGATTGAAGTTAATGTTAGTTAGACTGGAGTTCATTCGATCTAATAAATACCTATAAATATCGTTACAATAGCCCAATCAGGTAGCCCTGACATATCCTCCGCCTTTTTTATTATTTCCTCAAGTTCGCCTTTAGCTGAAAGTGCGGTGGTAGATGGTTCCATGGTCGTTGTTGGAGCTGAAAGAGTTAATGCAGGTTATTGCAATATACCTATAGAAGTAAATTATACCATTATAACAGCATCCATTATTGTCAATATTTAATTATGCATTAATGTTTAAGCTTGAGTAATTTTGTACACATACTGGTAAGGATGTAGAAAATTATGTGCGTGGTATGATAAAGCTGATTATATGAGCATGATTTAGATTACAATTGCGTGCGTTTGTAGATAACAATAATTAAGCTGACAATACTGACGTATGTAGGAACAACTTTAATCTACGCCGCTTCATTTATGTTTATCAGTACCGCCGAAAATACCTTTGAAACGTTTCATATGCTGTTTTTTTGGTGTTTGTGACAGTTTATTCCCACGCAACATTTGCAATGTTAAATTGAGGATTTCGACAGTCGCGTGGATTACAACCACAATGGACATTGCGGAATACGAGACTACCTTTTAAGTAGCTACAAAAACTAGGAGAGAAAACAATTGTTTGGAACAAACAGGTTTATTGCTTCTTAAAACATTCGCCTTTAAGTTTTATACATTTACACAGTTCAATCCAATTCTTCCACTCTGAAGTTGCAGGTATCTCAAAAATATGGTTTTCACAATAGCTTCTTGAGATGATGTAAATCGCTGTCCACGCATGTTTTGTTTGACATTGGGGCACAAGAAATTTGGTGAATACTTTGACGTTGTTCTCTTTCAAATAATCAATTGTTCGTCGTGCTGTGTGGGAGCTGGCATTGTCATCATCGAAAATTTTCTGTATTTTTCCTAATTTCATCGGCGATTTCTGACAAAGAAGCTGTGTTTACCATTCGCGTTAACTGTTCTTCTATTTTTTAAAGAAATGGTTGCGAAACGTCCAGTACAACCGAAGAAACATGCAATCATCTTCTGGGAACGAAATGTTGTGGGATTCGCTTCATCTTGGAACACTTAAACAGTGGATTATGGCCTCGTTCACTGTCAACAGACTACTTTGCCAATTTCTATACTGCGGCTGATTTAACAATAAATAAGGTGAAATTTTACGAACATAGTGATCACACATTGACCATTTGCAACGATATAAAAGGCATGGTATCCGCATCCTTACTAAAGGCTTTTAAATTATTGCTTTGTCTAATAACAATACTCTCCACCCCCACTACGTATGGCACAACAGAACACAGGGTGCAGAGGAGTCCTTACTGAATTTTTATATAAGAAGAGGGATCAAGTGACAATTTTGGCGATACAATTACACAATTAGGGAACATTTTGGAAGATTAAGCGATAAAACAACTATCACGGAACGTCACTTTGAACTGTATTTATGAAAAATGTACAAATTCATATATTATATAATTCATAAGTATACATGAAATACTATTTTTCGGCTTCCTTCTCAATACACTTTGTGAGCTGAGGGATGCGGGCTTTGTTATATTATGAAAAAGCCTCCCGCTTCCCTTTTGACACATTGTTTGGTGGCACTTTTGATCTCATCGTCGATCGTGAATCTTTTTCCATTCATAAACAACTTCAAAGAGATGAAAAGATGAAAACGCGAATAAGTGCGGAAACATGCATTTTCATGCGACAAGAACATTTCCTTTGTTAACATTCTCCTTTTGATATGTATCGCTCTTTGTAATTTTTTGAAGGTTTTATAGTACCTACCGCGATCATCACTGAAAAGGAATGCGCTACTGCATCGAGGGGTGTAGTGATTTGTCGCCGGTTGATCGTGTTGATCTGTAACCTCTTTATAATCCACACAATTTTACAAAAGCAAGTGTTTGAGTAATGATTCTATTCTATGGAGATTTCTGGGAAGCGCTCACCGATCCCTTCTTCCGCCTTGTTCACCACCTTAATACGAGGGGGGCACAATAAATTGATGGGACTTCACTCCTATATTAATCGTGAATATTCTGTATGTCAACTTTAAATTCACGACGTTGAAAATCTGGAGCGACACGTATCCCTTCGCGACAAAAAATCGGATTATGCTCCCCGCCACGCATCTGATCGGTTTCGGGATAGAGATACTCACTACAAAAGAATTTTCAATTGTCTGAAACGAACGAACGCGTATTCTACTCTCTACATATTAATACATATTTAATGTGCTGTCAACTTTGTCGCAAAAAATTCCCATTAAGCAACAATCGTTCAGTACTCTTCCATTGTGGGTATGGGTATATTGGGTATGCCCTGTAGCCTATAAGCGGATTTTTGAAATTAATACCTGGAAGCTCTATTGAGGATAAACAGTACCGCAGAAATCTTCCCATCTGATACCCCCTTGCTCTGCGCTTTCCGTACATGTTGTTCACTGTTTCTTCTCCATGCTTTATAAATCTTTTGTTGTTATATTTTCATCAATTTTGTGAATGTGGCCAATGAATCTTAGTTGTTTTTGTTTTCCTTCCAGTTTTTCCTCTAGGATTCTGGCCTAGTCCTGCCTAGAACACACCCCCGATTTTTTGTACAGTGGCATTATCATTCCAGTATTGGAATCTTTTGGTATGCTCTTCGTATTTACAATATAATTCAGTAATGTTAAAAATAGCTTGTTTCCTTTTCCTCCCATGAACTTTATTATTTCGGCTGTTATTTCATCTTGGCTTGAAATTTTTCCTAGTTATAGTTTGTTAATTGCTTCCACAAGTTTCTCGTCCGTTATTTGTACAATTTCTGCTTCGATTCCTTCGTTTTGTTGACCCTCTAAGGGTTGCGCTCGACTCGTTTCTATGATCTCTCCGAAATATCGCTTCCATCTTTCCATTATTATTTCCATTTCCCCATATAGTTTGATTTTCCTCTTATGCTTAATATTTCTCATTCTTGTAATCTTGTTACTTTCTTTCATTTCAGTTGCTTAATCGTGGAATAGTTTCCGATTTTCTTTCATATTGTTTCCAAATTCTTCCCAGGTTCTTTTGTTTAGCATTCCTTGAGTTCTAGCCCTTTTCTAGTGTTGGTACTTTTCGTAATTTTTCGTTTCTATTTTTTGCATCTCTCTTTTTTCTTTAATTTGCCACTATATTTCTTGCTTTTCTCTGTGTATGTATAATTAACATTAACCAATTATGTACATCAAAAAATGAAATCACGACAAAGTTTCTCTCAAATTTGGAAAAAGAATCTAGCGGCTTGTGAATGTTTTGATTTCTGTCAAGTAACATTTGCGAACATTGCTAAAATAACAAATTTAATGAAAATGAAAATAAACACATGGAATTCACTTTAATTTCATATAATGTAATCTTATTATCATTTTTAATTTCTCCGAAGAATCTAATTCCGTATGATATGAAATTCTATTGTTAAACGATTTCAAACTTACATAACTTGTAAGTGGTATTACATGCAACAACAACAAATAACAAAAATAGAATTTGAAGCAATTAAACCTGAACCGATATACAGAGAGTTTATTATATCAAACTCCCCCAGGCGTGAATAATACGAACCAATTTTGTCTTTTCCCCTTGTACTTTTGTACTATACGTAATTTGAAAAGTTTTCTAAAGGTTCCACCTTTCGTTGTGTTCATTTGTTGTTTGCGACGTTTTTTTTGATCAAAAGTGGTACTCGTTAAAACGCAGAAAGATAATTAAAAGTATAAAGCTCCCAATTCAAAAACAAATAGCGTACAACAGAAATTAAGTGACTACCTACAGTTGTTATATCGCTTTTAGTTTAAATTTTGATTACTTTTTCCTAATTAATCCGCGTTTGTATAATATGGGGATTTTCTTTAAGAAGACTGTGAATTTCATCAACATTTTGACTTACGATAAGTAATGAATCGAAATTGTGTATCCTGTATAATTAATCCATTATTATTAGTAAATAAGTCGAACAGTTCGCTGTTTTGAAAACCAAATAACAAGGGTTGTACCTACGCATAGGTAATGAAGTTAAAACGTTGTTTTAGTTTCGAATACACGAGTAAATTTAATTAGCTGTTTGAATTGTTTTGTAACTTGCGATACACGTGAATGGATCTAAATAAATGTAAAATAATACACTCTAATTAAGCACACATATTGAGATTGGTTTGATTTTTAAATTTACTATTTTTAAATAAAATAAACGTGGAGGAACACATATCTAGAACTTTGAAACTGGAAGAATTTTAAACTCCACGTTTATAAAAAATTTTTAAACAGAAGACTTTCAGGGGTGGGTATTTAATCCGCTCAGGGTTTCATGAGTAGTATCAAAGGTTTAAAGAAAGCTAGACATCATCTGCAAGCTATATATGTATATTAAGTAAACGAGATGCTTCAAATAAAAGATTTTCATATACCTACTGTTAATAACTCAAAAAAAGAAACCTCCAAATACATTATCAATATTATACAGTGGACATGATTATGGGGCGACATTCAAATCAAGAACGGATTTTAATTATTGGAATACCTTTTAAAAGTAGAGCATGCACGTGCTGTATTTCCTCCTGAATTCTTGTCTTTGTAACTTCGTCTTGAATTACTACGACTTTCATGTTTTTAGTAACCTTTTTATTTATTTTTAGACAATAACCAACAAGTTTGAACTTCGAAATTTCAAGGTTATATTTTGAATAGGCCCCCTGTAGCAGCTGTAAGTGAAGGTAATATTTTGAATCGACCCCTTTCGTCCTTTTTTCTACGTAACAACTCCCACCATTTGGAAGGCACCGTCTGCAATGTTCTTTAATCTCGTCATAATTGTTGAACCACTTGCCACCAAGGCTGCAATTGCATCAAGCCATCGCCTTTGTCATGGTAACGTATCAAAAACTCAAGTGTACTTTCCGTACGCTATCTATAGATTCGTCACTAAGGTTTTTTGACATCCAACAAGCACAAAGTTTTGTAAACCCAACATTATCCTGAAATCTTGAAATTTAGGAAAATTCTATAAAAGCTGCAGAAATTGTTTTCCACCGACGGCGACGTAGTCTTACTAGAAGGACAACTCCTCCTCTAAAATGCTGCTTAGTTTCATCAACGATTTTAATTGTTTAAATTTACGAAGACTGGTTTTTTCCAATTATATATTTTTTTATAATGTAATATAAATTTTATAACTGGTATCTCTCTTCACATTATAAAAAAAATATAAACGATTTTAATTGTATCACTCCATTCGTCTGAAATTCATTTCCTTTCGCTGCTTGGAAAGCATAGGTACATTCGTCCGCTTGAGACAGATTGCTAGGAAATCGGGAGGGGGGCGATTTTCTCAAGATTTCGCACGAATTAGGATAAAATCGTATCTTGCGATAAAACATGGTATTAAAAGTGGTTGTGACACGATTGTAACATTGCAACGCCGTTCTTCGCAAATTATCACCTGCCTTTTTTAAAGAGAAGTAGTGTTTGAATTGAGATTGACGTAATTTCAATCGCATAGATGTAAAAATGTCACGATTCCGTCCCATAGAAAATGTACAAAATTGTCTTGGTATAGATGAATACAAAGAAAGAGGAAGTGAGACAAACATTAATGTTATTGATGACCCGCTATAAGTATAGCTACTTTATATAGTATCGTCAGCAATGTAATATCCTGAACAAGTCGATCGTTCCCGAAAATAATTTCAAACACTATTAAAATAAAGTGAATATTTTCCAAACATAACGCTCGAAGCCGTACACGTTTACAAATCGATAGTCTATCGAAGAGGTCTTACTTTTTTATATACAGCTCCTCTAAAAGCAATAATAATTACAAACGGAAAGAAATGAAACGTAAAAGAAAATCTTACTCGCTTATTGTGATCGCTAAACATTTTTCCAAATAATACTGATAATAGTAATTGGTGGCAGAACAATTAAATGAAAGAACGTCTGAGAACTTTTTGATCTTTTCGAGGCACGTGTACCTGTGTTATATTTTTGTTATTCGCCGCCTTTACCATGGAAATTATAGGAGCAAAATACCTTCACCTTTATCCTGAGGGGAACTCTCTAATCAAAATAAAGCTTTATCGATTGTAGGGATGCGTTTAAGGAAACCAAAATTTCATTTTCCTTCAAATTACCAATCGTACCACTATTTCATTGCTTAAAATGTTGTTTATTGGAGTAACATATTCAAAGTAACAAACGCATAGGTACATACCTGTATAATAGTGATATGTAATCATGATTGTTTGTCTTATTATTTTCAGGATTTAAGAACTCTTGTGCTCCATATGTGCTCAAGTCGTTTCAATCCACGGTATAAGATAACTTATACCGTGCTTCAATAGTCATGGAAAAAAGTAAGGAATTGTCCTGATTGTGATGTGGAGCTTTCGAAACGAAGCGACTTATGCGTTAAGCAAGTGTTCACAGTGAAAGTTATTATAAATAAACAACTAGGAAGCTTTGCATTGCATTGTTTTAAGAAATGGAAAATGAAATATGAAAACGAAATTTGTTAGTGTTGACCTTTTTTGGTAGTTTGACTTGAATCATACGTATAGAATATCTTTAATTGGCCTTTATTTTGTTTTTTCGATCATAAAGGTCTTTGAGTGTAAAGTTTTTATTGTATGCAGTATAGCATGCGGCATTGCATTGATACTAGCATAATATATTCCTTTTAATTCGATAATATGGTACCTTAAATCCTTAATAGTATACAAAAGTGTGTTACGTGTTAAGATTTTTCTTATTTAAAGTTAACTATTTTTACGTACTGCAATAATTTATTGTTATGGAGTTCCGCAATGTTACAAAATTAATAAAAAGAAATATTTATCCTTCAAGACAAATTTTGAAACTTCAAGATCTGTAATATACTTTTGTTTCAATAAGAGGAAAGGATTTCTTTGTCATCGATAAGCGGATTGATAAAATAAATACTTATAAAAAATACTTACAGGTCGTGAATTCTGACAATCCTCCTTCGCTTCTATTTAACCTTTCCTGCACATGTAACTTATGGTCAAAGTGATGTAAAGGATATTTTTCTTTGGCCTCTTGTACAACAGTTTCGGCGGTATTAGAGAGAGGTTCATCAACCGGTTGTGGTGAGAAAGCCGTACCTCCTTCACTATCCATCTTAGTTTCTTCGGGCAGTGTTTGCCCTTCTTGTGGAAATGGTGGCATTTTTCTGCAAACACATTGTAATTTCAGTAAGTTGACAGAAACAATACAAATTTTCAATACAATAACCTCAATCATTCCGATTGCGTATTTCCTATCGAGATTGACGTTTCCGATTTGATAAAGTGTCTTATTTACAGTAACCTTAACGTTCAAATGTTTGCTGTTCTATTAAATGATGCCTTAGACTTACAGTTATCCGCTTTTGCAGAAATTCGTTGCACGTTCTAAAAATATTAGAGGCTTTTATAATATATGTTACAAAAGTAAAGACTTAAGGTATATAATAATACACAGCCACGTAGTGCCTTTCATTTTTGTATTATATAAAGGAAGTTGCTCCAATTAATTATTAACGCTATTTTAATGCACTTAGTATAATATATGGAAACCTACTTGTTTTTTGTATACGATGATGTAACGTTTTTTGTATGCGACGTAATGTTTTTTCTAATTTTAGTCATGTTGGCAGGTTTTCGATCCCTTCACAGCGAACTGAAAGTGATAGGTTTTAACTGTTTCCATGAACTAATAAAAGTAGGGAAAATAAATGTATCGGGAATGTGGTATCGTTATTTAATTAGTGCTTTTTAATTAGCGTCGAAATGGAGATTAAGTTAATTATTTTATCCACATGCAATTCGGATCGAAGTTTTTGATATTTGTGATTTCATTATTGTCCTAAAGCGAATGTAATTGATTAGCATAATAGAAAACTACAGGATGCTCAGTTTGAATTAGCATATTGTAAATGGCAAGCGTAAAATGACCACCCTATTTGTCCTCCTATGGGTTTTTTACATTTGTCGTTCTAAGTTTCGCTATATTTTCTAAAATTAATTGCTTGTAGTTTATGTTTCCCAACTTCAGCAAGCTCCAGTTTTTCGTCTCCTTTCAGTTACATATCTAAGTACCTCTAAATTTCTTTGAACAAACTTAGCTTTTATTTGACAGGTAGTAACAGGCGGTATCTACCTGTTTTATGATTTAAGGCATACAGTTTTTTAGATCGAAAAATATATTTGATTTTATGTCATTAAGGAAAAGTTGTAGATAATTTTACTTTCTAACAGAGATTTTATAAAAACTATTTTTTATTTAGTATAATTTTCCATAATATGACACACGACATTTCTTCAAGTTCTATCTGGTACAGTTTAGAACAAACTGTGGTAAAGGAACCACTTTGTCAAAGATTTTGCTCAAGTAGAGAAAGAAAATATTGTGATAGTCCTTTACTTCGGGATATACAGTGAAGTATTTGGTTCCAGCAGCAGTGTAAGTATGTGACAAACACGTCAGTTGGTTCAGAATTTGAAAATATAATAATTTTGAATATTATAAACTCACTAAAGATACAGTACCTACACACAATTTACTCTTTTTGTTATTTAATCGACAGAGTGCACTTTTGCTTCGCACCCACTTTCATAGATAAGACCGGTCGACAGTGGTTTTTTTTGGGAGAAAACCGAAATTTTTCGATTTTTTAGGTGTGAAAAATTGCTCAAGTCGTGATTATATGCTGTTGGAATTCTTTATGTATTTTGGAAGTTTATCGTATAATATAACACGTTGATAAAATTGACTATATAAAAACATTAAGCATTTTGGACGTATAAGTTTAAAGTTATTGGCAAATAACTTAAAACTAAATAATTCAAATCTACGAATAACGCCTGAAACCTTATGGACAGAACTACATTTCCTATACAGACGACCTTGGTATCTTGATTAGAGCCCTATTAAAAATTAATTTTTATGTAAAAAATTTAAGAAGTATTTTGTGGACTATTTCGGCTATAAAAATGGAGCAACATATTCCAATTTGGGAAATAACCCCTGAAAGCGTATGAACAGAGCTACATTTACTGTACAGGTGACGGTGACCTTGGTAACTTGATCAGAACCGTATTAAAAATCTTTTTTTGTACAACTGTCATTAAAAGTGACAGTTTTAACGGCTGTCAAGAGTGTTAAAAGATGACGTTTACAGAGTAGCGTGTTAAAAATACTTTTAACACTAGTGTTAAAAATATTTTTAAAACTAGCCAATAGTAGAGCTGTAACCAATCAAAATAGTTATTATCAAGGACAAAAAATTGCCTTTTTATGGACGAGCCTGCAATTGCTGGCCGAGGCGGATGCCGAGGCAAGCAAGCAGGTAAGGCCATAAAAGCAGTTTTTGTATGAGGTGCATATTAAATTTTTCCGTTGACTTCCCCGTAACATGAAACTAGGGCAAACACAGCGAAATAATTAAAATGTCAAACTTGTCAAACATTTGTAGGCGACCGATCAAAGCCAACGTTAGTACCTACTTGCCGCTAATTAAACTTCATTGAAAAAATAGCACGGACGAAAAAGGTTTCCGGACAAAAAAATAATAGCGTCCAAAAAACATGACGTTTTTTGTCTGAAAATGAGTCCTTAAAAATTCATTTTATGAGGAAGTCGACGGCAAACGCAATTTTTAGTTTTTTTTACATAAAAATTAATTTTTAATAGGGAAGTGATCAAGTTACCAAGGTCAGCTGTACAGCAAATCTAGCTCTGTTCATAAGCTGTCAGGTGTTATTGCCATATCTTAATAATATCATTTCCATTTTATAGTCAGAAAGTTTAAAAAACCGTTTTTTACGTCTCCTGGCCACAAAAGCAAAGTTTCAGACTTTAGCATTTTGAGGCACCAAAGGAATAGAAAAATTTTGGTTTGGTTTCAAAGACACAGAAATAATGAAATTTTGTCGAGCAGTGTAATCTGATTTTCCCCTTACGTACTACGGGTTAAAGTACATCTCAAACACGTTTCTTTTATTTTTCTCGTAAACTAAAAGCTGGTAAATACTTTAAGCCTTATATCGTTGAAAGGGGAAGAAACGAGCAAAATTATGCTAGATCAAAGATGTTTTTATAGAGCGTGTTGCAGCAAGTAAAATTATCTACAACGAGCAACGACGAATAGTATCTATCGAAAATATTTAAGATTGGAGAAAATAAAGTTTTTCAATTTTTTCATTACATTTAATTACGGGAATGCATTTTAACAGAAAAACAAAAGTCAGAGCAGATCAGATAAATGCCTCCATTTTGTTCCATTTCATCGATTTCGTATCTTTTACCGTCTTCCAAGATACGATTGGTGGGCATCGAATTTTTGACACAATGTATTTTGCTTGTTAGATAATATTGAAAGATGAAGGCGGAGTTATAGCACGAAAGGGCTACAGATCGGTATTAATTTTTTTAAAGTGTACGATGTAGTACGGACTCGTTTAGAAGGTGTCGTTTTTTCGTTTTATTACTGTTGCCAAATAGAAGGGGTAATAGTAAGATTGCATGTCACTAACGCATTGAGTAAGCGCACGCCGAAAATCAGTGCAAAAGGAAGCTTCTGTACACACGCCAGCAGTAAATTAAAAAAAAAGAAACGAGAAGGAAATGTAGAGAAATGTTATTTTGCATGGTGTGTAAAGAAAGAATGTAAGTAAGTCAGTAAGCAATTCACGTCGTTTCTGTAATCTAAAATACGAAAATGCGTTTTTTCTCGGAAAAGTTATAAAGTTAAAAGTTTTAATGTCGAGTAATTTTGAGGCGTTGAATTCTCTGCGTAAATTCACCCTGAATTATTTATCTATAGCTCAAAACCCAGTAAATAACAGCACAGATAGTAACTTATCTGTGGTAACAGTTTCAGTTAACACACGATTCATATTGCACGACAGGAAGGTAACAAATTTGTCTCTTTGAAACGATGAATTTCGCCAAGAGCGTTTTCTTTTGTGAGCTTTTAACCAAAACTCAAATTGAATGCGGTAAAATTGCGTGTCATTACAGCGTTGCCCTTTATCTCGATTTTCCATTAGATGTACCAGTAGTAAGTGATGGAAAACGGAACAGGAATAATGATTTCCAATGCTATTAGTAGAGCAGTGTTATGTATTAGATCCCGTTCTACACCAAAAATCCCACAATGTTTTCATAGAATTTACAGGAATTACTTACCAGACATACTATTGTGCACGGCTATTTACATATAATTTCGTAAAATTTCAATTAATTAAATGTTTACTTTTGATAAATTTACCATCCTGAGTGTAATTAATATATTGTCTTACAAATTATTAATTTTAGCTCATCGAGGTGAACATTAAGCTTCTCTTTAAGAATTGAATTAAATTGTAATTAGCGAAATTCTCAACATTCACTTTCATTTCTATGCTAATGTTCCGAAAATCAATGTAGCGTTATACGATACAGATTTAAATACAATTTATTCGAGCATAATTAAAATGGCGCTCTACAATGTAATTTTCTAACGAAATTAGGATAACGTGATTTTCTCTTGAAACGATTCAACGATTTAGTAACGATAAACTGATATAGTTCGATGAAGGTGCTTTAATTAAAATTTTTCTAACAATCGATTTACGGTCTGATAAATTTAATTTTGTTAATCGTTTATATGACATGTTAAACGTTTATCTACTTATGAGCACCGGATCATACATAGCTCATATGCGTTTTGGAATACCAAATAAAGTTCTTGCAAAGCGGTACAAATGGCGCGTGGATGACAGTTACAGTTTAAAATCGACACTTAATAAGAGATTTGCAGTTACAAGCCGTAAGTATGAAGTTGAGTAGATTCTCATTAAAATCCCTTATACGTGACGATATCTAGGAAAGCAGTTTCAAAATATTTATTCGCATGTTGGGAAAAGGGGGCGAAAGCACTTTAAGTACTCATTATATGCGGTGTACTTACAGTAAATTCTTCAGTAGCACTGAAACTTTTGAAATAGGCCTTGGAGGGTCGCCAAATGTCTTTCTTTATATGGCGAACTTCTTTCCTTTAGCATTCTTTTAAAAGCTACTAATGTACGTAAATCACAATGGACGCATTCATTTGCGTTATCAGCATCTGAAATTTAGTAAATTTCAAAATGAGCATCTTGAGACCGATTGGAATTATTTCAGGTTTGGTCCATACAGAATTCTGCAGTGATATAATTGGAACAATTTTGCTCAAATAGATGAATTATAACATTTTTGTAATAGTTGTTGGGGCACATCTATCTTTATTTCTGATCCAACTACCTGTTTTTATAGCGAGTTGTGTGATTATTTGTCACGGCAATCTCTTCACCTTACAATCAGTAGGGCGTGGCACCTAAGAGGGTCCTTCGTCTAATAAAAGATATTTCTTAGTGAGGTGGATTCGTATGGTACATATGCGTTTCAATAACCAATGGTTGTGGTTGATGATATAATTACTAATACAAATTTCGTGGTCTGATGGAGTTTTCACAACGAATACACTAGAAACACTTTACGACCCCCAGAGCCAGCATTCCATGTATCTTTTATGTGGTAAATTTATGGCAATATCCTCAGCGCTATATCACAGAGCATCTGGGTAAACAATACTGTGTTCTTTCTGACGAATTCCTTTGATGAACACCCTCCAAAATATTTTACTATTGCTTCGTTTATTACGCGATCAATTTCCTTATCTCTTCATTTTCGGAAATGTAGCTATCTTCTGTGATTACTATAATTATTTTGGTGTTTCTAACGTCTAAGCGTTTCTATAGTAATATTATATGTATTTTGCACTTTCGCGATAGCAAATTTTGAAAGAATTCAATGGTCCTAAATGTTATCGTTCATTTTTGGTAATGCCTTCCCTTTTAAGAAAGCAATGTCTTAAAGGCTTATCAATATTAAAATTTTTTGCAACAAACGACGTTTTTTTTAAATATTCGGATTCGGAAAAATAAATGATCCCTTTACTGGTAAAATCACGCTCTTCTTGCTAGGATCCACTTATAAGTAAAAAATCTGTAAAATGGGACTTTTTAACCCCCCCTCCCCCTCTAGCACACCCGAAGTCGAGGGGGGGACTTTATTTTATGTTGTTCAGGGGACCTTCCCCTACACATTTCCGAAGGAATTTGTAATACATACAAGAATTACTTCCCCTATTTCCCCTTTTTGGTCCATTTTTACTGGACTATTTGTTGAAAGTTTCATTTTAGAATCTCAAGAACCACTTACAATCTAAACTTGTATCGCAACAATTTTCAAACATAGGGCTGTGGGAGATCCATTTTATGGCCAAAGTGATGACAGATGCAAGGCACAGTTTGAATCACTTCTTGCTTGATGGAAGTCCATAAACTTAGTATACAAGATTCATATTATTGTCAGTTTAATTATACGATAAAATCGATTTCAGCAATAGCGTGTGTTGGTCCCGTTGGTTCACTTGGTAAAAGTCTCTAAATTTTTATTGTTTTTTGTTTTATTCTTGCCCTGATGAAGACATTTACCAAAGTAGGCAAAACGTTGACACAGTCCAACCTCGGAAGTCGATTTCATCTTATCGATTTTGGCCGTGGAAGCCTCCGCTCTGACAGTTTAATTATACCCTTTAGCTTTCGCATAAACACATTTTTTTGTGATTGCCAAGATGCATCGTTAGTGGAACTCAGCTTTTTTGTTGTAGTTCAATAAACAATAAAAGTGGTTCACTGATTGAAACTCTACAACCACACAAGAGAAAGATGACGTACATATTCTTGCTTCAATTTTGATTTTTTGACAACAAAACCTTTTCGAAATTGTATTTTATTCTGCTCAAGGTGATGAGGTACAGGTTTAGAAAATGAATAACCATATTCCGTATAAGATTAACTGTTACGAGTTACTGCAGTTTTGGATTCTTCTTCTTCTGATATGGATCGTCACCTATATGGCTGTGAATAAATATATAAATATATAAATATACAAAGTTCGGAAATAAAAGTAATGCCAAACTTAAACGTAGATTGCCACTAAAGCGCTTAGGTTATTTGCAGGTTTAGTATATTTTTTTTCAATTGATACTTTTTCATTCTTTGATACCTTAGGTATACATTATGTATGATTTTGTAATATTGATGCGAAATATAATGCAGTATAAATCTAACGTATATGTTATTATATCATTTATTCAACGTTTATGTTTCATTCGGCGCATATGACAATCTTCATCAACAACAAAATTTATTCACAGCTATCTATAATTATTTGTAGGGTTTTTTTCCGGGGGTCTTTTTTCCTAGGGGTTTTTCCCGGTTTTTTTTACCGGGTTTTTTTCCTAGATTCAACATACAATAACCTACCTTAAATTTGAAACAACGGCAATAAATTTCAGATTTGGAGGTCTTCCATTGTTTTCTCTGTTTCCACTCCAATATTTTAATTAACATTATTTTTGAAATCGGAAACTTAACCAAATAAACGCTGTTTACACTAAAAAACAATCATTTACCCTTATTCTTACGGCATATAAGACTAATTTTTCCGAAAATTTTAAAATGTCCGGTTTTCCCTTTTTGTATATTTACCTAATCCCCCGTTTGCACTGTTTACTTGTTCCTTAGACTATCAGTAAAGGGATTACAACGTTAAATCCGAAAATCCCAAGAATTTCTTTACGTACGGATTTGTCTTTCAGTATCGATTAAAGGGGGAGCAAAAAACATGTATAATACAAAGGTGTGCGCATTGTGCAGCGAAACCGTAATTACATGTCTCATGGGAATAAGGCTTCATTTCAAGTGAATAAATCAATGATCGGGTAAAAGGGTAAACAATTTTCAAATAAAAGTATTATGTCAAATTCTTTCCGAAAGTAACCATTTATGAGCTTAGGTTATAATATTGCTTTGCGTGTTGCTTGTTAACCCTACTTCAATCGACTATTTTATCGTTGAAGGAAGTTTCTTTTCATGTTCTTCAAGTTTTAATTTCATCGATCGAGTCCATTTTTACTTCTAGCACCGTAAAGTTAAATTAATTTTGATAATTATTTTTGTAGATTATCGTTTCTGTGAGCATCATTACATAAAATTTGCTTTATATTACAGATTTCCATAGCCGCAAAGTACATAAACGTTTCTGTAATCTGTATTTCATAAAAACGACAAGATTAAGGATTTTTCATCTTCTCTACAACAGTGGCCGGATCACAAGCTTTTTTTTTATTGAAACCGCATCTCGCCGTTCATTTTAATAAGCCAAAGTAATGCGAAGAGATGTATAAAACTATGTCAGCATAGCAGCCACAGATAATAATATTATATTCTAATTATGTTGACTAAACTTGGTTTTCAGGTATCGTTTTTGTCGTATGCAATTTTTCATAACAAGTCCATTTTAATGCTAATTAATCATGGTGCAAATAAACCAGTGGCACATGGAAACACGCAAATAATTGTATTAATGAAAAGTGTGAAGAAACAGGGACGGGACAAAAATTGTAAGACGGCAAGAGTAGAAGATTGTCTACGAAAAAGGTTTTGACATAGTTCAAATACTTAGAAGCAAAAGATTCGATGAACATGATACCAGAATTATATAACACTGGTACTTGAGTCAAATGGCGACGGAAAACATAGGTGACAAGACAACAGAAAGCATCGAAATACAAAAGGGACTAATACAAGGATTCATATTGTCATCTCTGTTGTTTAACCTCTATTTCGAGACCACATTTAAAGAAACTTTGTACGGTGAAACTGACAGAAGATTCATAATCAATATTAGATACGTTCGATATCTTAATTGTAAAGAATGGTAGAACGTTTGAATAAGGTTAGGTCGGAGTATGGACTTAAAACTAAATTCATGGTGGTCTGCAAAACACTAACTACTGCACATCTAACACAATAAATAATATTCGAATTGCAAGAGTTCCTATTAATACTTGAAGACTATATAATAATCGAGAGGATTGATCAAACACAGGAACAGGATCACGAATAGGAATCGCTAGATCTGCTTCATTAGAAGAAGAAGAAGTAGGTAATTTATAAGCGAACGTAAGCGGTAACATCCAAAACAGACTTTCTTTATTATGTACGGCACATTTAACAGATTTCAAATATTTACAATATTGAATGAGTTGCTATCAGGATAAATAATAAGATTATTCATTCCTGAAATTTTATTCACCAGATTCTAAAAGTAAACGAAACACGTTTGCATGATATGTTCTCCCTATCCGCAGTTTACCATATGAAAAAGGGATTATCCGGCTTTCCAAAAACTTGTGGAGAAAATCTACCCTTATTGAAACTCGTCTTTAAAATGGTATAATAAACTCATAATTCAACCACAACCCTCCTACATTACCCTTGGAAGGTATGATTTACATCCGTTGCCTCTGTTTCAAAGGGTAGGAAGACACGATGATTGTGTACTAGTTATGCCATGATGGGGAAATACATGTTGAATTTAGTGTAGTAAACAACTGATAGTTGTTTTTCCATAACACCACACAGTTTCTTTATCATAAAAGCTGGGGATTTAGCTTTTCACAAAGGGGCTTTATTTGCAAGTGACGGCACCGCAATCTTTTTTATTGAGGAAGCTCAAACCTCTTTATTGTATAAACAAAAAGCATAAATTTCATTGACCTTGTCGTCTAGTTCCAGACAATGATAATGACATAAGCGAAGTTGAATATCTTAAAATCACGCAATTTGGGCGAAGGAAAAAGCTCACAGAGCGTGAAAGAGGCGGTACGCGAACGTACTCGATACTACCATTTAAATAGGCCATCCCAATAATATCCTTATTATATCTTTCCTGGATGTATGGGTGGGAAACTAGTAGACTACACTCAGAGAAAAAGCTAAGTTGATATCATATTCGTTTCTTTCCATTCTTCGATGTTTCGTAGCAGCGGCGTCATTTCAGTATGTTACAAGGGGGGGCTATAAATAGTAAAAAGGAAAAAAATGACCCGCCACAGGCGAAATTTTTTTTGAAAAAGGGGAGTGATTGTCAGTTTTATAAGTTTAACGTACATTTTTTTGGTAGTAGTAATTCCAGAGGGGGTCAACTGCCCTACCCTGCTCCCCTAAATGACGCCCCTGTTTCGTAGGGTGAAACTCATCTGTCAGCCTGTAACGTCTAATTGATAAATCTAAAGCGAATGTCACAAGACTACACTCTTGTTGTCTCCAAATAATTAATGTCTAGGTCAGGACACAAGCTTGCCTGTCCCATTATTCTGTTCCAGTACATGTTAGGGACAATTTTCTTCTAAGCAAAGTAGGATAATTAGGTTCGTAAATACTTCAATCGATAACTAGCAATGGCTGGACGAAACCAATCAATTTAGCTGATTCATTGAAGAAAATATAGTTACGCTGCCTATCCACCGGTGAACGTGCAGACTCGAAAATTACGCCAGCATGTTAAAACAAATGATTGAGTCTAAAAAGACAATGAACCTTCAAAATCCTTAACAAAAGTGTTACGCAAAAATCCCAACATTTTGGTTTCTGGGGAAAAGTTTATTTATTAATATTATTACATGTCTCAACTCTATAACGTCCATGGAAGTTGTAGAAACTTTCCACCGCAACCCAAATATTCTGTATTATCATGAACTTAAGGTATACTTAGGGTCCCTTGAGATTTGAATATTATATTATTGACTTCTTACTAATAATGTTAAGTATTAATTGATATTTTATATGAATATCTTCCTCCATCTCATTAAAAATAAAAAAGACAGATACGTGACCTATTTTGTACCTTGCTTTCATACGTATTTAATGCTACTGAAAGCTTAAATTTGTTTTCAGTTTGAAAAGATGTTTTTAATCCACACTTTACTTCGTCATCGATTCGTAAATAAGTAGATAGTGCCAAAGCAGAATATCATTACAACCCCAATTTTTTTCCGACTCTGCTACATTAACTACGGGTTTGGGGTTAGTGCTTTCGTAACTAAGTAAAACGAAACCGTCGAAGAAAAAACCTGGCCCATTACCTAAAATAAGCTTACATAACTTATTCAGATTAGTTACCAAGTTAATTTTCTAAAGAGCCATGAATTTCATTGTCCAGAACGAGTCGGTTTTTTGTAGGAAAAAGCACTGCAACTGACGTCTGTGATAAATCGCCTACAAAATTTAATGTGCACAGTTACTAAAGGACGCTCAATACCAGATCCGTATTACACTTTATCGTCTTGAGATTACCAATGTAAGAACACGTAACAGTTGATTTTGTTGACGGATATAATTGACGGTAAAGGTTGCAGAATGCGAAAAGCAGTCGTAACTACACCTGTTCGTAAATTTATAGCTTGATCCGTCAATAGTCCAAAGTGACATTGCTTATTATGTCTATAAAGTTTTCTCTCCAGTTTACTGTAATGGTTTATGTTGTTAAGGACACCTTGAAATAACTAAGTATAGTATGACAGGTTTGTAAATGTTATGTACTTAATTAGTTGAGTAGTAACCTTTTGCTTGCACCTAGTGTGGGAGAGATATCGATAATTAGGTAATTACGTCGTGTCAGACATTTGTGGCTTATTTTTGTTGCTATTGAATGACGTAGTCGTATGGCATTTCTCAAGCGTAATTATGCTTACCGCCCAAATTAAATTAAACTCTTAGTTAGTAATTTTTTTTTTCTATTCATCGTGGATGAGTCTCTAATTAATTATTCTTGTAGATAGGGGTGTAAGAATGTATTTTTTGATAGAGGAAATATCCGTCTGTGTGCAACGTAACCATACGCAATGCAAGATGTCCATTACGTTAATTTTATTTGGATTAATCTACCGTGTGCTCGAAACCGTTGTTACCATTTAATGGTGCACTACCACCATAATGGATACCGAAATCTCAATGGTGAGCAGGATAAGTAAGCTATCTCATGCATAAACAACGATAAGACTATAATTTAGGGGTGGGCAGTCACAAAATACTTGTATTGAAAATACAGTATTTGAAATACATTATTTTGTATTTTGTATTTGATGATTTTTCCTAAAGTATTTTGTATTTCAAACACTCTCTTATGAGTATTTTGAATTTTGCGGTTGAAATACATTAATGTATGTATTTTGCCCACCGTAATGTTAACGATAGGTTCAGAGTGAATTCTAAGCACACATTTTCAAGAACCCACCTATAAAACTTTCCTAGAGACGTCTAACTATATCTCTCAAAAAACACCCCGTATGCGTATAGGTATTTTTGTATTTCAAATATTGTATGTCTATTTGTATTTTGTATTTTTAAAAATAATATAAAAGTATCTCATATTTTGTATTTCAAATACATTTCTAGGAATATTTTGTAATTTGTATTTGAAATGCCTTAGTGCATGTATTTTGCCCAGCCCTGACTATAATGGTAATCACCACGAATCTCCATGATACACGTAGCGGCTTGTCTATAGTTCCGCTTACGTAAACGATAGTGTCTTAATGAAATTGTTTCTGCAAGAACTTCACAAGCAGTTAACGGAATGGCTCGATAAAGTACCATTAAACCAAATAACTTAGGTTACCAATAGAGTGGTATAAATAATATCAATGTTACAATGTTACAAATACCTTGATAACAGAAAATTATCACTCTCGCGAGCAAGACGAACGACAGCTTAGAAACAATGCTCAAACAGTACAAACAGCGTTCAAGGAGCTCAAGAAATGATTAGCAAAACCTAATACCTACCAGTTGAATTTTATTAAGTGTGAGGCAAAATATGGGGATGTGTACATAAATTCTTAGCTTATGCAACTTATGATAGAAAAATACGTTTATTTTCAACGTTTTCTCCCCTTATGTTATTATAATTTTTGCAACGTTCCCGCAACTTTTGTAATCTTCTTAGAAAAAAATTCCTCTTCTTGCTTTTTACAGCTTTTATTGTTTCTTGATTTGAAGGAAATGGAAGCACTTTCAGATATTTTTCTAAATCTGTAACTCAACAGTGTCCCAAAACCCTTGCCCCTTCATTATTGTCCGCTAAAACGTTTGCCAATACTCTTTCCGAAGAAATGAAATCAAAATCAAAAAACAGAAAATATTTTTTTGTCCGTACCATGGCAACAAATCCTTTATACGCTTTCAATTAAGAAAATCATCATTAAACAGAATACATTTGTGCTGAAAATTGTTTCAAATTTATTGTGGAAACTGTCTGCATATTGAAGTCTACAAAGTCTCAATTGTACCGTGTAGCGAATGCTGGACTTGCACCAAAAAGAGTTCAAGCGTACCAGTTTTGTAAGTGTAGATAGGGTTGATATAGCTGTCATTAAAATAAAGGAAATGATGAGAAAATTGTTAGATAATTAGCATCTCGGGTTCTTCTTGTAGGTGGATGCTGTTCATTTAACGCTTCAGATTATTAAATCTAACGCGTAAGATTAGTATAATGTTTCTTGTGTAAATAGTAAATTATTAAGTTATAATTTTATTATAACTGACAAACGCGACCAATTTTGAATGATAAAGGCTTTCAATTTATTAAACTATGAAATATTCAGAAAACAACACGATGAAAATTAAATTCACTTCAGTCAAGTAACGTGTCATTATTTTAAACACAATTATAGCCATTTTACAAAAGTTAGTTAATGTTAGATATTTCGTTTTTAATCTGACCAACCAATTTCTGCTTTCAAACCGTTGGAGAAAAGTAATCTTAAAACCGGCCATTTATTTCCCTTGGCAATTTACGGACGCCATAGGAAATTATTGAGATCCATGATAGTGGGACAAGTACAAGGATGCTATTAAGAGTTAATGTAAAAAGCGTGAAGCTTTATCGTTAATAAAGCGTCCTTTGTCTTACTAATTTATATACCTAACACAATTAACAATGCCGGTCCAAGTTCAGTTAAAAAAATCATTTGGATTTCGCATATAATCCGGATTGAATAAATGGGCACCTAAATATAAATCTGTCAATAATAATTTTGCTTTCGAAATTTCAATTTAAATTCACATTGAATAGCCAGTAGCAGGTACCCGTTAAATTAAAATTCCCATTCATTTTAATAAAGAGAGCAGTGGAGACTATATTCGCAGTTGAACTCGTATAATAAGATCGCGATCCTTTGGGAGCATGAAGGATATGTGTAATCGGATAGTGTAATTAATTAATTCATTTTGTGTAACGCTACCAGTTTGTCTTTT
This sequence comes from Pyrocoelia pectoralis, assembly GCA_036250285.1. Classification (NCBI taxonomy): domain Eukaryota; kingdom Metazoa; phylum Arthropoda; class Insecta; order Coleoptera; family Lampyridae; genus Pyrocoelia; species Pyrocoelia pectoralis. Next base: position 18,446,921 of record CM070078.1, read on the forward strand.
TAGATTGTGGTTTTGTATTATATGGAAAAGCAATACTAAACCTCCTCCGAAAAGAACTTGTTTACAAAATGTTCATAGGGGAGCGAAAGTGTTCGAAACGGGAAATATTCAGCAGACAGCAGGACGGAATCTACATTTCTTTTGCTGTCCAGATGTGTTTTTTATTCGTTATTCCGTAACTTGAAATTCTGTATTTTAAAATTATCAAATACCGTTTCCGTGCTATGCTGTTTTTCTACCTTTTCCGAATGGTTTGAAATATAAGGTCTAAAATTAAACACCTGACTACGATCACCGGTAAAATTTACTCGTACTATTAAATAAGACTTCTTTAATTTCTTCACACATGGCTTTCTGTCGTAAAGAACGTTTTTATGGCTAACAGAAACGCAAAGGATCTTTTTCAAGAACCATTGAAGGTTTATAATATTTACTGTGTAAAGGTTTAGGATGAATGAACAGTAGGTATGTCTTAAACTGGCATGTGCAATAAAGGAATCGCACCTCACAAACGTATCATACAATACAATCGTGCCGGTAATGGGGAAGAGGCACAAAACTAATGGAAGCTATCGTTTACTTTACATGGATAACTCATCTACGGAATAGAATTGTACGGAGCGGTAGAATGTAGAGTGTTCATCAGTACTGGTCGCAACAATATTCCGGGAACAAATTTTCACAGTCAACGCTGGATCGCCAATTCTGTTAGAGAGAAACCTTGCCAACAAGAAAATACTACTAACTACTAACTGAGCGTCGGTTGCAGGTATTTTACTATTTTTAACGCACATTTCTTGATATAATTATGTGATGCACTAATCTTTGTTTTGCACCAAAACAAAGCACTAATTCAGTTAGGAGGCGATCACCAGTTCACGACTAATGAATAATGATAATAATTAATAATAACGATATCGTCCTGTTACCGGCAGCCTCTGAACTTGTTAATTAATTAGTTTCTAATCTTTTATTTTAATTTCGCACCCCTTTTTAAATCGTTGTACTACTCAGGAGGAGATTCCTACTGAAGAACTGGAGCAAATAACCACCAATTAAAATTATTACGGCATCCTAACTTAATCCCTATTGGTTCACATAAAACTTGCCATTGACCATGGAAACTTCCCCTTTTTTGTGATATTATTTGATGTTAAAGCTTTTACTTTGACCAGAGAATGAACATTTTTGTAAATATTTTGAGGAAACTTCTTCTATATTAACCAAGAATAACGAAATTCAAGCATTAGGTGATCTAACAAGTCTGAATTTTTTTAATAGTGTAGCAAATGATATTCATCTGTTTTGCTTGAGCACCGGAATACCCTTGTCACCTAAAAACCGATTTAAAAATAGGTTAATTGTGGCTCGTTATCCTGGTGCAGATTTGATGAGTGGTTCGATCAGATCTTGGATAAAGGAAGGAAAAGTAGTACTAAAAAGGTAAATGAAAGAGAGGAAAGGAAAGTTGTCCTGTATTGGGCACAATCACGGTGTATCATTTAAGATTTTCAGCGCTGAAACCATTACGTACTCACTCCTATTTGTAAAATGAGATGAAGCAGACACAACAAATAACGAAGACAGAAGAGTAGGAAGCATAAATATAGTACTTAATGGGAAAAATAAAAGAAGAAGATATTCTGCTTTAATTGAAAATGTTTCGAATGGATAATAATGAAACCTTACAATAGGTACGTAATCCACTAAATTTTAAATTGTTTCTTCCAATATTGTATTAAAAAAACACCGTGTTCATTGACATGTTCAGTAATTGGGTCACCTTGTTCATTTACTGGAAAGCCATTTATTTGTTAATATATTATTCAATTTAATGTACAATGTGTAATAGTATCACCATGGTGTTAACTAACTGGGAAATTATGTTATTTGTTCACCTTAATTAAGTTTAAATCACTTCTATTACGCTAAGAAGCAAGTTTAGTGCCTACAGATGTGGTTACTTAGCTGTGAATAATTAATGCGACGGCTTTAGCCATTTTTAAAGGTACAATTAGATTTGATCAAGGAGTTCGTTTGACGCAGATGAACATTAATTAATGAATTACTTTCGACAAATACATTGATTTAAATTACGTACAAAAACTGGAACACAATTAGTTTAGCGATACAATAAAATTAAATGGCATCAGTAATTATTGAAAGATATATCATGTTTTTTGGAGCATTGTATATAAGATAAATAATAGATGAACGGCGTAACCGATAAAATAAGGGTAAAAGTGTAGGAGACACCTCGCCCACATAATTACTAATAACAATTTGATACACTAAAGAGTAATTCACGTGAAAGCTGGGCTGGGGGATGAAAACTCGTGTTTTATAGTGTGGAAACGTTTAACCATTTTGTGGAAATTTCCGCCAATAGATACCTTATTTTTTTCTTCACATATAGTTTCTCAATTACATTAAACATTTATTTTATCCCTTTTATTACCTGTTACGGTAGTATATCCTTTCAAGTATGTAATTTACACTTCCTGATCTGATATAGGACTTAATTTTATATTATGTAGTCGAACTTTAAGTTGTTGAATAAGTAATTTTAAACTGATTTGTCTAAATATAAACTACTTCACGATGCCTTGATTCGTCTCAAGTTGTTATCTACCTACTAATGTCTACCTCAACATAAATTAATTATTATTCTCATCTTGAAGACGTCTATTTTCATTAGCAAGCGTTATAAACGTAAAGCAATTATTTTCTCATGCATATAACAACACAACACAATGCAACAGTGGGACTGTTACAAGGATTTCAGGCCATTTTATTAGCACAGTTGGTTGCACCACTACTTTATGAGAGTAGATGTGTGTTGTGAAGAAAAAATGCAAGTTCAAGTGCAAGAACGATTTTGGAATAGAAAAAAGAGGGTTCTCAAAAATGTTACTATAAACGTCCATAGGTGCACTGTCAGAAAGGTTATCATACCAAAAAAATAACAAAAGGATGTGAGGTGCTGGAAGATCCTTCAGACTACTTTAAGTTTCAATTATTATACATTGGAAAAGGATCATAGTTCAAAGAAGGGGTAAATGGAACAGACTTGAGTCTACAGTAAAAGAAGAAGAAGAGTTTTGACGCTTTGACTATATTCGTTGAAATTCATGAAAACCTTCACAGAAAGTGGATTTCGCAGAAAGGTTGTCGATTATCCCTTATTTTAATAATCATATCTTTATATTGGAGCCAACTAAGATTTAAACTTCCACACAGATTTATTATACTCTGCTCAAGTTAAATTAGGAGCCCTTATATGTAAACAATGAAAACTCCCCACAGTGCAAAAAAACGTTTCTGAAATGTTTTAGAAACGTATCTCTGAAACATGAAACATCTCTGAAACAGCGACAGAAACGTATCATACACATAACATAGATGTTTAATGTCCGCCTTCAGAAACCTAGATTTGAAACAACACAGAAACGTTACATCGAAACATTTTATATATGTTTCAAGAAACATATCGGAGAGTAATTTATTGATATGTAGGAGAAATGTGTCCTTATAAATGTTTCATACGTGAATATTTGAAATGTCTCATATATGTTTCATTTGAAACATACCTGAGTATAAAAAATAAAAAAATTGAGATGTGGTAGAAACTATGGTACCGAGAGCCCCAACTGCTCTGAGGGGCTCTTTTCCAAGTATGCAGGGTCCCATGTACTCCGGTGGCTTGTTCTCCAGGGCCCCCGAAATTCTTTTAGTGTAGACACGAAGGAGATCGGTGATGCTGAAAAATCGTTTTGCTTCAAGTGGGATTCGAACATCGGTCGCTTCTTTAGGAATTCAGAAAACAGCTACGCAACTACCTGAGCCACTGACTCGCTGGCAAATAAGCCATTTAGATGTGCAATATTACCCATCTACTTATGATGAATAAATCTATTTTTGGAAACGGAAATTTTTCGTTCCAATTAAACACTAAATTGTAATTTTGGATAAATATGTAAAACACTCACATTGAAACGTGTATTTTTAGTTTCTTACGATATGTTTCAAGTGATTAGGTTTCTAGTACAACGCTACTAAATACAAGCAACATTAACTTTGAAAGATGACTTCAAACGAAACATCACATTTTTAATGAAGTTTCTAAAATATTATACGTTATCACTAAAGCTGGGATAGTTAGACAAAATGAAAGTTTAAAAAAGGCAGGCAAAAGGCATAAAAAATAATTTAAAAAAAGCATCTAAAAAGACAAAAAAGGAGAAAAATGGCACGGAAAAGCGAAAACTGTCGAGATAAAATCAACACATACATAATCAATTTAAGTATAGATAAACAAATATTTATTTGAAAAAGTAATTACAGTTGATAGATGTTATCTGCTGGTATTCTTTTTCAATAAAGTTTTCTGGCTAATTAAAATACGCTTAACTTGCAGGTAGAAATAATACAATGGGAAATATTTCAAAGTAAGGAAAATGACTCATCCGAGTTATTATTGTAAGAGGCTTAAATATTATAGACAAAGTTTGTATTCAGTTTGTATACCAAATTCCTTTCCCTTTCAAACAATTTGCTTTCTTAGAAATTACCCAGAAAAATATACCTATATAAAATCTAAAAATTAAAAAATACTTACTTAAATAGGATCTGCCTTATGTTTGTCCATTTATAAAAAAAGGCATCCTAGCTTTAGTTATCACATTCCAAAAAATATATCACAGAGATATATTTTTGGATACATAATATCTAAAACGTTCACACCGAAACGTGTATGATGTGTTTCTTACGATATGTTTCAACTGATAAGGTTTCTGGTACAACACTACTAAACACAACTCCGTAACGTTAACTTTGAGATATGACTATTTTGTTTCAAACGAAACATCACATTTGTAACGTTTCTAAAATGTTATACGTTATCACATTCCAAAAAATGCATCACAGAGATGTATTTTTGGATACATATCTAAAACGTTCACACCGAAACGTGTATGATGTGTTTCTTACGATATGTTTCAACTGATGAGGTTTCTGGTACAACACTACTAAACACAACTCCGTAACGTTAACTTTGAGAAATGACTATTTTGTTTCAAACGAAACATCACATTTGTAACGTTTCTAAAATGTTATACGTTATCACATTCCAAAAAATGCATCACAGAGATGTATTTTTGGATACATATCTAAAACGTTCACACCGAAACGTGTATGATGTGTTTCTTACGATATGTTTCAACTGATAGGTTTCTGGTACAACACTACTAAACACAACTCCGTAACGTTAACTTTGAGATATGACTATTTTGTTTCAAACGAAACATCACATTTGTAACGTTTCTAAAATGTTATACGTTATCACATTCCAAAAAATACATCACAAAGATGTATTTTTGGATACATATCTAAAACGTTCGTGTTGTAATGTGTATGTTTTGTATTTTATGTAACATATCAATTGAAACGTTTATTAGACATTACCATTTATTCGCTTTCGACAGGAATGTACCAGTAATGTGTCTTAGATGTTTCTTAGAAATGTTTCATTTGTAACCCTTATGCAACATTTAGAAACGTTTCATGGATGTACTGTGTTCAGTGGGTCTTCAGCTCCATGAAGAAGTGAGGAAATACCTATACTTGTATTCGGGTAGATTAGCAGCGTAATCAGTGAGTTACCTATAAGTTTATATGATACAGGCAGTTCTGGACAGTCTTACCACCATAAAGAAAAATGCGACTCTCTCACATTAGAATAAACAACGAATAATCAAAGAAATATGTATCTGTAGGCTAATGTTTGAGAAAGATGACTCGGTGGATGATCAAACTCATCATTATACGAGGAGGTTCAAATTTTAACTGGAATCTCACGATAATATTTTATTTAAACAAATAATTTAGAAAATAACATGTGCTACTTTTCGACATATTCTCCCTTATATCAATGTACTTCTGCCATCTTCTTGGTAACTTGGAAATACTATCTTTACAAAAACTTCTTGGTCGCGTGTTTAACCAGTTTTGCACAAAGATCTGCACTTCAATGTGATTTGCAAATTTTATGCCACTTAAAGTTTCTGTAAGTAGTAAAAATTAAAAATTTATATTGAAAGGAGAGGGACCAGGATTAATGGCGGATGAGTAAGCGGTTCCAAATGAAAATCTGCAAGCATCTGTTGAGTCAAATGAACAAGGCAGAGTATGGGCGCTCATTGTCGTGGAGGAAGACAATTCATTTGATGGATTGGTTCCGCCTTTTTGACTGAAACTCTGGTTTAACGATAATAAGACCTTTAACGTCCCAAAACACGATATCCACAATTTTTCTTCGTTTTGCCTGTCCACATGATAAAGCTGCCATGAAATTGATTTCAAAGTCACCATATTTAGTTGGTAATTTTGTCTTCCTCTTCTTCAAATTTTCTTCCTCCTCTGGTCGATTTTCGCGAATATGTCCACTTTCATTTTCAGTTACCTGATACACAGCATTCTTCTGTTCTTGCTCTTCTTTCTCGGTTCTTACTCAATTCCAACTTTTAATGGAGACTCTTCTTTGAACGCAAAATTTGATCTCACATATCTAGCACATGGATCAAAAAGTCCCGGGCCTAAACACTAGACGAAATATCGGTATGATATTTCAATAGTGCCAACCTTCAAAAGATATGAAATTTCACGACAATCCGATATTTAGTTTAGAAGTTACGGTAAGTGACACTACTTTTGTTATTTCAGAAACAATGGATTGATTGTCAACAACATGGTAGTTTATGCAAACGCGTCATCATCACAACTACTGCCTCTACCACGAGAAAGCGCTAGTTGCATCTTTAAATGATTACAAACTCTAACATGATGTGTTTGTATTTCACGTATTTAATTTTCCCTCCATAAATAAATTAGATGAACCTCAGTGTATAATGTAGGATGAAAGTTAATATTTAAACTATGCGTGGTTATTAAACAAATACCCAATACCAAAGATATACAAATTCCAGAGAGAATACGCTGTGGGCTTTGATTAATTCATTGAGGAATTTATAATGTTTGCATTAGCTTGACATCTTTGTTAATTTTTAAACATAAGCGTTTAGTTTCAGAATACGTTTAAATTAATGTCTACACAGTTTTACGTTGCGGTTAATTTTCTCTACGTTTATATAACATAAAAGATAATATATCTAACTTGCGTGTTAAAACGACAGAAAAATCGCAGTAACAAAGTTTGTTCGTTCCTCTTCCCACGTATTATGAAAACTTTACAAAGCTTGATAAAGAACCTTTTAACTTCTGCTTGTGATCCTCCTTTCGCCGAAAATGTCAAAACTGAATCTCCTTAACATTCACTTCTATCCAACTTTAAGCAATTGAAATTCTTACATAAACATACCAAGGTACATATTGAAAGGGAACAATATGTTAAAACATTGAATTTGCGGTAGTGGTAACATCAAAGATACGTACACAGTGTAACGGCAGTTAATTCTAATTAATTATATTATATGTTTGAAATACCACGGCCTATCTCAGTCCTTAAAAAAATTACTATCCTCTAAAAATAATAGCACAGAGACACAAATGATAAAATTATACAGCTTACAACAACAGTTGAATAATTTTACCATTTAATTTACTGGAATTTGTTTGTGCTAACAACAACGCAAAATATCCTTTTTTAATTTTTAATTATCTTTAATTTTATTCACCAAAACAACTCAAAAGTCCCCTAAAATGTTACAAAAACCACCAGCTGACAATCAGAGTACTTTGACGAATGCTCCTTAATTTATCTTTTTAAGATTTTCCACCAACTCAAAAAGGCATTCACTATAGAAATTCGGAATGGGTATAATCAATGAAAATTTAAAAAAAATATCATACATAAATTTAACTTATTGCCATGGATTAATGCAAGTTAAACTTCACACGTATCTCTCCCTACTGTAGTATCAGCAGGCGCCTACATAACGATTTGCGTCATCAACAGCAATTTGACTATTATCCAGAGACTATGTATTTCTGTACAGGGTGTCCCACGAGGAAGGTGCAATATTCTGGAACAATGATGCAGATGTTGTATTATTCTTGTTAGTGTTACACCCATATAATTACATTCCGTATATTCATATTTTGGCAAAGTTCTTCGGTTTCTTTTAGTCGCAGGTATTTTATCATTTCTTATGTTACTCCAGGGGCTTTATTCATCTTTAAATTTATCTATTGCTTATGTTACTTTTTCTTTCATTAATCATAATGACCCCTGTGTATTTACAAACTTTTCCTCATCTTTAGGTATTTATTTTGCTTTCGTCAGCACTGTTTCCATCGATCCATCTTTAGTCATTATACGTTCGCTTTCTTGTCTTTTATGTTCAACATTGTATATTCCTTCTATATTCTTTAATTGTTTACTTTTTTTAGGTTTTTAAGTTAATTTCTGGTTTTCTTTAAATTGTTTCAACGATTCATTTTTACTATGTTGAACTGCTTTCTCCACTTCTGTTTTCTTTTGTTTATATAGGTATGTCATATTTCGCGGATGTTTTCGTACTACTCCTTGTATTCTTTTAATTTGGACTTGCTATTCATTACCGATCCCTTCTCGTCTGATACCTTCAGCTCGATTTTATAGACCGTCCCTCCTATCTTCGTTGCTCCTTTTACCTGTGCTTTTGCTGCTATACCTCTTTCCATAAAACTTTCCACCTCAATTTTAGCTCCATTTTATTATCCGTTTCAAATTTTAGTACTGATATTACGTTGTTGTTCTTAATTTGACCCTTCTCCAATCTTTCCATTTATATTTCTCAATTTCCGCTGTTTCCTTTTTTTTTCTTTTAGTGTCTTATTTTCTGTCTTAATTCCCATAGTTCCCTTTGGTATTCTTACTGACTTTGTTTAATTTCCTTTACATCATTTCCCAGTTCCTTGGTCATACCAATTAGCGTGTCTACCTTAATTTCCTTTTTATTTTCTTATCCTTGCCCATGAAATATGAATTGTAACGAACCTTAGGGTTATTTTACAAATCAGAAATTAAACCGTTTGAGTATTGCAAAACGAGCATTAACCAAAGTAGTTCAATCACGTTGTGTGGTAAAGCAAATGACTTCGCTTATTGCTCGTTGCTCTAAAGGAACAAATAAATGTGAGCCAAGTGAGCAGTTACCTCAAAAACTCTGATTTCCACTCATACAATACTAGAAATAATTTATATAGAACTGATTTAAGTAAAAGTGCAATATACCATAGATCGTATATATTTCATTCTGTTAAGCTGTATAATAAGCTGCCGCCCTTAATACGTGTTATTGAGGTAAAAAAAGAATTTAAAAGGGTGCTAAAGGAACACTTGACAAAATCTTGTTTTTATTCAATTAATGAGTACCTTGAACAATAATATTTTTAAAATGCTATATTTTCATGTTTTGTTTATAAACACTATCAAAATCTAGTCAGCCTATATTTTATAAGGTTATATTTTAATATCTAATTGTTTACTTATTTTTACATACTTTTATATTTACAACTAAAATAACTTTTTATCATGTTTTTGTTAAATTTGGTTTTTGTATTTTTTATGTCTATATTACTTTTATTTTATTCATATAGGTATGTATATTTACAATGTTTTCAACACCACTGATGGTCACGAAATAAACTACTACTACTACTACTATGCTAAATTTTTTGAGCCCAAAAAAATCTATGGAATAGGGAAGAATAATAGTGACACAATGGCTTTAAAAAACAATAATTTTCTTGATACCCTTTCTAGACACCCTTCCAGTAGCCGACGTACGCACTTACATGTTTTAACTTGTTGCCAATATTCATAATATTACACTAAGCGTTTTGTCTCACTCACGACTATCCCTCTACTTTGTTAAAGCCAGCAGCACTTATCTATTTTATGTCAGTGCCCATTCATGCATGTAATAAGTTCTAAAAACAAATCAATGAATTTCCATTGAAAAAAACATTTAATTTTGAATGAAAATAAGGGGACAGAAAATATGAATAAGACTAATTTATTGTATTTTATATCAGAATTAATTTACATTTATATTGTAAAGATTACTTTTTTTTTATAAAGGTAGCACAATCCTAATGTATTACTGCTACTACTATACTAATGTACAATATTATACTCAATCTGAGTTTGTATGTACAGCTAGCAACTTCATTTAATTACGCGCTGTGGAAACCCTTCACCTTAATTCTATTTATAGGGAGTTTACGCGTTGATCTTTAGATCTTAATTAAGCAAGAGTTCTACTCTGAGGATGTATACTGGAAGTTGAAAAGAAAATACTGTCTAATCTTTATTTGCAGTGATGATGTACTGAAGTATTTATTCGTGCTGTGATGTATGTTATTCAGAATGCGTCCTAACCTCTTTAGGGGAAACCCAATTATGCACGCAGTGCGAATGTAAATTAGATTTAGATAATATCATCCTGTTTTTTATACATAATCGAAGACACGTTTGTAAAACAAAATAAAACGCGTCTAATTAGATGATTTATTGAAAAACATCGTTCTAGGTATAGGTATAAATAGCAACTGAATGAAGCTAATCAATCTTTATGTCATAAGCAAATGTGTATTTAGTCATTTATATGTCATAAAATACTAAAAATAAACCTCAATCAATAACAATGTACTATTTAACGTTATGAACGTATACAATCAATTTACTACAATATGTACGTCATTTTTAACGTTTAACCGTCATGTTCGGTTATAATTTTTATACGTATTGTGCACAATCAGGTACCCCATACATTTTGCATGGTATAAACTACTTTTTCTTAGATTTTTTCCATAATACCTATAGTTTACAAAAGCATAGAAATAGCATAGTTGCTTTACGTTTCAACAAAAAATGTATTTACAATTAGAAAATACCTCGTTAGGCTTATCATAATGATACATTTTTAATCTAATTATCGCTAATGCATAAGTAAGTGCATTTTGGCAAAAGATATTTAGGCATATTAACTTATCTATGATTTCTAATTACCTTCTAAGGACCTAATGGTCCCGAAAAGAACCAAGGACAACGAGTTGTCAGGGATTTGTGCCACCAATTCAGGGGATCAGGAAGGAACGTAACAATGGACAACTTTTTTACAGCGTTATCTTTGGCTCGCTTGTTACTCTCTTGGAACATTTCCATGGTAGGAACACTGCAGCAAAATAAGTCTTGCGTCCCAAAAGAGATGAAGAAAAGTAATGAGAAGGAAGAGCACTCTTCGACATTTGGCTTCAGCGAGGATGGCAAAGTTAGCATTTGTTCCTATATGTTCCAAAGAAGAAATGGATAGTGATATTGCTGTCAGCTATGCACAACAATAACATCATCACTGGACCGAAACAAAAGCCAGAAGTAGTTATGTATTCGACTAAAAGTGGCGTAGACAACATGGACAAGATGGTTACGCACTATTCCACAAAAAGGAAGACCCTTCGTTGGCCACACGCCATTTTTTTCAACATAATAGATGTAGCAGCCCTCGCTGCTTACATTATTATACTCAGAAAGCAACCCCGCAACTACCAGGTCAACACATAGTAGGCGGACTTTTCTTGGTGGTTTAGGTAAAGAACTATCTCTGCCTACAATTGAAGAGCGTTCAAAAGCTCGCAGATTTTTGAGACACTTCTCAACAAGGTCAGGGACTGAAGCCATCTTAGGACATCCAATTATACCTTCACAATCAGAACAACCTAGGGACGCTTCTGGAAGAGCTAAGCATATGGGGAGCTGTTTCATCTGCCGCTCAACCGCTTCATTTCAAAGGAAAAGTAGGAAATCGTGTAAAACCTGCAATCGGCCTGTTTGCAACGAGCATTCAAAGAATGTAACAAAATGTATACAATGTATATCAATGTTTATGTAAGAGTTTATAAAAATAAATTCTCACACCATGCTGGTTATTTACTCATATTGTTTTCGTCAGAAAACATCTCAAGGTGTGCAAACTATGTGTAGGATTGTAGGTACGAAGACATTGTGGTAGGTTCTGACTGATTGTAGGTACACCGGTACCTGTATGTGCTTTTAAGGTATAAACTTCTATTTTAGTGTAAATATAAATAGTTTATATGTATATTTCTGAAGTTGTTTTGGTATAAAAATGACTTAGAATATAGTGGTTTAGGATAAATATGAGTCTCAAGCATATAGTTAAACAAAAACTAGAAAAAAACGAAGTTAAAGTCGCGAAAGGTACACGGGTTAAACCGTTGACTGAACGAATAATAAAGACTCGCCGAACCCGTGTTAAAAATCGTACACACTGCTGGATCCGAGGTATAGGAGTCGACACCGTATATTTGGGTCCGAGATTTCAGTTCATTGCTGGCAGTTGTAGTGTTTACATCGTATATTCAGGTATATTTGTGCCGATAAACATGAATAGTACGGCGAACCATATTTCTTTGTGTGTACAATAACTGTTTTAAAAGTAATAGAGTTTATAAAAACATTAGTTTCTTCAAACTTCCTTTAAACAACTGTGAAATAGCAGCGGAAAAAAAATTGCGGAAATATGAAAATTGCGCTTATGGAGGTTAAGGACCTTACAAATAAACTAATTTTTGAAAAAAACTTTAATCCGGATGATATTAAAAACAATAAACGAAAGTTGTTAAGAAAAATATTATTTCATTTTAGAGAGAAAGCCTTCATCTGCATTAATTTTGGAAAATGATGACATTGTTAAAGCGTCGAGCAGTGGCGTCTGTTACATTGTACTGTTTGACAAAGTGCATCACGGAATAGACAAATACTTATACCCAATAAATATGTGTCGATTGCAATTGAATAAAACTCTATTGCTGCATATGTTTCTTTTAATCAACTATTACTATTGTTTAAATAAAAATATGAAATTGTTCTTTCTCATGAGTGTCTAAATTCAACGTTTATCTTCTAAAATTTGATTCTATTTCAATATGTCAAAATGTATATATTTTAAAATTGCAATAACACGAACCCGCATGAAAAATATGAAGAATTACCGTGGCGAAACGTAGATAATTTTCGTAATGGTATTGTTGCTTGGTAAATCTCGTTATTGTGTCTATGGTCTGTGGGATGGGAGGGTGGCTAAATTTGTTTTACAGTTTAACATTAAAAAACCTCTACGCTTAACTTTCTTAGAACTGCAATATTGGAAGTATTATTATTATTATGCTAGGAGTCCTTCCGATTAGTTCCTGCACTGCGACGTTTTGGTCTATTGTGCTTCCTACTATTTTCTACCCTTCGAGAATACCTGTATCTTTAACAAAGTCCAGGATTTTAGTAGGGAACAGCTTCGTTAGGTCCTCTTGTGTATTCTTTTGACTTCCAAGTAGGTGTTTCCTTGCCTTTGTGAATGCCTCACACTGGCAAATAGCGCGGTATGGCGTTTTTTCTTCACCACAACCCCTACATATCCTGCTACCGGTCAGTCACATGTTATGCAATGGAAGTAGGTAATTAAAATGATATGGAATCTTAAATTTTTTCCAAATTCTAAAATATAATATCGGTCAAGGTATAATCTTCAACAAATAATCTCATTAGGTTGATGTGGAGCAATTTTTGAAGTAATCGGAGAGGCGCTTAAAGTCATACATTCTGAGAACATTAATGAGTAAACTTCGAATTGCCACAAACATGTGATGGTGGTGAATGCCAAAAAAATGTGATGGTGAAGGGAAACATTGACATTTTGCTTTCGACCACGTTACAGTTCTAAGAAATGAACATTTTTTTAGTGCATAGCTATCAAAATGTAGTACGCTTGAACATTTACAATTCTTTCTGGGTTTGCAAAATAACAATAGCTTGAATATTCACGGAGAGTACATGCAACTGAGACCTCTAGGTGTGAATAATACTTTTTCTAAGTATTTCAGAGAATTATTAACCAGATAAATCCTGTGAACTTGCGATCCACAGAGTAGTGGATACAACTGAGAAGGTGACTTCCTTTATGAATGACGTTTCTAGATGTAGAGAGAATTTACGACCTTCGAAAATCACTTAACACTGCTGTCGAAAGAGAGTAGATCTTACCGTATGTAGATAGATACATATTTTCATTAAGGTTGTTCTCTACATATAAACTTCCTATGTTAAACAATGTAAAACTACTTCAACCACAGAGCGAAAACGAATCGTTAAAAATTCTTGCGACAAGGATTATTTGGAAGCGTCAACCCTTCGCTACAGATTCTCGTTTGCACTTTTCAAAAAAAATATTTACATTTTTTGAAAAATTGATTTAAAGTTAAAAAAATGACTAAATTTGCGTTTTATATCCATATACGGCAAAATTTCTGTTTTTTCAGCACGAGAAGCCGTAGATTTTCTATGAATGAACACATTTCAAAAAGAAATTTATAAAACGAATTATTAATAAACCCTCTGTGACTGAATTAAGTTTAAAATCTCCACCCCTCGCTAAGATCCGCCCATTTTTTAATTTTCGTTACAAACAAAATAGTAGGTAGTGATTTAGATAAGTTAAAAAAAGTTATCAAGTAGGTAGCTGTTCAAGGTTTTTCATACATGAGATTTTTAGATAAATTTTATTCAAATTGAGAAAACGAAATGATTGTTGTCGTGTGTTTATGTACAGTTGTGAAAAGAGTGATCTGTTTCAGGAGCCTATATTTTTGACGATGCGATGCCCGAAGTATAAACTGGCTTCACAATAAAAATTATGTTCATATATCGTCACACAATTCACATTAATAATCGTTTAGAATAAATATAATACGGGTGCATCGCCATCCAAGGGGTTCAAAAACCCACCCCCGTATATTATCTCGACAACCGCTCATAATATCGCAATCAAATTTACGTGACGGGTTGATAATAATTCCACAATTAATATGCACGAAAACCTTCGCGGTGCACAGTCGTCCAAGGGGTTCAAAAACCCACCCCCGTATATTATCTAGACAACCGCTCATAATATCGCAAACAAATTTACGCGACGAGTTGATAATAATTCCACAATTAATATGCACGAAAACCTTCGCGGTGCACAGTCGTCCAAGGGGTTCAAAAACCCACCCCCGTATATTATCTAGACAACCGCTCATAATATCGCAAACAAATTTACGCGACGAGTTGATAATAATTCCACAATTAATATGCACGAAAACCTTCGCGGTGCACAGTCGTCCAAGGGGTTGAAAAACCCACCCCCGTATATTATCTCGACAACCGCTCATAATATCGCAATCAAATTTACGTGACGGGTTGATAATAATTCCACAATTAATATGCACGAAAACCTTCGCGGTGCACAGCCGTCCAAGGGGTTGAAAAATCCACCCGGTATAATATCTCGACAGCCGCTCATAATATCGCAAACAAATTTACGCGACGGGTTGATAATAATTCCACAATTTATATGCACGAAAACCTTCGCGGTGCACAGTCGTCCAAGGGGTTCAAAAACCCACCCCCGTATATTATCTAGACAACCGCTCATAATATCGCAAACAAATTTACGCGACGAGTTGATAATAATTCCACAATTAATATGCACGAAAACCTTCGCGGTGCACAGTCGTCCAAGGGGTTCAAAAACCCACCCCCGTATATTATCTAGACAACCGCTCATAATATCGCAAACAAATTTACGCGACGAGTTGATAATAATTCCACAATTAATATGCACGAAAACCTTCGCGGTGCACAGTCGTCCAAGGGGTTCAAAAACCCACCCCCGTATATTATCTCGACAACCGCTCATAATATCGCAATCAAATTTACGCGACGGGTTGATAATAATTCCACAATTAATATGCACGAAAACCTTCGCGGTGCACAGCCGTCCAAGGGGTTGAAAAATCCACCCGGTATAATATCTCGACAGCCGCTCATAATATCGCAATCAAATTTACGCAACGTGTTGATAATAATTCCACAATTAATATGCGCGAAAACCTTCGCGGTGCACAGCCGTCCAAGGGGTTGGAAAACCAACCCCCGTATATTATCTCGACAACCGCTCATAATATCGCAATCAAATTTACGCGACGTGACGGGTTGATAATAATTCCACAAATTAATATGCACAAAAACCTTCCCGGTGCACAGCCGTACAAGGGGTTGAAAAACCCACCCCCCGTATTAATATACGGGGTTGGATTAACACTGTAACAATAATGATTGTTCTAATAACGAATTGATATATGTAGTTAATTAGTTAAATTATTAATGAATTAGAAACAACCTTTCACATTGCTTATCTAATCTGAGTTTATGGATATGTACCGGGTGTAGCTATTTCAACACAAATTATTTTGTAGGTTAAAGTTCCTCAGCAAACACATTTATGTATAAAATACATACAAATTCTGCAAGAGCTTGTTAGAATTACATAAAACTGAAACAGTTTATATGATATACTTGCTTGAAAAGTTTACCTTAACCGGGTTCGAACCTTTGGGATTGGGCGTTACAAGTTCCGAAATCCGACATGTGTTTTCTTTGTATCCGACATTGTACCACTGCGCTAATCTAAAACATTCCTTGTTTTTATTTCGTACTTCGTAACTTTGCGCTGTTTCGCGTTATTAGTTTAAATTTTGTTTAATTATATCAATTTCAATTTATTTCCCAATTAAAATATTAGTAGAAATATAATACAATATAAAACAAGAATATGCAAGGACACTTGCACATTACCTCCGTGGAGCCGTGGGAAAAATTAAATTTAATACAATAAATAGTTGAATAGTGAGTGCACGGTTACCAGTTCCCATAAAAAAAATCTATTAAGGAGTAGAAAGAATTTTCTATTAGAAATTTTTTTAGGGATTTATTGAATGTATGATCATTAGTTGATGTTGTTATATTTTGTGGTAGATGGTTAATAATGTTTATTCCAGTATATAATGATCCTTTTCGAGTGTAATCAAGTTTATAATTATTGATACAGGGTGTTTTCGAACTTTAAGTTGTCATAACTTTGTTATTAATAAATATATTTTTGTAAAATTTTGGCCACACCTATTTGGAAGCAATCTGAATCCAGTGGCGTAGATATTTTTTTTATAAACAAATCGCTAATAACAATTCTCCATTCCGAGTACGAAAAAGTTATCGTAGTATGCCCTGAAAATTGGAATAAACATTTAAAATTTTGTCCCAAAGTAGATGTTTCATTATTTGACATTTTAAAAAAAAATTGGTTAAAATCGGTAAATAACTTCAGATTTTACATGTGTGTTTCCAATCTAAATGAGTCACACTGTATAACTTTATTAAAGAATACTTACATACTTGATATATCAAAAAGTATATGTAGGGGTATTTACTTCTATTTTATATATGTTGTATGTATATTTTATATGTGTGTTTGCTGGGTCATAACTTGGGAACGCTGCATTTAAAACAAAAAACAAAAATATGGACATAGAGCATTTTAAGAGAGCAATCTGAATATAACATCAAATATAGGGTGTTTCATTTAAAAAAGCAGGTCGGCACGGAGTCACGATTATTCGAAACACCTTGTATGTTTATAAATATTTTACAAATATGCAATGGTTCGTATCCTACAACTTTAATTTGAAACCTTGTTTAATCCGTATGATATTGAATGAAATATTGGACTTCCACGCACTAATGGGCTACCCTGTATACACATAGGGAAAGTAATGTAATCGAAAAAAAAAATTGAACTCGAGATTTTGATGAGTCTCGACGTTTTGAGTGCAAAACCAACCATCTTTGAAAAATGTTTGTCTGTGGGTGCGTGGGCGTGCGTACGTTATGGTTGTGGAACCTAAACTACTACTCAGATTTTGATGAAATTTAAAACTAAGGCCTATAAAAAAACTTCATCGATAAAACAACCTTCTCATCAAAATCGGCCCAAACTAGGGGGGTTATTTTGGGAGCAAACATTCAAATTTTAACCCAAACTAATTTCTCTCAAGTAAAACGCCGTTTTTCGTTTGTTTCTAAATTCAAATGGCGGCCAATACAGCAATTCTACAAGTTTTTACTTTTTAGGGTCTACCTCAAGAAACGTTTAACTTAATTAAAATTTGTAAATTGGAAATGATAGCCAAGGGAAGGCTAGAACTATTAGTACGTATAATTGGAAAAGAACAAAAATGAAACATAGCCAATTTATTGGCGCCCAAAATTTGTCAAAAATTGAAAATCGATTTTCTCAAAATTTGCTCCAAGCTTTTTTTATTTTTTGGAGTGTTATACATAGGTATAGTTCATGAAACACTATTGACACTACATTTATTTCTTTATTTCCCATAGGGGAAGGGGGATGAATGTTTGAATTTGAAAATTGTATATCTTCAAAACTTTTTTGTTAAAAAAGATGAAGAAATAAAATTGTACAGTGAAGTAGAGGATATACGACTCTTTTAGTCGAGTATAATAAGTATACCAATTTACTTGCGGCCTAGCCGGAAATTAACAAAACATTAAAAATATTTACGAAATACCCTGTATATTATTTCAGGAGAAAATCCGAAATCGTTTTCTGATTACAACTATACTACACACTATATATTAATTTTTTTTATTTTTTTGAGTAATTACGCAAAAACTATTTTATTTTGAATTCATTGTAGTAAACACGTGAAAGTTGTGTGCCAGTTTATTGGTCAATTAATTTATACTACCCGAAACAGGTTTATAATACGATAGTTCATTTACCATAATAATTATTGAAAAAATGAAAATCATTTACTGCGGGGGTGGGTTTTTCAGCCCCTTGGGCGGCCGTGCACCGGGAAGGTTTTCGTGCATATTAATTGTGGAATTATTATCAACCCGTCGCGTAAATTTGGTTGCGATATTGTGAGGGGTTGTTCGAGATAATATACGGGGGTGGGTTTTTCAACCACTTGGACGGCCGTGCACCGCGAAGGTTTTCGTGCATATTAATAATTGTGGAATTATTATCAACCCGTCGCGTAAATTTGATTGCGATACTATGAGCGGTTGTCGAGATAATATACGGGGGTGGGTTTTTCAACCACTTGGACGGCCGTGCACCGGGAAGGTTTTCGTGCATATTAATTGTGGAATTATTATCAACACGTTGCGTAAATTTGATTGCGATATTATGAGCGGTTGTCGAGATAAAATACGGGGGTGGGTTTTTCAACCACTTGGACGGCCGTGCACCGGGAAGGTTTTCGTGCATATTAATTGTGGAATTATTATCAACCCGTCGCGTAAATTTGATGGTGTTACTATGAGTGGTTCTAGAGATTATATGGGGGTGGGATTTTTCAACCCCTTGGACGGTATTGAACTCGGGTTATTATATTAATGTATTCTAAATTATGTGACGTCATATTGTAAAACCAGTTTATACTTCGGGCATCTTCGGAAACCACGATCAAATTTCGTAACTAAGGCGGAGTTAATAGGATAGGAAGGGATAAATAGCTATTATTGTTTATAAATACTACGATACCGCCGCCTAGCGGAATATAGTTGTCTCTACTGGGTATAGTACAACTTTAAGGTTTCCACGGATGTATATTCTGTTTGTATTTTCTTCTGGAATTTCTCCGTGTTGGTTTTTGTGTAGAAAATGTCTACGTTTCGATCCCATCTATAGAATCTTTATCAAGACGTTTTTTATTAATTCTGAAGTTTATCAAAATTTAATTTAAGGTCTGTTGATTTTTATAATATCAGTTGTTATCAACAGATCGTTGTAAGCGAGCTTGACGTCGTGTAATAGGACCTAAATTTCTTTGAATGTTTGTAGTTGGAAGGTCAATATTGCTTACAGATAAATTTGGAGAATTTTTGATTCGAATAGTTGGTGTTGGAATTTTGTGTATGATAGATCTCCAAATAGTGGGTAACCGTTGACCATCATCTCTTTTATTCATTGAATTCGGCCTCTTTTCAATTTCAATAGCTTCCCTAATTATTCTTTTTTCTAATGTGGTTGCCGGATGTAAAAGTTTGATGTCATTAGTATCAATTTTGTGGCCAGTTTGGATTACATGTGTAGCTAATGATGAAGACATATTTTTTGCTTAATGGCTAATTTGTGTTCATTAGCTCTAGCAGATATCCTTCTGTTACTTTGGCCTACGTATGATTGCGAGCAATCACAACATTGAATCTCATAAACACCTTGGCTTTCTCCGGGAATTGTGTCTTTGGGAGTACGAATAAATTGTGATAGGGTTTTATAAGGCTTGAAAACCACTCTAAACTCATTTTTGGGAAATTTTCTGGCAATTTTGTCAGTGACGCCTTTTAGGTAAGGTAAAATTAACACTCTTCGGTCGTCATTTACGTTATTTTTCTCAGAATGTTTGTGGCGAAGATTCTTCCTAATGATGTTGTTAATTTGATGTAATTTATAACCATTTTGTTGTAAGATTATCTTTAGGTTATTTAACTCGTAATTTTGATTTTGTTTTTCTGTTAGACGTAGTGACCTTACAATTAATGTTTTCATAACGGAATTTAGTTGTGTAGGATGATGATGGGAGTTGGCGTTCAAGTACCGATTCGTATGTGTAGGTTTTCTATAAACACTGTAATTAAAGTTGTTATCATTGTTCCTTGTTATCAGTAAATCCAGGAATGGTAAAGAATTATTAGTTTCTAATTCCATTGTAAACTGGATACTGTTATTAATGCCGTTTAAGTGTGATAGAAATCCGTCTAAATCTTGTAAACCATGTGGCCAAATTATAAAAATATCATCA
The DNA here is from genome assembly GCA_036250285.1 of Pyrocoelia pectoralis. Classification (NCBI taxonomy): domain Eukaryota; kingdom Metazoa; phylum Arthropoda; class Insecta; order Coleoptera; family Lampyridae; genus Pyrocoelia; species Pyrocoelia pectoralis. The sequence goes on from CM070078.1 coordinate 18,467,642, forward strand.
ACATATCTAAACCAACATTTTGGTTTTAGGTCAGCTGTCTCTAAAGCTTTGGTTTCAAAGTCATCCATATAGATGTTTGCTATTGCAGGGGAAAGTGGAGAACCCATAGGAGCGCCTTCAATTTGTTTATAAAATGTCTTGTTATACATGAAATAGGTGGATTCCATGCAATGTTTAATTAGTTTTATTGTGTCAGAATCTATTTTGTGTTTATTTTGAAGGATTTCTATGGTGGCTGCCAGTGGCGGATTAACCATTAAGCACAATAAGCACGTGCTTAGGGCACCAGGGACAAAGGGGCACCTGAGAATGTTGTGTAACAGGCCTCAGATCGTAGACAGTGACTCTCATCACCATACAACTTCTTCTGTGTTTCGTCATTCGTGTGTATTTTTGTGTTGGCGGTTTGAACATTCGCACCCTAGACAAATGTTGTTCAAAAATACCCCCATTGAGTTCTAAATATGCTCTGCTTCGTCTGCAAACAGCGCCTGTTGCTTGTCCCATTTGCTGTTGTTTATCTTGAAGAACTGCGCCAGTATTAATTATTCGTTGAATTAGTGCCTCTTTAACAAATGAGAATCAAATAAGAACATTTGAGTTTTTTCTTATTATTTTGATGTGTAGAATGCAGTCCTGGAGTTCGGTGCGATCCTTCCGATTCACCCTGTATATTTACTCGCAAATTGCCACGGAGGTAGAGTACAAAAGAAAATATATACATATGTATATATTTTTATTTATTTATATCTGCAGTAGGGCACTAATGTTTTTAAGTGCTTAGGGCACCTGAAGGTGTTAATCCGGCCCTGGTGGCTGCAATTGGGACTTTTGTAAATAATGATGTTACATCGAAACTTACGAGTATGTCTTGATTATGAAATTGTTCTTGTTTAAGCTTATCTAGGAAATCAAATGAATTTTTAATGTAGGACTTTGAATTTTCACATATTGGTTGAATCTTAAATGCCAAATAACGTGCCAGTTTATGTGTTGGAGAGTCGAAAGCGCTTACAATTGGTCTCAGTGGCCAGGTGTTCCCTTTGTGTATTTTTAAATTTATCTGTAAGCAATATTGACCTTCCAACTACAAACATTCAAAGAAATTTAGGTCCTATTACACGACGTCAAGCTCGCTTACAACGATCTGTTGATAACAACTGATATTATAAAAATCAACAGACCTTAAATTAAATTTTGATAAACTTCAGAATTAATAAAAAACGTCTTGATAAAGATTCTATAGATGGGATCGAAACGTAGACATTTTCTACACAAAAACCAACACGGAGAAATTCCAGAAGAAAATACAAACAGAATAGATACATATGTACGTACATGCTGAAGCATAGGAACATTAATAACGACTCTATAGCAATTCGAGCTTCGCGAAGATGTTCACAGGGGAGAGTTCTCTCACCACTACTACCGTGTTTTTTGGTTGTCGATAAACGGAAGCAATATAACAGTTGGCTAAGCAGATGAGATAGTGATTGTAGTAGACTTGAGGAGACCATTTCACCCAAAAAAACCTACTCATTCTCTTCTCACGAAGAATAAGGGCGACAAAGCTAAAGGACACAAATACTTGGGCATTGCACTAGAGACCAAGGGCTGACCCTCAAGCTGCATCCGGAGAAGATAACAAGTAAAGCTACAAAGTTTCTATGGGCTTGTAGATTTCCAAAAGTGATCAACTGAGTATACACTAGAATGATTAAACCAATACGTATGTAAGTGGTGGTTGTATAAGACCCATACCAAAAAGAACATACAGATGGAGTGCAGTCTGCCCTGGAAAAAATCGCTGTCGCGGTAACATTTTGTTTACTGTCACATTTGTTTTCCAATGCAAACTTGATTGAAAGCAACATTTACGTTTATGGATCGGTTTGAAATGACCAACGTTAATATTTCGAAAACTATTAAATTTAGGAGTAAAGTATTTTAGAGAAAACGTTTAAGAGTTATGAGCACGGGGTGTTCTATTTAAAAAAATAATTCAAGATTCGAAACTTTTTGCTGCCATAAAAAGGTGACTTTTCATCCCCTATTTAAGCATATGAAATTGACCAATTTATTCCGCATTTATAGATAAGACGTGAAAATTGTTCATATGATTCTAGAGGTGAAGCTTACCGACTTTATTAATATTCACTGCAAATAGCACCAAAAGAATGCATTATAGTTATGCAACCTTCGCCCACAATGATGAATAAATATAGGGGTTGCGTGGTCTAATGTAATTGCGTCATTCATTTATTACAAGTTGTATCACGGCCCAGTAGCATTACGTTTGTTAAATCGTAGTTAATTAATAACCAAACGAAGGTAGTCGATATACAGTTGAAAATTTTGACTTGTAAATGGACAAGTTTTGCACCTCCGTAAGAAGGAGCTTATTTTAATGATTCCCACTTCTATAATGTTGATTAACCCAAGTTTGCGTGGGGTTTGAATATTGTTGAATAATACAACTTTCAATTTTCACAGTTTCACTACGTGAAGTGGATGCTCCCTTTTCAATTTCTACTTGGACAGTTTGGTCACGACATTTATATGTAGTAGTTGATGTAGGAATTCTTTTCTAAAACCAAAACCCATTTCAAACCTTAATATTAGAGACACGTAAGGATGATTGCAAATATTAGTTAATGGTTTTTACCAAGTTAATTCCCTGCACCATTAATATTTTATAAAGGTTAGGATAATTAAAACCTGTAACGCCCTTTGAGGGCGTAGGCGTAGTGTAGTTGAAAAGATAAACGAACAGACTTTCCCACTTTAGCATCTATTCTCTCATCTCGCCTAATTTTGTTTAACGTCCAATTGGGATATATCACATGCGGTAAAAATGGAATTGTATTCACACCATTGTAAAATCTTACAAAATTTATGAGGTAACTATATACTTCCAAACAAACGCTTATGTTTAGAAATTAACAAAGATAACAAGGTAATCGTTAGAGGGAATGAGGTAATTAAGCAAGGGTGATGAAATATTAAGTTAATAATATAAAATTAATTAACTTTCCTTTGTTTAAAAATTCAGAAACCCGTAATAGATTTAAGGTCGACAGTTTTCAACACGGATGTTCTTTGAGAATTTTATTAGAAGTGTATTACCTACGCTTTAGTTTAACTCAAATATTGACAATGTCAACCCTTAAATCTATTTCGAGGTTTCCGTTGTTTACTGACGGTAGGCAAATTAAAGAGAACGAGTCTCTGTCAAATAAATCTATTGTACATTTGTAATTCTTTTACAAATACAGTGTGTTTCAAAAGTTGTAGCGGACATACTTATGAAAATAAGTCAAAAATGTTCAGTAACATTTTTATGATTTCGGCTTAGTTTAGCCGTAATCAGCCATTATGTATTTTCTTGAAAATAAATATGATTTCAAAAATCCTTCAAGATAGTTTTATGAAATTTGGCATATATCTTCATTTCTCAGAAGTTTAAAATTTCCAAAAATACTTTTTTTATAAAATTATCAATTTTCAAAATAGTGGATGTTCAAAGATTTTAAAGTAACATTCCATGAAAACTGCTAAATAAAATTAAGTATTAACATTAAAAGTTAGTACTAAAAATGTCGTTTCTTGCACAATTAAATTTTATTTAGTTTTCATGAAATTTTACTTTAATATTTTTGAATAGCCGCCATTTAAAAAAAAAATCTTTGGAAATTTAAGACTTTTGAGAAATGAAGACATAATATACCAAATTTTATAAAAATATCTTGAGGGTGTTTGAAATAATTATTTTCAAGAAAATTGAAAATGGCTGATTACGGATAACCTCAGCCGAAATCATAAACATTTTAGACTTACCTTCACATATAAAATCCTACAACTTTTTGAAACAGCCTGTATAATACAACACAAATTTCATTATTTGGCCACGTTATAAGGGATTGTAGATATCGTAATATTGATATTGTAGTAGGTTGTAGATAAAAACGGGTTATTGGGTGTAGACCACAAAACGTGTATAACAATGTTTTTTTATTATTCAATATTTCGCTAATCAGATATTAGCTTCATCAGGAACTAAAAATTAGAACAGTGACAATTACAATGAATCAATTTTTCTAAAATTTTTAACTTACTATAAATTAATTGTTAATTAAGTTGTAACATAGGAACTTCATTAGAACGTTGAAAACGAATTTCATAATATAACTCTAGAAGAGATGAGCACCGTCCAACAGGTAGACGAACAATGACTTTAATGGCGGTAATGTGTGGTTATCAACCTACACAAGGTGGAGGTTGATAACAACTAACGTAAAGTTGTAAACAAGATAAGAAGTTCAAAATGTAGTGTAAAAAATTTTTTTTCAATAGTAAGTTTGTAAGTGGAGGAATGTACATTAATTAATTGAGAATTAATTGGTAACAATAAAAAATTATTAATAATTTCTTAAGGAAAATAACACGTTAAAATTGTACACTAGTTGGTAGCTAATTAGAGTTGGTCGAGTTATGCATGGCCAGTAGATTGGCGTAAATGACATGTAGATTATCTACATCAGATCTAAAGTTAACAGATTGTTTAAGATACTTATTAATCTGTTAACTTTAGATCTGATGTAGATAATCTACATGTCATTTACGCCAATCTACTGGCCATGCATAACTCGACCAACTCTAATTAGCTACCAACTAGTGTACAATTTTAACGTGTTATTTTCCTTAAGAAATTATTAATAATTTTTTATTGTTACCAATTAATTCTCAATTAATTAATGTACATTCCTCCACTTACAAACTTACTATTGAAAAAAAATTTTTTACACTACATTTTGAACTTCTTATCTTGTTTACAACTTTACGTTAGTTGTTATCAACCTCCACCTTGTGTAGGTTGATAACCACACATTACCGCCATTAAAGTCATTGTTCGTCTACCTGTTGGACGGTGCTCATCTCTTCTAGAGTTATATTATGAAATTCGTTTTCAACGTTCTAATGAAGTTCCTATGTTACAACTTAATTAACAATTAATTTATAGTAAGTTAAAAATTTTAGAAAAATTGATTCATTGTAATTGTCACTGTTCTAATTTTTAGTTCCTGATGAAGCTAATATCTGATTAGCGAAATATTGAATAATAAAAAAACATTGTTATACACGTTTTGTGGTCTACACCCAATAACCCGTTTTTATCATTTATGAAAGGACCAAATACTCGCCTCAACGTAGGTTGTAGATATCGACAAGTAGGATACTACAAAAACAGTCTATATTAGGAAATCATTTCCATAGTGAGCAGTTTTCCAAATGTATAGACGAAACACATAGAACAAAGCTCCGTTTATTGCAGCTGGTCGATAAGTTTTCATAGTCTCAACAAGATGGTGCAGCTGCAGCGTATCAGAAGCTTTGGACTCGGTACCTTGTAGGCAAAGGTTATCATCATCTATTGAAAAATCATATGTATTTAATTAGTACTTCAATTTAGAAAGGAGCCAATTTCAATTACTTATTACAGAATGGCCCACAGCTTCAGGCAAATATCTTCTCAATATTATAGTTCATCTTGTAATAGAACAAATTTCTTTTGTTCTTGAAAGATTCCGATATACAGGGTGGCCCGAAAATTTATATGAAATACTAGTAGACGATAACCAATAAATTGGAAACAGTCGCATTCAATTATTTTTATTTATTATGGAATTTCAGATGGATCAACACCACTTTTACCCCCCTCCCCCCCGCCCCACTTTTTTCAGGGTTATACTTTAACAAAATATGGGGCACCACTGGAATCAAACGTCTATTCTTAAACTTTTTGTCTACACTTTTGTGTGGGGTTCAATCAACCTACTTTTGACCCCAGAATATGTGGTAGGTATAATTTATGACCAATCTTTTCGGGACACCCTGTATAATGGTATTCAAGAAAGTATTACCATGCCTTTGTTAACTTAATGTAAATTTAAAACTTTAAGCTACAATTTGGTAGTGTAAAAACTATCCCCAAGAATGAAGCATGCAGGGGATAAATTCCACACTTCAGCACTGAAGTATTAGCGGTTTGCATTACTATTTGCTACAGAATATTCCACAAAGTTATAATAAACGTGCGTTGTTTTTGTATCTACTACAAAGTAGTAACTAATTTATTGTTAATTGAATTTGTATTCTATTTGTTAGAAGAAGCTTCTAAATACCTGAATAAATCAATAGGTAGTTCCCCAAAGGAATGTCGTTCTGTTCTGGATCGTGTGAGAGAAGATGTTGTTGCGGTGCAAGACTCTCAGGATTGCACCAAAGGTCAAAAGGTGAAAATGCACAGAAGGTAACTTCGGAGCATGAAATCACCATGGTACATTGACGAATATGAATGTAGCTATGATTGGAATTGAATGAATGGAATGAATGTATAGTCAAGAGGAATATATGTGCTGGTCATTTTTATGTCTCTTGTTGAGGGTGTGTTTAATTTAATTTTCAATTAATTTTGAAACCCACCTGTACTTATGGCATCCAAGTATGAGGATATAAGGATGTTTTTGCTATTAACCCAATACTTTAGCAGCTAGGACACAACATTTGCCGAAAAACGTCGTGTAAAAGCGATTTTCAAAAAAAATGTCAATACTTGACAGCGAATATTTCTTCAACGGATAGAGATAGAGAAAAAACGCATAGAGGCAAACTTGTAGAACATTTAATCAGCTTTTTTTTTATAATTATCCATTTCCCACTACCATGGCCTTTTAAAGAGATGTAAACGGAAAACCAAACAAATCCGCACCTTTTGTTACGCTACTTTTCGTATAATCATCACCAAACACCTCCAAACACATCCCAGAAATAAAATCTTTAGGATCAAAAGGTCTGTCTACAAGCCCTTTTTGAGCGTTCGTTCGCTAGGCTAAATAAGAATAATCAGAAAATGTCTTCTAATCATATTAATGCTATTACATATAATGTGAAGTCGTAGCGATTTCACTGTTTTCCGGTTTTCCGTCTTTTTCTCGAGAACTGTTAGGCCTACAGGAATGCATCTATGTTTAAATAAAAGGTGATAAAACGTCCTACAATTTTTTCCTTCATGACAACGGTCGTAGGGCACGTCGTTGTGGCAATATCTGGCTCGAATCATGGATGATACGTTAAAAACAGATTTAGGGAAAATGCCTATTTTTGAAGAGCTGTACCTCGGAAACTATTATACTTACAGACTTCCGGTTAGGCTCAAATGGTAGAAAATTTAGTCCAGTTTAAAAAAGATAATAATATTCTTTGCACGACAACTCATAGTTTTTGATCTATCAGGCTAAAACTGAAAAAAGTCCGAAAAACTCGCGGTTTTTGGTGCCCCCCCCAGTTTCCACAAGTTTTTCGAAGTTGCAAAATTGAGTATTTACTACCGGGACCGAACCTAACACCATGAAAAAAGCAAACCTAACATAGGATTTTTTGCAATGTTTGTATATTTTTGTGTTTAAATTGACTGTACAACACAACCTGCACAGGAATTTAAAGTTACCTTTCGTCAAAGAACTGATCACGGTGAACCTTGTAGGTTGCCGAGGTGGAAGAACAAAATTAATGTAAAATCTCCCCCTTATCTTTATTAAATATTGTTTTGTTGGATGAATAGATGTTTTAAGTAAAATCGTAGTAAAATAATGACGAAATGTGACTGCAGCAACTAGGTTCGACATAAGGTTATCATCAGGCTTTACAAAATGAATTGGCGAAAAGTTGATTTAAGTTATGACATTGTAAAAATTTTACATACCTATTTGATAATCAAGGTTGTCTACTTCTATAGAAAGATCCAGAGTGTGGACAAAAATTTAATTTTGTTACGGTTCTTGTTAATCTGTTAGTGGGGCGCATACAGAGTGATTCAATATTCACTCCCCAGCCCTCGGATATGTATTCTACAACTAAAAATAAGATAAAAATAAAGAATAGTAAAATCCCGAAAGCCTAGCCGTTTTCTTCGGAAATCGCTCTCTGTATAAACGTTCGGCAGCACGGGTGTTATCATTACAAGCGCCTAATACTTTTATCATATCGACGTATTCTCTGTTAGTATACCTTTCCATTATTCATTTAAAAGCGTTTCCAGCTTTCAATACTTTATAAATACTATACGCCGCCATGTATTAGGATCAATTTGATGACATTTTGTGTGTAGAGATCCTAAGCAAATTCGCTCGTAATTAAAAGTTAAAATTTTGAATTCCTGTGTAGAACTGGTTTAAACAATTTTAACTTTGTACAGCATCAGAATGTAAAGAAAACACTAGAAAACGTTGTAAGTACATAAATATGTACATGAATTTCAATTTTAGAACAATTTTAACGAAAATAGCAATGGAGGTTCAATTTACAAAGTAGACGATATTAAAATTACTTATTTGTCATGTAACCTTGCTTGCTGTCAGTTTCATAAGATTGGTTTTATTTATATACAGCGATTTATTTTCAACGAAGCGTAGGAGGAGAAATATATGATGGTGAAGATATCACATCGCTAATAGCTACTTGAGATTTCGTCTCGTTATTCGTAGTAATTTCTCTGCATTCTATGCTTACGCAAGTAACCATAAAAATTAAATTAAAGGGACGCCCACGCCATATAATTTATATTAAAAAATGTGAAGGAAACACTAGAAAACGTTGTAAGTAAATACACGAGTGAAGCGTATCCAATTAATTGTATTTTAATAAATTAGATATAGGTACTGAGCTTTAACCTCATGAGATTTATTTACATGTTTAGCTAACGCATTAATCGGAAACAGTTGGAGCATTAAATGACATGCCATTTGTACTATACTAGTAATGGCGTGATCGTAAAGTGTTTGTGTGGTTAATTGTTGATAGACTGTGAGCTATGTCCTTGATTTATATCTCGACATTTCTCTGACTGGTGTACTTACCAACATCGAGAGATAACTTATTGCTAATGTAAATCATCGGATTATATTATAAACGTTCACGGGGTGTCCATGGTCAATTTTTTCGAAAAATCCGATCCTACTTAGTTTGCAAAAGTGCCGCCCCTTTTGCTTAGCCTTGAAAAGATATAAAATATTTATTGAATAATACATATTTTGGTTTAAGATCTTATAAAATACAAATCGTACAAGAGTTAAGGTCGTTTGTTTGGATAATAGGTTTCTACTGCACTATATGGTACTAGATGACCTCTTCCTATTTTTTCCTGCTTGATATTTCTTTTTCGTTTCGGTAATTTCGTTGATACGTATTGTATTTTTGTTTCTACTTTTACAGTTTAAACCTTTTCTTGTTTTGGAGTACCTACCTCCAATATTTTGTGCTTGCTGATCTTATGAAAAACGACATTGTTTTAATATAATTTTTTTATGTTATTATCATACAGTTATTTGAGGTTTCATTGGTTTTAAATCGGGTTTCTTCTTGCTCTCACCAATGAAAATTCCTTTAAAAAGCTCATTTCCCCACTGTTCAAACAGTTTTGCTTCAATGTGTAGCATTAAAAGTGATTTGAGCTTTTCTTCCCTCATTGTTGATTTAACGCTCAGGTTTAATCCATTTTAAAACAAAATAATAACTGCAAGTAATGCTAATGTGCGGAATCTGGAGCACAATGTATAATTTTTTACTAGCGCGCGGTACTCAGTCCATTCTTCCCCTTTTGCACAGTGTTTGTATGCTGTTTAAGGGAATTTAATATCAATGAAGAATTGAAACAATTACAATTCGACGTTATTAAACTTGATATAATTATGTGTTACGTTCTCAGATGGGGAACGATCAAAAGAAGGAAAAAGGAGTGTTTGATAATTCAGTGAATGTAGTGTTAATATTTTTCGAATCGGATCGATCTTAATAGACGATAGGAATGGACATCACTAAATTTAATGGTGCATGTGATGGTCATCAAAGATACTAAAGTATAATTATAAAATAATCTGGACACCTGTAAGGAAAATAGAGGTGTGATTGTTTGGTAATTATTCAAATGAAATTTTTCTGCACAAAATGGTTACGAATAAACAATAAAGAAATAAAGAAGGTAGATGATACTAGTTCGATATAGTTAATAGTAAATTTACTTTAAAGGCAGATTCTCGTACTACAACAAAGCTCAGTCGTTCACTGGCAACATTTTCGTAAAATAAAACAAATACTAAAGCGTAATTTTACTAAGGGGAAAGCCATGGTTTAAGGACAACGTGAATAAGGGTGACCAGAAATATGGCATATAAAAACTTTAAGATAACAAGAACGGAGGGTGATTGGAGAGAGTACAAGAACAGATGCAATGAATATGTAAAAGTGTTAAAAGAAGACATGAGAAGATTTTATAAGGAGAAGATAGATGAATGTAGCGGTAACTACGAAAATGGAAAACCTTAGAACGTTAGTAGGTGGGAGAAACGTGGAAATAGTGGAAGGTGAACAAAACGTCGTGGAACGCTTTAATTTAATTCTTTTTATGTGAAAAGCGCAGAGAAAATCGTCAATAGTATTCCGGGCGGAGGGGGAGGAAATGTTGGTGGAGGAATAGAATTTCAAGGCGAGGAACTGGACGGGGTAGTGATGAGGTTGTCCAACACTTCTGGTGCAGATGACATCAATGTAAGCAATCTGAAAGATTGCTAAGATATTGTGAAGAGTCAGTTGCTTGAGATTGGAAACAAGTCGTTATCCTGGGCCAGGTTTCCTGCGATGTTAAAGCAATTGAGAAAGTAGTCTGTAGTAAATGTAAGAATACTCTGATTGTCAGTCGGGGTCTAGGCTGGGTTATTCAACTTGATTGCTATCCTTGTAGAATCGTTTATTTGGTACTTCAATTCGCAGTTGGTTTTGGCTTGTGACGTATATCCATTGATAATCAGGTCATTTTTCTTCTCAGTTTCTCTTTTGAGGTGCTCTAACTTTTTTATTAATTTTGGTCCTGGAGATGTGTACAGTATTATTGTTACTGTTATATTTTCTCTCGGATACAGGGATCGATTGCATAATTATCTACGAGTAGAACATTGTTCGGGAGGCGGACTGTCTTTGTTTCTCCAAAGGAAGCATTACGAATTTCTCCAGTGCTTTCATTACACAATGGCGGAAATCCACCCATTATCATTTAGAAGAGTGAGTGATCTGCTATGATATGGAATAAAAAAAATGCACTAACCGGTTACATGAATTCCAAGGGTTGAGATAAGGGACGGGCATATCGACAATAACAGGAATTGTGGTCTGCATTTTAACATTTAGAAAACTCATCGAAGAGCGGTTTCCATTTAGGACATCCTCAAGTACCTCGAAGTTAATCCTATATTGGACATTTACAACAAAACACGCAATATTTCAGATCATATCAAACGACAGGGGAAACCGGTGATAGATGGATACTTTGAATTCACGAGGTGCCAAAACGAAGTCCTGGATTGGATACGTGTTGATGACAAAGAAATCTTCTCGTAGAGACTCTCTATGCAATAAAACAACTAAGGTTTATAACTGGCCTTTACATTCAAGGTTCCTAGTATGTAATGATACTATGTAGGCCCTTAAAACCAAACACATGTCAAATGCTGAATATGACATTCTCGTTCAGACAGTTCCCTCTTTCCATGATTGGCTCACATGCATACGGGAGAGAAATTATTTTTTTTATGGACACGTATGATAAATGTGTTAAGAACAAGCAGATCTATGAGCTCGTATAGTTGCGGAATCGGGCAACATCAATGTCACCACGTTTCCCTCCGTAGGTCTACAGATAGGAGTGCATAGTATAATAAAAATTTGTAGAAACGTGAGTGAAGAGACACAAAGCCAGTTAGTGAGGTTTAAAAAAAGATCTCCAAGTGCAAATCTTTGTTGCTTGGAAAAGTTTTTTTTGATGGTTCAGATTTTGCTCTCCATAGGGAATACTGCAGAGACATCTCCAGAAGAGAACTCAAAGCAAATAACGCATTATGAAAATGTCTGAAAGTGATGAACGTGGGGAAAAATATGTAAGAAAATGAACCAAAAATCTTGTTACGAAATCGCTTAATAATTATAAATTAATAAATTATGGAACGATATTGATATTGTTATTAAATCTAAAAAGCTAGAACCAGTTTTAAAAACTAGACTCTAAATAGGTTTAAATTGAAATCGGCTAGACATGCTAATCTGTCGCCTACAAGTAGATTTAGAGTAATACACTCCTCAAACGCAACAATAAATTTTGAAATGGTGCAACGTGTTTAAATTTGTTGCACTTACTATTTTGTATTCTAAGTTGGAATTACCTCCCTAAATGTATTGGTAGATTCCTCTTTTCATATTTTTAAAACAATTTGTGGCTAAAGCTATTCAACCTGCATTGGGATAATTGTTTCAAATATTTGAAAATGCCAACGCAAATTGCTACGAATTCGGTAAAGGTTAACAGTTATGGGCGGCTTTATGGTAGGAGTACCTACGTCGGTACGCTGATTAATTATCCCTGACGATGTTCTCATTTTTCAATAGGATGAATTGCTCCGTGAGGGTTGTTTTCTAACAAACGTTCATTATTGTTCGAAAGGATTAATAATAAGGGGCTTCTGAAACAACAAAATCTTTTCAATGATATTCTGAATTATTCCTTAATATGAACTCGAAATTAATATGTAATTAAAGGAGAACTGTTTTACTACACTCGGTTCTCCGTCTATTTTAAGCGTAACCTGTATTGATTTATTTATTAGCAGGCCGAAATTTAGTAATTTGCATTGATAGGGTGACTGACATGATTCTAAACAAATAGATAAGAAGCGTTTCTGTGCTTCTAATCAGCCATAATGAAATATTATACTTGAGGATAAAGCGTATAAAAGCGCATAAAGTGTACCATGTACCTAACACAATTACAACATACATTAGTGAGAATTTATAAATAGACTAAACTCGCACTAAGTGCAATGTAAATATCACCGCTGTATGAGTTAAGATAGACATCTGTTATACAATCCTCGATCTGCGAGGAGATGAATTCATTGTAGGCAAAGGATTATAATAACATGTGTATTTTGGTGAAAATACTTGGGATGTTTGTCTCCTCGTGTGTAGGTATGTTGTAAAAGTATTTAAAATGGCATAAGCCTCATATAAGTAATAAGATGCCTACTTAAGCCTTATAGCAATAAACAACCTTGTAAATGTTTATATCCGACCACCCAACTGGTGTGAAAAGAATAGCAAGGCATTTTCTTTAGATTATACATCCGAGTCATCCGTTCATACATATTTGAACAGTAAACATTGATTACAATGTACGTGACAAAACTATGATAAAAGTAATGTTTTGTGCCTACAGGTTAATATGAAAACTGTGAAAATATCGAGATTCGTTGAAAACCGAATTTACCTTGTATTTAAGGTGTCCTATCTTACATTTTCAAACTATCTGTTGGCTTTATATAGGTCAGTTGATTGGGGAGTGAAAGAAACCCTCAGTTTGTAAAAATAATAAAAAAATTGTCTTATAAATGCATATTTCCTGGTCAGCTCCTAGGGCTTCGAAGTCTACTCCTTTCGATACCTGGTCAACTCTGGACAGGGTGTCGGCGATTACGTTTTCTTTTCCGGCGATGTGTCGGATGTCCGTGGAGAATTGGCTTATATAGTCGAGGTATCGGAACTGCTTGGGAGAACACTTCTCTGGCTTCTGCTTGAAGGCGTAAGTGATAGGTTTGTGGTCTGTATATATCGTGAAGGTTCGTCCCTCTAGCATGTGTCGGTGGTGTTTGATGGTTTTGTAGATGGCAAGTAACTCATAGTTTCTTTGAAAAAAACGCAAGCGGTTGCCATTCTTCATGTACTATTTGCTGTATGACACCACCCAGTGCGGTGTCTGACGCATCGGTGGTTATTGATAGCGGTGCGTTTACAACTGGGTGATGGATCATTGTTGCTTCTGCAATTTGTCGTTTGCTTTTCCTGAAAGCCTCGTCGGCTTCTGTCGTCCACTGCAGGGGTTGGTTCTCTTTTAACTTTCCTTTCAGTAAGTCGTGCAGTGGGGCTTGGTATTCAGCGGCATTGTTTATAAATCTTCTGTAGTAATTTATCATTCCGAGTTCCTGTCGCAGCTTTTTCGCTGTTTCGGGCCGTGGAAATTGTAGTATTGCCTGGACCTTGTCTTCCCTGGCTCGAGACGTGGTATCCAAGGAACTGTGTATTCCAATAACACGTCCTGCATCTTCCTTCCACCTTTAAAGATCTACGTTTCAACTTAACTTGCGGCCTAACGGTTTCCCTAGGTTACATAATTTTAACTTTTACATTTTTTGGGAATCAGTACCACTCTGGCTTAATTCCAAACCTACACTTCACGATCACTGCCGTGGCTGCTTTTCCACCAGGCCGACCAGTTCCATCGGTATTATCTAGTCGCTCACTTTCACTTTTTTGGCAACAATTGGATATGGTCACATATCAAGAGGCTAATATTTTGGCTGGACGATATTCAACTATGTATACGGGTACATGAAAGAATACCTTCATACAGATATTTCATGAAGAGAAAGAAGTTTGTGTGAAGTACAGCGTTGTGGTGAAGAACCAAGAATATCGACCTCTGAACACCAATAGGCTTTGAACTGTAAGATCTCTCAAGGCGGAAAACTAATTTGTGTAAAGTAAAAAGTTAAAAGGAAATATAGAAAAATTAGTGTCATAGTTAATCGGTAGAAAACTTAAAATTTTATTGTGTCGTTCAGTTGCGAATAGGCCAAATTGTTCAAGAAATCGTAAAGTGCGTTGTCTGTTTCCAAATATACGTCGTAGAGAGATAAAGTGGACATATTTTATAGTTTGCGTTTTAAATCGACTGAAAGGACATTAAATATGAAATCATTCCGATGAAAAATTTTACGAGCAAAGGACAAGCATGTTATAGACAGCCGCCACAGTTTCCATGACTACGATTACACCCAACCAGCTTTTTATGACAATACGTAGCATGAAGCTTGCTCTTTGTTTGAAAAATTGTCTTAAAAAGGATGCTTTAATGTTTCAGATATATTACCACCTACATTATAGAGAATCAAACCTTCTCCAAACAAAATGTAATGCGCATTTACGCTAATTGAACCGTATTGAAAAATCTTAAGGATTTCTCCTACCGCTTTTTGTTTTGGATACGTTGAGAGTGGCATTACCATTATTTTATAAAAAGAAACAAGTGATTTGTAATTAAGCCAGATTACTACAGTTTGGTGCAAATGAAACTGTTATCGACAAGTTTATGGTGTCATTATCAAACTTTTAATTGGGGCGCAGCGCACAGAGGTAGTTGCGAGGAAAAGGGAAATGTAAAAAGTGGTTTGACTTTTCGCCCAATCAATGTGTCTGCGCTAGTGTAGGAACTGTCAGAAACTTAATTCCCTTATACCGAAAAGTAAAATTGGAAAAATTCGTAAATCTGATTTAGTGTCACATGCTGACACGGCGTAAAGTATATTCGTACAATAATACGTAATTTAAACCAACGCTATTTGGTATGAAAGCATGGGAAAATGGAAACGTGTAGAACATCATTTTCCTTTTTATAAAATTGCTAAATTGAATCAGATGGAAATAATGCTATTTTCTTTATCTTCACAGAATATTTAAGACGTTGCGTTGGCAGGCGCCCACTCATTATGCGATTCTTGTATCTAATATATGACGGGAGAAAAGTCACCCTTTAATATTAGATGCATTAAATACGTACAATAAAATTACCCATAAAAAATTAATTAGGGGAAAGTTGAAAATAGATTGTGCCTGTGACGATCTTCCTTGAAATGTTCAGTTTTCACTTTTTTGCAAATACGTAATAACGAAATGACTCATGTTAATGCAAAAACCAATGTAGAGGAAAGTCCTTTCCATACTACTTCTGTATTTGGTGATATGCTTGAAATCAATGCTGTCAAATAGCTGATGAGGTTGACGTAACGGGAGCAAGACCGACTGCGGCCTTCATTAATGATTTGAAAACATGCAAATGTCGATGTAGTTCAGATAAATGTGGAATCATATAAAATGAAAAGCACTATTTACCTATTGGATGTGTGTGAAGTAAATTCAGTGAGCAAAATTCAAAATTCGTGTTTATTGTGAAATTCTGTCCTTAAAAATGAAATAAATTACCTTTTATTATTCTCATTTGAGGAGCTTTTGTTGAATTATAGTTACTTAGACGGATCTGTCAGATTGAACATTGACCATCAATGCTGAATGATTTAGGACATCTTATTAGCCCAGAAGCTCTAGTGTTAAATAGTTCGCACATCATTAGCAAAACCAGTGATTACTATAGCTTTACTTTTAGTTCCTTGTCACGTACTCTACGTGTTTCGATATACCTAGTCGAGGCGAGCTTTCCGTTCAGATAGTAACTGAATGAAACAGAAGTGAGGTCCTAATCAAGTTCCAAAACGAGTCTGAAAGGTTATGGCAAGGAATCCCTTTTCGCCTCATAGTCAGCACCATCAACTCGTCCAGCTGCCAGCTCGCTGATTTCACACGTCACCTCACATTTTGACTCCGATCATTTCATTCAAAGCATCTTTGATCTTTGCTTGGATCCCAAAGATCTTCTGGTCAGCTTCGATTTTATGTCCCTATTTACCAAACTTCCCATCAAGGATTCCCTTATCATCATTGGGAAAAGTCTGAAAAACAAAGATAAGGACGTCGGATTGGTTACTTTGATTAATTAGTGTTTGTCTTCTACTTATTTTTCCGGAACAAGTTTCTGACGCTGCCATTGGTTCCTCGCTCTCATCGGTCGTAGCCAACATCTTCATGGAGTCTTTCGAATCGGCCGCTTTGGAATCTTTTTATCTTCAGCCGAAATTGTGGTATGTATTTGTACTAGGGCTGTATGGATCCGGATATCGGATCCAAAAATATCCGGATCCAATGGATCCGAATACCGGATTTTTGTGGATCCGGATCGAAAATCCGAAGGTTAAATCCGGATCTACGAATTGGGGGTTAAATCCGGATCCACGGATCTACGAGCGAAATCCGTCATCTAACCCCAAAACCTCGCAAGACCGAGGAGATGGATGCCAGGAGTATTGCTTTCTTGCCCTGCGTTAACAAGCTCACAGATAGTATTGGGAAGATTCTTTGGGAACACGAAATCAAGATTGCCTACAATTCGTCTAACAGGATATCCTAAACCTTACCCAACCCCAAAGATAAATTCGAACCCCTATCTTGCAAAGGCGTGTATCGTATTCGGTATTCCTTGCTGTTGCGGTTTAGTCTATATCCGCGAAATTGGTGTATCGGTGAGCAATGGAATTCGATATATGTGTGTGTGTGCGTGTCGCTTCTTTGTGTTAAGTGATTTTTTTGTTTGTTGTAGCTCAACGAGAACACCATCAAAATGGCCGATAAAATGTTGATATTTTTGGAAAAATACCTGCAAAATACAACTTCAGCCGTCCTATAAAGTTCTGGCAACTATACTTACGTTGTCACATAAAATTACAAAACCAATATAGGCTGCGAATTTTGTAATCAAACTAGGTGGAAAAGATGGACTGCTATTTGGTAGTAGCAAATACTTTACTACTATGTAAAGTATTTGGTAGTAGTTATGGTAAAGACTAAATTTTTGAATCGAGTGGCTATTTTGAGAGTTACTTGCAGCTGTTTTTGACTTTCTTGAAAGATGGTTTCATAATGATCAGCTGTTTCTTTGAACATGAGTTAACACCTGTCCAGTCATATGTTCAAGTATGACTAGTGTACGAGAATGCAAACGGATACGTATGAATTGTTGGCTTGCGAGAACGAGGTGTTCATTTACAGAAACTGCTAAACGTCTTAGCTGAAACCAAGCAATCCTGTTATGAGGCATGAAATAGAAAGGCCAAGAACCGTGTAGAAGAGAAGGGTGGGTGTTAATGTGATAAACTTCAGCAATTTTGAACAATAGAAGTAAGATTTTCTAGTAAATGAATTCTTGATGAGTATTTTTGTATCTTTGTATATTTACAACATTCACTAGGCACGGTTTACTGTTGTGCTCTATTTTTCGGCATAATTCGTCTTCACTCTTCATTCTTCAACATCAGCAGTACGCTAAGAAAAGGTGGCACTTTTAATAATATTCATCGTGAACCTTGATTCAGTTTATGAATGCATGCGGATTTAAACAAACACGTGGAAAAGGGCCAATTAGAGTCATTTTTTGCACCTACACACCGCACTACAGATGTTTTTTTACTTATGAGACTACATCTCACTTGCTCATTTTGCAGGTTCTCCTTTTTCAGCAGTAGATAAAAACATAACACTTTTCACGTGCCGCAAAAGTTTCTTTAAGCTTTTTTCGAGAAGCGTGATCACCGAGATATCTTGACTTTTTTGCGATAAAGCATATGGGGCAGAGAATGAGAATCGCTAGGTAAGTGTAGAAGACAGTGGTAGCCTACCGGTATTAAGTAAAAATTCCTCGGGCACAACATTCCAAGGAGTTAGGACATTATTAAATTGAGGTTATTTTTTGAAAATTTAATAAACCGTTACCTCTACGGAGTTACACGGTTGGTAAAGCAATGGCCATGTCACATTCTGAAGAAGTCACGATTTATTTATCAACGGATTTTGTCAAAACTAACAGAAATAAAAGGTATTCCATAATATTGTGGTAACTTACTTTACTAAATAGGGCATTGATTGTGAATAAAAAAAGCCAATTCTGACGTGTGGCGGTAGATTACACAGATTAAGAATCGAAGATATACTCGAATTTATTCTTCACATGAGAGTAGATATTATGAATTATGTTAAGTTACTAAGGATTAGTTGCAATTATTTTAAAAAAATTTGTTATTTTTAATAGGATTAGGCCCATTAGGGGAATAAACGCAAGTTTAAGAACTCATTGTGTGCAGAGCTGGGAAGTATTTCAAAATTTAAATACTGTCAAGTATTTAAATACTAAAAAGTATTTAAATACTTATATTTAAGATACTTTTTGAAAATAGTATTTATATTTGAAATTTTGAATACTTTTGAAAAGTATTTAGCATCTTGTATTAAAAAAAATATTTAAATACTTCTAAAATATTTAAATACTTTTGGAAGTATTTAAATACTTTTAAAATATTTAAATACTTTTGGAAGTATTTAAGTATTTTAAAAGTATTTAAATACTTTTAAAATACTTAAATACTTTAATGACCTTACACTCATCTCATCCAAGGCCAAAAAAATATATTAAAAATATTTCAATAGTGGTATTTAATACTTTTGATATTTAAATACTTGTCATATTTAAATACTTTTAGTATTTAAATAATTTAACTAAGTATTTAAATACTTTAACTAAGTATTTAAATACTTTAACTAAGTATTTAAATATTTTTAGTATTTAAATACTTTCAGAAAGTATTTATTTTTCCAACAGTATTTAAATACTTTTGGATCTTTTATTTAAATACTTTTCTCTCAAAAAAGTATTTAATATTTAAATACTTTATTGATAGTAAAAGTATTTTGTATTTAATATTTAAATACTTTTTAAAAGTATCTTTCCCAGCTCTGATTGTGTGGGAAAAATTCCAGTATTAAGAATTATGTTTGGTTATAATTGACATACATTTTTACATTTACATATTTACATAATCAATTAAACAGCTTTGAGGAGATTGAGGCATGTTCAAATATACGAAAGCGACTATACATATAACTCTGATTGACAACTACAAATTGACATAATGACATCTCGACAGGCATCAGTAGGAGTAAAATGTGGTATGGTTATTGCGGCGACAAACGATATGAAGCATGAACGTTTACATGTTGGGAACCTTTTCTCTTAATGGTTTTTGTGAAGATCAAGGAAAAATTCACGTGTATTTGATGTTCAGAAATTCCGAAAAGGTTCAATAAATCATTGTCAAATTTGGCTTACGACGAAATTTTGATATACTTCCATGACTCTGAAGCAGTGTTGTTACAGATATACATTTTTTTCAGCATTTAGATACAGATACAGATACTTCAAGTAAAATATATCTATAATAGATACATTTTCCTATATTTTCGTTAAGGTTAAGATATAAATACAAATACTAACAAAATGTATCTAGATACAACGAAGATACTTTAACGACACTTTTTGAACAAGTCGGTATCAAAGTGAATAAAAATCAAATCTATTTATTTATTTATACAGGGTTCGACAGTCAATCCTGCATTTTTGAAATGGCTGTGAAAAATAAACATTGATGTAACGTTATTGTGCATTAAAAAGCATTGACAAAACATGAACGTAATTAATCAACGTTTAAAAATAAGACCGGTAAGATGGCGTCCTTCCCGATTACTGCATTCTTGCAGGCGATTTCTGAAATTGTCCAACACGTCATGGAGCATTCTCTGACGAATTTTCTGGATTTCCAGGCGGATTCTTTCCTTGAGTTCTTCATCTGTACGAGGTCGTTCTTCATACACTTTACTTTTCAGGTATCCCCACAAGAAAAAATCAAATGGAGTGAGGTCGGGCG
This sequence comes from Pyrocoelia pectoralis, assembly GCA_036250285.1. Taxonomy (NCBI): domain Eukaryota; kingdom Metazoa; phylum Arthropoda; class Insecta; order Coleoptera; family Lampyridae; genus Pyrocoelia; species Pyrocoelia pectoralis. The sequence goes on from CM070078.1 coordinate 18,488,158, forward strand.
AACGGGGAGGCCAAGGAATCGCTCCGTTTCGGGATATCACACGATTCGGAAAATGTTCATTAATAGTTATTTACATACGAGTGAGGAAGGTACAACTTTCGTTCACGCGAATTGCGTGTTCGTCCACGAGCGCAGCGAGTGGACGATGCAATTCAAGTGAACGAATGTGACCTTACTCACGAGTTTTGTATTAGATTTTGTTCGATACCTCTTTAGAAAGTGACTCCGTAACTTTGTATTACAATTGGAATTATTTTATTTAAAAAAATCACACAGTCGTGACCACCCGTTGCTATGAAACAAATGTAATTACAAGTGACGTTTATACCTTCAAATATGCGTGAGTAAAAAAGGCGTGAGCGAAAAATGCGTGAGCGAAAGTACAACTTTCTCTCACTCGTAACCATAGTTACGGGCCACTTTCTAAGGAGGTATCGAACAAAAATGTTTTGTCAATGCTTTTTAATGCACAATAACGTTATATTAATAAAATTTTGAAAAATGCACCCGTTTATTTTTCACAGAGATTTCAAAAATGCAGGATTGACTGCCGGTCCCTGTTTTATGGGCTGAGATCTAGGAACATCGCATTTCCGAGCACCTCTACACTCATCAACTGCTTTGGTTATTAGCACTCCTACTAAATTCTCGGATAGGAGTAAAATCAAATCTATTGTTCGTAAAATATATTTAGAAGACACGAGACAATTGTTACCCTTACGTTATTGTTTTTATAATTTGTTAATTATGTAAAAATTATTTGCAGTGCGAATGTATCTTGTTTCAGATACTCCAAAAAAATATCTAGATACAGATACAGATACAAAATTTTTCAGTATCTCGATACTCAAAAAAGCATCTAGATACTTTATCTAGATACTTGTACATTACAACACTGCTCTGAAGATAACGTCAGTTAGCTGTATGGATGATCTAAGATGAACCAAAAGATGGACGCACTCTTTTTCAGTTTTACTGGTCAAGTTACTACCGTTATTTTAGTGATCCAAAGGCTAAATACCGCACCCCTGAGTTAGTACCCTAATATACTTGTATAAGCAATTACACTTACTCCAATTGTTCCATAACTTTGCTTATATTTTCCATGCTACCCTCTCAAAATAGTTCCAAATTATTAACATAATTAATACAATGTCAAGCTATGGTTTAAATAAATTACTGTAGCTCGTTTCACGCATCAATGATTTACGAACTATAGGCGTTTCATTCCATTTACATCCAACTGCCAACTGCCCTGATAAGATGGATATTTTTTAAACGAAATCGTTATTACATTTTAAATCGTCAAAAAGAAATCTAATTTAGACTAATACACATTTTTATGGGATAAAACGTCCAAACGAACAAGAAGAAAAATGAAAAATAGTCAGTAATTCGCTTGTCTTCGTAGACCAAAAAGGGATAAACTTGGAAATTCACAAAGTTAATGTAGGTAAATGATCTAAATACTGTCATTTTGCAAGTTGGTAAATCGATTTTAGGGTCATTAATTCACAGACGTCTTATTTGGACTAATGTGACTTGTACGCTAAAAATACGAAATCGATTGTAATATATGAAAATATGCGCATCAATAGAATTTCCTTAATTAAATTTTGTCACGTTTTTCAAATATCAGTCGGTATTTTCATAAATACCTAAAACGTTTTCATCCATCGAATATGAATGATTTAAAACCACGTAGCAATTCTTTAACATACTTATTATGACATGCAATGTACGTACCACTTGCTATACGGTTTTCTGAATGAACTTAAGTGGGACACATTTAGAGTGAACCACTTTTCCAGTAAATGGAAAATCTTTTGTAACCTTTCACGTTGCAGAAAATTCGTATTGCGTGTATTGAATTTTTAAATTATTATTTATCCCTGGGTTCGTGCCGTATAGCGTTTGTAATACACATTAATTTAATTTCAAAAACTCATTGCGACAATTACATCTACTTGTACACCTACTTCTTAAATATATAACAGTAAATATAAAATAAAAAATTGTAAAACTTACATGATTTATATTATCACCAACTTCAATACAGTCTTTGTAAGTACTCAAGAATAGTAACACATTTTGAAGTGACCGAAACGGAATAGGTAGATTGTCTACCCAAACCGTATATTCGGTGCAGCTTTTACGTTATAGCAGTATGAAAATGGCGTTTGGTAGCTACCCGTGGAAATCGATAGCTGGAGCTTTACAACTACGCAAGGTCATTGAAAACTTTTCACTAAATCGCATGCGTACTAAAATTGGCTCACATAAGATCGAAAAGTTTTTTAAACGAAATTTATATGAGTGGAAAGCATTGGAAAAACGTTTAGGCTGACAATTTTTCGTTAGATAATTGACAAGGCAAGAGAGAAAATTTTATGTACGCTTCTATTCATGTGTCGTTTATTTAGGTCCAATTATTTTTATGAGTACCTTTAGGTATGGAAAACGCGTGGGAACTTTTACGTCATATGAAATGTGTGGAACTTTAATTAAAGAGCTCTGGTAAACAAGTGTAATGAGATAATTTCGGCTGAAATCCTTATCAACTGCTTTCAACTTCTCGAACCGACAAATATAATATATAATAACAATAATTATCTCTTCTACTGCTTGAGGTCTGGGGGAATAAGGAAACCTTAGATTATTATCCGTCCTACACGTTTCCTATAAAGCTATTTGCTACCACCCCGACAGTAAACTTGTAGATATCGTTCTTAGGCGTCGCAGACCATTTGAAGCTCTCTTCTTTCAATGCAATTGAAGGAAAAGCTCTCTATATTTTCACGGTTTAAGGAGAGAAAATCTAGAGAAACGTGCCGATTCCCTCTGAACTTGCAAGCAATTTCAGAACAGTTCCAAGCATTGATACAAGATGGAGTGTGCTTCTTGAAGAACGTAATTTTGGTTTTCTAAACAGTATACTAACAATAATTGTTGCTGAATGAATTGCGTAAGTACAGTTTCATTTAAGCTCCTGACGTATTTACACTGTTTGAGTTTCATTTTAGACGGGATTTTACTCTTACGGTAGTCACATGTTTGCGGAAATTACAAACTTATAATGCTATTAAGTCAACACATTTCAATTCACTATTACGTTGTTTTAGTTTGTTGTTGAATTGTTGAAACTGCAAACATCCGACATGAATAGTGTTGATTGCGTAAGAAGTTGTGGTAGGTACCTACTGTTTTATATCAATTCTACAGCTTCGTCATAGGACTACTTTTCAGGAAACGTGACTAGTCCAATGGTTTTCCTAATTTTTATCAAATGTCGTGTCGCATTCTTCCACATTCTTTACCAATATACCATTTAATCCTAATTTTTTAGCTATTAATCATGTTAAAATGGCATGAATGAATAATACATTCATGCTAAAATGACCAAGTTTAATCATTGGATGTGCGGTATCATTTGTCACATATTTGCTCATATTCATAATATATTGCACCAAATTTTCAGAATATTTCATGCTGAAATGTGAAAATGCTATTGGCTTAGGCGCATCAAAGAAACTAGATTCCTTAATATCGTTTCCTTTTTTTTACTGCATCATCATCAACACTTCCTTCTACACGCTCAGTGCCGTTACCTGGACATGATTGTGAGACTTCAGTGGTTCTGTGATGAAGGAGGCGTGTAACGTGTGGTGATCTGCTTGTACGTAAAAATCCCGATGAATGCATGCAAAAGACATCCCTGTTGTGTTTTTGGCACACTAGACGACTCGCAATAGTGAATAATCGAATATGGACAGTTGGGATGAAATGAGATCTCCAAGATCCTACTTCAGCAAAAATTTTACTTCCTGTGTTAGGTCACACTGTTATTATCTCACCCAACCACTTTCTATCGTTCAACTCCCTTTCAGAAGCAGAATTCTAAAACCAACGTCGCACAAATACGTAGCCGGACGGGCGACGACGCAAAAAGGCAGAGTTCGAGTAACTCATCTCCACCCTAACCTCCGAAGAGGAACCACTACCCAAACCGAATGCTATTCTACTTAGAGAGCAAATGCCTAAAGGTAACTCGGAGTAGCAATCTCAGTTTCCAACAATCTTCAGCTACTCAGTCGAAACCGTAAGGATCCAAGGCCTCATTTAGTAGATCTCGTGTAAAAAGTACAAGTCTCTTGATTGGCTGAAAGAAGGAGTTGGCTACCTCTCATCATTATTTAGGCTGCACATCCAGAAATAATCCAGGAATAAGGTCCATTTGCATCCCGGTATAATCCGAGCAGCCAATGCCTCTTTCACACAACTGTAAACTTGTAAAGGTTGATCATTTTTGGAGTTGGGGAAGAGATTTACACTAGCTTAAGTGCAAGACGAGGAATATTTGTAGGCTTTTGTTCTCAAATTGTGAGGGATATTAATCCTTTCCGTAGAGTACATGGAATATGGGACAATTTTTGACCTCCGGACTTTGTTAGGAGTAGTTAGTAGGTGAACATACAAAATCCCCCGCCCCTGGGAGGTGAGCTTAAGGTGGGAAGGGGCGGGGAAAGGCCATTTGTGAGTTTTTCGATTATATCTCGGAAACGGTGGAAAAAATTTTTGTAAATGAAAATCAAAGCTAATTAAATTTCCTATAAAATTGGATGCATACATATTTGACGAATTTTCAACAGTTTTCGAGATATACGTTATTGAATATCAATAATTTTTGAAAAAATCATTTTGCCAAATATTTCTTTCTCGTGCCTCCCACGATCATTTCTTAGAAAAAAATTGGAGAGCAATAAATTTCCTTTAATATGATATACATTTTTGCAAATTTATCTTCAGTCAATGAAAAGTTATACAATTTCTAGTACGTACCTACTCTCAATTTCGATGTTCCTTTAGAAATGAGTAGGTATGTTGAAGCTACCATGATGAATAACAACATTTTAACAATAGAAATAAGGTAGTTGCAATGGACACACATTTTTTTATTATATTATATTATCTTATTTATAATGAAAGCATTTACAATTACATGGATTGATAGTATTCGATGTTGTCGTCGCTTTCTACCTAAATGAATATACCGACTCCGTTTCTGCAAATTCCATTGCATTTGCAATTCGAACATGTGACACAGCAATTTAATTTTTCTACTTTTCTTTTCTTTTCTTTTCTTCTTTTCTACAACCACACATGCATCGTGCGTCGGCAAAAAATCAAGAGCAGCATCCAACTCTGAGAGTGGCGGAACTAGTTAGTGATTCGAAACATAAATGCATTTCTGCTGATAAATAAAGAGTTATTACGTTACATAGTATCGAATCTCCATTTGAATTTGTAATTCACAGAAGCAGCCAAGCTCAGAGGCGTAGCGAAGGGGGGCAGAGGGGGTCATCTGTCCCCGGGTGCAGTTTAGGGGGCGCCAAATTTCGAAATGACAAAATCAAAATTGAAAGGAATTTTGTACATTTTGAACATTTTCGGAAATTTGACGTCATCGAACAATAACAAGCAGTAACAACATTACAGAAGGCAGTAACAATTACTGAAGAAAACAACGTTCTTTAATAATATAGTGTGCCTTTTATTTTGGCATAAATTTTGTGCCTTGGGGAGGGGGGCGCAATTTTAATAACCGTACCAGGGCGCGCCCTGCGCTCGCTGCGCCACTGGCTCACCTCATATAGCAGATTAAGGTTAGATTTTTCAGACCTTTATTTTCAAAGTCATACATTTTCATAGAATTTCAACAAAAATGTTACAATATTCATTATCAAGGACATGAATTACATATTAAAGTTACAATAAATCAAAGGAAAAGAATCGTGCAGTGGTTGATATATAAAATTACAAATATAAAATAATCGTCAAGTTACATAGCTAAAAAGGGCCCTAAAGAGGAACCCCACGATGGCCTGAAGGACAAATGAGGGATGAAGATGGATAAAATTATGAAAAACAACTAAATGAAACCAAGTACAAAAATGAAAAAGATATCTGTAGTGGTCTTCCTTGATTCCTATTCGCAAGGACGATTCCGCTAACTGTTCCAAGGTTTCTATTCCCTTTTGATATCCAGGAAAGCGAATTAAATTTATTAAATTAGACAAATAAGCGGTTTGTAAATGAATGATGTAGGTAGTAATCAAAATTCGTAAACGGTTAGACCTCGGTAAATATGCCACCGATCCACATAGAGTCAAGGAGACACAATTGAACGCCAAGTAAGTAAAACTATGTCAAACAAGTGATCCGTTACGGGCATAAATCGAAATTAGCCATCACGCTGTAGTAACACACAACAGTGATACGATGACTAATTCCCATACCTGCATTTGAAAAATCCAAACCCAGTCATTTTGTGAAATTGTTTCACTATCTTGCAAATGTAATCGGACTCTATAATCTGGTGAGGTTATCATGAAAAGGGAACTATTTACAAGAACTTCGTCTGTACTTGGCCCGATGTAGTGTAGAATAACGTTTGCCCGAATGCGTTTCAATACCTTAAGCACAAGTTGAATTAAGGTGTCTGCATGGTTATACTCTCCGAACGTTGTCCCAGGATCAACGGCGTGTATCACCGTAATCGCCCCAGAGGCCCCAAAAACGTTGCAAAACGACATCCAAGACCATAAGGTCTTACATAGGCAAAATATACAAATTTTGGTCGCTCATCTTAACAAAAATTCGTTCTTTTGAAACTTAATTTAAATCGTTGAGTTTGGTATTACGTCAACAATAATGATTTTATTGTACGAAATTTTAATGCTCACTTCTTTCAACCCCCTAGAAATCGTGATGTGGGGGTTGGAACGTCACGAACAAATCCCTTAAATTTCTCAAAAGGACATAGGTAATGTGCAAAGTTTTCCTCACTTATTTGCAACTTTTTTTTACTGTAGCCGTAGGTATTATGCAAGCAAATGCAGTATTCTTGCGTTTGAACCCAAAACAACTGAAAATGTTAATGGAGATACAAAGGTTTTTAAAATAATGCAACCACTTAAATAAGATAATATTCCTAATTAGAATGTTGAAATACTATTATATTATTCTTGTTCTACGAATTCCGGTTTGGTTGAAAAATGGTACAGCAGGCATTTCCTTTTTAACCTTCATTTCTCGTTGCTTTCATTAATTTCGTTGAATACTAATGGATTATTAAGTACCTACGTCGAATTAACATACAGTTGTAAAGGTAAGATGCTTAAAATTCTATTTAATGAAAACCGATATAAGGTACCAGAAGTTGTAACATAAAACAACTAAAGAAAAGCTGAAATAGAAAGTCTTGAAATATTTGCGGTTAATGGTTTTGACGGGAGTTGTAATGCATTATGTATAAAGAAATAGGAGATATGTAGTGCTTAAGAAGGGAATGTCACATATAAGATTAATCTGTGGCATGTGCAGAATTGTTTCGTATTGGTGTAATTTACCATATCATTTTTAAGAATTAATATACGTACCGACTTCTACAGCATTTATTTCAGCAGTTACTGTGTAAATCTTTCACAAGTTATGTTATAAATTTGAAGCAGCAATATGCGAAGATTGCATATAAATGTGCAAGGAATGACATATATTGATACAGGACAAATCCAAATGCTCGAGCTGCTTTTCTAAAAGCGGTCATATTTTTCCTGAACAATATCTCTGTCGTGAACGGCTGCTGAAAACTGTCTCTCGACAATGAATGATCACTGCTGTTGACAACCAGACGGTGCGATAAATACAAAATATATTATTTTTGAACTACAATAGTTGATGTATAATGCACGTATCTGTAATATTTTAGATCGGATAGAATAGGAGGCGCATGCGAAGAATGTTCTGTTGAAAGGGATGCATTAGATGCCATGTTTGTATTGAAAATAATCTTTTCCGCGGTACATAAATCGAATTGAAAGATAACATTTCCTTTATTCCTCACTATACTTGCAGTAATTTTGGGGTTTTATTTACTAACACCAGAACTAAATTCTATTCTGTATGAATAAAAGCAAAAGATTATTCGTCGAGGCGCTTGGTGCAGAAACTTATTCATTTTGGTGACAAAAAGTAAAACGAACGATGAAGCTTCAGCTATTAAAGTAATTTGCAAACTTCACTTTTAATATAATAAAAGCAAGTAAAGGCGTCACCGTTTATCCCAAAATCTCACCAAATCGAAATCTAAAGTAAGAAAGGTAAATCGTAATCTTATTAACACACTTAAAGCTGATATTTGAGTAATACAAATGAACTAATTTTTCTAGAATTTCTATATGGAAACTAAACACACCGTAAAACTGTAAAGCGCCCCACGTAATTTTTTCTCATCTGCACATTAAACCAAGAGTTAAACACAGTGTACGGAACAGTAGAGTGCATCGCGACGATATGGGTTTCCTCAACATATGTAGGTTATTTTGTAGGCACGACAGATTTCCACGTCACTCAACTGACCTAAAACTTGAGAAAAGGAATAAGGCAATCGCAAATGCTGTAGAAATAATTACAGGTCGTAGTTTTCTAGTAATTGTTGAAATATTTACTGCTAAACAATGCGAAAATGTCCCTATTCTTCCCAACTGTTTATAATAAGTGAGCCTCCGTCTTCACTTGTCTGTAGAACTTTGATGCAAGTGTTTTCGAGGTAATTCGTTCGCATGATAGTAATTTCTGGTAGGTATTGTTTTTGATGTTTAAGAAATAAACTGAGATTTGCGTTCTTCTCAAACTTTAAAAAACGCTGGTTGGGTAGAAGAAAGCTTGTAGTTGAAATACCTAGATCGGTCTGGATCATTCTTCATTATGCATAAGACCCTCATTAATAGTTGCTTCGGACTGACTGGTATGATTTCATCACGGATATAAACAATTTGTTATTGAAGGAGAATAGTATTAAAGACATCCTGACAGAACTCCTTAAATACATTAAGCTTCTTAGGGCAGTACATATGACGACAGTCACAGCCAAAAGATCATTCGGTACACTTCCTCGACTCAAGACATACTTAAAGACAGCGATGGGGCCGAAGAGGCTGAACAACTTGGCAATTCTTCATGCATATCGAGGCATTTTTGACAACTTGAACCTCAGGACCGTAGTGAATAAACTTGTTGGAACTAAGCTCGGAAATCAACATTAGCTCCCTTCTAAAAAGAACTGGGTAATTGAAAAAACACACTATTACGGTTATCGATGCTTTTTTTCTTGTATAAGTTCTTAACTACCGTTAGTAAAACAATGTAAGGCTTTTATTTTCAACATGCAGTATAGAAGAGAACATAGGGTAGTGGTTCTAAAACACGTTTCTGATTCTACTTAAAAGCAACATTTTTCAGGGAAAGGCACCACCCAATAGTGTTTAAATGAGACCCCAATATTTTTTACAAGCCTTCTGGCGACTTATTTTAAGTTCATCTTTATAGTTTTCGATTTAAAATGCAACGAAAAATGAGAAAATATTCAAAATGCGAGACCTAAAAGAAGATCCAAGTGGTTCCATACTATGGGCGCCCATACAACAATTTCCAGGGCTGGAGGGGGCAATTTGGGGAAGATTGAACAATTAGTTTTATTTAAATTAAAAGTTTCGTTATTTAAGAAAATATTACTGCTTAGAGTCGGAGTACAGGCAAGTGCCCCTCTTGCCCCCCCACCCATGGGCGCCCATGATTCTACATCTAAGCTGCACGACTATTCGCGTATAGAATGTTGGGTGTCTGGATTCTGAGTTAGGCTTCAAATTCTGGCCCTTTGTACTACCTCGCTCAACGTCACTCATGCTGGATGCTGGAAGGGGAAGCGGCTCTAATCATAGCCATGTCTGGCCAGAATATACCCAACATGGATCGTCTCAGTTGGACATGTACGAGACACTTACTAAGTATGTGGTCGTCTGTTTCACATCCTCTACAGGATGATGATTCTACCAAGCCTATGCGGTGCATGTGCTTGTTTAGTTTACACTGCACAGAAAGAGTAGCCTCAGATTCTTCCTTCATAGCCCTGTGCAAAAATGCGCCAGGCTACAAGATGATCCTCTAAAGGTCTCTTCCGCATGACGGCAGTCTAACATCAAGTTCCACCTACCCTTAGTGCGTTGGGTGTACAAAAAGAAAAATTGCAGTGGCATTTGAATCGAATTATCGTTCCATTTCCGCGCCGTATATTATAATGTTTGATGACTTACTGATCTATGATACAAGAAAAAGGAACTCATAATTTTAACATCGCCGTACATTTGACAAAAGGTATGATTCGAAGTACGAAATTTGGCTGTATAAGTAAATTTAGACGATTTCTTGTCAATCATACAATTCGTGGAAGTTTCCAAACTTCGGTTAAGTAATTTAGAAAATCGAATACAGTTATTGTTATGTCGCATCAGCAAGAATATAAAAATATACATTCGCTCCCTTGTCGAAGAAATGACCTCTAGCCCTAGATAATAAAATATCCTAACATCGTCCTTTTATTTAGACCTTCAACCCTACTTTACTTTAGAAACATTTTTTGTGTCTGTGTATATATAAGACGGCAACAAATGTACAGATGCGAAATAACTGACAAAAATTATTGTAGGTATCTGCATATAAATACGCAAGCCAAAAACATATAAATTCAAATTTTTTTAATATAAACCATTTCTGAAAGATATAAAGGGTATTTTTACGCATATATGCATTTATTTGGTATTTTAACTCTTAATTTCGGTAGGTCGTCACACTATATAATTTATATTCTTTATAAAAGGCTTTATTTATGTTTTAGATTGTGATAACATTAAAATGGAAATTGCGATTTTGTGTTATCGGGTAATTGAGATTTTACTTTAGCATAAAAAGCGAAATGTGCTTCTCTCGCTGCTGCAATTTCCGGTGTCTCTCCTAATGCGTTACGTGGGATTTCTTCCGCGAGTTTCGTTATTGAGTGTGTTTGATGAGGGAACGATTCAAAAGCTGGTACGTGATGTAGTGATGGAAATCTGACTTGAGGACTTTGATTCGTTTGTGGTAGAACTGGTAGAATTTTGCGAACTTCGGCGTGTGCAGCAGCGTGTTGTGCCTTAGCAACGGCTACTTCAGGTGTGTCGACTAAAAGTCCTTGGGAGTCTAGAACAGGTGTGGCAAAAGCACCATGGAAATGACTTTGTAGATGTCCGGTAGGTTGTTGGTGTCCCTCAATTCTTGGTAATGTACGCAATGCGGCATCATACGCTGCTTGATGTTGCCGTCTTGCAGCTTCCACTTCTGGAGTTTCTGCACGAAAGTTACCCGCGAAGTGCTGTTGACCATTTGAAAATTGGGAACTTACGGATGGCACTGGAGTATCCGATGTAAGAACTTTGAATCCATCAATTCCAGCTGTGTATCTAACTTGTTGTAATTTACCCGCTTTGTCCAGGTACGAATAACTTCCTACAGTTCGACCATCTGCTGTACGTTGCTCCGATTTACTTTCGATTCCAGACTGGTATCCGTACTTATATTGTCCATCAATCGTGCTATCTTGGAATTGGTTTAATATGGGTACTTCAGCTGACAGAGTACATATTATTAAACTCGATAACACCAAATACTGAAATTGCTTAAGTTATTTTTAATGTACTTAATCGACAGAACCAACTTACTTGCGTATACATTGCGGTTACGAACACTATAAAAGAGACGAACCTTCTCATTTTTTAAACTTTTTTATATATCATAATGTGCTCAATGAAAGTTGATTGCGTTGGTTTGAATCATTTGTTTGCCTTGAGAAATATTTTAAACTAAATTCACATTAACGATTCCAATTTTTTTCTAATCTTATTTTAATGACAATCTTCAATTTCTGATTTGTCACATTACGTTACGTCCGTATATAAATACCAGCCAATTTCGGAATTATCATCATATTTGAAGCAACAGTAACCAAACATGCAATTTTTAGTAAGTAAACCTAACAATAATTTCACAATTACACATTATTCATATTTACAGGTATTATTTGCTGCAGTGCTTACTGTTACGGTTGCAAAACCCGTTGACGACCAAATCATCTCAGTATCACAAGATGTACTAGGTAACTACAAAATTAAATATGCCATAGAAGGAATCTCAAGAGTTGAACAAGGTGATCCCAATGGAAACATAATCGGCGCATTTGCCTACATCGATCCCCATGGTGTGACTAGAAAGACCGAATTTACAGCTGGTATCCAAGGATTTAACCCAGTTAGTTCAGATATTCCGTTACAAGTTGCCGATACTCCAGAAGTAGCAGCTGCCAAAGCTCAGCATCTATCTCTTCTTCGTCAAGCCGAATTGACATCTAAAGTTGAAGAAGCCGTACCTGTTGTCAAAGTTGTCGAAATCCCTCAATTTAAAGCTATTCCTGTGCCACTAGTGCAAGTAGGATCCATCCCCGATACTCCAGAAGTTCTTGCTGCTAGAGCAGAACATCTTGCAGCACACGAAGCTGCCAGAAAAGCTATAAATCAATGAGATTTGAAAAATGTTATTTTAAATGTTTTTCTTTACGTAATTAAATGTTATTGTTTATACACTTTTTTTAAATCTTCAATAGCTTCTTATCTTAAGGTACAAAATAGGAGAATACCCTTCACAAAACCAATAATGTCACCATGGTACTACAAATGTTGTATCTACAAATTGTATTGGTGGTCCAATTCAAATGCATCAACTCCATTTATGGAAAAATCACGAACACTTCATGTCATGATTTCAACCATCACTCACAGCGTCGTCACGTGGCCATCGAAAGATACGCCATTTCTGAAATCGCACTCCCACATCCACTCCTACAGTTATTGTGTACGCGTCGAGTTGTCTTGAGGTGCTTGTATACTATAGCGAACCTGTATACTATACATATCTCTTACGGGCGTAACTTTAAGGACGGTTAGTGGTCGCACTTATCACACATGGGGCCGTTTCTATTGCTTCCTGGGGGGTTCAAGTTAAATATAAGGAGCGCACCAGCGAGAATTAAATCGTTGAGTGGAACCTTGTTCGGAATGAGGAAATTGAAGGCTCCATCATAGCCATTTTGTTGCACAAAAGCGTGCTAGGCTTTCGACATCAAAGTAGTGAGTAAGTGACAGAAAGAGGGAGAAGCTTCAGATATATGTATAAGTGAGTGATTGTACTGCATGTGTCACGAGCATGCGTCTGATTTAACAAATCTTATAATACCTATTCTTCATACCGCCACTGCTACCGTAAATATAATCCTTTTAGCGCAATCAACAAAAGTGGAAGCGCTTATGCTGTCACTTTTCCGTCCGTCTATCCGTCGGTTGACGCAACTGATAAGTCCTTTGGCGACCATATGATGTCATACCAGATCTCATTCTGAAAACTTGCCAGACCTACTATCTTCGAAACTGTAACAGGTACATAAAATTTCTCGAAATCGTTTCTAGAACATTGAGGGGAACAAATTTTACTCGTCTGCAACTCACTCCTAGGCTTCAGCCAAGGTTTATTAATAAACCTTGGGCTTCATCCACCCCACCCCTATTTTTAAAATCGCACTACCGCATATGTGTAATACATCATTGGAAAGCTCTTTAAAAATCCTATTCATTAGTACCAAATAATAATTAATCGATTATTTTTTTAATAATAATAATAATACATTACGAAAAATAGTATTGAAATGTTGATTCAAATTTATTTTAAATGTCAAATTAGGTACTATTTTCAAAAAAAAAACGGTTTGTCTCTACAAATTGGTAGTCGAAGTGAACAGAAAAACTCAAGAATAACTCATACAGAATTATACAATTATACATTCATGATTTGATTTGATATTAGTAGAGTGATAAATACGAAAACACACAACTAAGGGTAGGTACTGAAACTTTCTTTGCTTTATCCAACAAAATAATCGATTAATTAACATTTCGTTTAGTACTGATGAATAGCATTTTTAAAGGGTTTTCCAATGATGTGTCACACATGGAGTAGTGCAATTTAAAAAAATGGGAGTGAAATGGATGAAACCTAAGGGGTGGATTGCAGAATACTTCTATATGAGTCATATTTGTTCACCCTCAATGTTCTACAAACGTTTTCGAGAAACTTTACTTAGCTGTTACAGGTAAGGTATGGCAAGTTTTCAAAGTGACACCAGGTATACTGTAATGTGCAACTATCAAAAAAAGTTTTGTTAACGCTTTTACATTTTTGATCAACGATGGCGTTGTACAAATTTCGTTGCAATTTTGACTATACACATGACAATAGCTATTTATGGTATGAGTGCTAAAAGTACTATTTTATTTTGTGAGTGAAAAGTTTGCGAAACGGGCGAAGCGAGTGGAGCAATTTCACGAAGTTTGTCAAAAATGTTTATTTATGCAACAATTTCGTGGGAAAAATATGCCCAATAAGTGAATTTCATACTTTTATTTATTACATTAAACAACTAATTTTAATTACCGTCCAGATTGTAATGTTGAAACCTATTTAAATAGATAAAAATATTAAATCTTTCGTAATTTCATTAAATGGACAATGAAAAAAATTACACTTAACGTTGGCACCTTTCTGTCTTGTTTATTTATAATTAACTTGTATTAGTAAACAAACACTATTATATTTTTAATAACATTTAACATTTTATAATACATCTTAACATACTTATCATTATGTAACTTATTGTTTATTGTTTCCATGTCAATATTCAATTGTCCAAAACCTTTCTTTACATTATCACATCACCTTAAGCTCGTTCACATATGACATCTCCTTCTTAATAATTAATAAAGTAATTTTTTTAAATTAAATACATTTAGCAATATTTTATTGTTATATATAATCATTTAAGTAAGTGGGTCGTCGGGTTTGCCGTCCACTACGTGTTCTACTAGCTTCCACTTCTCTCTGATCTATCTGTGATCCCTGGTTTAGCCCTAATCCCTGACTATCAGTTTCCGTTAATAAATTTTCACATGAAGTATTGCTTGTATTTGCCCTAATTTCTCTTCTCGTCTCTTGATTAACTTGATCCCAAATTGCATCGTAGTCAATGTTATCGGTGATTGGTCTTCTTCTATCTTTAATTAAGTGATATCTGTTACGTTCTAAAAAGTTACCATTGCGTGTTTTGATTTGAAATGACCTTGGCTTATTTGTTTTTTTTTACTATTACACCAGGTCTCCAGATTTTATCATTTGCCAATAATTTATAACGGATATAATCACCAGGTTTCAATGGTTTTAATATTTTTGTTGTCTTGTCGTGGTATCTTTTATAATTAATTTGTCGCTCTGTTAAATCTCTTTTAACATTGTCCATGTTTTCATCATCTTTTTTAACAATGATTGGAATCAGTCCTCGAACTTTACGTCCAAACATAAGCTCATTTGGTGAAGGAATAGTATTGCTTATCGGTGTATTTCGATATTCAAGTATAGAAATGTATGGATCTTTCAAGTCATATTCTGTTTTCTTCAACATTGACTTAATTGTCTGTATATGGCGTTCTACCATTCCATTGCTTTGCGGATGTATTGGACTAGATGTAATATGTTTAAAATTCCATTCTTTAGCAAATTTTTTGAATTCGAAACTACTAAATTGTGTGCCATTGTCTGACCGCAACACTTCGGGTATACCATGTCGAGAAAATATAGATTTTATTACGTTTATGGTGCTTGAGCTTGACATATCTTGTAAAATTGCCAGTTCAATGTATTTCGAAAAATAATCAATCAAAATTAGATAGTTATTGCCTTTGAAATAGAATATATCGGTGCCAACAGTATTCCATGGGCCATTTGGTACTTCTATGCTTATAAGCTCTTCGTGTGAATTATTTCTTTTGAAATTTAAGCACGCTTCACAATTTGAGATTAAATCTTCAATTTGTTTACACATTCCTGGCCAAAACACTAGCTCTCGAGCTTTTAATTTAGTTTTTTCTATACCCATGTGATTGTAGTGTAATTTTTTAAGCATTTCTTTTCTTAACTTAGATGGCACTACTATTGCAGAGTTTTTCATTAATAAACCCTCATTTTCATATAAGTCTGTATGAAATGTTGTGTATGCTCTAGCTTTTAAAGGTATTTCTTGCTTCTCGCTTGGCCATCCATTACGTACTAGTTCTAAAACAGCTTGTATTTCATCATCTTTTTGAGTTTCCTTAACTAATTCGTCCAATTTATTTTGACTCATGTGATCATGAACATCAACTGACAGAACACATTCATATTGATCTCCATCTTTTTCAGTATCTTGTAAATGCGCCCTTGATAGTGCGTCAGCTATAACCAAATCTTTACCTGGTTTATAAACAATTTTAACATCAAACGATTGTAATTTCATTCTCATTTTTTGTAATCTCAATGGAATTTCATTTAATGGTTTTTTAAATATTTGCTCTAAAGGTTTATGGTCACTTTCAACAGTTACAGGTTTTCCTAAAATATATTGCCGAAAACGTTCACAACCAAACACTATCGCATGCAATTCTTTTTCTATTTGAGCCCAAGCTCTTTGACACAATGTAAAGGCTTTAGATGCATATGATATTGGTAAGTTGTTTTGGAATAATACAGCTCCGACACCTGTACTACTTGCATCAACACTAAGTGTGCAAGGTACATTTCGATTATAGAATGGCAATACTGGAGTTTTTGTTAATATTTCTTTCAATTCATTAAACTCATTCTCGTGATCGGATTCCCATTGAAATATAACATCATCATTCATAAGTTTTCTCAGTTTTTCACTTTTATATGTGAGATTTGGTATAAACTTTGTAACGTAAGTTAACATTCCTATTAGCCGTTCAATCTCTTTTTTGTTTTCTGGGCGTTTCATTTCTAAAATAGCTTTTACTTTATCTCGATCAATCATTATACCATGCTCTGTTAATACGTGACCTAAGAATTTGAGTTGTTTTTTTAAAATGTGGCACTTATCTTTGTTAAATTTAACATTAAATTCTGTTGCTCTTTTAAACACTTTTTCCAAGATTTTATCATGATTCTCTCTTGTGTCAGCCCATATAATGATATCGTCAATGTAAATGTCAACATTTTCTATATCCTCGAAAATTTCTTTGAATTTTCTTTGATATACTTCAGGAGCACTTATAATGCCATATGGCATTCTTAAGTATCTGTATCTTCCGAACGGAGTAGCGAATGTTGTTAGTTTTGAGCTTCTCTCTGTTAAAGTAATTTGATAAAAAGCACTGCTGCAGTCTAATGATGAAAAGTATTTAGCTCCTGACATCCTTGATACTATCTCATCGAAAGTTGGTAGCTTATAGTGTTCTCTAAGTATACATTTATTTAAATTTGTTGGATCCAAACAAATTCTTATGTTTCCATTAGGTTTTCTTACCAAAACGAACGCACTGACAAAGTCTGTCGGTCCTGTCTCCCTAACAATAATATTTTTTTCTACCATTTTATCTAATTCTAGCTTGAATGCTTCAGTTACTTTAAAAGGAACTCTTCTGCACGGCATTACTTTTGGCATATAATTTTCAATCAATTTTAAATCATATTCAAAATTTTTAATTTTTCCAATGCCATTGAAAATGTTAGGATATTTTGTTAATATATATTGCTCATTATGTACATTAATTTTATCAATCTTTTGTAACAAATTAAGTTTCTTAATAGTTGGCAACCCTATTATTGGGATTGTTTTGCCTTTTACAATAATGAATTCAAGTTGATCATTTTTTGAGTTTACAATACAATTAAGTAGTGTTTTACCTACTGTTTCAATCTTTGATCCATTATAGTTTGACAATTTTGTGTTACACTTTAACAAATTGAGATTCTTATCAATACTTTTACAATCAAATTCAGAAAGAACATTACAACCAGCGCCACTATCTAATTTAAAATCAATTGATTTGTCAAAATCTACAAAATTTACAGATTGAGTCCATTCATTATTTATATCAATACTATTTACTAAAATGCTACCCAAAAATAATTCTTCACTATTATCTTCTTCAATATTATGTATCTTCTTATCTTTAGATTTTGATTTACAAACATTAGCAAAATGATTTGACTTACCACAAGCCAAACATTTTCTACCATACGCTGGGCATTCACGTCTAGCATGAATTCTTCCGCAGTTACCGCAGTTTGACTGATAATTTGATTCTTTATTTGATGGTAATTTACTATATGATCTCTGTTGATTTTTATTGTTAAATGCTCGACCAGTTGAAGTCGTACGAACCGCATTAATGTTTTCCTCTTCTTGTAATGATTTCATTTGTTGTTCAGCGAGTTCCGATGCTTTACACAATTTAATACATTTGTCTAAATCCAAATCATCTTCCCGTAGTAATCGTTCCCGTAATGCACCATTACTAACGCCACCAATAATTCTGTCACGAATAAGGCTTTTTCGAATCTCACCAAAATTACACTCTAAACTCAGTTTTTTAAGTTCTGTAACAAACGAATCAATTGGTTCACTTTCTTGTTGACTTCTTTTAAAGAATTTATGACGATTGATAATTTCATTTTTCTTTTTCGGTACACAATATTCCTCGAAGGCATTCAATACAGAGTCATACTTTTTAGAATCTGCTTCTGACAGTTCAAATGTGTCAAATTTCTCTTGGGCTTCCACACCAATTATATGCATTAGAAGAGCTAGACGAACACTTTCATCTTTTTTGTTACTTTCGGTAGCTACCATATAGTACTCAAACTGTTTTTTCCACTTCTTAAAGTTTGAAGTTATATCTCCATCAAATTTCAGAGGAGCTGGTAATCCCATATTTATATGCTGCGCCATGTCTTGTTTATTTATAATTAACTTGTATTAGTAAACAAACACTATTATATTTTTAATAACATTTAACATTTTATAATACATCTTAACATACTTATCATTATGTAACTTATTGTTTATTGTTTCCATGTCAATATTCAATTGTCCAAAACCTTTCTTTACATTATCACATCACCTTAAGCTCGTTCACATATGACACTTTCTAAACATTTCCATGTTTTATTTGATCTTTATTTACTTCGTTTCGTTTATGTACACAATTATTCCCGCTGTCAATAAATGCATGTGAAGCAGGTGGCTATTAGTATTATGTTCCATTTACTACTCTGCAATTTTACTGCCCCGAATTTATCTAATAAATGCCAATCTTATAAAATAACTTAATTTCCGGAAAATTCACACACGCGTTCACTTTATATCAAGTGAGCAGAATTTAGGTCCATGTTCACTTTGAATGGTTAGTTAATATAAAAAATCACAAGAAAATAGAAACAATGTGTTATCCTTCTACTTATATAATAGATGCAACTGCAACACTTCACTTACATTGCGAATGTCAATTGTACAGTAATGAGATGAGAAATTATAAAATCAGTCTAATAATAATATTTCAATAACAATAAAAAAGGAACGCTAGCATTAATTATAATTATGCTGAAAATATATCTGCAAAAATGTGGAATGAATACTGCATTTACTATGAATTTCATTGGCAGTCCTAATTGATTTCTTGCAAAACAAACTAATACTTATTTTTACTTAATCCAATGCTCGTTTATATACAGTGAGCATCTCTAATAGCAATTAAGGGACAAGGGAGAATGTCTCAATCCGTTCAGATTCCGTGTGGAAAAACAAGTTTAACGTTCATTATCTTTGTTGACCCATTCAAAATAATACTAATTAAAGTTACACCTTAATTTAATATTTCCGTACCAATTACGTTTTGTCACAAATCTACGTCGCTAGTAATTTATTTCGGTATCAAAAGTGTGCTTATTTGAGCGCAATTTTACAGCTCGACCTTTTCTTCCAATTACTTTAAACTGCTGAATTTGTACTTATTTAACTTACGAAAGGTGTATGTTCGCGCCACCCTCTTTCTTTATTTGATTAGAAAAAATGTAAGAATAAGCGTTAACGGCATCGTAAGATAAGGCAACATTATTTCTAATTAATTTCTGATAGTTCAGTTTCAGATCTTTTGTGTAGGTTTTGTTTAGCATAATATTGAACTGACATTTAGCAGAAAATTAGCTTTTCCTACTCGTAGATTTCTATTTTTACCTAAAAATTAAGGGTATCTGAATTTTGTAAAAGAATATAAACAACATATGGCCCGCCAATTATGAAAACTGTTCTTCAACACATTTTTATAAAACGGTGCGACGATGTAAAGCATTATGTGAAGGACAAGCCATCATTATTGAGAATGAAGAAATTAGGTAGACCATGGAAAAAATGTAGCCTCCTTGGCAACAATTTACAGATCGCACAAGGAATTCGAACGTGGAAGAATTACAGAACGTCGTAAGCCCTCCCATTACCGCTGTGACAGAGGAAAACAATGCTGCTGTGAAGATGATTATGGAAGCAAATAACAGAACCACTTATGCCACAATAGAAGTTCAACTGGCGATTGGATCTTCATCTGTGAAAACAAGAATACACGACCTGGATTCTGGATTACGATGGGAGGGTAAACAGTAGTCCACGCGCACATAGGCCATCTATTCGGGCACCTCCCATATTACAGTCGTCCGACACCGTAACGTCACTCAGGCCGTTCCATACGTGAGATAAACCTGATACGAGAAGGAGAAGCTGGTCTAATCGTAGCCATGTTCGGCCAGGATTCTCCCAACATGGATTTATAACAAACACACTACGAGTAGAACGACCAGTTAGCGATTGGACGGGAAAAGATAGTCCCAATAAAAGCGAAGTGCTCACTATTAGCGGTCCAAACGCAAGAGAAAATTTTTACGGGAAGCACAAATAAATGGCCAGAGAGTTAATGCGATGGTGGACACACATTTCCACGGAAAATTGGACGGTTTTGGGAACGATTGTCCGGTGTGTAGTGAGCGAATTGCGAAAACGACGATTGAAGTTGATGGTACATGTGTGCACAACGTGGAGATACTTGCAATTCCAGACGGCGCACAACCGATTGAGGAAGAAGCTTCACCGATAATCCGAGAATTGCACATCCACGAATCGATCATATTTGAAAAACGCAATGAATTTCCGTTTCAGGAAAGCAAATTTGAAGAACTGGCTCAACGTGTAAGGATAGCGAACGAGAGCGATAACGTGCCCATACGGAACATTGAAAACCTTGTGAGTGCATAGTGCGGTTTGTGAAAATGTACGAATAATTACACCGATAACAAATACTGGGAATGATGAAGAGAACATTCGAGCTTTAGACTTAAAGTGCGACGGTAAACACCAAGAGGATGAGGGTGTTCCGAAATTGAATTCTGGCGTGCACATAACCCCTAACATGTTGAATGTTGACTCGCAGCTGAAACGAGCAAAACGAACGATCATACCTGTCATATTAATTGCGATGGAAAATCAAACCCAGTGGGATCGTGACTTGAATGTAGTTGAACGAAATTTCAATAACGCTGCAAATAAAACAACTGGGAAATCCTTGCTCAAGTACTAGGAAACATTAATTATAAGTAAGTATGTGGTTGGAAATGTTACAAGAGCAAGAGTAGGAATTCTTTTGGAAATGTCCTTTTCTTACGCTGATAGCGGTGGTGTAATGAGGGAAATACAGCTCTCAGTTGGGTCAACGGATATAAACAGATTAGCCTTGATATCCCAATTCTGGTGGACGATACACCAGACGTGACTCGGGAAAAGCTCCCAAGCTTTTACATTTGTCAATACGTCATGCTGCCTTTTGTTTTTCTACAAAGCAAACTTATTCTTGAAGATGAATGACTACATAAGTTACCATCTCTAATTTTTTAAATAATTATTAGTAAAATTGGCATAATTGATAGCGGTTAAAAGCATGATTCAATAGCAACTGTTATAAGAGGTGCAGCGTTACGTCACAAAATGTAAAAATGACTATAATAGTATTTTTTACGTTTATACAATGCACAATGTTTGTTTTCATGCAATTTGTAACATTTTCACCACCACTACATTCTACACACGTTGCCGTCAAATATTCGAATATCCTGAAAGTGTTTTTGGTGTCACTTACATAAAAATTGCGACACAGCAAAAATTGCGTTACATGAACTATGTTGACACCACGTCTCTAGATGTCTTAATTTAATATTTCACTTTATATACATATTTATGTAGTGCAGTAGTGCCCTAAAATGGGAATACTTATTAATATATTAAGTTTCCCTAAACTTTGATTGCTGTAAAAGATATATGAGTATGTATAATTCCCAGTAATGTCTTTAATAATGCCTCATGTAAGATGAACGACAAAGCGAATAGGAAAAGCTTGTAAATTTATTCCTTTATTTTGACACCTCCTCTGCTTTGCGTACTTGTAACACAGATATAATTTCTTTGATGAATAGCATGCATACTAATTTTTATAATGAATGTGTTGGTGTGCACCGTTCTGTAATTTTCTTGACATTTTTTTTTTATAATTTCGTTAAAACTTTAGAGCCGCAACGGTTTTGTTTTTGTGTAAAATCAAGAACCGTTAAAAATGGTCAAAGGTAAAAGTAAGGGAAAGGAAACGTTCTCACGTTAATTAATACCTTGACGTAATTAAATTTCAGTTTGATGATAAAAACTGTTCTGCAAGTTAAAGTGCACGAAATCAGAATTTCTCTGAAAGTGAAGTTTAACCAACCTTTGGTCATATCGAATTAGAAATGGGAAATATACGGTTTTTACTGACTGGTGGAAAATGAAAATGGAGTGACACAATTCTGAGTTGAAGATCTTAATCTGAGAGCTGAGAGCTTCGCTTCGTAAATACATGATGCGTTCTAGTAACATAAGTTCTTCGAGATTCAGTATGTTTCTTGTAGGTACTGCATAATGTTTAGTTCTAGCATACCTCATATTACCAATACATTGACAATCATAAACCAAAATTTAAATATCAAAGGTTGGATTTCTTGTCCAATTATATGCACCTATGTGGAGGTAGAAGATGTGATGTATTTCTGTTTTAATTGCGGTATTGAGATTCAACGCGAACAATTTGATCACGCAAGCGAAGTATGCGAGTATGGGCGATATTAAGGTCGCGTGGGAACTGCGGGGGCTTTCGATAACAACTGAGATTGAGAAGGTTATGGAAGAGTTGGTGACTAGTTTAAATCTGGCAGCCATAAGTTATCAGAAAGGCTGGAAGGACCGAACCAACGAGGTCGTCACATTCCAATAATAGAGAAAAAAATGAATGACGAAGAAGTTAAAATATGCCCTACTGAAGAATGCTCCCTAGGTAATCGAGATAAAACTACATGAAGAGGAAAGCAAAGTATTAAAAATAAAAATAAGTAAATATACGTGGTATAATGCGGCCAGGGCCGTAGCCAGGAAGAAGTAGCAGAGGTGGCAAACAGTTTTCTAGGTGGGGCTTAAGAAAAAAGCATTGAATTTTTCAAGTTATTATTTATTTACGGGCTACCCTCTGCAAATCAATTTTGTGTTGTGTGGTGAGAGCGAGAAGGAAAGGAAAAATTCTTGCCGGGAGTAATCGAACAGGAAAAGAGGAAATACTGGAGCAATCACTATAACGACCTAGATAAGGATGTATTAAAGATGACTTACAAAATAATAGCAAGTAACAGGTACTTAAAGATGCACAGGGAAAGTCAATCGATTACTCCATCACAAAGAGAAAAACCGGAGAGATGATCTCGTAAGGACTTTGGAGGTACGCTCTTTTCCCAGTTACAAGGAAGAAAAGACAAAAGACGAAAACTTCTGAGGAATTCAAAAAAATCAAAGATGTGACTTAAGACATTAATGAAATCTTGGGTTATTTATCATTGTTTTGAACTTCGTTGGTGTAACCTCATTCAGCTACCTATAGTTAGAACGCTTTTACTACACATATTTGTTGTTTATAAGGTCATACAATGATCAATAATCCTCGTTAGTTAGTTTAACCAAATCGATCAACACCTTTCATCAACCAATTCTCACAAGATCGCCGCATTCTTTGGATAGATTGCACGCACCCTGTTCCTGTCCTAGTAGGGATCAGGGCTTACTACTCCTCGGCTCGGATAGTAGAGCTTGGGTTTATGTTTATCCCAAATGAACAACTACTAATAAGAGTAATAAGAAATGAAAAATGCGGGGTTGGGAGTTATTGGAGCTCTCTATCCACGGTCGTGTCGATCCTTTCCTGTTATCATAAATATGTTAGGTTCAATTTTGTTCATAATGTTAAGTTACATCAGGATATGAAATGCAAATGGCGGGTTGTAGAAAATGACATTTACACCGGTCACGATTGTTTAATAATAATTTTTTTTGGTGTCCTATTTTAGCCTTTTAAACCACGCCCCAGCGTGTTTAAATCGCGCTTTCAAAAACGCGCGTGTTTTAAAGTTGCCATGGCATCATCATCAATTTGAAAAACATGAATTCTTAATGGTTATTGATCTGACAGGAGTACTTTGTTACGTTAAATAAAATGACAGATTGCAAATTAATTTCCGTTTTTCTCATTTCCAAGACAACCAAAGGTATAGATACTGATTTCACATTAGGAAGTCAACCATTTCACATTATTACTTCTTATTTCCATTTTAATACCAGATTTCAAAGTGAACCAATAAAAAAAATAGCGTAAAGTATTCGTGGATAACTGGTCTTTAAAACACTTGCTCTATTTCAACCACTCCGGTTGCGCCGTCATTCTTGAAAACTCGCGCGTGTTTTAAAGACCTGTTTATCCACTTATACTTTAATGTACTATTCTCTGGGTTAAATAGAGTATATTAATCTCAGGTAAGTAAGGACAATAGCTAAATAGTTTGCTTCAATGTTGTGGGTAAATATGGATCGATCGTTTCGGAGGTTTATCAATAACGGTTAACCAAATACCGTTTCCAAACGGTACCTTTGCTTTTCTCTTGGTTGGCATAAAAATTCAGGAAAAAATCTTTTTTTGGGGTGCTTATAATACAGGCTGGTTGTTATGCGGTAATCTGATCTAATTATAACCCAAACTAGTGTTCACGTTGCCAGGGATCACCACGACTGAGGGGCAATATACGGTGGAATTAGTAAGGGTTTGTTGTTCGGAATAATCAAATAGATTTTATACATGAGTTTTAATTAAACTAAATAAAATCGATACGTTACTCAGAGAAATTATCCGTACTCATTAGATCCATTAGTCCGGGAGCCGGCCGCCTTTTTTACAATCAATTAGTAGAACTTTTTATACTTCGTGAGCGGCTTTATTTTAACGAGACGCCAAACTTTTTCCTCTGCGAAAATTTTCGCAGATGGGTCCTACGGGAGTGCGTAGGAGCAAAAT
Organism: Pyrocoelia pectoralis; assembly: GCA_036250285.1. Classification (NCBI taxonomy): domain Eukaryota; kingdom Metazoa; phylum Arthropoda; class Insecta; order Coleoptera; family Lampyridae; genus Pyrocoelia; species Pyrocoelia pectoralis. Next base: position 18,513,417 of record CM070078.1, read on the forward strand.
ACGTTGATGTGGTAATTACAAAAGATGGATTAATATCAGTTAATTTTAGAGCTAACTGTTAAGTTTTTTTGTAACTAATTCAAAATAACATTTGTCCTACAACAAAAATGAGTCCATCAAGAGTATCCCCATCTCAAATACATACTAGGTATACATTAACAAAATAATGAATAGGTATGAAGCTGATTTTTTTTCTGTAGCTTAGTAAATGTTTGCACAATTAAATGCCCACTTTGTCCTACAAATTTTCCCATGATATTCATCAATTTTTTGTAATTTTCAAATCAACGTGTTTTTCCCCTCCGCACCCTCGTAGGACTTAGGACGTAGGAAAATTTTCGCAGAGGAAAAAGTTTGGCGTCTCGTTAAAATAAAGCCGCTCACGAAGCATAAATAGTATATTAAAGTATAAGTGGATAAACAGGTCTTTAAAACACGCGCGAGTTTTCAAACACGACGGCGCAGCCGAGTGGTTGAAATAGAGCAAGTGTTTTAAAGACCATTTATCCACGAATACTTTACGCTATTTTTTTTTATTGGTTCACTTTGAAATCTGGTATTAAAATGGAAATAAGAACTAATAATGTGAAATGGTTGAATTCGTATGTGAAATCAGTATACCTTTCGTTGTCATGGAAATGAGAAAAATGGAAACTAATTTGCAATCTGTCATTTTATTTGACGTAACAAATTACTCCTGTCAGATCAATAACCAATAGAATTCCCGTTTTTCAAATTTGTCGATGTTGGCATGGCAACTTTAAAAACACGCGTTTTAAAAAGTGGGATTTAAACACGCTGGGGCGTGGTTTAAAAGGCTAAAATAGGACACCAATAAAAAAAAAGTATACTAATTGACTCCCGGACTATTTTATCTGGTTGTTTATCTAGCGAATAGACCGAGATTGCTCCTGGACAGTAGTGGGTTAACTCACTTGATGTGCCAAGTGAATTGGGCTTGTAATTAGTAACATAACTGGCACACAGGTTCTGTTCGGGGGGAAGCGGGTGAAGAAGTTTCTCTTGAGGCTTCATCTATCCCTCATAAAGACCGTAAATTGGTAGGAATAGCTGAGGGAGGTACAGTGTTTGGTAGAAAAAATTAATTTGACTAATTACAAATTTTTTTGATTTCTTACGTTACGTATCAATGATACGAAAGAAGTATCATTCTTGCCTTCTATCACCAGATGAATTTGCATGCGTGGCGTAAGCTTAAACCCCTTATATCTAATTAGATGTTTGAATATAACCAGTACAGATGGGTTTTCCTGTAATTGACTAAGGGTATATTCGGTAGTAGGTGTTCCAAGCACTAATGTCTGGATGCTGAGGTTTCAGTCGAAAAAATCAATTTATTACATAATTATGATAAGTGTCACATGTAATAATTTTATATATTTTTGGTTTATTTAAAGTTTCTGTTGCTCAAGAAAAACTATCTGAAAATCCTAATGGAAGAATAGATACGAGTGTCATTAGATGGTTTGAATAGACATAAAGAGACCTTAAACTGCATTGCATTGAAAGTTACTGTTATACTGTGATATAAATATTTGTTAATAATTATAGCTTTACTGTGACTGCTGTAACTTTTTTTAGCTCGTAAAACATATTTAGATGCCTTTGGGTATTTTTTTCTTTGTAGTTTTTTTTTTTGTAAATTTAATTAAAAATGCGTGTCCCTTAGAAAATAAAAACGTACATAGTACACTCTACGCATCAGTTATATGTATAACACACCGTTTTGTTCAAGAATGAAATAAAGATGCAGTCTCACCACGAGTAAGGAAAAATTATTATGAAGTATCGAATGGAAGAGCTTTTTCCAATTATCAAGAAATGCACTTATGCAATTATGATATATTTACTTACGAATATGAGTTTTTTTCTTTAAATTCCTATGTTGAGAAATGTGACAATGGTATCTACAGTACTCACAAAGTACAGTACATAAATGTAAGTGTGTAACTAACCATTTGTCTTGGAAGCTAGATAAGAACGTTTAAGTTAGGTAATAGTTTATTCTATCAAGGACGAAGAACACAGATATGCAAATTTTGCTGAGATGATCTCCATAGGAACTTGAAAATAAAAATTCATCGAAAGGCCGAATTCATTAACAAATAAATTAGACTTTAATCAAACGAGAATGTTTATCACAAATTGATGGATTCATTCACATATAATCAGTGTTACTGTCGAGAAGAAAAAATGAGGTTTCTGTCACCTTAACATTCTGCTTTAAGAACGAAGTTTAATCATCTCATTCAGCAGCAGTATTATTTCGAAATTGTACAATTATGGGAGCATACATGAGTATAACAACCCTTTGGCCAAAAGAGCTGAGTACTTTAAATAAAATTTAAATTATAGATAAACTTTATCACAAACATTTCTTTATTATTTCTTATTAGCTCGTAGGGAAATTAATGCAATTGAGAAGAACAATATACAATATTTCAATGTTTAAGAAATAAAGCAAGTCTCTAAAAACTGCAACCCTTTGCAAGCGGATCAATTAAATTTAAGTTCACGTAATTAATTTTAACATACGATGACTTGTGTACGTTTTGTAATACTAATAAGCAACAAGAATCATTCAATTTGGTAACGGTTGTGCTCAACACAATTACAAGATAATATTTTTATGCATGTTGATCACGTGCTTAATAGTAATAGGCAAAGTAATTAATAAACGTGAAACTACAAATCGGTGAAATTCCAAAAATGCAACACTTAATTTGTTTGTGTTATTGTTTTTAACGTTAAATAACCGATTTTATCACTTAACTTTCCATTTTTTAAATATATAAATACGCTCGCATTTCCAGCTGAACACATCAAACAGTGTTTTGAACTATCAACATCAATACAACAAACAAAGCAACACAATGAATACATTGGTAAGTTACTAACACGGTTCGTGTATCAATTTAATAATTTGCATTTTTTTCTTCAGATCGTTTTAGCTCTCTGCCTTACCGCAGCTGTCGCCGCACCCGTTGATTCCGTCGAAGTTCGTCAAGACACTGTGGGCAACTACAACCTCAGATTCCAAGTTCCAGGCATCTCCAGAGTTGAAAATCGTGACGCTTTCGGAAATGTTAATGGTGGATTCTCCTACTATGACGACCTTGGAATTTTGAGACAAACCCATTTCACTTCCGGTGTTCATGGTGTTCACGCCGTTGGTACCGATATTCCCGTTCCAGTACAAGACACACCTGAAGTTGCTCAAGCTAAAGCTGAACATCTTTCCGTTCTTAACGCCGCCTACTTAAGTTCACCACCATCTCCTCACTTCTTTGATTATTAAGAAGATGTGATATTATGTAGTATCGAGTTAGTCGAATTTTAATTTAATTAATGTGTCATGAATATATTGATGTTTATATTAAACTATTTATTCTGAAATCTTTATAACGGAATATACAACCGGTACAGCTCTTACTGTACGTGTGGTAGGTAACTTTTTAAATTGAGCTTTTAGAATCTTAAACGTAATAGTTACAATTTTTAAACAATGTATGGAAATATACCAGATCAAAATAATACATACATCGACAATGGTATACAGAACCTTAGAAGTTGACAGTGCAATACTGTTCCTTTTCTTGTACCTGCCCAGACAACACAAGGACATCTTAAAAACATCCTAAAGATGTCGTGTTTAGATATTCGTCTTAAAGATGTCTATTTTCGCCGCACGTCATCTTACAGACGTCTTTAAGATGTCCAATGTTACAAAACCCAACATCTTTCAGACGTCTTTCTCAAAACATCTTTAAGACGTCTAATAAAGATAGTTGTTAAATATATGAAATAGGTACTATTAAATATGCATTTTAAATAAAATTCGTGATATCAGTAAAGAAATATAATAACTAAAAGAAACGAGGACACATTAAAAATTAAAATTAAATTAAAATGTGTGACTATGCTTCATAAACATTCCTCCTTAAACAAAAGTTCGTAATCTATGGAAATTAGCCGGTCGTGAGTAAAAGGCACGTCACAAAGAAATCACACCTTAACATTACGAACAAAGCAAGATTGAAGTGGATCCAAACGAATGTTTTGCGTACCTCTATTTGGTCAGCATCGGTCAGAAGGGAAATATGTTTATTGTCTAGCAATTTTTTTTATTTTTGTGTACAACCTACTATACTGTCTACGTTGTCTACTCTTATCTACTGTTTTACACTGGCGATGATTGATTACGATTCATGACCTTCTTGTCAAATACAGTAGGACGGTATTTTTATTTACACGTGTTTTTCCTATACAATAGTGCCACTTTGACGTAGAGTCAACCATACGACTGATAATCGTGTCGTTTCCATTACCTCCACTTCAGTTGCAATGATAGATATTTAATTCCAGATGGTAATAACGTTTCTTAATTTTCGATGATCACAAATGTGAGTTCTCTACAATTTCTAACTGGATACAAGCAGCTATCATTTGTGCAAAATAGTACTTAGTAGAAAGTAATTACTAGTCATTACATTACATGTAATGAAATGCAATGGGTGCGAAAAGTTAATAGGGATCACATGCCACATACCTTTTAGGATCCTTTGGTGTGGTATTCTGAAGTTTTGAACTGTCGCAGACTAGAAAGATTTACCACATGGAACATCGTCAATCCCTCTTGATTTCTTCTTTTGGAGTTATTTGAAATCTTTAGTGTACGAGATACCCATTCGTAATGAGGATGATGTTATTGCAAAAATAATGGGCGCATGTGCACAAGTAGAAGTTATCCCTGGAATCTTCCATAGGGTCAGCGAGTCAAAGAAATGGCGGTGAAATCTTTGTATTGAACTTGTTTCTCTTTTAACATAGAGAAGGGTTAGTTTTATTCTTGCGGATGACCAAATAGTAATTGCTGAAGAAGGGCGCAATAAATAAAACAGCAATTAATTCATGGATCTCACTCTGGGATAAACCCATATGAAGAGAAATTAAAGACCATATACATATACATATCACAACATTGTTCAAGGGTTTGAGATGTTACTAAAGTCTATCGAAATAAACTTATGACTACAGAAATAAATATGATTAAGCAAACTTCTGCTAAAACAAACTCCTGTAGATTTATATAGAATGCTAATATACAGAGTGATTCAGAAATATGGCTATATACGTTTGATCCCATTTTGTGATGAAAATATTATTATTAAAGTAAATACTATGATGTTATCATTGGAATTGATATTTGTGGGCTAGCGTTGAACGCTTCCACAATATTCTTTCCGTTGTTTCTGCACCCGTGCTACTGCGAGGCCTTCCAGAAGGTTTGATTTTCTGCATCCTTCCCGTTTCCAGAAGTCGTTTTCTCCACTCCCCTACAGTCGACGGCTGCAACGCTACGTTAAACCAAAGAGAATTACTCTTTGGTTAAACTCACGTCTGGCCCGTCTTGCGGCCTCACGATCATTAGCATACGTCATTGCCCATGCAGCAATTGTAATTTGCTGTTGCATATTCAACGCCATTTTGTCTAATGACGTAAGTTCTACATTATTTTGTTTTATTCCATTGTTGTAATTTGAAGAATTGCCTTTCCAACGGTAATTTCATATTTCCTGTAATGGTAATATTTTCATCACACAACGCGATCAAGTATATAGCCATATAATATGATTCACCCCGTAGTATAATGAAGTACTTTTGCCGTAAGTTTTTAGTTTTCGGATCCAAGAATTGAAATAACATTTACTAAAGGGCTCTGCAAAAAGGGAAACTTCCGAACATTAAAGTAATTTCTTACCCTTTTGTAAACTAAACTAAACATATTAAAGTATAAATGGAAGTGTTTTGGAGAACTTCCTCTTCGTTCGTCATTTTAAATGTTTTCTCATCGATAACAAATTCGGAAATGAAGTAATGTAATGGTGTTACAAACCTTTTTTTGCGTACTATCAAAACCCCCTTAGGTAGGCATTATTTTCTTGAAAATTTGCACACAATGTTAATCATATGCCTATACTTTTTAAAAAATTCTAATTTTACGAATTTGTTTATTTGATTCACTTTCAAAAAACCAGGTTATTAAGATTGTAAAATGTATCGAACTATAATGTTTATTTGTAATGATGTAGTTAATTGCACTCAACCCCAAGGGTTTAAACAACATTGGTTTTTTTAATTGTTTTAGTACACTTGAGGAACAATTACCTTTCTTGTATGTTTGTAATCCCATTTTAATGAGTGATAGTATTATTTATATGATATTTTACTTTCAGTTTAGTATATAAGCAAACAGTTGGTAGTCCAAGGTATCACTTCCATTTAGTTCTCTAAACACAATGATCGCCTTGGTAAATATATTATTATAAAATAAGTATAAATAACTGTGTATTTTAATTTTCAGATTGTATTCACACTCTCGGTCACCGCCGTTTTAGCCGGGGAACAGTTAGTAGCTGTACAACAGGACACTTTAGGAAATTACGACCTCAAATACGCCATTGATGGCATCTCCAGAGTTGAAAGAGGAGATCTCAACGGAAACGTAAATGGTGCCTTCGCCTACATTGACCCATACGGTATTGTAAGGAAAACCGAATTTACCTCTGGTGTCCATGGATACAACGCTTTTGGTACCGACATCCCAGTCCCAGTTCAAGATACACCCGAAGTAGCTCTTGCAAAAGCCAACCATCTCTCAGTTCTCCGTGCAGCTTACTTGTCACCAAAACTTCCCCAATTCCAAGGACCCGAAGAAGGTTTCATCACTGCTCCAATTCGTTTGGCCTCCCCTTCATTTGAATTGAAACGGTTTGTCGCACCAACCCATTTCACAGCTGCCATTCCAGCACTTCCATCTCACTTCGGAATCGGCGAAACACCTGAAGTTTTGGCTGCTCGCGCACAACACTTCGCCGCTCATGCCGCCGCCCGCAACGCTCACCTCTACCATTAGAATATCAATAAATTTAACACTAATTTATGTAAAAAATCTGTTAAAAATATAAATTGCATTAAATTATAATGTTTGTTTAAATAGACGACAATTGCTTATTATTGACAGGGAATTTCAATCTAAATAAAAAATTAGTCTCTCGCACTTGTTACTAGACTCATTTGGCTCCATTGAATTTGAAGGTATGAAGATTTTAAATTTTAAATAAATGACCCGTTATTCAAAAAAACAACCTCCGTTCCGGGGATTTCGCTTAAGAAAAAGGAATTAGTTACCATCTTAAGAAAGAGCAACCTTTAAACGCAAAATATGTTTCACCTCTTTACATCGATATCTGCTTCCTTTGGTAAGTATGTTGGTTTCTTCTCAGAAGAATTTTATTAAACTACCTTCTACTAATGCTTTGGAATGGTGTAATTATTTGTTGTTGTGGAATTGTGGCATTATCTTCTTAGTCTTTTTTATTTTGTGTTTGTCTTTACCAATTTAGTATTCCTGTCTCTTCCTGGCATCTTTTTACCTTTATTGTTTTCCCTTACTTTCTTCAAATATCGCCTTGTCAATTTTTTCCCGTGAGTTGTTTGGAGCTTCGACATCCTAACGAACCAGTTAATACTAACTGAGCGATTTATATGTACATGCATGTTTTTGGCAAACCCTGTGTAATATGTGGCTGAATGCAGCGTTTGGAAGTCCCTCTCAGATGCCATCAGAATGATTACGAAACAAAAGGACGCAAAAACGTAGATACAGCTGGACTGCTTGGTGGTCCTCGACCATCTGGCTTGTGGTAGGGTTTCATCGACAAAATCGACACTACACAGCTTTTGGTATTCTTTTGAACACAGCATCATTGTCATAGATTTGCACAATTACACTCGTTTCATAGCAAGCTGCTAGAAGATGATTTAATACAAATTTTTCTACCAAATTTCAAACGTTTTAGAGCCTGAAATGTAAAATTATGTTGGTATTATATGAGGCGTGACTAAATATAATGTACACTGGCTCGAAGTGCACTTGCCAAATTTTGACGGCAGAAAGCGTTAATCCTAGAGACATTCATAAGCGTTTAAAGGTTGTTTGTTGCACTTAAACTGTTGAAAGGACTACTGTCCGTAAATGAGCGATAAAATATTAAAATATTGAGGTCGATAATTCATCTGACTAATAGGATTCACGGGTGTTAAACAAGAAAAAAGGTGATGGCTACCATCTTTTGGGTTTTGCTGGGTAGAAAGCATGGGAAATGTGCTTTTGTGAAAATTCTATATTTCTTGTCGTGTAAAACAAGATTTATCGGTGAATAAAATATTTCTTAAGAAATCTTCATCAGTGTTCAAGAGCCACCTACAAAATACCACCTTGTAGTCCTCGTCTCCTGGTTTTCACAATTCCTTGCCTCACACTGTGAAACAAATTTTCAATTTTTCCATGCAGTCATTTTATCAACAGTAAGATCATAAGTGCTCAACTATTGTCGGAAAGATTTTTTTGTATGAGCACTGGTTGCTTGGCAATTAAACGAGATCAAATTGACGAAAAGACCCGAGCGCGAAGCGCGAGGGTTCTTTTCCCAAGAATTTGATCGAGTTTAATTACCTTTTAGCAATCAATGCTCATACAAAAAAATCTTGCCTGACAAGAGTTGAGAACGAATGATCTTCGGTTGGAGAATTAACTGAATGAAGCGTTAAATACGTCAAATTTTTTACTTTTGTCAAAATGACATTTGATTTTTTTAAATATAGGTTGCTAAAACAATGAGGTAGCGGCAAGAAAAGTACCATGCATTCTTTTCAGTTAAAAAAACTTGTGATTGGTGCATGTGACACTGTTCTTAATGTCTGATTGGTCTACAACACTATGAGGTTAATTATCACTATTTAATAGTATATTATACACCAAGGTGGTGAAGACTGTTATTATTGACCGAGCACCAAGATTATTACGCGAGGGGCTTTGCCCCGAGGGGAATAAGGTGCGAGGTCTATAAATGGCTTCACCACCGTGGTGTATATACAATTTTTTCCACTGCTAGTCAAATTTAAGACACAAATTAAAAATAAAAAAATTTCTTGTAAAAATCAAGTAGGTAGCACAGGAAAGCAAATTCCCATTATTAACCTAGGTGAATAATATAATAGATTATTGACCACTAGGTAGAGAAATTAAACTTCTCAGTTGTCTAGGATACGCAATAATTGTCAACTTCACAGCTAGTAGTGGAAAATAGTATATTACATACCGAGTAGGGAAGTGTTTCATTACTGTCGAGAGATTGATATTGTTAATCGAGACGCGTAGCGTCGAGATTAACTAAATCTCGAGACAATAATGAAAACTTTCCTCCGAGGTTTGTATACGATTTTATTTACAACCACATCATTAATTAAAAAGTAGGGACAATATTTTATTTTGAAAATAAAAAAATAAAATAAATATGAGAAAATTTGTCCTTTTCTGTTTTGACATTTCCATATCTAGTCACCGGTATTAGTTTACGCGACTGGTTGCTATGGCGCAAACCTTCAAAATTTTCAAAATAAACAACTAGTGACAGTTTTGAATTTCTCGTTCGTTCTTTCGAATTTATATAACTTAGAAAGCCAGAATGTTCTCGGAAAGTTCTGATAATGAAGACTATTGTAATATTGGTACTCCACCAGAACTTAAAGAAGCTACAGAAAGAGCAGAAGCCTGTTTACTTCCAGAGAAAAGTAGGGGGCGATATGAAATGGCATTGAAAGTATACGAAAAATGGTGTGCCGAAAGAAATGCTAAGAATATTGCTTCGGAGACAGCCTTGATGGCATATTTTAGCGACATGGCAAGGCAAAAAAAGCCATCTACTCTTTGGGCTACTTACAGCATGATACGGACAATGCTAGAATTAAGGAAAAAGACTGACATATCAAAATATTACAAACTCGTCGCCTTTTTAAAACGCCAGAATGTAGGTTTTAAGCCAAAGAAGTCTAGCATTTTTACTAGGGAAAACTTGGAGGATTTTCTCAAGAAAGCACCTCAAGAATTCCTTCCTATTAAAGTAAGGCTTTCTTTTTAAATGTTTTCTTTTCCTGTTTTTAAATATTTCTTTTCATTGTTTTAGGTTGCGCTTATAGTAGGTGTGTCTGGGGCATGTCGAAGTGATGAGCTACTGAAGATGAAAACTACGCATATTAATATTTTAGAAAACAAAATTTGCATAGAAATTCCGGATACAAAAACTTATAAGAGCAGATCATTTATGATAACTAACACAAATTGGATAGAAATTGTAAAAGAATTTATCCAGGTACGAAAAGATATTGAAAATGAAAGATTTTTTGTTCAATATCGATTAGGAAAAGCTCGAAATCAACCCTTTGGATATAATTCTATATCTAAATTTCCGTACAATATTGTTAGCTTTTTGAAACTTCCCAATGCGGAAACCTACACAGGTCATGCTTTTAGACGAACAGCGGCTACGTTGCTGGTAAATAGCGGAGCTGATATTTTACAGCTGAAGCGTCTAGGGGGATGGAAATCCAGTGCTGTTGCTGAAGGTTATGTGGATGTATCTGTAGCCAACCAAACTAAAACCGCAAATATGATATCTTTAACGACATTGCCATCGTCTTCCTGTAGCAATTCAAACTCTTTATCTTCTTTCGTTGACATTAGAAGACCTGACACAAGTCAGGAATTAAGATTTTGCAGCAGTGAAAACTCAATGAGTGAAACACATCATCAGGGCGGCCCCTTAACAATATCGATTAACGCGTACAATAATTCAAATTTGACCATTAATTTCAACAAATAAATGTAGTAAATCTTATTATTACTGTTAATCTTCTTGTTTATTTTTGTTGATGTTAAATCTTTAATTATTATTGTTAATCTTCTTGTTTATTTTTGTTGATGTTAAATATTACTAAAGATATTACTTACAAGAATATTTTGCTTAATTAAATGAGGCGAGAAACAAGATAAACCGAGTGAGGGAAACGAGTGAGGGAAATGGGTGAGGGAAGTGGAAGAGGGAAAGAAATGTAAATAATTTGACACTTTCAAAATTTTTAAAAGTCAGTAATGTCAGCATTACATATGTGGTTGTAAATAAAATCATATACTTTTTTCCCAAACTCGGAAAGGAAGTTTCCTAGGATATAAATTTATATGTATGAGAAACTCCCATTATTTTGGCGTATTCTTCTTCCATTTAGCGAAGTCCTACTGTTATAAACTGAACTACCTTGTATATTTCTTTCATTGTTACAAATATTATTATGTCTTATAGATCTTCTGTGATAAATCTTCGTGATTCTTCTGATTTTAGTCCTATACTCGTGACTATAATCTACAGGGTGAATGAGACCACCCGTATCAGTCTTTTATTTAAAGAACGGTGAGTCGTAGAGAGGTGGGGTAAAAAAATTGATTATAAAAACCATAATAAAGAATCGAATGGTGATATCATTATTTCTCAGAGAAGTCAGCATTCCTCCAGAAGGCCTCCAAGTCCAAAATTTTAAATGGCACCATAAGTCAAAAAAGGTATTGTTTAAAAGATTGTTAAAAAAGAAGAAAGTTTTATAGGAAAAATTATTTTATTGCTGCCACCCATTTTCAGTAATATTCGACCAAAGTTATTAAATTTGAAATTCACTGTTAACAAGAAACATTGAAAAGTCGACTTTTAAAATCTAGTTACCAATGTTACATGTGTTCAAAATATCTTCCATTTACTGCTAAGCGCTGTTGAGTTCTTCTAGGTACACTATCAGTGGCTCTAATAAGTACTTCTTGAAAGGGAAGAACACATGTAACATTGGTAACTAGATTTTAAAAGTCGACTTTTCAATGTTTCTTGTTAACAATGAATTTCAAATTTAATAACTTCTGTCGAATATTACTTAAAAGGGGTAGCAGTAATAACATAATTTTTCCTATAAAACTTTCTTCTTTTTTAACAATCTTTCAAAAAATATCTTTTTCGACATATGGTGCCATTTAAAATTTTGGAGATGGAAGCCTTCTGGAGGAATGCTGACTTCTCCGAGAAATAATGATATCACCATTCGATTCTTTATTATGGCTTTTATAATCATATTTTTTACCCCACCTCTCTACGACTCACGGTTCTTTAAATAAAAGACTGATACGGGTGGTCTCATTCACCCTGTATATAGGTAGTATTTCTCTTTTTGGTTTCTTTAGTCTATTCCAAAGTTTCTTTTTTATATCTTATAACTACAAAGTAATGTTCATGTCTTTTGGCATTTTCGATTCATCTACGCCTACAAAAAAAGGTCTGGATGAAAGTTTCAGATTACATGACACCTGACACCACTTGTTTTTATCTTTCTGTTCGTTCGTTTCGTTTAGTTCGTTTTCCCTCATTCTTTGTTCGCAGCCTAAGCTTTGTTTTCCCATTTTCCTTTCGGTTCGATGCTTCTGTAATCCAAAATCCCATTTCTTAAATACTGTATTTTTATTTTTGCTTGTTGCAGTCATCAAGTTCTTTTTTTTTGGTGTCCGTTACGGTCAATTGTTGTTCTCTCTTTACCTTTTAAGTTCTCTGCTTATTAAGTTTATGTTTCCCCTTCTAAATATGAATATAGTTCTAGATATTCACTACATAAGTCTATTTCCGTTGGTGAAAATAGTGTTCCTGCTTGTACGCGCGCTCACGATCCAAAAGCCGAGGATGATACTCAATTTCCTTCATTCTGTAAAAAGCTACTTCACTAATTAGGTCCAAGAAGTTAGCCACCGATATGAAGCACAAACGAGGTCACCGTGCAAAGTCCTTAGTGCTCCGTTAGTGCTTCATTGTGCTTCACATCAGAACACGGCCACACCTACGGTTCGGGAGATATCCAGCTCCAAAGCCAGAGGTTGGAAGTTAGCCACAACTTTTTTATTATTGAAGCACAAATGTAGTGACCGGGCAGAATCCTTAGTCCTGCGATAGTATTCATTTGTGCTTCACACCAGAACCCAGCCACACCTACGGTTCGGGAGATTTATAGTCCCAAAGTCAGAGACTGGAAGTTAGTCACAGCATTTCTTGTTGTTGAAGCACAAATGTCGTGATGGGGCTGAATCCTTAGTGCTTCGCTAGTATTTATTTGTGCTTCACACCAGAATGGAATAGAAAACTGGCTATGGAAGGATTATGGAAGCGAATGAAGTGAAATCGACTTATAATTTATATTACATTTACAATCATTAAAGGAGGATGCCTACAGATCAGTACAACTAAGAAATTACACCTAAAGCTGAAAATGTAAAACACTTGGGAATCCACCAGGAGAAAAAACGCATTTTCTCAAAATGCAAACAGTTAGGAAGAACGTTAAGCTACTGTAGTGCTGATTTACAAAACCTATTTGAACCAAGGTGCATACAGCTCTGGGGAGTCGGTTCCAACAGCAGAGCTGATATTATGCAGATGGTATCAAAACAAGACGGAGTACCAAATGGAGCACCCTGTATAAGCGATATTTTTGTCAAAACAAAGACTGTTTCTGGGGACAAATTGCCGAACAAATTTGCACTTGTTTTTGGTGCATCTATTTCGTAACCTGGAGATTCCTTTAATCCATCATATTTATTTTGTAAGTGAGCAGTTATAGGATTAAAATATCCATATTTATATGATCGTCAAATGTTTGTAATGTAGAATTCCATATTAAGTACAAAAAGTTAAAAAGAAAAGAATCCATGTTTTCCAATTTTAATGCTCACAGGTACATTTCCGAAATATCCACTCTACAGCGATATGCTTCACCCCTTATGATGTGAGAAGTTCAGGCTTTGGAATTGAACTAGAAGTTTTTCTAGAAGATATAAATTATAAATGTTCATCTAAAATCAATTTGTTCCATGTTAAATTTAAACGAATTGCGGTATGTAGCCATTCGTTGACTTGTTTTTTTTAATGTAGGTACGTATGGCTACCACCTATTGCTAGGTAATCAAAATTTTAAGTAAAATGAAATGTTACAAATCTCCAAGATTTATAGTATCAGCATACAAATAGCTACCTTCAATTTTACGTAGTTATGTAATCTATGTAAAATATGCAATATAATTAACGTCAAAATTCCATGAATTATATTTGTTCGGTTTGTAAATATTTTACCTTCACAAAAACCCCGTGCCCACTCTTCTTACCTTAACGAGCGATTTTATCATATCTTTAGGCAGTAGAAATGAGTATATAAGCAATAAAAAATTTGGTTAATGCATCAAATAGTGTCATCCAGTAAAACAAGCAACTACAACAATGATCGCTTTGGTAATTACTTTATTACTTATTTACGTATAAACTGTTAACATCATTGATTGACTTACAGGTAGTTTTCGCCGCGTGCTTCGCAACAGCTTTTGCAGGAGAACAAGTAGTAGCTGTGCAACAAGACACCTTAGGAAATTACGACCTTAAATATGCTATCGATGGAATTTCCAGAGTAGAACGTGGCGATCTTCACGGAAACGTTAACGGCGGTTTCGCTTACATTGACCCCCATGGCTTCGTTAGAAAAACTGAATTCACATCCGGTGTACATGGATACAACGCTATTGGAACCGACATCCCTCTTCCAGTTCAAGATACACCCGAAGTAGCCCACGCTAAATCCAATCACCTTTCCGCTCTCCATGCAGCTTACTTGGCACCAAAACTTCCACAATTCCAAGGACCCGAAGAAGGTGGTTTCATCGCTGGCCAAATTCCTTTAGGTTCTGCCCACTTTGCACCAATTACCAGAATTGCGGCACCGGCTGTTCACTTTGCTCCATCCGTTCAAGCTCTCCCAGCTCTTCACGGACATTTCGGTATTGGCGAGACACCAGAAGTTTTAGCCGCTCGTGCTCAACATTTTGCTGCACATGCTGCTGTTAAAGCACAACTTCTCCACTAATTTAATATGTAGTATTTTTCGCCTTTTCTTGTATTTATTTCCGTTCTATTATAATAATAAAATTATATTTATTTGAACATAAAAAGCATACTGACTTTTTATTTTTATACGCAACTCGTGGTCAGAGTCAACCATTTGATAATACTGTGTACTTAAGATTTATGTGAATACGTAGTAAAGTTGTCTAGACAGGATCTTACAACTTGCAAGATAATTTTCTTTTAACATTTAACATTTAAATTGCTACCTCGTCA
Organism: Pyrocoelia pectoralis; assembly: GCA_036250285.1. NCBI lineage: Eukaryota > Metazoa > Arthropoda > Insecta > Coleoptera > Lampyridae > Pyrocoelia > Pyrocoelia pectoralis. The sequence continues at coordinate 18,528,524 of CM070078.1, forward strand.
TATTGAAGAAGTGATGGACCTTGCGTTAGACAACATAATGCAAATATTATGTCTTATTCTTATGTAGACAGAATGAAAAATTTTAAGCCAGTGTAGAAATGGATGTTCTTACAAGAGAGTAAGATTTCATATTAATAAGGTGCACCGTTTGAAGCGATGGCTTCCTTACAAAATTGGAATGTAACCGATATTTTTCGAACGTCGTAAAAAAGGCATAAGTCGCTGTTGTAAATAGGAAAAAATAACATAAAGCTTTACAAGCAAAATAAAAAAACAAGTTGATATTCGCGCGTGCGAAATTGCAACCCTTGAAATCGATATGTAAGACATGGTCTATTTGTCACGACCGTTTGATAAAATACTCTCGCACCGAAAAGATTGCACTACGGCCTCTTATGGGAATCACTATTTATTGTATATACTGAAATCTAACAAGAGGAACCTCGCGAGAATAGATTGAAAACATTTTTAACCAAATCCTATACTTTACCGTAAAGCGTTTTAAAGGAGCTAAAAATATTAGACATTGATACAAATTGCGTTTTGATACAAAACGTTTTCTTAAACTTCAGTTCGGCCACTTATGTTGTAACACTCTGTGTCATTGTTAGATAAAGGTTGTTACAACGCAACGTTTATCATTGATTTTACTAATATGCTATTATTATATTAATGGGCGAAAGCAAAAAATGTATGTAATTAATAAAGCAAGTGAAAGGGTCCAAACATACTTTCATAAACACACACGAATCGTTGGTTGGCACGAGGTGATTCATAAAAATTGCATGGGAATCCAAAACCTGATTCCTTGGTTCAAAATAATATGAGACTAAAAACGGCCCAATGCGTTTGGACGTTATCAAGTCCAGTGACCAATCGCTGCGGAAGCAATACATAATTATGTATTGACCGAGAGTGTGAAATAAAAAATTCTCGCCGCCGGCTGTGTGCTTTCTGGAAGGGGACAGTACAGGGATAACCAAAACTATTTCGCCTCCGTGAGAGTTTCCATGTATCTTTTCAGTAGAAAACTATACAACAATTACACGAGTAAGCCTAGTTACAATGAAAATGGTCTTAATACCCGAGGTTTATTGGAAGCCGAGGGTGTTTTGTGGCTTATCTGCATCCTGCATTAATTTAATTTTCCGTGTGATCAGCAATTTTTTCAGCTGCTTCACGGGAAAGGGGTGGTATGTTGAATTTTCGGAAGTTAGGGAAAGTGCGAAATGCCTTTTACGCCCAGCGATAGGCATTTACGAGGATTACTCTGCAACAGAAAATATTAGTTCAATACGTAGCATCCCACTGGAGTTACATTGATTTGAGTACTTCTCATGGTTCCGGAAAGCTTTTGAAGGAGGCTATCCGGAACGGTTCCAGTTTGCCACACTGTGGTGCAATAGCAACCACTACCATACTGTTTCAACTCCGCTGTGGTTTCCTAACTAGTCTGAATACAATGCAAGCTGTATCCCTCCACAAACATTTCTCATTTAGTCGACCTCCCCTTGGATAATATCGAAAAAGACAGGGATGACAATTGACGTATTTGTCTAGCTCTTATTTTCTGGAAGTGAATGTACGTATCCATTCTATGAACACTGAATTTATAACTTTATTTATAACAATAAATCGTAGAGGGGACAAATGCTATTTTGCCCGCCACCCCGTATATTTGTGGGGGAACATTGTCCCCTTCGTCCCCCCTGTCTCCGCAGCGATTGCCAGTGACCGATTTCCGATTGTTTCAACCTCTTCTACCAATTTACCATTTTCTTCTATATCATTGGATTTTATTTTAATGCTACCAGCTACCACCCGATACAAAACCCATTCAACAAATAACCACTAGACGGCTCCATTGAAGTGTACCTATCATCATTATATTCGTAAAGTTTCAACTTTTTATTGTTAAGTCAGCCGAATACTTTGTTGACAATGAGCGTTTGAAGAAAATAATTTTGTGACAAAGTGAAAATTACTTATCAAGGTCGCTTTGGATGATTTTTGTGAAGAACTAACTGAAGAATAATGCATAAAATTGCATTGTTCAACTTTCAATATATTCGATTTTACTGTCAGAAAGATCTGTTCCTGATGGATTCCGCATAATTTGAGTGAAGCCCAAAAATAGGCGTGTGTTATTTGGTGTATAGGTAGCAATGGCAATACTTTAAAAAATCGGTCGAAGACCTGCAAAATCCATCTACAAGCACCGTTACAGGTGACGAAACTTGCAACAATCCACTGTTGGTGTTCCAAGATGAATCTAACCCAATCCCAAAAAAGTTGCTCGTTCACAAAGAACTTCCAAGAAAATGATCGCCTGTTTCTTCGGTTATAATGGACATGTTGCGACAGTTAACCCTGAATTGTATACAATTTGTTTGCCAGAAGTCACCAATGAAATTAGGGAAAATAACTAAAAACGCCACATCATTCTGCATCATCACACTACCAGCTTCCACACAGCATATTGAGCAATTGATTATTTGAAGGAATTAATGGCTCACTGCCCGTGTTCACTGGATTTATCGCCTAACGACTTTTTTTGTTTCCTAATGAAAACCATGTTATTGGGATACCAATGTCCGAGTGTATAAATTGGTTTGAGCACACAGTGCCGGTTTTACATGTCATTTAGTAGTACGCACTAAGTAACATTGGGCCCCCCACCATCACCACCCACCCTCACAACAATTTGCATAGATAGCAAAACTTCGAATTTGATACAAGCCAATCTATTTTTTTTCTCTACCTCCGTTGCTTTTGAGACGATAATAATGAGAATCATTCAGACTAATATATTTTAAATAGCTTCATAAGATGAAAACGGCAAGTCTGAATTCTCAAGAAGCTTATGCAATACAATAAGTACGGCGCATCTGTCTTTATTTATGGTTGGTGCGAGTACACCGCACGCAAACGAAGTGTAGGTCGGAAATTATGGCAATCAGAATTTTGTTCCATAATTGGAATGTTTCACATTATTGTTAACTTGCTGGAAAATAAAATTTACATTTTGCATTTTTTTTTAAATACGTACTCAGCAATTTAAGAGGAATGTTTACGAAATTACAAATATTAGTGCCGTAACATCCGGGTCCCATAGATCACAGGCCCGGGTTCCGCGGGGTTGATAGTTACCATGATAGTTACACCCCTGATTCACAAACCCCTCTTGTGTCGGCATAATTAAGTACAAAGGTTATTTACTTAGAAAGGGACGAGGAAATGTTCAATCTGCAATAAACTCTTTTAAAATATATGACCAATAAATTTTAGTCTCAAACGTGTTAAAGGGTGTCTTCTTATTATTATACCTTCTTTTGAGATTTTAACTTTCCTGTTATTTAAGATTGTTGTATCTTACAGTATTTATTTTGAAGGGAAGTCGTGACTCGTGAGTGAAATAAGTACACCTTAATTCCTTAATATTAAATGCATTGATTGATAATAAACTTAAAACTTTACAGTTGTCCGGGCCCTACGCACGTGCGTAGTGTGCGTAATGTATAAACCGGCACTGTGAGCACATGCACTTAACGGCGAACATTTAGGAAATCAATAAAACCGTTTGTACCGAAAAAATGTTTCTTTTCTAGTTTTTGTAAATACATACCTACTTAAAAGGTAATATTCGTATCAAAAAGATTGCAAAGGAATACTACAATGCCATTTTTTCATTCAGCAAATGGTGTTTGGAAATAATAACATCCCAGAACTCATGACATATTCCACGGAGAAATATTGGAAGTACTGAACGGTCAAGGTGCTATAGATATACATACAGTGTGTTTCAAAAATATACCGACATACTTTTAGGGGTGGTAGGGAACATCAAAACAAACATTTTTTGCTTTATAAACATATGTCCGGAAACGGTTCGTTTTCGTGGTACAGGTTGAAGTTTGTAAAAAGAAATGTTTTTTATTATCTAAAAAACGCGTCGGTGAAATTTTCAACGGTTGGATTTATTAAAGTTGATACAGTAATTCCAGGGGCGTGCTCATGGGGTAATATGACATTTTTTTAAGGGTTTCTTGCACTTTTGTAATTTTTTTTTAGATAAAGCAAATAAAAACACAACTTGAGTGTTTTGTGTATCTTGTTTCGTTTTCGAGAAAAAAAAATTGAAATCATACAATAACTAATTATCTAATATATATGTTAATTTATTCTTAAAATCTAGTTAAATTTGAATCCATGGTAACTAGATTTTCAGAATAAATTTGTATTTCATTTTACACAAATTTATATAATTTATTTGTTACTTTAAGCTGTCAATGGTAAATTAAATAAAATACCATTTGAATTATTACATTTACCTTGATTAGTTCATACTGTATGTTTCACTGTTGGTGTTATAATACATACCTTACCTTATTTTCACTTCACCTGTGCTTTAATTGTCCTCATTAGATCAATACTCTCTATCCACATAATTCAAGCCAAACCATACTAGCCTTTCTTAAAATAATCTCCCAATCTCGGTCTTTATTCAGTAAATTATGTACCTGTAGGAAAGTATTTTAACATAAAAATGTGAGACAATTAAGAGGAAAATATATAAAATAAGTGTTTTTTACATACACATTCCGAACAAACATTTATTATATTTCCTTAACGAATTCTAACGTAAATCTAATATGAATCTCAGAAATGATCTGTAAATTTTTCTTGAATCTGGAAAGGAACTTCAGAATTTCAATAGAAATGAATAATTTAATCTCTGGATCCTTTCAAAGCCACCGACAAAACCGTCGAACTGAATACTGTTCATTTCTTTCAAATCAAATAAGATCCTATTTCTGAAATTGTAAGAAATATAATATAGCTTACATTTTGTAGGTAAGATGGCTTTCATGCTTTGTTACATGTATGCATTGTCATTCAGAATCTAGTCTATTGAAATACCTGCGAAATATACCAAGGGACTTAAACACCTTTAGCATTCCATTTTTGTTTCGTTTACTTATAAATTTATTACCTATCGTTCCAGTTGATCTGAAGCGTAATTTCTGATTTTTTTGTTTCGGAAACGTAAACAAGACAGTTGGCTCTCCTTTAACTATAACCCGATTTAGCATAAAGCATAAAGTGTCATCTTACGTGCACCACCAATAGCTGCAATATATTTCTCTTCCAACTACAACCTTCAGGATTTCCCTTTTAAACCAAAAATAATTGGCTGTCCCAATAATGTTAAATTGAATTCATTTTCTAACTGAAAACGTTTCATTAATAACATCCAGTAAATCAATCCTGTCATTCCTGGATTATAAAAGAGCAATTTCACTATTGCAATGACACGAAATTTTAGTTATATATATATTTTTTTTTCTTCTAGATATAAGTGGAGACAAGAAATTCAGAAAAGTATTCCCAATTTGAAACTTATAAGGCTAGACGGAAACAGTTTTCCCCAAGCTGTATATAAATTCCTTATTAAAAAGAAAATACTTTCTGACAAGTTTGGTTTAGGTACGTTCCAATATTTCTAGAGTTAATGTTTCCTTATACGTATTCGTTACCTCTTCCATATATAGGAATATATTTCAAAGTAAAATTCGGTATGACAAAGCTTACCTAAAAGGAAGCGTTTGAGGGTTGTTCGAAGAGAAAAATTTTTCCTAAGAGCAATATCTTTCGTTGTACTGATTTTCAGGCACGTACTCACGTACACATAAATCGGTTCATATTTAACTTACTACTTACTTTTCTGTGATCATGTAAAAGCGACATGCTGCTACTGTAACTTACAGCTGTGAGCATTGCTAACATTTAAGCTTACTGCGACATTCACTTCCTCTTTTTTTAAATTAGTAGACTCAGATCAGTAACCACAATGGTTGGACGAATTTAAAGCCGTTGCATTGCAGGAGCTTGCAGCGGTATCATAGGAAGGGTATAATTATAAATTTTTACTGCGTAATGTATTTAATGTATTTTTATATTAACATTTATGCAATAGATTTGGACGTGGAACCCGTCTCCGAATAGGAGAAGGGAGTGGGGTGGAGTAGAATTATGGAAGATCTGAATGGAACGTTGTTGCAGGCATTGGGGGAAGAATATTCTCATGGATTTCTATTTGCTTTTGTATGAAAGGATTTTAGTTTTATATGTGGGTGGATTAGGGAAGAGACGACATGACAATATGAGAACATATGGCGTAGAGAGAATAATAACTGCAACTATAAGTTACTGCCCTACCATTTAAAACGTTTGACTTCCTCTTCTGCACATCAGCCACTGGTTGTGCTAAGCATATTTGATTTGCAATTGTGCGACTGCGACATGGTTCATTTACTACGTTCGTAATTCTGGTGTAGTTACGTTTCTCACTTTAAGAACAGGTTATGGCTGTCGTAACACGCAGTAAACAATTCTGTATACAGGGCGGGTTGTGTTGGAAATAATGCTATGGCGTGTTTTGCATATGAAATTTCATCTTCATACATACAAGATCCTTCTCACGCAAGAATTAAACCTGCCAAGCATGTAAATCACGATTTGGTGCTTCACCAACAGACAGTGAGTGCTAATTTTGCGAGCCAATTGTATTCAACAATGATGTACACTTGTCGTTCACTCTATGCGTAAAAATAAGCAAAGTGGAGGTATTTTGAAATTTGAATACAACGATTCGTTATGGACGCAAATGTGGCCGAAAATTAACTAAAAACAATGGAATGTTTCAAGAAATACCACGGCGGCTGATTTATGTTGTATCTCATATAATACTACAAATAAAATAACGAAATAGCGAGAAAATGGAAAACCCATTAATAAAAGAGTGACTATTTGTTTGAGACAACATCATTGTCTAATACTATCTTAGATTACCATGATTACCCTGTGCATTTATATTTAAAGCTGTGGATCACTAGGATGCATCGATTTATTTTGGACACAACTGCCAGAACTTACGGTTTGAAGTTTCCTAAATTTTAAGAATACATAACTCAAATTCAAAGTTACATTTTTGGAAATCTGGTGATTCAAATGTTTTGTATCGATGGCAGACAATGAAACGAGGATGCAATGGGATAGTAATAGTTGTGTTGTCCAGCTCATCAGATCGTGCAACCTTGTGACAAAGTAAGTTATGGGAGAAATAATTCTCATTAATACGTCGACGGTCTATTCTGAGAAAACTGACGAGAATTAGTCCTAGCGCGCTAATAGCAAACTTTCATACGAATAAGTACTTATAGACGATGGAAGCTCTACGTGTGAGAATCTAGATAATCACAGATAGTCCTTCATATTTGAAATGCGCAGGGGTAAAAAAACGGATACGACGAAGTTGTAATTGCATGATCTCTAGCACATTTGATGGTGATCACAGCTCCCAGAATTCCACGTTCCCCGAATTGTATTGGTCCAAACGTTAGCAAATGTCTACACCTACCCTGCCTGCAAACTAGTCACAATATTGGTGAAATAATAATAATCACAAAACCTTCCCCATAAGGTGTTTATTACAGTTATAATGAAAGGCGAAGTTGAAAGTTTACGTTGAGTTGAGCAAAGATTAAATTAGCAATAAACTAAAAATCAAATGCTGATAATTACGTTGAAATTACAATAAGTAGGGCTAAAAGTTACTAAGAAATTTTAAATTGAAGGTTAAGTTGAGCAAAGATTAAATTAGCAATAAACTAAAAATCAATTGCTGATAAATCAGTAAAATTACAAAAGTAGGGATAAATTACAATTACGACATGTGAAAAACGTTTTGATCTTCAAGATTACTAGTCCGGGAGCCGGCCACCTTTTTTGCAATCAATTAATATACTTTTTATACTTCCTGAGCGGCTTTATTGTAACGAGACGGTAAACTTTTTCCTCTGCGAAAATGTTCGCAAATGGGTCTTACGGGGGTGTGCAAAAACACGTTGATTTGGAAATGACAAAAAATGGATGAAGGGAAAACGGCCCAATTAATTTGTGGGACAAAGTGGGCATTTAATTATGTAAATATTTACTAAGCTACAGAAAAAATCAGCTTGATATTCATTATTTTTGTTAATGTAGTAATACCTACATGTCTTAAAATGGGGATACTCTTGATGGACTTATTTTTGTTGTAGAACAAATGTTATTTTGAATTACTTACAAAAAAACTTCACAGTTAGCTAAAAAATTAAGTGATATTAATCAATTTTTTGTAATTACCACATCAACGCACCCCTTCGCACTCCGTAGGACCCATTTGCGAACATTTTCGCAGAGGAAAAAGTTTGGCGTCTCGTTAAAATAAAGGCGCTCACGAAGTGTAAAAAGTATATTAATTCATTGCAAAAAAGGTGGCCAGCTACCGGACCATACTTTCTTAGAGTTAAACATATCCAAACTGTTCATCATCTTAAAAAAATCAGTACTACTGTCACCAGTCTATCCCTCACACAGCTCTTCGTTTAAATATCACCAAACGACTAATAGGGCGAGGAAAACGAAATTAAGAAAATTCCCTTGCAATCATATCTGTATCATATCCAGGTACGTTTGACCAGTTGTAGTCGTTTCGTGAAAAACCATTGGACTGTAAAGTTTCCTTGTGACAATGCACAAAAAACGATCACTTTAAGTGAATCAAGAAGATTACGAGTAGTTCACACTCGGCAGTTATATCCCTTGACATTATCACCTCAGTTCGCAACAGAAAACTATGAAATTTACGAAACCTTAATCTTCTACCCGTTTTTACACCGATTTCACTTATTTGAAACTTCTGAAAGAGAATCAGTGTTAGTTTGGCTTCAATTACGTATTCACGCAAATTACTTGGTATAGTCTAAAAGTCTAAAATCGCCATCTTTGAAAAATGTTTGCCTGTGGGTGCGTGAACCGTACGTTATGGCCTTGGAGCTTAAACTACTAGGTCGATTATGATGAAATTTAAAACTAAGGCCTATAAAAAACTTCATCGGGAAAACAATCAAAATCGCCCCAAAGGGGCCCAAATTAGGGGCGTTATTTTAGGAGTAATCATTCAAATTTTAACCCAAACGAATTTCCCTTGGTGAAAAGTTAGTAAACATGGTTACAACTAAAACGCCGTTTTCCGTTTGCTGCTAAATTCAAAATGGCGGCCAATATAGCAATTCTCCAAATTTTTACTTTTTACGGTTTAGCATTAGCTCAAGAACGCTTGAACTTAATTAAAATTTCAACATTGGAAATTGTAGCCAAAGGATGGCCAGAACTGTTATTATAATTGATAAAGAACAAATTATTGGTGCCCAAAATTTGTCAAAAATTGAAAATCACTTCTCAAAATCCGCTCCATTATGTCAATTTTACCTTATAAATGTAGAAGGTAGGAAACAGCTATTAGGGCCTGCCATTGTTTGAATTTCTCGTATGATTTCTGTTGTCTGCTTTTTGATTTTTCTGGTATTAAATTATTTAAAGCTCGTTCTGCTCCAATTAATATCTTGTCAGTAGGGCTACAATACTGGAAGAAATTTTGAATGCCGGTTTTCGGTATTCAATCAAGTGAATCCCGGGATCCCGATATTTTTTACTGCTGAAACTATAAAAGAAAAAAAACGCATAGCTTAGAAATTCAAAGTTCAAAATTCCAAATTCAAAGTATTCAAGTTATTCAAAGATGTAAATATAAAATGTAAATTAAATAAATCCACATAATATTCAAAAATTTCGTATTCAAAATAGGAATTTGAAATATATGTAAATATATAATATGTAAATGTAAATTAAATAAATCCACATAATATTCAAAAATTTCGTATTCAAAATAGGAATTTGAAATACAAAATTGAAATTCAAAATATTAATGCTAATGAATCTTTAAGTATAATTTGAAAATTCAAATTTCAAAATTCAAAACGCAAAATATTACTGCTACCGACTGCTACTTAAAGTAAAAAAGTTTAAATTAAATTCAATTTGAAAGGATCCATTACTAGTTGTTGGTGAATTCTTCTCGAAATGGGGTGAAATTGATAAAGTTGCAATTGAGTTGAATATAGTTGGGGATCAAATGATGTTTTAGGCAGCTACTGTTAAACCAGATTTTCAGTGAAGTATGCTTGACTTTAATGCTAAGTTTCTTGTAGTTATGGAAAATTGAGGCTCGGTTAGCCAAGTTGAACTTGAAAGGATCCATTACTAGTTGTTGGTGAATTCTTCTCGAAATGGGGTGAAATTGATAAAGCTTGAGTTTAATGCTAAGTTTCTTGTAGTTATGATTAGTAGTTTTTATGCTTATGTTACTCTTTATAGCCTGATGATGACACTATAATGTGTTGAAACATGTCGTTTATCTTATCATCCTATTGATAACAATTTTATAATTAAATGTTATTCATGGGGGAGGTTTTGTGATTTTTGATTACCTTTAAATTCAATATTGAAATTGGAAATAATAAACTCGCAATTATAATTTTGTAAATTCATAGTTCAAAAATGAAAACGTAATAAAGAAAAATTGGTAGTGCCATTTGAAAAATCAAGTTTTTCGACACATGTGGCCAAACGATTCGCTTAAAGTACTATGTCGCACTAGAATTGACCAAGGAATATACAGGGGGTTCATTAAAAAATGCAACTTTGATATAAATCATCCTCTATTAACTTTGCGATTAAAGTGAACATATTTTAGATTTGTAGCCTTACCATATCCCAATCCACACATTCCATCCACACCCTTTATACATACAATATTTTGCACTATAAATAAATATCATTAATCCAATATATTTTCTACTAAAATAAAATTAAATTAATACCTACCGAAATGCTGGTATTTACGTATGATTACCGGTTTTAAATACTGAATCAATTTTGTCCGGGATACCGGTTTTCGAAATCGCGGAAAACCGGTATTGTAAGCTCTACTTCTCAGGTAAAAGGTTTTCGTTCGAAAAAATTTTGCGAAAATTATTTTGGTTTAAACAACAAAATGTAACCATTGCACCCGAACGTATGCAAACGCAATTAATTACTTGTCTTAAATTCCAAACTGGGATCTGAGTGCTGTTATGACATTTATTACATTCTCGGTCCTCGGTATGGTAATAGTTATTACTGTCCAGTGCATAAAGGAGGTTTTTATGGGTAAATAGCAATCGATTAGGTACCTTGCAATCGTATATAGATATTGAGTGTTTGTTTACGTGACTATTTACTGAAATGCCATTGGACATATCCATGTTTTACAAAAAAACGTGTATTCAAAATATATTTATTATTCCAGATCTAGGAAAAAATCATCTCCTTTTAGTTAATGTCAAATAACGTTAACCCTACTTTGTCATAGCAAAAAATTTAAATTATATGTGCTTGTAACGTGTCAAGTTGGAGAAACACAGGCTAAACTGATACACTGCATATTTTACATACTTTTATTTGTATAAAATGAGAAAATTCTAATAATTCGAATTTTAAAATCGTGCGTAGGTATGGCATTTTGAAATATGTGCATGTCATGCTTGACACCTAACATTAAATTTTCACTCCCTCTTTGTATGAAGCTATGAATCGTAAAAATCAACTTCAAAAATTTTCCGCAATATAAAAGTATATAAAAGTATTTACCTACTCGGACGATTTAATAACAAATTATTTAATACAGGGGGTGGACTATTAATTTACCAGTATTCTAACTCAATTTTCTGGAAGCTTGTAGGTAGGATGAATGTTCATAGATTAAAATAATTGACTATCAATGTCTATGGTTCGCTATAACTAATAATTTTGAAATATAGCTCGATTGAAATATATTGGCCATGCATGAAATTTTGATATATTGCGCAAGTATTACGCGTGTCATGTGAAATAACGCTGCGCTGTTCCCACACATACAACCTGAACCAGCAATTACATTAAGTTGTAATTAACGATTAGTTGCACTTGAAGTTTATGCTTTTTTTAGCTTTATTTAGCAATTTAAATCCAACAAAATGCCTGATTTTTCTGGTGGAATGGACGATTTCGTTCAAATGTAGCTCTTTATCAGCTCTCGCTTTGAAAACTTGAGCTTTCTATAACAACACTGTATTCCCGCATTTTCGTACGTGCAATAGTTAATTATTTATAAGGGGTGATGTTCGCACCACAAGCCTTTATACGATTATTCAAATGTAAAGCAAGTCGCTAAACCCATCGCACGGTGAAAAAATTAATAATTTGCATTACTTTGCCATTACATGCATAATGTTAAGCTGTAGGTATAGTAGTAAATTGGTAGATTTTTCAATTTGAATTCAATTTCTGTTATGCATGTGTATGGAGGATCTAAAAACAAATTGAATAGCGTTTAGCTTTAAAATGGGGATTCGCATTTTATAAGCAGAATCAGTTCACATAGGAAAATAAATTGCACCCGGTATCAAATCCTCCTTGTATCATAATTTAAGGTCATAAGAAAAAGAAAATAGAAACGAGTTTCTAATACATACATAGGTTTGGTCCATATTAGATGCAAGTAACGACGAATTCTCTTCACAATTAACTCGAAATGGGGTAAACCAATTAAAGTTGACGGATTAAAATCCCAAAAAACACAAAACTTTCCTCATGTGTTTGTTTATTGAATGATTAATTAAATTATGACTTGTAGTCGTGAAGATGATATTATTCCTAATATCGAAACATGTCGCTCTGATCATGTGTAATGGCATTTGCCATACCTTGACCTAATTTTAATCTAATCAATTATTAATTTATTCGTCTGATGGGTGCTTTATAGCCGAAACATGTAACGATATTTGCTATTATTAAATTTCAAAAAATTAAATATATATGGGGAAGGTTGGGTCAGAATTTTTTATTTTTTAATTCAATATCTAGCATCGACGTAACGCCCCATTTTTGGTCAATTCGCATTCAACACCTTTAATATCAATCTGTCTTGAATTATCTCCGTATTTATGGCTGTATGATACGAGGGTTGCCTTATACAGGGTGAGTTTTTCCGATGTTTAGCTCAATTTAATGAGATTCTGGTTTTTTGAAAAAACGCATGTCTAACTAGATATCTCATTTATCAAAAAAGCTAAAAAATGATATTTTTGAGTTATACGGGGTGATTCACGACTATTCCCTCGGTCTGTTGTGCCTAAAAGGTACAAGATATCAGCTTCATTTTTTGGTGACATATGTAAATTGATAAAGACTATTTTTTAAAATTATTTTCAATTATACAGGATGCTTCACAAAATTGTAATATATCAAAGTTAGGTTTTTTTAAATGCAACCCCCTGTATTTTATTACATTTTTAGATTATACGTTAAAACTAAGGTAACTTTATTGAACGTTCCCTATACCTATCGCTTACCAATTTTGAGAAAATTGTGATTTTAAGGAAAATATTCAATTTAAACAACCCCTAATAACACGGAAACCACTTACTTTCAGTAACACAAATTTATATCGATTTATCTTGACCTTTAAGGCTTTCATTTGCACTACGTAGGATTTCGATTTTTTGTACAGGGTGTTTAGAAAAAGGATTCATATTTTATATTTTTCAAACATCAAAAACTCACTTAACTTAAATGGAACACCCTGTATGTTTTTATTCTATGTTGAATAACTTTTCATTTTCTATCAAAAACTATGAGTAATAGATATGTCTAAAATCAACGATTAAAAAGTTATTAAGGTTTTTCTCTAAAATTTGTATGGAAATGGTTTTTGTTTGCATTCTAGTAGGCCATGATTTTTTTATTGTAGTTGATAATTAGATATGTGATCAAAGCTTAATTAAAAATGAAATTGAAGCAATGGAAAAAATACTGTAGTAAATGCCATTTTTTCCTATGCATAACCGCACTCGTTTTCAAGAGATCTTCTAACGTTATGGTGTTATAGTAGCAAACGCATCCTTTATTCCAATCTTCATGTCATCAGCAGTGGTAGGTGGAGTGTGTAAATTTTTAATGATAATGTAATAATAATAATATCTAAACAAACTTCATCAAGAAGACTCGAAAAAGTGTTGTTCTAAAATCCGTAAAAATTTTACTCCGTTCAAGTTTCCATCAAAAAATCAAAATTCTCCCAAATACATTGAGCCTCCACCGGTTTTGGCGGTCAACAGTGCGATACAGGTGACGATTTAGTAATGAAAGTTATGTCAGTTTACCAAGCCGTTATGTTGTGGAAAGTGGATTCGTCGGTAAATAAAACATATTAGAATTCATCTTCTTCTCCAACTTTTTCGAGACTCCATAAACAAAAATTCAACCTTCGTTGAAAGCCTCGTCCATATAAATTCTGGTGAAGTTGAATGTGATAAGAATGGTGTTGATGTTTTTTTCAAAAATATTTAGATAGACAATTCCTCAATAAATGGATTGGAAGGAGGGGTCCACAACACTCCACCTACCACTGCTGATGACATAAAGATTACAATAAAGGATGCGTTTGCTACTATAACACCAGATATCCTGAAAAACGTTAGATCTTTTGAAAATCGAGTGCGGTTGTGCATAGAAGAAAATGGTCATCATATTGAGCATTTACTATACCATTTTTTCCATAAATGATTACTCCTTGTTATTAATTTCATTTTTAATTAAGTTATGATCCCATATCTAATTATCAACTACAATAAAAAAATCATGGCCTACTAGAATGCAAACAAAAACCATTTCCATACAAATTTTAGAGAAAAATCTTAATAACTTTTTAATCGTTGATTTTAGACATATCTATTACTCATAGTTTTTGATAGAAAATGAAAAGTTATTCAACATAGAATAAAAAGATACAGGGTGTTCCATTTAAGTTAAGTGAGTTTTTGATGTTTGAAAAATATAAAATATGAATCCTTTTTCTAAACACCCTGTACAAAAAATCGAAATCCTACGTAGTGCAAATGAAAGCCTTAAAGGTCAAGATAAATCGATATAAATTTGTGTTACTGAAAGTAAGTGGTTTCCGTGTTATAAGGGGTTGTTTAAATTGAATATTTTCCTTAAAATCACAATTTTCTCAAAATTGGTAAGCGATAGGTATAGGGAACGTTTAATAAAGTTACCTTAGTTTTTAACGTATAATCTAAAAATGTAATAAAATACAGGGGGTTGCATTTAAAAAAACCTAACTTTGATATATTACAATTTTGTGAAGCATCCTGTATAATTGAAAATAATTTTAAAAAATAGTCTTTACCAATTTACATATGTCACCAAAAAATGAAGCTGATATCTTGTACCCTTTAGGCACAAGAGACCGAGGGAATAGTCGTGAATCACCCGGTATAGTTAGCCATGCATTTTTTTCAAAAAACGAAATAAAATCATTAAATTGAGCTGGTAAAACTGCAATTCTTTTTTTCATTTAATTGTCTCTTTATCTCTACTCCAAGATCCCAAGATTAAACATCGAGAAAAACTCACCCCATATATTGTTACAATTGACCACAATACTAGATGGCACTGCTATTGAAGTGTGCCATCGCAATATTCCTAATATTTCAATTTTTTATTGTAAAATCAGCGGATTAGTTGTTGTTTGTTTGTTGACAGTAAGCGAGTGAAGAAAGTAATTTTATGAAAAAATGGAAACTACTTGTGAAGATCTTCGTTGGATGATTTTTTACGATTTTCGTAAAGGTCTAACAATATACAAAATCGCTTCGCTCAACTTTTGGTCATGAAGCACCATTACAAAAGGGTGTTTTTATAATTGGTTTCCAGAATTGCTTTGGGCTCGTGATGAATACCGTAGAGGTCGACCAAAATCGGTTATGATTCCAAATATCATCGAGGTAATTGTAGAAGATCGGCAAGTACCGTAACGCGAGGTGGTAATCCGGTCATTTCCCCGCCGAAAAAATCCCGCCGGTAAATTGTTCGCCTGGTAAAAACCCCGCGCGGTGAAATGTTCGCCGGTAAAATGCCCGCCATGACAAAATCCCGTCGGTCATTTGCCCGCCGCTGTAGGCAAAATGATTCCCCTGATATTCTCCTATTTTTGTGATAAAGATCCACTTACATATGTACACTACGTTATGTGCAGCCAGTGGCGGATTATGCGCTCAGGAGGCGTAAGATGAGTTTGAGGCCGCTGTTTACTGTAAATTAAAATATGCTAAATTCAAAAAAGAAGACTGTATTAATAAACCAGACATTGCCATGTTTAACAAAAGAACCGTTATACAGGGTGAGTTTTTTCCGATGTTTAGCATGGTGATCTTGGAAACTAGCAGAGATAGAGAGACGATTAAATGGGGAAAGAATTGCAGTTTTACCAGCTCAATTCAATGAGCTTTTCATTTTTTGAAAAAAATGCATGGCTAACTAGATATCTCAAAAAATCATTTTTTCGTTTTTTTGTTTAGTGCCTATAGCTCTGTTATTATTGATTTTAGAAAAAATGTGTAAAGCAAAAAGTTGTAGATAATTATGGGCTCAATAATACAGTTTAATCAAATTTTATATTTATGCTCTAATGCTTGAGTTATGACACAAACTTGTGTTTTTTCTAATGGAAACCATAGTTGGCCATGACTTTATAAAAAAGGCCCTTTTTCGACGATTCTAACAATATATCACTTGACATACTTATTTTCATCACTATAGAAATTATGGTCAAATTTTTGTTTTTAATGGTAGTAGACTATGGAAACAATTGATACATGCGTTTATTATTTATTTATTTATCGTTTGCCATTTTCTACATACAATTTCATTAAAATATTTCTGTAATAGTAATAATAATTGTAGATCCTTTTTTAGCATATACGCAACTTATAAGTAGACAGGGTAGAGCTGTATATGCAAATAAATATGTTTAGGTACCTATAGTTGAGATTAATTTTTTTTATTATAACTAACTTGAATTTTATTATTAAATGCGATGCGCATCCATCAATTGTTTCTATAGTCTACTACTCAAACAATGCGACATTAAAAACAAAAAAATGGTCATAATTTCTATAATAATGAAAATAAGTATGTCAAGTGATATACTGTTAGAATCGTCGAAAAAGGGCCTTTTTTATAAAGTCATGGCCAACTATGGTTTCCATTAGAAAAAACACAAGTTTGTGTCAAAACTCAAAAATTAGAGCATAAATAAAAAATTTGATTAAACGGTATTATTAAGCCCATAATTATCTACAACCTTTTCCTTTACACATTTTTTCTAAAATCAATAATAACAGAGCTATAGGCACTGAACAAAAAAACAAAAAAATGATTTTTTTGAGATATCTAGTTAGCCATGCATTTTTTTCAAAAAACGAAAAGCTCATTGAGTTGAGCTGGTAAAACTGCAATTCTTTCCCCATTTAATCGTCTCTCTATCTCTGCTAGTTTCCAAGATCCCCATGCTAAACATTGGAAAAAACTCACCCTGTATATAAATTTATAAAATATTTTCGACGGCCATTTTAAGCACTTCCCGATGGCATTTTGACATCCTTTACAGACCTACGGCACTATACATGAATACTCGCCTGCTACTATCTCTTGTTTCAACCTCGTTCTTAACACGTAAATGTTGCACCATTTTCTACGCTTATTCCCCCACTAAAGCGCCTAGGTTATTTGCAGGTTTAGTATATTTTTTTTCAATTGATAGATACTAAAATAGTGGCATGATACACAGGTTTACAAAACCGAAGTTATTTAAAAAAGAACTTTCTTAATTGCTTATTTTTTCAAAAATTACGGCGGGAAATTGACCGACGGGATTTTGTCATGGCGGGCATTTTACCGGGGAACATTTCACCGCGCGGGATTTTTACCAGGCGAACAATTTACCGGCGGGCAATTGACCGGCGGGATTTTTTCGGCGGGGAAATGACCGTGAACCTTAGGTTACCATATCAAAGAATGCAATACATTCGACCTGGCAACAATTACCTGTACACAACAATTTGTTTGCCAAAAGTCATCGATGAAATTAGAAAAACCATGCAAAACGTCGTTCTCCACTATGACCATGCCAGCTCCCACATAGAAAGTCAAACAATTGATTATTTTAAGGAGAGGAACGTTGAACTAATGCCTCATTGCCAGCATTCACCAGATTTACACCTAACGATTTTTTTTGCATCCGAATGGCAAACAAAAAGTGCGCGGATGGCGATTTTTATAACCCCAAGAAGATGTTGAAGCCTTTGAAAATCATGAGATAATAGCTTCAGAGGAGAAGCAATGCTTCGGAAATTGGTTTGAACGTATGCAAAAGCGCATTTCGAAAAGTAATGAAACAGTTTGTTCCAAGAAAAAAATTTTTCCCGGTGTTTGTAACTACTTGTATAGCGTAAAAACGTTCTAATTGATGATTCACATTTTGGAGATAAGCCTTGATTTCACGTTGTAAAACTGCATAGATTAGAATTAGGTAGTTCAATTGGACATCAGGGCACGAGGCCTTGGCCCAATCCAATATGTGTGGAAGAAACACGCCAATTTCGAGAATTGCACATGTGCTGAAAAGGTGTTATTGCGGAGTGGAGTAACATAGACCAGAACGTACCTAAGTTTTAATTTTTTGAAAATATATGCATAAGTAATCGATTTCAAACCTTTTTTTATCGCTAAAGTTTTTACATTTTTTTGTCAAAATTCTTACAATGTAAATGTTTACATTTTAGAATTGAAATAAAACCAAAATAATCCATTTCGATTGAATATCTTAAAAAACACGGTATAGAGACAGAATTTGCATGTTCCTTATTGTTCACTTATTGGCCCCCTTTGTTCGTAATTTGAACAACTTTGTCAATACATTTTTAAATAAAGGCTTTAGACGAATTTTTTAGGTAAATACAAGTGTATAAAAATGACCTCAAACGTTAAAGAAATGTCGAATGGTAAAATTGTACTAAGCAAGTGAAATTGAAAGGTTTGCATAATTTATTTCTAAACGTAAGGATTCGAAAGAGAACATTTTTTCTCGTTCAACGTTCGTTCAAAATAATTATATTGAAGTGTGTATAAAATATAAATGACCGAAGGGTTTAACTTTTGATTCAAATGAAAGAAGCTCTGTTTCTTGGAATGAGTTATGTAAGAGAAGTAATTACGAATAAGTAAATGTAAACCAATTATAGATCTAAAAATAACCTTATAGAACAACTTTTTCACAATTACTTATCGTTTAAATGTAATCAATAAGTGCAAGTTAAAATAGTTTAGATTTTACCGACCCTCATCAAAATTTAATTACTTTTCGTGGAATTTTCGAGGTAAAAATAAAGTTAAATTGGTTACCCGCAATATGCTTTTAATTTCCACGTAATACGAAATGAAATTTTTAATTCAAAATATTTTTTCCTTTAAAGAGGATTGAAAAATAATTATAGCGATCAATGTTTGATCATCGCATGATGTATTTGGCTTATATATGATTATATTGGTAATAACATGTAGTGTGCCTGTTTCGAACGTATTCTACATATTGCGAGAATAAGAATTTTATACTGACGTAATAGTGGCATAGTTCAGTTTCAATTTTTGAAGTTTCATTGACTTTACGTTATATTAATAAAATAATCTTGTTACGTTGGTTTGGTCAAATGATGCGGTTAACCACAAGTATTGGAAATTTCTACAATATTCAACAAAATCATTTTCCTTTCCGTATAACTTTCGTAGTATATACAGGGTGTTACAGAGCTAAGGAAAATTTAAGGGCAGATTTACATCTCAAAATATGAAAAAAAGTTCATATAAACGTGGTTCTGAAAATGCTCCGTTTTCATGATTAATCTAAAACCCGTTTGAGATATTGAGATGAGTTTTGGTATACGCAAATGTACCATTACATGTACAAAATTGTTTTCTAAAGTACTTACATTAGTGGCTTTCTTGCCGGCAAGCCTTTATGTTTGTCGAAATAAACTGTACGCAACTGGTTTTTGCAAAAATTGGTGTCGTTTTTTTAAAGCCAGATTAATTCAGTTTAAAAAATACCTCTGGGATTTTTTTGCTCTGACGCACCGTTTTCGAAATATAAATTATTTTATTAAGCAGTACAATAATAAGCCATCCTCGTAATAATTTATTTTAATTTTATTTCTTTATACTAATTTTTCCGGAAACAGTGTAAAAAATTAAATAAAAAAACTGTGGTCTAGCTAGAAAGTCTGCTTCAGAAAGGGCTTGTACTCTCTGAACATGGTAAGGATAGAGCCGCTTTGGCAGTTAATTTTTAATAAATTCTCTACAAAATAAGTAATTACTACAGTTGACCGAAGCAAACATGATACCTGAGAGGGCGGAGTTAGCGCTGTTGTCTTTTTCAGAGTACATTCAGGTTAAGATTGAACAAAACCCTGAAATAAGTACAAGGCATCTAGCAAACGAATTGGGGAATACCAACCACGTTAATGTATGGCGAATACTCCACGAGCAGCAATTCTATCATTACTATTTACAGAGAGTACAAACCCTTTCTTTCCAGCCAGACTACAGTATTAATTGCCACTGGTTAAGCCAAGGAAATGCAGAAGATCGGCAAATTAATTGATTGATCTAGCTTCTTTTATCATAAATGGAATTTTTAATTTCCGAAATGAACATTACTGGGAGGACAAAAATTCACACATTATTCATCAATCGCTACACCAATTCGATCAATGTGTGGGCAGGACAGGACTAGTTCAAAACTACTTGATTGGACTCTTTATTTTACCCAGAAAATTAAACGGCTTGTCCGTTTAATACTTGCATTGTTTACAGGAAAATTTACCCAACCAACAAGAAGATGTTCCTCTTAATATTAGGCAAAATTTATGTTTTATGCACGATGGAACGCCTGCTCATTTTAGTCGCAATGTAAGGTATTTAAACGTTATATCCAAGGAAATTAGATTGGTCGGGGCGGGCCTATTTCTTGGCCACCCAGATCATCTGATTTAAATAGCTTTAAAAAACATTTTGTACATGTAAATGTGACCTGTACCTGTACCAAACTCATCTCAATATCTCAACGGGTTTTCAATAATAAATGTAAAATAGACTATTAAAGGTGGAAAAGTTTAAACACCCCCCGTATCATGAAATCGGAACATTTTCGACCCATGTTTATATTAACTTTTTTTCCATATTTTGAGATGTAGCATCAGTCCTTAAATTTTCCTCACAAATTCTGTAACACTCTGTATATTGCAATGTTTCAGTCATTCATTCTATAACATTCTCTTAGTTATTTCCTTGCATAAATTGTCATCATGTTACACATTATGTTATTTGTAACTTATCTGTTATCTATTATAATTTAATGACAGTAAGGACCGATTGTACATTCCACGGTTTAAGGGCAGCTCAAGACGTGAACCGAGTTCAGGAGAATTCAGTTGTTGTACAATTTTGCTGAGCTAAGTTTAAGTTTGGCTTGTATTACTTAAGCGGTCGAATTTGGCGGTTTAAACAAAGTTCAATTAATATTCTTACCTAAATTTGTTATTTGTGGCACCAACTTGATGATTATTTAAAATGGAATTACTTAGTGATCATGAAGACTTTACCACACTTAAACCAGAGTTCAAATTTGTACTCGGTTCAGGAAATCTTTGGCTTAAACCGCAAATGTACAATCGGCCCTAAGACACTTAAACAGATATTTACCAGGAGGAGGAGGAGGGGAAACAAACCCACTGCCTCTCCGACTTGTTTAGGGTTTAGGTCAAGAGATCCACAAAGGAGGTTGTTTCCATTTTATACGGATACTCAATGCAATACGCGGTAGAGCACAGAGTTGGGTATAGGTCACCTACCTTTCGGTTAAGGCGGTATAAGTATAGACTTTGTTGCGACGGTTTAACTGTAGTAGCTGAAAAGGAAATAAACTAAAACACAATTGGTTAAAGAAAATAAAATGCAATTAAAATAAAATGAAAGCGAAAATAGACAACTAAGCTACTACAGCACAGGTAACTAAAACTTAGAAAACTCAGAAACAATGACTTTGTTAGAAAAATAAAGGGAAATGTTGACTCTTGTTTCGACGATGTTGAATAAATCGTTAGGACGTAGTACGAGATCTTGGATAGTCTGAGGGGATTTAAGATAAAGGGCGGTTCTTGCCAACAGAGGAGTTCGGACACCATCATACTTTCGACAAGCGAGAATACGATGGGCAGTAGCATCGGACACATCGCACGTAGGACAAAAGGTCGTCCACATAAGTGCCAATACGTTTCAGATGATACCCAAATCTACCGTTTGAGGTAAGGATGACGACTGCCGCACGTACCGGTACGTGATTTTAAAATGGAAATGAGATCTACAATAGTCTGAGGGTATCAGCTGCAAGAAGCCAATATGCTTCAGATGGCATCGAAATACACCGTGTGAAGTAAGGATACGGGGACTGCTGCACCAAGATTGGACATTTGGGATTAAAAATTAGGTGTTGCGTCCTTTCTCGGACGCGTCCCAGTTAGAGTCAGTTAAACGTAACGCAAAAGGTAACATTTAAGTTGTATTTTTAACATGCATATGTACCTAGGACACCTAGGCACCTATACATATAGTTTAATATTAAAATCGTAGCAACAAAGAAATTGTGTACCTATATGAAGTGAAATTTAAATAACTAGGTACGTTTTTCGAGTTTATTTGATCAATACTTGACGATGGATACCTTGTGGTCTAAATACAGTTCGAAATACTACACGAAAGCTACACGGACTGCCCGGTTATATCAATGCAAGGTTAGATTTCGAGCAACCTTGCGACCAAAAAGCATGTAAGTATTTAGTTTTGTCAACTGAGGCGAAATATTGGTTATTGCTTGCCCAGATGTTGGTGCAAAGGGAAGCTTGATCCTCTAAATCGCGCTTGTTGGTTACAGAGACACTGATGATAATGTCGTTCGTATGGGCAAAACAGTTGATGTTATCGAGAAGTTCTTGTTCAAGGAGAAAGTCTACAACAATATTCCATAGTAAAGGTCTCAGAACTTAACGGAAAACTTCGAGGATCTGAAGTGTATCGGATTGAGCTATCCGACAGATAACTACAAGTCACGCGCTGAGCATTTGCAAATACTCTCTTAACGACGAGAATATTTGTTTGCAGTCAAATTCTACCCAGTTAGCTCTGCAGTGTGGGAAGAACCATAATTGCCTTTCTTTGGCACTAACAATCTTCTGCACCACTAGGTTAATAGGGCTCACTAGACCAGTATCACCTGTTATAATGTCCGACCATTCGTACGCACTGTTAAATTTTCGAGGCAATTTCGTGCTCGTTCTGCTTTTTGAAATCTGTAAGATGATGGAGTACAAAACGACTTATGACTCTTTGAGATGAAGATGGTCGCGTGTATTATTCTTTTCACAGATGGGGATCCAATCACCAGTTGAGCCTCTATTACGGCGTAACTAGTTGCTTCCAGCAGCAATGTTTTCCTCTGTCACAGCGATAATGGGAGGGTCTGCGGCATTCTTTTGATCAACTCTAGTTTTTCCACGTTCGAATTCCTTGTATTCCTTTGCTTGATCGCGAAATGTTTATTTCTTCGCAGTCATACGAAGTTACACCTTTCTTAAAGTCATAATAAATCATTATGCGACAATCTTCTCGGGTTAATTCCGTTTTTCAACGAACTTCGTTCGTTACTGGAAACAATATTCCGTCCGTGCGTCCTGCGTTGCAAGAGATGCGTATTGTCTACAACCGAGTTAAGATATCGATCTTATGTGAAATTTTATGCTGATTCAAGATCCGGTTCCAATTTTTCGATATCTCAAATACTTTTCGAAATATTCGACTTTAAAGTCGAAATTTCGAAATTATCAAATTTTGTCTTTTTGATAAGGCCAGATTTTTTTATACTTTCGTTACTGCGGTATTCGAAGTTCGTTTTGTAATCCAGGGATTTGAACTAGTTTTTACTACACTTGTGAAACTTAAAGCTACCTAGGTTCCACATGCTACTTAAGATAAATTAGCAAATAGAGGCAAATTTTAAGTAAAAAGTTGATTTTCTGAGGTAACGTTTTTGTTTTCCACGGTTAACCTAATTGCTTCACTCTCAACAGTAATGGCTTGTTCGATGATTGGGAGTGGAAAGAATAATACTTTATTTCTTCGTTTTCGCACTCGTTGAAAATATGAGCGTGATTCATTGGAGTTAACTTGTTTACCCATTGATCTACACAGGTGGGTCAATCGAGTGAGGGTTTCTTAAGGAAAGTAGAAAATTTTCTTTGCAACAGGACACCCAAAACGATTTGCATAACCCTCAGTAACTATGTCACAAACTAATACGAAGAATAATTCTCTCATTTTAACTTCTATCTTAGTCAATCATTAATGAGTATGTACTGCTTAATGATAATGGTCACTTCAAAAATTTATATAAATGCGTACAAATGTTAAATAACTTGTTTTATATATTTTGAACCATTTAACAAATTGTTATGATCCTCGCTTCTTTAAATGGGTTCGCGTGGCCAACATAAGAGAAAAGCGCTCAGTTTAAGTTTTCTAAAGTTTAATGGATTTTCGCAACATCTTCTACGTTCATCTTTCACTAATATGTATTTACATAAAAAACAGATACCAAAATATATATTTAGGGAATGCAAAGTTAAAACAAGCACATCCATCCACAAAACTAACAACAAATATTCTCTGGAGCGAAATTAATGAATTGCATTATTTTGAAGAAGCGTTCAAACATGGCTGACTTTCATGAAAAATTCTAATGGAAAGAAACTGAAAACAAGCCATTCGAAGATACACAATTCACATTCAAATGAAGAGAGTCGGCGTTCAGATTATTTATGTGGTCAAATTTTACTTTAGTTTGTTTCACTTCTCCATTTAGGATGTGTAAGTTGCATTAGATGGGTGCAGGTTTAGTATTAAAATGAAATAAATAGGAAAGTAATAATAATTATGTTGCCCTGAAAGTGTTGTTTTTAAGTTTTACGGTTATAGAGTAAACCGCGCCTTTAATATTTTAAAGATTTATTAAACTTTTCATTTTACAACCTATCGATCTTTTAACAGGGTAAATGTTTATAGCGGTATTAAATTATAAAACTTACCAGTACAAACTTGAACATTGTATCGTTAAAACTTACGGTTCAGTTTTATAACCACATATGTGCGCAGGGTAACCAAAAAGTGGATGCATTTAATGTTCTACCATTTAACGAAAGTATAAAAAATGTCAGTTAGGTACAAAAATAAAGCAACATTTTTATGATGGTCTTCCGGCAATTTTCAGTTCAAACTTTTTCATGTAAATTATAATTTCTGAATGGAACGTTTAAAAAATGAACCTTCCAATTAAAAACTCTTGGAGAGTTTTGACTTTACTCTCAATTTGATTGTTCGAGATAATGGGGCGTAATTAACTTTTTTTTGTTTCGAGAAACTTTGGCAATCACAGATAGGTAATTTTCTTTTACCGCATAATGTGCTTAAATCTATATTAAAGGAAATTATACTTTGAAGTGCGTGTCCTTTACAGTTTCTCTACATACTTTAAATATGAAATCAATATGTATGCCTTACTCGACGAAATAAGGTACGTTTACATAATATGTAATTGATTTTTTACGAAAAAGGATATAGTTAAATTAAGAAAAACGTATAGTCACTATTTTAGCATTTACGTCTATGTTAAACTGATATGCAACCTCTAAATTGTCGAAGTGTCAAATAGAAATATTCTAAATTTCTCCAGCAATAATTAAAAGTAAAAAGAGTTTAGAATAGCTCCATTTCAATTGTTCTTCGATGAGCTGCATTTACAAATTTACAATTCTTTTCTTGCTCTATTAGCGTATCGTAGGGAGGTTCATTGTGTGATGGTGAACTGTTGGTGTACTTCCGACGTACAATGCTGTCTAATCTCTGCACAAGTAACAACTTTACAGGTTCAAAATAAACAAGCACAAATTGTGCATAAATTATAGAAACAGACACTTTCTTTCCTGTAAGAAAATTTGATCACAAAAAATTATTTTAAAAGCACCGGAAGAATTTAAATGTGAAATGCAGTAAGAAAAGGGTACTTCCTACTTTTGGTTAAGAAGACCTTTGATGCCACTAGTAGTACAGTAATGCTGCTACTAACTCATTTTGACCTCGTTTGACCCCAAGGTCGCAGGGCGTGGCTAACTCATGCGCCGTATTGCAAAGGGGCCGTTCCTCGGAAAACAGCACCCCCCCCCCCACCCCATTTAACTGCTAACTCCTAAACTGATAAAACGGTTAACCGCTAACCGCACAAACATGTTAGTAACAGAGATAGAACAGGTATCAACAGGTAGTGAACGGCTATACCCCCTGCTGCACAAAAGCTGTTTTTGCGGTTAGAGGTTAGCCGTCTTATCATTTTAGGAGTTAGCAGTTAAATGGGGGGCCGGTTTACGAAGAACGACCTCTTTGCAGTAAGGCGCACGAGTTAGCCACGCCCCGCGACCTTGGGGTCAAACGAGGTCAAAGTGAAGCATTAGTATACTACTGATATTCGTAAGTCAGAAAAGGAACTATTAAATCTGGAATGTGGGGTGCGTTACGGGTGTGGTCTTTTTCCTCTAGACAGACTAATGGAGATTACAATTTCTTAACATCAGACATTCAGACTCCAAAAAAATGCAATTGCGAAACCTTTATTACCTAAACATCTTAAAACTGCAAGGCTTGGCTCTACCGCAACTCAAAGGTTATGAAAATGAAAAGTAAACATTTCAGTAGGTACTCAAGGCTATAAATGGCAAAGAATATATTGAAAATGAAGGAGAAGCGGTGGTCAAATTTGTTAATTATGATGAAGACAAGAGCTAGCAACAAATTATCTTCCATAGCTTTGTAAATCAAGTTGTCAAAGACCTAAACGTGGTGAACCCAGAGGACATTTGCGTTGTTTCTATATTTTAGATTTACAGAAGGCTTGGCAGTTGTATTCTGAAGCAATTTTGTGTGTTTAAGTGTAGTTTTATTTAAATATTTTTTTTTCTGTTCATTTAGTTTGTAGTAAGTTTGTGCCATAAAACCCAGCCACAATGTCAGTGTCCGAAGAATAAAATTTGTAAATGAAACTGGAGAAAATATATTGAAAACCGTATGCCCGAAGTTAGGACAACGATTTTATATCTTCCGAAGTTGCGCGCAGGTTTCCCAAATTTAACATTTTATTAAATCTCTCTGTAATGTCCGAAATTAGTAGGTAGGTACTGATAGTAGTAAAAGTCATTAATCTCAAATTTCATGTGGCTACTACTACAAAACGTTGATGGAGTGGCCCATATCTAAAATAAAATAGGAACAATTTATATTATCATAAATGAAATGTATACAACTTTAATTATTTCCATTCTATAAAGATTCAACGCAAAATCGTTAGGTCTTAGCCCAAAATACATGGTGATTATCTGTGTAGTAGGTAGGTACGACATTTGTGCAACATTTGAACGTTGAAACCTACAAAAGAACTTTCACTGAAGGAAACTTTGGTTTCCCTATATCTGATTAAACTCACATACGTTACACGTACGTCAGCGTCACACGTGATGGAAGATATGGATCAAATAATCCTGGAAAGGAAATGGAACCTTTTTATCTTAATCAAATTGAAACGAATATTTGTAGGGAATATTGTTTCCATATTGAGTTGTACGTTAATTGCCCTTTTGCGTACATTCATAATTTTGATATTCCGCAAACGTTATTACAAAAATAATGAGGTTTGGTTTGAGCTATCAAAAAAGGGGAGGCTTGGTTTTATGACAACATTTTCAGCAGCGAGTGTAAATGAAAGTATCTTTCACAAAAAATAGACTTGCAAGAAAGTACGAAATTCAAACTTAAAATTACTGAAACAGCTCGATAGCGTTTTGTTTAAATATGCTGGCGCCTTCAGAAATTTTTATCGTTCACGAAGGCTATTATTATAAACGACAAACCTGTAAAAGACGTGATAAGAAATACGAACTGGTAAAAATTACAATAAAGTAGATAACAAAAGCGCATTTTAAACATAAAATTTCACTTGAACCTTGTTCGCCATCTAACGGTCGTGGTTTTATGAGCTCATATACATAATATAGTCTTTACGTCTGCGGAGATGTGGTCTTCCTCTTTATGACACCATTTTGTACTGGTTTATTTGATCGAGCCAGCCTGCTTGTCTAGCTACGTTATCATAACTCGTAATATTCATAGAACTGGAAAACATTTCAGCGTATTCCCATATTTAATTTCATTTAAAAATACGCAACGTCTTTAGGGGCGATAAAGAAATTGAAAGGTTTGTACTTTTTCCTTAAAGTAAACGATCAAATACTTTTTGGCGAAAATTAACTTTTTAAACGAAATTCACCATCACGAATGAAAAACGAGGATTCTTGTATACAAGACAATTACCTACTAACTGCTCGGGCAGTAATTGAAACATTTTAATTGATCATTTTCGAGCTTTTCAAATTTTGAAATATCAATCATTACTACGCCCTTTTTAATGCGAGTAAATAGAACTAGACTAAAGTTAGAACAGTGAAAATAATGCAATTTAATCTCAGACGCGGAATTATTCATTAAATTGCTACAATGTTTACTGAATAAACAACAAATGAATTAAATTTTGTTTGTTACACATTGCGCCGTATAATAATAAAAATTAATTTAGCAACCTATTTTTTATTGCTTCACCATTTATTCGTACAAAGCAAAGAGAAGATTCTGTAATTCACATAAAATTCGGAATAGAAGCACTTGATTAAATTTTCATTACGACACGACATGAAAGCGCAAAATTAAATTTTGTTGATTGGAGACGTTAGTTGAAATTGGGTGAAATCGTTGACTTTACCTTCTAAAATTTTAATTATAAATTTATGTTTCAAATACAAGCAGTTGATAATTACATCGTATGAATCCCAACGAATACGTATAAAAGAAATTTAAATAGTATTCAAACCTTAACTGGGTTAACTATCTAACAAGGTACTTTCTTGTGTACTTTGCAAATCTGAATAACAAATTCGAGAAGATGAATTCAAGTTTCAATCAGTGATCAACATTTATATCCAAATACGACATTTCATATTCAAATTTCAAATCTAATCCATAACATTATTGACTTCTTTTTCGATAAAATACGACAATTTACTTTCTGATGGAAAACGCAGTTCCTCGAAAGGAACACTTCAATTTTCAGTTATATGAGATCATAAGATAATAAAATATTTCTTCAAAAGATGTGATCATACCTTGAAAACAGTCACTTTATTACTTTTGTGTCACTATAGAAACATCGACGCGCTTGAAATGAAATCGTGTTGAAAACCACTTAATTATTATTAGATAACAATTTGACGTGACGTTCAATGGTTTCCTTCAAATAGCAGCATCAAAGAAACATGAACTGTTTGAAAGCTGATGGTAGGTCAAATAACCTGCTAGACAATATAATGTACATATAAGTTTAAGTACACATTTTACTGATTCTCTTTTAACACTCTTTAACAAACCGAGATAGGCGGGACGTTTTCTGTATTTTATACGACCTAGATTTTTAACCTAAGGCAAAATTTCGCGCTTTTTGCGAGCTTTATTTACAACAAACGGGTTCAGTGCAAATAGTGCTGCTGTGTTGCATTAGTAGCTCAGGCAAACGTTGGAACAACCGGAAAAAATTTACTTTTGTATACTGCTTTAACACATTGAAAGCAATAAAGTGTGATTTTAATTTTAACGATCTGCTGGATGTTGTAGGTATTTTTTATTTACTTAATTAACATTGAAAAGCGGTAGTAGTTATAGTAATAATTTGTTTATTATTTTCAAAAAGACTTGAGTATTGGATTTAAGATTATTTTATCTAAGTAAAGCAGAACTTGACAAGACTTGTACAGGGTGTACAACTAAGAAAGGAGGCCGGCCATAACTCGGAAACTATTTGAGATAGAACAGTGAAATAAAAAATCTTATAATAAATGTGGCCAAGAGAAAATGCTGGAAATTATTTTAAATTTCCTACCATTGCCCTCAGATGGCGTTTCACTGATTTCAATTTGAAATTCCCATTTTTTGGGCAATTTTCCTCAGTAAGGTATTTAAAAAAATATATTCATTGTAAACTAGTGATCAATATGTAAAACTTTGTTTAATGAATTTTTACGATTGCTGTCAACATAAAGGGAGGGGGAACTAAATTACGTGTTACTAGAAAAAATCGTGCTACTTCGAAACGGGTTGCTTGAATTTGTCAAGATTGGTCTCGATGTAAAGAGAATGCTTGATATTTTACCAAAAAAATCCAAAACCACAACAATTTCTTATCTCCGTCTACCAATAGAGGGCGCAACTTGTTGAAGGAACAAAACGGTCGACTTTTCTAAAAAAATTCAAATGGTACAAAATATTATTTTCACCGCTATTTGAAGGAATATTAATAAGGGAATAATTTAAAAAACATTTATGTCAATAGCTCTTATAGTACCAAAGTTATAGTCAAAAATGTGGTAATATAAAGAGACAATTTGAGGTATAAACAAATGAAAGCGCTTAAAATGAAAACTTTATGTCAAAGCTGTAAACTACTATCGGAGTAAAAATGCAAGGCCTCTGACTTTAGAAGCTTCTATCTCAGTAATTAGCAATCATAATTTAATGAAATAAAGTGCATTTAAAAGATCATTTATTCCTACAAAAAGGTGTACAGTTTTAGATTTTTGCAACACATCGTTAATTTTCTGTATTAATTTATGTGCGAAAAAGCGCTAATTATGACTTAAATCGCACAAGCGCTCTACTTTAAAAATTAATTACGGCTATATTATTGAAACTGAGTGGTAGATACTTATATATTTGACAAGTGTATACTTTTTTGTCGGTGTGAGATGCTTTTGAGACCAATTGGTTTATTAGTCTTAAAGCTATAATGAAAAAACGACATCTTATGTAACTCAATACCTGAACGTTCGATATTAATAATATTGACAGTAACATAACAAGGTTAAAGCAATTATATTGTGGTCTAACACGATTCACAAAAATAATGCCATGTATACATGTTTTGTTTAAAAGAAATTTGGAAAAAAGGATGGATGCTTGCGTTCCTGCGGGAAGTGCGGTACGGGCTGGACGATGGTGTCGTACACTATTGCTATGAAGCGCATGGTTTTGTACAATGCTAAACAATAATCACATTGTTGTGGTTTGCCGCTCACGATTTACGATGTGGTAAATTACCTCTCGCGGGAATATGTGCGTCTTTCTTTCGCCATAATTATAACAATTACTCTGAATTACAAGAAAACAAATTTTGTTTTCAATAAAGCAATAATGCAGCTCGATTTGAGTAATACAGATTTAGCATTTAAAACAAGAATTTTTTCTTTAGTTACCGTATATTGCAAAATAATCAAATTTTCGGTTAGGGGTTATAAAACCAGTTAATTATATGAATAATCAATATTTATTGACTGTCGACTTTTGAGAAGTATGTGTGCTACAACATTTGTAAATTTGGTAACAATTTATGAAACAATAACAATTTTATGATAAGTTAAAACTGACCGTCAGCCAGGAAAATACTAAATACAGCGTTTTTATTGCTGTTAATTAAAATAAAAGTTAAACAACTGATTCTACCAATTTGATTTTTACACATGTTAAACATATATAAATGACTCATGTACTGCCCAAAAATGAAGAAATTTCACCCCTCAGTTTTTTCGTTATGACCACTTAAAGTCAGAGGCCTTGCATTTTTACTCCGATAGTAGATAACAAAATGACATTAAGTGTATTTTGGTTGTTGTATTATAAGCAAAAATGCAAATTTCCAATGGAGAGGCATTGCAGCATATTTTGGATGTATGCAAAATGCAACTGTTGCAGGACTGGAATTTTGAAAGAAATTAAAGTTCTCATAGCCTACTTTATTTATATTAAGCTTACGATTTGTTTATAGCTCAAATCGTCTCTTATATTACCACATTTTTGATTATATCTTCGGTACTATAAGAGCTACTGAAATAATTTTTTTTTAATTACTGCATTATTAATTTTCCTTCCAATAGCAGTGAAAAAAATATTTGGTACCATTTGAATTTTTTTAGAAAAGTCGACCGTTTTGTTCCTTCAACAAGTTGCGCCCTCTATTGGTAGACGGAGATAAGAATTAAATTGTTGTGGTTTTGAATTTTTTTGGTAATATCAAGTATTGTCTTTTCATCGACACCAATCTTGACAAATTCAAGCAACCGGTTTTGAAGTTACACGATTTTTTCTAGTAACACGTAATTTAGTTTCCCCTCCCTTTATTTTGACAGCAATCGTAAAAATTCATTAAACAAAGTTTTACATATTGATCACTAGTTTACAACGAATATATTTTTTTAACTACCTTACTGAGGAAAATTGCCCAAAAAATGGAAATTTCAAATTGATTTCCATTTATTGGTTATTGATCTGACAGGAGTACTTTGTTACGTCAAATAAAGTAACAGATTGCAAGTTAATTTCCGTTTTTCTCATTTCCATGACAACGAAAGGTATACTGATTTCACATTACGAATTCAACCATTTCACATTATTAGTTCTTATTTCCATTTTAATACCAGATTTCAAAGCGAACCAATAAAAAAAAATAGCGTAAAGTGTTCGTGGATAACTGGTCTTTAAAACGCTTGCTCTATTTCAAGCACTCCGGCAGCGCCGTCGTGCTTGAAAACTCGCGCGTGTTTTAAAGACCTGTTTATCCACTTATTATGGTTATTACATGTGGCGTATTACGATTACGATAACAGATATTCCAGTTGTTCCAATTTCTACTCTGAAAATTCTGTGAAAATGAACTGCCTCTTTCTTTATGAAAGGCGATAAAGACACTACTCTGCGGATGATAGTGTTATTATTCTTTCTTTTTCTTCTTCTTCTTCTTCTTCGTACTATTTAAAAGTCTGTTTTACCATCGTTATTGCCTAAGTTGTTTTCTGACTACATTTTTCTCTTTTTGTGCTATTCTTTCTATATATTGATTCCATTGTATTTTTCTATTTTTGGTTCACTGTTTTATTTCTTCTATCCGGCACTTCCTTTTTATTTCTCAGATTTTTGTTTGTTATTTTCCGTGCGATTTTCATTTCCGCTGTATCTAATAATCTTTTAGTTTTTTTTTGTATTTAGGTACTCTTGTTTCTTTGGTTATACAGTGTGACTCATTTAGAATGGAAACACACATGTAAAATCTGAAGTTATTTACCGATTTTAACCAATTTTTTTTTAAAATGTCAAATAATCAAAAATCTACTTGGGGACAAAATTTTAAATGTTTATTCCAATTTTCAGGGCATACTACGATAACTTTTTCGTACTCGGAATGGAGAATTATTATTAGCGATTTGTTTATAAAAAAAATATCTACGCCACTGGATTCAGAATGCTTCCAAATAGCTATCACCAAAATTTTACAAAAATATATTTATTAATAACAAAGTTATAACAACTTAAAGTTCTAAGCTAACAGTTACAAAACAACACCCTGTATCAATAGATTGCCATGGAAAATATGTTAATAAGTCTTAAATTAAACTATCGCAGTGGAGAAAAAAATATTTAAAGTAACGTAATATTTAATAAAAGTGACGGAATCGCACAATTGAGTAAATACATAATAAGACCTAACATTTCCATTTAAATCTTAGTTACCATGGAAATTATGTTACTGTTTAACAGTCATAATAGATTTTTATTAAATATTACGTTACTTTAAATATTTTTTTCTCCACTGATGGTTTAAATAGTTTAATTTAAGAATTATTAACATAATTTCCATGGTCATCTATTGATACAGGGTGTTGTTTTGTAACTGTTAGCTTTGAAACTTTTCGAACTTTAAGTTGTTATAACTTTGTTATTAATAAATATATTTTTGTAAAATTTTGGTGATAGCTATTTGGAAGCATTCTGAATCCAGTGGCGTAGATATTTTTTTTATAAACAAATCGCTAATAATAATTCTCCATTCCGAGTACGAAAAAGTTATCGTAGTATGCCCTGAAAATTGGAATAAACATTTAAAATTTTGTCCCAAAGTAGATTTTTGATTATTTGACATTTTAAAAAAAAATTGGTTAAAATCGGTAAATAACTTCAGATTTTACATGTGTGTTTCCATTCTAAATGAGTCACACTGTATGTCCTACTTTTTGTTTACGTTTGTTTTCTGTACAGCGTCATTTAGACATCCTGCTACTCGTGCGCCTTATTTTCTTGTTGTCGTCCACTCGCTCATGGCTCAACAATTTGATTCCTAAAAACGCCACTTCCATCACTTGTGATGGATGTTATTTTGTTGTTAAAAACCAGTTGACATATTTTTGTTTCGGTTGATATGACTTTTGCTTCTGTTTTTCCGTTAAGATCATCATGTTTGTTCAAACTGTTTAATTATCCTTTGTAAGTCATCTCCATTTTTGCCCATTACTATAACACCGTTGCATATTATTTGGATTACTTACCTAAAGATGCCCGGTTTTGAAAGGAAGCAAAGGATGCCGGTGGCGTACATTGAGACATAGTGTTGGAAGAAAAATAATGGCGAACGTTGTGAGGTTTCCCGTTTGGGGGGGGGGGGGGGGGGTATCTTTCTTTTGATGCTCAGTAGAACAAGAAGTTTCCCTCATATAATAGTAATTTTTTTGTGTATGTGATTTGAATTTCATTGAATAATGTAATGTGTTTTAAATCAACCCTTTAATATTTATAGATAATTACCTGCAATTATATCTGTTGTCCAGATTACCGTTATTATTTTTTATCTATTATGTTTCTTTTTTATAATGAATATTTTTCCGTCAACCTGTTAATTTACTTTGTTAACAAATATTTTTTTGTTTGCCTGTATACAAGGCAACATGCTCTTAGAATAGAAAGTCTTAGGGCTCGAAATTCAGTTATATCTGTTTTATTTTAACTAAATTTTAATTCTCCTTTCATTCGTTTTTCAGTAAGAGCCGCCAACTTACTTGAAGCTTAAAATATGCAGTTGGTAGTGTACTCCCTCATGTATGTAAGAGCCTTGGTGTATGTAATTAATATTTTTCCTCCTTTGCCGAGGTGAATGGTGGGTGTATAAAACAAATTCAGAGCATTCATCTCGAAATTACAACTGTAGGCGACAAGGTACCGAATCCAGGCCTGTTGATACCTTTCGAATTGGAGGAGGTTCGAATAAATAACCATATATTATATGTGCTTTATGTTTGTCTATTGAATGTTGTTGTAGTTGAAGAACAAGAGAGCGAGTATTGGTTGGTAGTGGCTATTTTCGCCTGTGGCCCCTTTTTCTTTGTAGCGAGTGTCAGTAGGGGGCGTTTGCCAATAGGTCGCTGTCGTGGTACTTACATAACTGAATTCAATTGCTGATCATACTTAATTTTATTGTTATTTGTATTGTTAATGATAATGATGTCGAGCCACTTTGCTCCTTCATCGCATCACTTTGTTTTTTGTATTACTTTTTTCAGAACGTAGCTGACGGTTTCCTTGCCTGTTCTTCCTTCAATCAGTTTAAGTAAGCGCCACCATTTTAGTTACACAACGTAGATGAGGATGGACTTGGGTAGGGCTCTTTTTATCTTGATGATAATTTTCAATCATTCTTTTTATCTTCTAGATAATTTTAATTCGCCCATTTAAAATTATCTACAAGATAAATTTAAATACTATCAAAAGATAATTTTAAACTGGCATTTGAAATTATCTACAAGACAAATAAATTAATTTTAATTTTCTTGTTGATAAAAATCATTTTTCATTGATAAAATTAAATAGTTCTTTTTATATTTATAATTTTAAAACATTCCTTTCCTTTTGTTGATAATTCTAAATAGTGCAATTAAAATTACCAACAAGATAATTTTAATTTTTATTATCAACAAGTTAATTATAATTCTTGCCACATTTAAAATTATTTTAGGTAATAATAAATGACCAGGTCTGCTTCTGGAACTGAAATAGTGATATGAAAATAACCGAGGTGTATGTAATAAAAAGGGACAACAAGCCTATCCGCTCCATTTAAAATTTTCTAAGATAATTTTAAATCGCGGAATTAAATTAAAATGATCATTAAGATAAAAAGAATTTTTTAAATTATCATTAAGATAAAAGAACAAGTCTGTTTAGTATCTATAGTACATATAGAAATGACTCCAGTAAGTGCATAAATTGTTTTTTGCACTTCCAAGACTAAAATAGATACTTTGGTCTCTGTCTCCAGGAATTAAACTGGGCCATTTATTCCCTTGGGATTAAATATGAACTTTTTTCAAATATGGCTAACCGACTGGTTTTTGTTTTTTCGGAGAGCAAGATTTCTAGATAATTTTACACAAATATGTCACATAGACAATAAATTTGGAATTATTGTACATAAAAAATAAATACTTTGGAAGTGCCAAAAATAGCGTATATTCCTCAGGACCAAAGTGCCTAAATCCCTTGAGTGGTTGTTGCACTCGGGCTTCGCCCTCGATGCAAGAAACTCCACTCGCGGGATTAAACGAGGCACTTTGGACCCTCGATATATAAATTCGGTATACGGACATGGGAAAATATAATAATCACCATCAACTAACCTTAGAAATGATGTACAATTTGCCTACTAAGGCGGGAAGCTTTGAGTAGCCTAAAATTCGAATGACTTCCTACAGATGACATATACAGCATTGTTACAAAAATACAAACTATCAAAAAATGCATCCTTATTATTACTTACTTGCAATCGGTAATCTTCTAGCTAGGCTTACTATATCTACAAATACAATTAAATTTCAGCCAATTATTATTTGAAACCCCGTTAAACTTCTGATCAAGTTTTCTAGTATAACAAGCATTTTTATTTGAATGAAAGGAATCGATAATTGGGGAGTTTTTGTTTCAATTTCAAATTCCATCATGGCAGTTTTTGTAGCATCCAAGTCGTAATTGGAATAGGAAATGGAAAATTGCCAACAAAATTTGTTGTCCTCGCCATTTTAGATTTGACGACTCATTCCTTTTGGGCACAAGTACGAACACCATAATGTGTTGGTGTGCCGTTTCTGGTTTACATTGAATCTTACGGCAAATATAAAGAAAGTAATTCAAATCGATATAATTAAATCATAAACTTACAAAGAATATATATTAACGTTAAACAATTTAGTAATTAAATGATATTGGAACGATGATATCACAAATGCTTTCTAGATCTATAACATTCAACAAATTAACTGTTGGTAACAAATATTTATTATTTACAATTTCATTGTCCATTAATTATTAAACACTTCACTGTTAAACGTTTTTGGCGAAGAACTCCTTTGAAGGATATATTTTGATAATTCACATTCAAAATTAATTAAAGAATTATCTAAAGTTTGATTTGAATTAGGCGAATGAGTCAGTAACGAGTTTTGGGATGAGTTGTATTTTGAATTACTTGTATCTGATAGTGGACTGATAGGGGAGGAGGTGTTGCCAAGTGCCGGATCCAAATATTTGTTTGTAGTTTTCTCTTTTGAGATATTATCGCAGGTTTCTTTCATTTTAGTTAGTTCTTTTTGTAAATTACGGTACTCCTCTAGAAATCTTTCTAATTGCGCTGCATGGTAATCGTAAGAATTGGCAATGGTGGTAGGGACAGGTGACGCCGAAGGGGTAACGATGTGCCTTCGGTATGACACGCGATTATCTAAAGCGCTAATGTCAAGCAATGGTGTGGAATTTGGCGTCTCGTGAATTGGAGAAGGCGGTGAGCTCTGCTTGGTGGAAGATAAATTTAAGAAGCTATTTGACCGTTGCTTGACTTTGTGAACTGATCTGCTGTTGTCGGATAGTCGTCTTTTTGAGGATAGTTGACTACAATTGCTCTCCCCTCCGCTGCTGCTACTGTACCGACTATCGTTGAGCAATGGAAATTGGCTATCTGTACTACTGTACTTCCATTGCTCCTTATTTTTAATACCTTTCCTAGGCAAAGTACAGTACAATTCCGAAATATCTGTCACACTGTTTCCTTCGCTTATAGCTTTTAAGGAACCTTTGTGCGTTGCAGGGGAGCCTTCTATTAAATCGGGATATTTTTTGTCGGGGTCGTCCTCTACATAACCAGACAGTTCTGTACTTGTAGATGAGGCATATGATAAAGCGAAGCAGTTCCCGGTTTTTTGCTTTTTGGCAAACGGCACCTGTATAGAATGTGGGGATGTAATATTGGAAGGGGACAAACGATCTCGGTTATATGTACCAGACGTCGAATGTGAACTCTTCTTGCGATCGTCTCTAGAAAAAATGAAACCTACTTACAAAATCTTATAAGGCACGTATGTACTTACCTGTTTTCCTTGATGGCTCTTCTTGGAATGTGCAGGTCATCCGTATCTAATAAAGGTAGCTCAGGAGAATTCCAACGATCGCTGTTTAATTGTGTAGTCCATGTTCTCATATCATCATTTTGTGTTTTGGAGATCGCAGCTACACCTACACTTCCATCAAACCCTTCTTCATCCTTATCATTATCTTGTTCGG
The DNA here is from genome assembly GCA_036250285.1 of Pyrocoelia pectoralis. Taxonomy (NCBI): domain Eukaryota; kingdom Metazoa; phylum Arthropoda; class Insecta; order Coleoptera; family Lampyridae; genus Pyrocoelia; species Pyrocoelia pectoralis. The sequence goes on from CM070078.1 coordinate 18,567,014, forward strand.
ATTCGGCACCAGGAACCAACCGATATTCACCGTTTTTCCGTGGATTATTAACTTGCATTAGTTCACTTTGCGCCGTCTCGCTCTTGGCACAAATATTACTATTAACTACCTTATGATTCATCTCAATTTTTTCATAATTGTCTTCTCTGCGGCAATTGCGATCGCGCCACTGCATAACGTGTCTTTTACGTACTGCACAAATACACAAAGCAATTGAACTGGTAACCAGTACAAATAGTAACCCTATCACGACACTAGCGAATAACACTTTTTTACTGAGCAAACTTTCAGGTGGTTTCCGTGATACTGCTAGAGTGACACTTGCCTCAGACTTTCCAGCCTTATTTTCCGCAGCACACACGTATACACCTGCATCTTGTAGATCGGCCGTTAAAATAGTTAAATCGCTAGAGTTGTTCTGCAGTTGCACAACATAAAACTTTTTACCGTTTGAAAAAGGCGTTCCAGATAAATTAGCTATCACTTTATTCTTTAGTAACCACCTCACGTTCGGTTCGGGAATTCCTGCAATATTGCAAGTCAAAGTAACGTTCTTGCCTTCGATACCATGAGCCATGGAATCTAAAGCAATTATTTCCGGCACACACGCAAACTCGTCCAACTCGAGCTTATCCCACGACTTTGACGCCAACCTGTTAGGAAATCGGCAAACTGGTGGAACGGCAAATGGAACGTTTTGTCGTAGCATCCACTCTCTAAGTGGCCTCAACTTACACGTACAATTCCACGGATTCCCCGCAATATCTAACTCGTGTAAACTTTGAAGTACCGTAAATGACGAAGATTTGACATCGGACAATTTATTTTTATCTAACTTCAACCACTCCAACGATCTTTCGAGTCCCGAAAACGCATTTTCTTCGATGGTCCCAATTTTACAATCCGAAAGCTCGAGCTTCACCAACTGCGGTACATAAACGAACGCATCGTTTAGAATCTTCTGAATTGGATTACCGCTTAACTTTAACTCTCGAAGTTCCGAAATAGATTCAAATACGTGTGAAGGAATAACCGAAAGCTGATTATAACTTAAATCCAACTGAACTAGATTAATTAAATTTCTAAAAGCATATCGATCTAAAACTTTTAGGCGACATTTGGATATGTAAATCTTTTGGAGATTTAGTAGACCGGCTTTACTAAATTCGTCGTGTTTTACCGTTATTAAGTTGTTAGATGTTAGGTCCAATAATTGTGTATCTGTATGTAAATGAAGAGGAACGGAAGAAAGGTTAGCGTTGGTGCAAATTGCAGATTCTTTACCGCTCTTCCATTTGCACTCACAAGTAGTCGGGCAAGTTGAGAGTAAAATTTCGGAACAAAATCCCAGTATAAAGAAGAGAACGTTGAAATTTAGTTGCATTGGTTGAACCATAGTTGTCTACTGTCGGATTTTTATCGTTTGTGTGATAGTTCTTCCCCGTCTTCCTCTTCAGTTTCCATCGCTTTTCTAATAGCCCAAGCGACAGTGTCTGGAACAAAAAAATTATTATATATATTGTTATAATATTCATAAATAGTTAACAAAATAGGTTATAATTGCATAAGTATAGTTTTGTTCCGAAATCGTGGTATGTTTTTTTGACTTAATGTACCTATTATAGATAAAATTAAAGCGGCTAAAAGTTGAACTGTTGGCTGGAAAGCTTGAAATCTCATTTACTCTTCATGCGGAAAACGAAGTTAATGAACAGAGATGTAAATTTCTTTATTGGAATAGAAACTTTGTTAATGTATGCATTTTAACGCAAATTGTAATAACAAATTTTTATGAGTAACCCTTCCCGAAGAAATTTCTTAGAATATTTAGAGTTCATTTTATATGTAACAGTAAGCTTGGTAAACGTCAAAGTTTCGCTAATTAAATACCACAATAAGAACTGAAAGGCAAAGTTTGAAACATTGTAGTTTGAGTAAAGCCTTGCGGAGATTAAAATGAAAATTCTTAAGTCTTCAGTGAAATATGATGCTCCTTATTTGACGTCAGAAGATGGGCGCCATCTGCAACGGGCGGTAGCTGACAGAAGACCGTAGAATACAAATATACGTCTCACTACATCCCCTATCGCTCAACAAATAAATGCGATGGCTTAGCATAAATGAATACTCTGACCCCGTTATTAACAATTTTTGAAATCTTCATAGCGAATTTATGTTTATGTTTCACACTTTCGTTGAACAGTATTGAAAAATTACAATAAACGGTTTTCTTAACGAAATGAAAAGTCTGTCTTTTCGCATTTCAACGGAGATTTTTTTGTACCATTTCTTATTTTTAAAACGTCCATACATCGTATTCCAAAAGATAACATAAAGTAAGTTGACAGTAATAAATGTGGGATAGCGTAAGGGAAAATAGTTCATTTTTAATCAGGACATTTATATGTACTACTTGTATTTGTCAGACTAGGACTTGTGCCGCATTACGCGTATTAAAGGAGCACGGTGTTCAGAAACACAATTTGGATTTATAACGACGTTGCCCAGATTACGTTTTTAAAGTTTCGAATGCCAAATATTAGTATGCCCTTTGACAACGTGTTAATGGTCACTATCCTAACAATTCACTCGGGCGATTTTATACTGTTCCAACAGCCAGTAAATTTCTCATACACGTTTTCATTGTGTTCTCCATTTACACTTTTCCATGTTATTTACATGTAGGGTGCAAAGCACTTCTACACGCACGTTGTTAAAGCAGATGCCAAACATACGGTCCTTTCACCTTCTTCATGCAACCCCCTTTTGCTACGGATTATGCACGACAGCTAAACTGGGCTGATCTCATTTTATATTCGTTTTTAATCTGAGTTATAATGATAATATCGGTAAATCAAATTATTCAGTTAAACGGAACTTTTATAGGGCTTTACTTTAAGTGATTTTATTCTATACGAACTCAAAATGATTAGCTACACATGTGACCATACGTTTCAAAAATGTTTCTATCAAGAACAGCGTATAAACGACTTTCTAGTAAAGCTGGAATAATTGTACTTATAGTTAATAACGACGTTAATAACTATCCAAAGATACTATTACACTAATCAAATGATCAATCTTAAAAAATCTCACGCTAATATAACCTTATTTATCCCAGTGATGTGTTTGATAACAATGTTCTTCTGAACAGCATTAACACGTTTTGTAATGTCACGTTTATCAGTTCTTATTTTAACGGCAGTTAAGGGTAGTTACAGCAGTGATCTTTTCGTTGTGTTCGTTTTTTATTGCATATATTGTGAACAAATTCATGGATGTTTCCTTTGTTTCTTTATACTGCCTGCACATTGGAAATTAGTGCAATTTGTATAACGAAATAGCTCCAAAAATGTGATAGTTTGGTCCTAACAATATCTGACACCGTTTGGCATCATTGGAGGGCGCAAGCTCATTGTTATTTACATTTCTTATGAGTCGGCTCAACACCTTCAACTCGAATGGAAATTAAATTACAATGGAAATGGACATCGAATTCAAATAAAAGCACTAAACGAGAATCTCAAATGGCAATAGGGATTCATACAACTTTAAAATTAATATATCGTTAGAACATTTTTACTTTTTAAATTAAAATGAAAATACACCAATGGCATAATAAATTCAATAGAATTAAAATTGGAAGTTAACGAATGCGAATTATCATAACAAGCAGTCAAAAGACATAAAAATTCATGTTCAATAGAAATTAATATTACAACTGTAGGACATAAGAAAACATTTTAATTTTTAAATTAAAATGGAAATACACTATATGTCATAACAAATTGAATTGAAATTAAAATTGAATTGTAACAAACATGAAGAAGACAATTAAATTAAAAATGAAGAAATGAAACTTATATTCCATGAAAATTGACCCCTAGATTCCAGTTAATAGAGGAAATGGTATGATAACATATAAATTAATTGGGTAGGTTATCTTAACACCTAAATAAGTAAACGAGTAGTTAAATTCTACACATTCTATTTAAAAATTATTAAATTTCATTTTAATTTAAAAGTTAAAATCAATTTGGGTTAATGAAAAATATACTTTCGTTCAGGTAAATTCTTAAATTTTCCATAAGGTTTTATGTATTTTTTTTCGTAATTAGAATGAAAATATGTACTATTTAAATTTTAATTAACAATAAAAATTGCATTCTTCTTAACGAAAATAGCGTAATTTTCATTATTCCAAATGACATGGAAATAGATTTGAATTAAAATGACAGATTACCTAATGCCTGAAGTGAATAAATAGTAAAAAGGTTTGCCATAAATTTTGCTATGCTTTTGGATTACATTGAAATAAGTTATTATACAGGGTGAGTTTTTTCTGATGTTTAGTATAGGGATCTTGGAAACTGGCCAGAGATAGAGAAACGATTAAATGCAGAAAGAATTGCAGTTTTATCAGCTCTATATAGTGAACTTTTCGTTTTTTGAAAAAATACATGACTAACTTGTCCGGTATCTAAAATAATAATTGTATCGTTTTTTGGTTTAGTCTCTATAGCTCTGTTACTATTGACTTTAGAAAAAAATGTGTTGTAGACAATTACGGACTCAATCGAGGTGGCCAAGCAAGCAACAGGCGCGTTTCTTCCTATCCATGAATTAGGAAATGTTTCGTTGAAATGATTTCGTCCTGTTATTTAATTACGTGGTGGTGCCCCATCGTGTTGAAGCCATTTTAGCACATCAAGTGTAATATTCGTCTAACATATTTTCAAATCGATCTGCAGAAAGTGAAGATAACGATCACCAGTTAATGTATCATCAAAAATGTATGGTCCAAGGATTGTTGAGCCAATGATGCCGCCCCAAACATTAAATCAAAACTTGACTTAGGGTCTTCTTTGTTCAATCGCGTATCTCCTTCACACATTTTAATAAACCAGGTACAATATTCAATACCTACGCTTATTGTAATCATCAAGACGTAGTGTTTGATTTATGTTTAAAAACATAAAATGGCCATAATTTCTATATTTATGAAAGTAGGTATGCCAAGTGATATATTGTTAGAATCGTTGAAATAGGGATTTTTTTTATAAAGTTATGGAAGAAAAAACACAAGTTTGTGTCATAACTTAAAAATTAGAGCATAACTAAAAAATTTGATTGAACTGTATTGTTGAGCCCAAATTATCTACAACTTTTCACTTTGTTGCTGTATATGTTTCCACAAAGAAACAATTCTTAACACTTGGAAAACAGCAGAATCCGAAAAAGTTAGTGCAACGGTTGAAACAAACGGGTTGCAATTACAATAAGATAAGATACAATAAGGAATTGCATGTTAAATATGCAAAGTTAGAAATAAAAGTTGTTTAATAATACTGACGAGGAAAAACTTGTTCGAGAAAAATAGTGGATTGAATTATGAGGAAAATTGGTACTTCTCGCGGCTATAACCTCAAGAAAATAATACTTTGAGTGGCAAAACAAAAAAACGCCTCCACAGCCACGGTTATTTTGGAAGGAGTCACTAACCTTGATGAAGAGGTGCTCAACTTTCCAAACGCCAATCAATCTGCAGAAGGGAGATGATTTTAAACGACTGACCGGTCATGGTTAACTGTTTACACTACTCCATGAAACCACAACAAATAGTCCAGAAATGGGAAAGGTGAAGAAGTACAAAATTCTGTAAGCCTCTCCCGAGATAATACATAGTACTAAAGCTAAGCAACCTGTTAACATGTTTATGCCATTAATTTAGATTTACAAATTATGAGAATTTTAGGAAAAAATTCAGAATTTTCGACATATTGGGAGTACGACACTTTGAAAATATAAATTTGTACCACAATAGGAAAAATATTAAGTGCGTTGCCACACGCTAAAGAATCTGGTTGTGTTAGATATACTAGCAAATGTTTGATAAGGGAATGTGACTAGCGAAAGAACGCCCAGCCAAAATGTGTGCACTGTGGAAAAAACATTCAGTCAACTAATTAGGATGTCTGGTTGCCAAAAACATGCAAAAGTTGAAAGGCAAACGAAACACGAAGAGCATAATATAATGGAATGCCAATGGACCACTGCAAGACCAGCACGAATTTCATATTATCCTAAGCATAGAAAAAGTAGATATTTGTCTCATCACGAAGACAAATTTTATAAATCAATCCTACATTAAATGTAAGGAACATAAATGATATCATATGATAACTCCTTACGGTGCATTCAAATGCAGCGGTGCTGTCTTAATAAGAGAAACTATTGTACTCACACTTTGTAATTAGTAACAATAAGAGTAAGCATCTGCACGTAGACTATCGGCGCCTTTCTAGGTTCGCCTTGACAATACACCCCTTGATTATAATTACAGCTTTTAAAACCGCAATCTATACTATAATGTTGTCGTCGCTCTAACCTACAATAAAACCATTATGCTCGTGGCGACAAGTTTCTGAATTGTTGGCATATATAAGATGCGAAACGATCCAATCTGCATCAGAATCCATCACATCCCCAAATGGTAAGTACTGTCTGCCTTTTACTTAGAAAAGCTTTGGTCTAAGAATTTACGTATTAAATGTTTTTATTTGTAGATGAAGTTTTTAATATTATTAGTGGTTACTGTGTGGGTGCACCATACCAACTGTCGACTTTTATCCGATGACCTCGACAATAATATCTTAGCAAATCCAGTAGGATTAGGTATGGCAAGCGTAATACAACGAGATTGGGTTCGAATAAGTCAATCACCACCACAAATTGTTAGTCGACCGCTTGGTTCACGTATTGAATTAGAATGTGAGGCGATGGGATCACCTGCGCCCATAATGCAATGGCTTAAGGGCAATACACCATTAACCGAAGTATCTTTCTTCCGAAGACGCTGATTTTTATGACTCATTTTTCAATTTTACAGAATGAAAGCTTCGAAACCAATTCTATTGATGAAAATCGATTGCAGGGTACCGCCAAGACGAAAAGTCGATTAATAATTAATTCGGCTCTTCCAATACACGAAGGTACGTTTACGTGCTTGGCAGAATCTGGTTCCCAAATCGCATCAACTAAAACAAATCTCTACGTCGTACACCGTGGTATATCCGAAAAAAATTTCACCAAATTATTTGCTGACGGATTGTTAGGCACACGAACTCCAGCGAGAATCGTCCTATTCAACACCATCTACCTTGACAACATCGGTAGAGTTGGACACGGTACATACAGTACTATTATAACCGTTAATCTTACAGGTAGTAATATTGAACTTCCCTGCAAAGCAATTGGTAATCCAACACCTGACCTTATCTGGCTTGACCCCTCCGAAAGGGTCGTCACCACCACAAGCGATAGTCGTATTTCAGTATTGCAAAATGGCGAATTGAGTATACGTGGCATAAAATGGGACGATATGGGTGTGTACACATGCGTCGCTCGCAATTCGCTAGAACGGGACAGCATCTCTACCTTCTTATACCCCATGTTGGTATGTTTCCTCCCCTTATTATCTCAATTCATAATAACGTGATCAACATTTCAGACCGAACAATAACAACGCCAATAGTGATTTGACACCTCTAGTCAGAAATTTGAATTAGATTTTATTGTGTAACTTATTTTCATCAATATACATAATTATAACAAATGGACGTGGTTTGTTCCATATTATTTATATCCTTTTATAATTTGCTCATGTCTCATCTTTCATCTCACATAAAAAATCGATTTTTCGAATCATTTGCATACCTTGTCGTTGCTTCTCGCTTGGTAGCTTGAAATTTTTCATCTGTAGCGTTCATTTTCGGAAGTTCATTGATAAATAAGTATAAGGTTTAGAATTACCAGCTGTTAAGTGTATGGTAATTAGGTACTATTAGGGACGCTGCAGTCAGTGATGTCGGTTAACAATGAAGGTTGAAGCAACCAACCATCATCGCAGTTGTTGGAGCATCGTTTCGAATAGGACGATTGTTCTAATACATTTGAACATTTCATAGAAAGATAGGTATTATTGGAATTAAAAAATGTAATGTAATATTATACAATAAAAAATATTTCACTATCATCAAATAATTGAATAAATATAGTTATTATCGGTACAACAAATTTGAAATGTAATAAAAAACCACCGCAGTAGTTTAAATGGAGCTGTTCAACAAACAAAAAATAATGGTACTTAAAACTTTGCGTTTATTTTAGCAGTTGGGAGATTATATTGATATTGCGGGTGTCTTGGTTATTCAATTTATTATATTATTATTATTATTATTGTTTATTATAAATTATTGTTCAGTGACAAAAAGAATTGTATTGCAAAATTTATTAACAAAAATTTCACGGATCGAACAGGGAAATGTGTGTCACTTTGATTTGAAATTGGAATGGAGAAAAAAGTGATATTCGCCACATCATACTAAAATATCCTCTAGAAGAACTAAAATTCAGAAATAATTGTGAAACCTTTATTGGAGGGGGGGGGATGCGTTTTCAGAATGTAAGAACCTACATTGTCTACCAAGACATGCAATGAAAAGAGAACATTAGTTGAACTTTCTAAATAGCCGTGGGTAAAGGTATTTAATTGGTAGTGACTTCAACGCCAAGTATGCACATTGGGGTGGTAGGGTTACCACAACTAAAGTAAAGGATTAACCAATTAAAATGTGAATCACATTAAAAATATGCAGTGCACAATCAACCAGTTCGCAGTTTATCATTCGTCTCCTCTTTTCCGCTCCTAAATTTTCGCCACCATTTCTACACATTTCGATCCACGAAGCAAGCATTTCCATGCACTGCTTGCATTCGCGAATGAATTTCAGCATTTCAGCACACAAAAATGGAACTACCGCACGCTGATCACACTTGGACGGATTCAGGCAACAAAATCCATTGTAATATCACAATGCTTAAAATCTCAATCAGATATAAACAAAATAAACTGATCAGTGTAACAGTTACAAGCACTATTAATATTGCAGAACGTTCATTGGGCGATGGCAGTTGTTTCCAAGACTAATCTGATCAAAGATACATTTCAACTGAACGAGCCTCGTATTAAAGCATAGTGGACAGTACGTAGATACCAATATCTTAGCTTCGTTAGTCATTTGAGGATCCCTTAGAAAACAAGTTTGCATATTATAAATTTTCTCCTATACTGAATAGCACTGCAAGGAAGCTATAAAGCGCATCTTGTTGATCTTCTGTACGAAAACTGAAAGTTTTACTGAACAGACCTAATTTTAATTAATTACTAAAATTTCTAATTTCATACAGTTGTGTACCTTATTAATTCTACCGCTAATTACTGTCATTTCACTCAATCTGCGTTTACTATTTAAATTTTAACACTTAAAAACTTAAATATTTGCAAGTTAATCTGAGATTCCTAAATTTAATATTCAAAGCACATCTAACAAGTGGTTAAACGTGTACGTTGCACAAGCAGGATAATGGTAAGCGGGGCTTAAATAGATTTACAGCAAAGTCTACACTTTAGTACCTTACAATACAATACATAGTTTTACAAACTATAATCCACCTAACTCAGTGTAAGTATTAGATACGTTTTCAGCACCTCATACATGTATATACCATTATTCACTTTTACGTATAACTTTTCGTAGTCTTCCTTATTTCTTATTTTAGGTGCTTTAAAGCTTTAATGTTTTCTCTATGAACTATAGGTATGCGATTGTTGCTGGGAATTCGATTTTCTTATAACGGGTGTCTGGTGGCAGATTTATGTTTTCAAAATTAAATAAAAAAAAATCTATTTGATATATCGTTTTAATTGAAATATTTACATTGAAAAACAATGTATAGGAGCAATGATTGAGGTGTAGGGGCTTGAGTGAAAAATTTTGTCAAACTGCTGCTTGTTTTTTATATATAATTATAAACGAATTAAGATTTGGATTGCTGTATAGATTAAACATTGCCAACCTTAGACACGCAAAATTGCAGGATCCATCTTCTTTAAACAGATATAAGTCAGATAGATCGAAAGGTTACGCTTTGTATGAACTGGTTGATGTATTTGCTAAAATTCGTACACAAATCACCCTTTGTTAGATTTCTATTTAATATTTTGCGTTTCACGTGTCCATTTTGCGCGAACTTATCACCATTTCTACTACACTGCAGCAGTAATAGTACTTTATTCTTCAATGTAATCATCTTCCAAGTTCAATGGGATTGGTCTAATGTCCTTATAATATAGTAAATTATATCCGATTATAAATTAAATCGAATTAAATCACGATTACCAACAAGCTGGACCTGCGTAAACCATAATTCAAATATTGCGCCTAATCTACACTAAACATCGCCGGCCATCTTTCAAGTATGTTAGTAAGTAGTAACACCTTTATTTGCTTAAATATAAACATACATAGCAATGATTCCTAATTCTATTCTATACATATTACCCCAAAAAGAATATACAAAAAATAAAAGCAACAGTGTGTTCTAATCCCACACCTGACAATGTATTTAAAATTATCCCCCTCTTTCCCGCTCCAGGTAATTCACTTTTCATCTTCTTTCCTTCATCCATCCCAACACTTCCCCTCCTTCATTTAAGATATCCCTCCAACCTCTTTTCTCCTTACGCAGTTCATCGCATTCATCGACTATATGCCCAATACAGAACCTTCTTTCATCTTTCCACCAGTACTTATTTTCCCTCTCTTCGTTTCCACATCTATATCTCGCACTCAGTCTCTTTCTCCTCATGCTCATACCACTGTTTAGATACCTCTGTACACCCTCCGTCATTATTTCCGCATATTTCCAATTATACCTCCCATCCTTTACTTTTTCTTGCCTTTCTTGCATCATCACCTCTCTATCTCTCCCTATTATGTCTTCCCTCGTGATGTTTTCTAACCCTCTCTCCCATCTCCTCTGTACTCATTTGCCGCACCCCCCCCCCCCCCCCGTTAGGAATATTTGCACGTGCCTTCCTGGCCATACTTTAGTTTCCATTTTACCATTATTTTAATACGGTCCGTATTTAACCACGATTCACATTTCGGTTCAGAGGAAAGTATCATTATAAATAATTACTTATTTCTTATCGGAGATAACACACCTGTTATACAAGAGCACTTCAATTACTATTGACCGAGTACATTCTTCTTACAGCTTTAGCCACCAGAATAAAATTGACCTCGTAATCAACCTCTGGGTAGTGGGTAATAAGTGGGTGGTAATGACAATAATAAAACTTTTCTTTTGAAATCTTATTAAGCTGCTTATAAATAAGAACTTTGTTTTCTAATGAAAGAATTATAGAAGACAATGTTTGAATGGATAAAAATTAAATCGTTATCACGTGAAGCACTCATAACGTACTTTTTTATAATTAAACGGGTAGTCTATATTTAGGAAACCAAAAGTATCGATCTTTAGTTCATTTTAACGTATTTATAAAATTTAAAGCGATTAATTACGGATAAATGAACAATCCTTTGTGTAAATATTAGTTCGTTCATTCGCCTGTTTTGAATTTTATCAAGGAAAAAGTAGATATGAAAAGCACCTAAAATGTATCGTAAAAAGTTTAATGGAGGCTACCAAAATAATTTAGTTAATAAAATACTTTTGCAATAAGGCATGTGCAGCTTTACTATCAAGTGTGACACAACAGTAATATTAATTTTTAGTAGGTTTAAAGTTTAAGTTGTACAATATTGATTTGCAAATCTCATTCCCTTAGTGAGATGAATGTAAAGTGTTCCCTAATAATTAGGTACAGTAACATTAACAAAAGCTCCTTGCGTTAATTGTATGTTGAAACGCGATGTCTATTCTGTAATCTTAAAAGACGCAGCAAAAGTAGTTGTAAATAGTAAATTTCCTGTGATTATTATCTGTATCGTCCATTAACTCTTATCCGGGCAAGTGGGGTCCAACGGGCCCACGCAGTGTTACAAACGGCCATATTTCAGTTAATATTTAATTTTTGAAAAAATGCCGTTGTGGTTTCCAAGCTAAGTCATCTTGCAATTAGATAATGTTCAAGTTAATCTTCTAGTAATTATCTACGTATGGATAATGAGTAATTTGGTATTAGTGGTGAAATTACAATATCTATTTATAATTGCATTTTACTCAAGAATTTGAATTTTATTTTCAAAAAAAGGTAATTAGTCTGGAATGTTTGTTATTGGCAAAGATAAAAGTTTTAGTTGAATGGTAATTACACTAATTACATACTTTGGAACTCATTTAGTACCCTTCCCTTCCTTTATACTTTATATATAAATATAGTCATTTATTACTAGGTAACTATTCGTATTTTTGTGCACTGTACATTTATCTAAAAATGTCCAGCTTCAGCAATGCAATAAATAGTTTTTTTTTATATAATAATGTGTATGTAACCTTAATTTATAAATATATTCCAGTAATAACCACTCAGTATAAGGGAGTAATAAAAATTGTGCATATGAAGAAGGTGGGTCCGTTGGACCCACACTGCCCGGTTACGTTACTCTAAAGACTTGCCCGGATAAGAGTTAAAGGTGTATCGACATTTTCCATCCATGTCAACATTTCGTTCAGGTGTATATGACAGATTGATTGTAATTACTGGAGTAGCTCATTTACAACCTTCATCCGTTGTACCTTCGATTGAAACCTAAAAATACATAAAATAAACATAGACAAACGCATTTAAACATTAATACCTAAGCCAATGCTTAAGTTATACGAACCAGGAAAGAAACAAATGAGGTTAGAATAGCCGAAAGTTTGAAATGTGTTTTTACCCAAATTTCATTTTGTAACATCTAGAATGATATAAATCGTTTATTCTCCTCTTCATTTTGTTCGTCTGCCATCAAAAATATGCATTTCATCTAAACACTTGATCATTATCTTTAAATATTTATAACAACTCGTTTACATTGGATGAAGATGGAGAAAACTTATGTATCCACATTGTCAACGAACTCTCTAATATTTTTCGATACAATCGACAAAAAGCAAATGTTGACTTATGAAGACCTAAACATGGATTCTATAAAGACGTTTACGCCTATTAAAAAAATCAATGTCTGTAATTCTATAGCAAATATCCAATCATAGTTCATTATAATCTTTTGACAAAATTTAACAATAATAATCAAGAAAATGTTTTTGTTGATGAATTTAATAATAACAATATTTATTAAATGTTTCCATTGTTTTATATACCTAATGTATATTTAAAAAATTTTGCATATAATTTGATAACTTTAATTTTTTTCATTCATTCTCTAAAATGAATGTTTTGCGTACTCTAAATAGTCTGCCAAATACATCTTTAGAGTACTAGTACGCTAAAACCATTGAGTAATATAATGAATAGAGAAACTTTTTCATAGGATTATGTGTCCCATTTAAAATTAACTCGAGAGGTGCTGTCACCTATTGGTTTATATTATTATCTGCTACAGGATTCAATAATTCTTACAGTTTTCATTTATAAGAAACAGCTGTAAAGGTTTAAACGCCCACTATAGACGAAAAAGGACAGAAAATTAGTTTGCAACGTGTTTGTCAGGGATCAGCTGTTGTCAGTTGTCAGCTGTCAGTTGTAATAATTTTTCTATCACACCAATACCTTTTCTTCAATTCAAATTTCCCGCCCTTTTCTGGAGTAAAAATGGCGTCAATTGCGGTACTCTCTCTATATAGGGACTCTAGAACGTGTTACAGTGACTAATAAAGTCACTGTAGAATGTGTCAGAGTCAGTAGATTAATAGAGTACCGCAAGCCTTTGACACGACAAATGCCGCCCTGGCGGCCATGTTTAGTCCATATACATAAAATATACTTACGAAGTGCGTAATTTTTAATAAAATGCCGTGTTGTTGTGTCGTTAAGTGTATTTGTTTTAATATATTCCGAAAAATTTAGTCAAAACATCATCTACTTTACTGAGCGTGTAGTGAGTGAAGCGCGGAAAGGACTAAAAATGGCGGAGGTTGCGGTACTCTGTTAATCTACTGACTCTGGAACGTGTCTTCCAAGGTCTCCATCTAGTTGCATACTTAAGTATTAGTAGTGGTAATCAGTCTGCTATTTTGTCATTGAAATTATTAGTTACTAAGTGTGCCGTAAGATGATTTCCGTTACTCCCTCTATTATTACACTCAGTTTAGGCGTTCCCCATTTTACATATGGAAAAGTTTCTCTATTCATTATATTACTCAATGCTAAAACGTATTTATCTGTTGTTGCCATAGCAACTATGTCAAACCTAACAATAATAATCAAGAAAATGTTTTCGTTGATGAATTTAATAATAACAATATTTATTAAATGTTTCCATTGTTTTATATACCTAATGTATATTTAAAAAATTTACGTTTACAACTGTTCTGTACGCGTCAAAATAAATGTTTATGAAATTAATTTGATAGTTTAGAGAATTCCTGCAAAAAAATATTGTATGCATCACGTACGCAAAATGCTCTAGCTCTAGCGGATTCGTCGAAGTTTTCGGACTCGGCTGACGCCTTGTCCGACAAACACGACTCATCCGCTAAAACATCATTTTGCGTACTTCATACATAAATAGCTAATTTGTAATTGTTAATAATTTGCAATAATAATTTCATTTGTTTTAATTTCTAAACAACGCAATTAGTTTGTGAACATGCGACGTAATTTAGACATTAAATAACTCGAATTGATAAAGGAACTGCAAGAATAACAAAAATTCAATCAAAGTGAAGAATGAAGTTAAAAAACCCTAATAAATTGGTAAAAAACAACTATTAATTAATCGTTGTGTTAAAATGCTTTGCGTATTGCTTCTGAAGCTTGCGTGTTGTTCTCGGAATGCTCTGCGTGTTGCTATTATAACGCTTTCCGTATTGTTTATGAAGGTTGTATTGTTTTTAATTTGGAGAGTTGTATTTGTGCGTTAATTCCCTTTGGAAGAAACCAAAAACTGCTATATCGCCTACGGAGCTAGCGGACCTTTATGGGTATCTTTCGCTAAATGCCAGAAATGCTACGTGTGCAATTCGTATCTATTAATGTAAAGGAGTAAGTGACTGTTTTATACATTATTACATATTGTCAAAAGAAGCTGCCCTGTGGACCTTTTTTTGCGTATAATTTTAATTTATATTTAAGTAGATATGTATTGTAAAATATGTTCATGTACAACTGATTCGGTTTCATATCTAGCTAGTAAATAACAAACTGGCCAGGTCAGATTTTTACATTCAGTTGTGATTGGGTTTTTTCATGGTTAAACAATGCACCACCATTGAGAAGACCATTGTTGCCACAAAGTAGTGGTGTTGTAAGAAACAGCGTCGCTTATATTGAGTTAGTGGCGAACCCAACTTATCCACTACAAAACTTTCAAATTCATATCTACGAAATGGCATACTTAATTAATTTTCCTTATTTCACAACATCTCAACGTATTTAAATGTTGTGTCGTTGCCAAAGGTGATAGATTATGATTGATTGAAAATTAAATGTGAGTTTCTAAGTTCCAACGATACTAAGGAAATCTCTGGAGAGCGACATTCCGCATCAAGAATAAAAATTAATACGAATTAAATATTGAAGGATCATCAGTGATACCATCACTTATGATTTCTTTTAACCCATGTAACCCATAGCGAATTATGATTTCTTTGGCTATAAAGGATATTATAACGTTGATTACGTTTCAGTGGTCACACACAAAACAATTACCATTTAATGAGTTTGGACGGTTTTCGCGTAAATTTGCTATATAAATAAGTAATCATTGTGACATCCCTTTGGTAACATTCATGGGGTGGCCTAAAATGTATTATTTCGCTATTGGGCACCGATGTAGTGCGTGTGGACGTTTTTATCACGAAATTTGTGTGTAAATAATCATTTTGATAGCTTCTGTTCAAAATCCATGTGAATTTGGAAAGTGTTGGTCATTAAACTTGTGGTAGCCTAAAATGCATAAATTTCGCTCATTGACCATCGATTTTGGACGTTTGGACGTTTACCCCTCCACATTTGCCACATAAATGACTTTTGACATGGGTCAAGGATGGAAATGATATTGAATTGTTACACATCTAAGAACCATGAGGGCAGGAAGAAGTCATATTTTCTTATATCCTTTGCAATATTCCTTATCTCTTCTTGAACCCGCCTTTTTTCAAAAGTCAAGCCATCCTCTATGAACACATTAGTATGTCTCAGCTTCCCCTTCTTCTCCATCACCCCCCCCCCCCCCCCGCTTAATTCCACCACCACTACCTAGTTATTCGTCCCCTTCCCCATTACCCAGGCCACTTTCACCACCACACTCACCCCCACTTTCTCTTTTAAAAACTTCCCTAAGTCACTTTCTAGCTCCTCCTTTTTTATTCCCCTCGGGCCCTCACTACTGTGTTCCGTCTCCTCCTGTTCCTCTGCTGCGTTTCCATCCGTCCCCGAATTGTGTGTCTATCTTTTCTTAGTCCTATCCATTCCTCTTCCCATTCCAACATTCATAACAATAATTATTATTCTTTCAAGTTGAGAAATAAAGAATTTTATTTGAAGTTCAAGATTTTTAATTTCTGTAAGTAACTCATTGATTTTCCTTTTCCTTTTCCTTTTCCTTTTCCTTTTCCTTTTCCTTTTCCTTTTCCTTTTCCTTTTCCTTTTCCTTTTCCTTTCCTTTTCCTTTTCCTTTTCCTTTTCCTTTTCCTTTTCCTTTTCCTTTTCCTTTTCCTTTTCCTTTCCTTTTCCTTTTCCTTTTCCTTTTCCTTGCAATGTTATATTTAATTGATTAGGGTAAGTTGTAATGTCAACAACAAAAGCTAACTCACTCATCCATATAAACTGCAATAATTCTGGTATAATGTGTCGTTTCTCTGTTAACAAATAGTAATTTAATAGGTAGGTACTTCAAAACGTTACTGTAGATCGTCACATTTTTTGGTAGTCAACGTTGCTCAATTGACAACTTTTCGCTCAAGCCAATCTGAAGCTTTTCATTGTTCTGGATATCGACCGCTTGGGCAATCAGGTAGGTTGTGTATGTTCTATTATTAGTTTAGTGATTAGTACCCGACCTCTTCTAGACAACGGTACCAAAGTTCTACACATGGAGAGATTTTCTTGTACCCGTACTTCCGTACTTCTTGACACTCATGTCACAAAAGATTTTGTACGATTTCATCAAGTCCTCTATTGAGGTGAACTTTGCGAAGAATTTCAATTGTTACCCGGTGAGTCAATCAACAGCCGAAGGTCGTACGAAGCTGGATTGTGCAGCTACTGAAATTCAGGGCAGCGCACATCAGCGTAGGTAGGCGACATAACGATGAGATGCACAGTAGTGAGAGGATGCCCCCAAGGTGGAGTCCTCTCACCACTTCTGTGGAACTTAACTATAAACAGCCTGCTCTGTCATCTCAACGACAGCGGCGACTATACGCTGGGCTATGCGGATGATCTATCTATCCTAATAACCGGCAAGTTTGAGGCTACTCTGTGCAGTCTTATGCAAGCAGCCCTCAGAGTAACCGAAGAATGGTGTAAGGTGTAAGGAACATGTCCATAAACCCGACAAAAACGGAGGTAGTTCTATTGAGAAGGAAAAGGAAGATTCAGGGCCTTCGAGCTCCTCTACTTTTCTAAAAACACCTCCAGTTTTCAGAGTCAGTGAAGTATCTAGGTATTACACTTGACATCTTGACAACAAACTGAACTGGAGCAAGCACATCCAACTTAAAGCGGAGAAAACAAATAGGGCCTCCTGCAATGTCGCCGCGCAATGGGAAGACTTGGGGCCCATGTCCAAAGTCTGTCCTGTGGCTGTACACCGCTGTGATTAGACCTATGTTTTGTTACGGAGCAATTGTCTGGTGGCCTAGAACCAGACTCTCCACAACCATAGCACTTCTTAACCATGTGCAAAGACTAGCGTGCCTTTCGTGCATGGGCGCAATGCGAACGACCCTCATGGCCGTCATGGAAGCCCTCCTGGGTCTGCCTCCACTGGATCTCCACGTGAGAGAGCAGGCCACGGTGCGTCTGAAAAATAAAGGGTTGTTGAATAGCAGAGGTATTGAGGTGGGCCGCTCTCGAATTCTGGGCGAGGCAGGATATCAGATGGTAAAGCATGGTCTTTTCTTCCTCAATGAGTTCCGTCGAATCTGACAGAGGGAAGTTTAATTCTTGTCGGTGTAGCTGTAAAATTGATCTCGTCCTCCCATTTGAAGCGATCGGAATTCATGTGACTCTTATATTTTCATTCCGTACTGGTTTTCCGTTTTTCACCAACAAATATTTTTACAAATTTTTATATTATTCATGTATTCGTTATTTTTGATTTATTGATAGGATTCATAACACTTTAAAACTGGGAAAAAGTCTTATAAAAAATTGCATTATGCATAATAGTGTGCATTCGCGACGGCGAAGTTTCGTTTGGAGAAAGTAAAATAGAAATGAAAAATTTTCTGAAAGAGGTTTCATAGTTCATTATATATTTGACGTAAGTTATTTACTGAATTACATTCAATAAAGTGGAAAGTATAAACTGCCGTATTTACCTACTTTCACTATAGGGATAAAGTTTCCTCTAAACTAAATCATTTCCCATGTATTAAATCCATCGCAGTTTTCCAACCCACCAGCGTAGCGTGTAGTTAAACATTAACTTAGAAAGGGCGAGTGATAGCCATTTGTAAATCGATTAAGAAATCTTGTATGTACAATTATAATTGCTATTAGAGATTAGTAGCAAATTTGAATCTAAAGTAGTGGATCTTAGTAATTCGAGGCAAGGAAGATTTGCAAGAGTTCCGCCTATCCCATGTTCCGATTTTCTATAGGACATTATCCCGCATTTCCTTGAAGACTGAAGCTTATTGCGGTTATTTATTCCCTTAAAGTGATTTGTTTATATCGTTGTAGTTAAATTTATGCGACAGCTTTAATTACCCTGAATCGGAATTCAGCTATCACTGTGCTTGCGCGTTCTATACAATGAACTCGGTATTAATCATTCACTTAGTAGGTTGCATATTCTGATTAAAGTATCAAGGATTCAGACAACTTCATTACAGCATTTCCTATTATGTGGATAAAAAACGTTACAATCACGTATGATTAATGCTGTTATAATTTTCGAGGTAAACGTTTCCAAAACTTTCACTTGTATAATAAAATTAAATTGTTTGTGGCACCTGCATATGACAGGAATAAGTAGATTACCCTTAAAGTTTGCAACGAGTTTGTTAAGTGTCTAAATTGTCTTGTTTCATTTAAACGTTGCTGATATTTATTTAGCAGACTGTTTGTGTGCAAAATCAACTACCTACTAATGCGGTTTCCTATTTACGAGTTTTGATCAAGGAAGTTTTAGACCCAATTTTTGTAATAAGAAAATCTTATACAGCGGCTAAACATAATTTCATAATCACATTATCATTGTTATTCTATGCTCGTAAGGGGAAATAGTACAGATTTGGCAATGTTATTAAATGTACCCACAAGTTGGCGAGACACTTTCGGAATTTCGTAGAGATTTTAGACATCTACTTCGCACATTTGCCAAATAAAGTCAACATCGGAGAAAACACGCCTCAATTCTATCAAGAGAATAAATGACATTTGAATTGGTATTGATATATTATTATAGAGGCGTTTTTGGAAACCACACATACTAATTTTGGTGGTGTCATTAACGCACTGAATGTTAGAATTTGTAATATCTATAGTTAATTAATATAATTTGCGAAGCAATTCACGTTTATCCTGAATACGTGCGAATATACCATATCTAGTGAAATTTTAATAGATCACTATTCGTCGGTATAGAAACGTTGAATTCAAATCTCTCAATTCAGTGTTAACGCACATTGGAGATATTGGTTTATGTTGAGATATACTGTATTCATAACGTAACATCATAGCTAATTTCAATCATAATATGGTTGTAATCATAATCATCTACAAACGTTATTGTTTTATAGTATTAGTAAAAAGTATTTTTAATAGGGTAGGTAATTAGGCGAAATTTACAGAATAATGTAATTTTATTAATTTTTCAGTAAATAAGGTTAGTATTTGAAGTACGTTAAAATATTTAGTTTCAAAGCACTCCATTATTTTTCATAAAGAACTGCAATTTCTGTCATATGTGGATCCCGTACCTTCCAGGTTTAAATTCACTCTCTGAAGATGCTTTATCCTTAAAAAGGTTAAAAGGTTTTTTGCAATGTACTTGGTTCTAATTTTCTTTTTCAAGAGAACCTATGCCTTAAGATATACACACGTATATGTACTACATTCCTTTCGTGACACAATATGTGGGTTGTGTTTCTTCTTCCTGCATATTAGATTCGCTCCTATAAACATTTTTCATCTTCTTGGATTAGTCAATCGGTTCTTACGTTATTGCAGAATGATAGAACATTCATATTAGTTTTTCTCTGTTGTAAAGGATGAGACCATTTGTCATGTGAACTGATGTTCGCAGTCAAGATGTTCTTAATTTTTTGACATCTGCATAATATATGGAGAAAAACTTCCGGTTTGGTATTTATTTAGAATCCGGGGTCATGCACCAATCCGTTTCAACTTTTCCCCTATAAGAGAGTATTACCACACAACTAAGAAAAGCTATAACATAATGACCGCAAGTCACTAAGTTATTTAAAAATTCAATAAATAAAAAATCGCAATTAATAGAAGCAAAATGTCAAAACTTCTCGGATTTGTCGATAGGTGGCGCCCCATCTTGAAAAAGATGGATATTTACGTTTACACTTGTATTCTCCTTTTTTTAAAGCAATTTAGAATTGTGCAACTTGTGTTAACTTTTATTTCTCTTTTATAGGTTATCCACTCCCTTTTGATTATTCTACAATTTCTTGACTTATCAATTATGTATTTAAAGCGTCTGTTAGTGTTACGGGTTATTCGCTGGTATACACTGTGTCCAAGATAAGGAGGGCCACTATGGGGATTTCGGAAACGGTAAGAGACAGAGTTTCGGTTAAATGGGGGAAAAGTTGGGCAATTTTGTGTTTAGTAAAATGAAATTTTTAAACTAACAAAATTCCGAACCGTTCAGATGTTATGCGACAAAAAACGAATTTTCAGGATTTCGTTTTTGACAAATTGTTACTTTGTCGTTGATGTTAAATATAAAGTAGGTACAAGAAGCTTCTACAGGTACTTTTTAACGTTTGATCTATAATTTCTTCACTTATCCATTATGTGTTGAGCAATGCGTCACTATTTGTTTCATATTTATTTTTTAATTACAAATTCATACCTACAACACCTATTGAACAATAAACCAAATTCTACAATTAAATGCCGAACACAATTTTTTTTTCATTTTTCCTATAAGGAACCCCTTCCCTATCATTCCTAACATTTTTACTCGAAATTAGGATGACCCCGGATTTTAAACTGTATGTCATCGTAGTAATTAGATGCGTAAAAAATTCTCATGAACTTGTGCGTGTATACATTTTTGAACTTGCTGTTATTACAAATTTCAAAGAAAAATGACTAAAAATGATAACTTTAGCTCAATAAATCAACTTTGACAAGTTAAATCGCAATAAAAGATTGCACATGAAGACATTAATTTGTATTTATATAGCATTATTACTCTACCTAGTCTTGCCGTGTTGCAAAATTGCGGAATTATATTTCTACAGTATGGTTTGCCTACTATCAGGCGTATTCGTAGCACCAAAGAACCATAACTACGTGAATGTTCATTTTATCGTTTATCATTAACAATTTTTACATAAATAATTTGTCCTAAGTATTATTACGTCATTGTTTGTTTCATAAATATACCGACAAGCTTTAAAGGGTGGTAGGGGACATCAAAGCAAACATTTTTCGCTTTATAAAGATATGGTTCGTTTTCGTGGTACCTACAGCTTGTTAAAGTTTGTAAAAATGATCGTAACTTTATAAGGCACCTTTTGGATTTATTACAGTTGATAAAGTAATTCCAAGGCCGTGCTTACTGGGCAACCTGTTAGTTTTTTTGCATAATGTTGTTTATATGTGATTCACCACTGTCGTTATGAAAACCCTGACCTGAGACATCTCCTCACTGTATATCCACGTGGATGACCAGGATAGGATGGCAGCCTTGCGAGAGAAAACTAAGGGACTGTTGAATAACAGAGATAGTGAGGTTTCTCGCATTTTAGATCATACAACCAAAGACTAATAATCTTTGATACAACCAAGGGGCTTTTTCTGGAGGGGACAACGGACTCCTTTATTCCTCAATTTATGATGGAGAGAAATATTCACTGACGGATCTAACGCAACGGAAGGTACAAGCATTGGTATTTATTCCCAAGAACTGATCTTCCGAATCACACAATCGCCATGAAAAACTCCAACCGTTTTCCAGGCAGAACTAGTAGGAATAACGCTTAGTGCAAAGAAGTTTCTTAAGGATAGCATAGGGACGAAGTAGAATATCGAATAACAGCGGAACTACCCTACAGGCATCGGCACTAGGTTACTGCAAAAATTCTTCGGATCTTCGCAACAGTAGCCCTTTCTATGCCCTATGGGTTAAATCACGTGTTGGAACAAAAGCTAATGAGCAAGTCGAAGGGTAAGATTGACGGATCTCAAGACAAAGTATCTTATGGTTCGCAACCTGTTCTACCGCTCTACCTCTACCAATTAACTCAAGACATTCAAGCCTAGCACAAAGATAGATGGAAGTTGATGTTGTAACGACTGTGGTCGTTCGAGAGGGACCTACAAGATGCTTTCACACAACCTTGTTTGTTTCTGCCAAAGCTCACAAGGAAAACCGGGAAAACCTACGCTTGATCGCGGGTATACTTTCTGGGGAATGTCCTTGGGTCTTTCTTGCAAAAATTTAATTGTGACTTTCATTTCTTCCGAATCACACAATCGCCATGAAAAACTCCAACCGTTTTCCAGGCAGAACTAGTAGGAATAACGCTTAGTGCAAAGAAGTTTCTTAAGGATAGCATAGGGACGAAGTAGAATATCGAATAACAGCGGAACTACCCTACAGGCATCGGCACTAGGTTACTGCAAAAATTCTTCGGATCTTCGCAACAGTAGCCCTTTCTATGCCCTATGGGTTAAATCACGTGTTGGAACAAAAGCTAATGAGCAAGTCGAAGGGTAAGATTGACGGATCTCAAGACAAAGTATCTTATGGTTCGCAACCTGTTCTACCGCTCTACCTCTACCAATTAACTCAAGACATTCAAGCCTAGCACAAAGATAGATGGAAGTTGATGTTGTAACGACTGTGGTCGTTCGAGAGGGACCTACAAGATGCTTTCACACAACCTTGTTTGTTTCTGCCAAAGCTCACAAGGAAAACCGGGAAAACCTACGCTTGATCGCGGGTATACTTTCTGGGGAATGTCCTTGGGTCTTTCTTGCAAAAATTTAATTGTGACTTTCATTATTTACTTTAATTATCCCGATATTAAATAGGAGTGGCACATATAGGAACCATGTCATTAAATAGAAATTTCCACGGGTTTTTATGGCTAATTAAACTACCAGACCTGTGTATTAACCAGCAATTAACGAGGTGTTTCGTGCATTAATTATGTAAAGGGAAATTATCACTTTTGGGAATACTTTGAAAGGTAATCTTTCTTTATTGCTGTGGTGGATGATTTTTAACTGTGGTTTCCCACATCAAGAAATTAATAGTAACCCCTATTGATAATTGGCTAATATCCTTGCTTGCAGGTTTCACTTAATTAAGATTCCATTTGTTTTGGCGAAATGATGTACGCATACCTACTACAAATAATGTCATTCATCTTTCCCTGACAAATTTACCTTTGCATTGCAAAGGTTTCGTTATTCCGACCGGTACCGCTGGGAAACGCTACCAGGAACCTGTACCGGCACTATACTAAGGTCGCCAAGTTACCGAAAGTTAATTTTAGTTTATTAAATCTCGTTTTTTATTTTTGTTTTGCTTTGTACCGACACTTTTATTTTCATTATTATTATGTTAACATTACATCCATCAGTTTATTTATAGAAATAAGCAAACGGCCACTATACTTTTATAGATCAATCCACCCACACGTAAACTAAAGTCCGTTCGCTGTAGTTTTGTTGGTAAGTGATTAGGGATTCCCACTTGCAAACTGTATGGTTCAATATTTGTGAAAGTCAGTGGTACTTAAAATTTCTACATAATGAGGAGATATCAATATAATGTATCAATTATAAAAAATAAATGGTTTAGAACCCCTGACTTTTTATTTAAAAGTTTACATTTGAACAAAACAGAGCTCATTATTCCATTGTCACCAAACAATACTTAATGGTGTTGTTTACCTGATTATTGCTCGAGGCGATTAGACATACCCAATACATATTTTAGGTAGGTATGATATATATGTTAGAAGAGGACAACACTATAAAAGTATGTGATTTCTGAAATTAAGCGCTAATCACTTACCAACAAAGCTACAGCGAACGGACTTTTATTAATAATTTTTTCGGAAATCGTCTTGGAAACAACGTTTTCCTGCTTATTTACGCGCAGGAAAATTGAATTTTCCGGACTAGTAGACTGTAAAGACTTTACAAGGCGCATAATATAGTTTGTAACTATATAGTTGACAAACTTGATCTTTGTGAAATTTGTAAAAAAAATTACCAAAATTTGTAAATTTTTTTGCGATTTCCGGAACAATTAAATACAAAACACGTCAGTAAAATCTCTTACTTGACTCCTCGGAGCTTTAAGCTTTAGCTCCTCTTCAGTAACGTGAGATTTTCCTGACTTTTAGGTAAATAACTATTAATTAACGAATTAAATAGATTCTGTACTTAAAATAAAAACATACGGGTGAGGTT
Organism: Pyrocoelia pectoralis; assembly: GCA_036250285.1. Lineage (NCBI taxonomy): Eukaryota > Metazoa > Arthropoda > Insecta > Coleoptera > Lampyridae > Pyrocoelia > Pyrocoelia pectoralis. The sequence goes on from CM070078.1 coordinate 18,591,852, forward strand.
TCGTGAACTTTATCTTTACATTTACTGTTCCTGTCACCCTCTTTTTGAGTAAGTATTACCTATTCCTAATGGATTCCATCAAAAGAGTCCGCATTAGTGTGCAACACGGCAAGAACAATTCACCCTGGAATTTTCTTTTTTATTATTAGGTTTATAATTATATAACGTCCCGAAAAAGTTTAGTTTTGAGTTTCAAGAACTTCGAGTTTATAAACAAAATACTGAGAGCCTATTGAACAGTTGCAAGAGACAATTTATCACTAACTGCAAGGATTTTAAATTTTAATTAAGTATTTTACCTTTTACCTACATTAATTTATATTTTCCGTGAACGGGCACCTTTCAGAAATAATGTCCATTAACTTTAAGCATACATACCTAATTAAGCGTTTATCTAACGATATTTATTTTATATGTGTTATATTCTAATTGCAACAATCTGAGCAATTTATAAGGCCGGTAACGTTCTTACCTAGTATTTTTACTTTATTTTTTATAAGAACACTTACTTTTACAACCTTTTTCCAATAAAATATTTACCTACATTGAAGTGTATGTGGAATTCTGAGCGATTCCTTAAATTGCAAAATACAACCGTGTACAATAAAATTTACATTAATATTGTATGCATAATAACTGAATGTTTTTGAGGACACGCACAATATGCGTATTGCGTATATAAAAACTGATCGTTGAAAAATGTGAAGCTAGTATAAACGTCAGTATTTTTAACACGCAAACAATAAATCATATAAAAATGATGCTGTATAAATAAAAATATTTGATATCCTGGAAAAATAAAAAAATCTATAAAAGTTTTACATGTGAATGAATAAAGCAATGTGAAGTTTTTTTTATACACACCTCAGGTACAACAAGAGAAATCTCAAATGTAATAATTTATAAAGAATACCTTGTTTAGTAGATTTTAGGAAATTTAGATGGATAACAAACACATTGGCATGGCTTTGTATAAACTTTAGTTTGTATCTAATAAGTGATTTAAGTTTAAATATTGAAACAGGGAATTAAGCCCAAGAAGATAAATAAAACAATTCAGTATACAGTTCAAACTCTGACGGCTATTTAAGCTCCTTATTTATACACATATACATATACATATCCTGTACACATCTATTTTACTATAAAGGCAAGAACGAACATTTCCTCTAACTGTGTTCGTAGTTTACCAAAAATCTCTCGCAGATTTCAGTATAATCGATCAGAAAAGTACTGTAGCTAATATTTCTTTACGCACTGCAAACGTGACGTACGAATCATGCCACAAATGAGACAGAAGATTTTATTTCATTTCGATTACTGTTAAAACAATTAAAATTGTCTACCAGCTCGGGTTATAATGACGTGTGGCTTTTGCTAAATATACAGGGTCACTTCGACTATTCACTTGGTCCCTTGTGCCTAAAGGGTACACAAGTTATGGACTTAATTTTTTGGTGACATGTAAATTTCAGAAATTTGTAATTTGAGGACAGTTTTTTATGGAGAATTCAAAAGTGCAATAAAAATAGGTGCTCCCATTTAAGTTTACAAAACTCACACCCGTTCCACCCTCCAGAGGACGAGGGTGATGTTTGCGCCTCATGACTGAAAAGGTTTAAAAAATAAAGCAACACATTTTTCTTTTTGTAATCGGATGTGTCGTTCTCGAGATATTCAAAGGTTTCCCTCTTTCCACCCCCAAAACAAGGACGGCGGTTGGGAGTGAAATTTGCAATTTGAGAACAGTTTTTTATGGAGAATGCAAAAGTGCAATATAAAATTGGCGGTCCTATTTAATTTGACAAAACTAACCCCTGATACACCCCCAGGAGGTGAGGGCGATGTTTAACTGAATAGGTTTAAAAAAATAAAGGAACACGTGTTTTTTCTATTTTCATAATTGGATGTGTCGTTCTCGAGATATTCAAGGGTGTATATTTTGACCTTATCTAAACCTTGTAACGTCGCGTCGTGCAACGCACAGACACACACACGCACACCCGCACAAGCACACGCACGCATCGACACGCACACGCACACGACGCATACTAAACATCCAATAAACTAACAACCCTTTAACCACTCGGGGTGTGTTTCGCACCCTGTCCTACTATCGTGCTCATCGCACTATTTGCATCCCCTAACTTTCTACAAAAACCCGAGTCTTACCGCGTTTGAATCAACTCCAACATCTCCAGAACCTCCAGAATGTCCACGACCAACCCCGCCAATCCACCCACTTACCGATACCGCATCCGGAACCTCCCCTATTCTCTTAAAACCCAACCTGAGTTACACCGTCAACTTCTCCGCTTCCCCCTCCAAATGACCAACTTCAAGTTAAATAACAACCACACTGCCCTACTAGAGACATCACAAGCTATCCTACCAGAATTCTTTTCCACCATTCTACCTATCCACTTGGGAGATCCTTCGGTTACCAGATACCAACGTTATGGCCCTCGATCCCATACCAATACTCACAAACCCCCTACATTCTCATACGTAATTCGCAATGTCGACTACGATATTACGGAAAACGAAATCCTAGAATTCATAAACCTTCCTAAAATCACGAAAGCTATCCGCATCATATCTCGCCAATCCGGCCAACCAACTGCCTTCGTCCGATTGGTAACCACCTCCTAATGCACCTTATACTTCCTCCTAGCACGTGGTGTACCCATGTTCCTTCGCCATTATCCCTGCCAACCATGGAGAATCTCAGCTCCTATACCCAAATGCTTGTACACAGCTAGGCCATCTAGCACTCAAATGTCCTTCTCGTACTCCAGTCTGCCCTAGCTGCGAAAACATTCATATCCTATATATCACCGAAACCAGATCCCCGTGGAACGCTCTGCTTCAAAAATTTTAAAACATTCCAAAAAATAGCCCTATGGTGCTCGCGGAACGGCCCTACTTGTACGAAACTGCTTCCCCTCTACATCATTATTTCCACTCCCGGCCCACCTACAGCACCTTCAGTGCTTAGCGGCCACAGTACACTTTCCCAATATACCAATCACATTTTTCAGATTATACAACCCCCTTGGCCCCAACACTCTACCAGACGACTTCTTCACCTACCTATCAATCCTCAGCAATGTCTTCCTTATGGGCGACTTCAACTCGAGACATACCCAATTCGGAGACCCTAATGGACAACGGTTAGTTCCCGCTATGCCGAATAAGAAATACCACGCCAACCTTCCTCTCACACACCGGTTCCTCCATAATAGACCACATCTAGCACACAGAACCTCTCCTTCAACACTTTGACGCTGAGCGTTACCTGGGCACAACGATAAGTCTGACTATCTTCCCCTGCTAGCCAAAACCGGCTTTGCGCCGCCACCACTTCTGCCTCCGACGGTAATAACCAGACGAGACTACGCCAACGTTGACTGGGCAGCTTCATCTCAGCAAATTTCCTACCCCACAATCCTACACTTACCACAACACATGATCTGTATCGAGAAATCCAATCACTCTAGGATATCATCTCCGAAGCCGCCAATACAAACATACCAACGAAAATACACCACATCCACCGTAATCAACTACCAGCCCAAATCCTCAACCTAATTAGAGAAAAACGACGAATCTTCCGTCATTTTCTACGCACGCTAGACGGTGTTCTGAAGACAGAGTACAATCGTCTCAACGCACTAATAAGGAGAGAAGACAACAGGATTTCAGAGGAAAACTGGATCCGAGCAACATCCCAATTAGACTACCGGAATGGAAGCCTTTTTTGGCGGAAGTTCAACACCCTAACAAGTAGGAAAACCACCACTCCCTCTCACCTCACCGACGAAGTCGGTGACATCTGCTCTACCAACCAAGATAAGGCCAATCTATTCGCACGACACCTACAAGCCACCCATCGATCTCCAGACCTCCCGCATTTTGACCACGAATTCAATTTCTGGTTGAACAAACACCCCAATACCAGCTTCCACAAAACGAACCCCTTCTGAGCCCGATTCATCAAAATAAAATCTTCGTAAACCTTCAGCGTGGTCGAATATCGGCCCCTGGCCCCGACGATCTTCACAGACGCGTCCTTAGACACCTCCCCCGCGAAGCGCTGGGAATGATTTCCCGTATATTTAACCGATGTCTCCAAATCTCGTATTTCCCTATCCTCTGGAAAAGCGCCACCACAGTAATGATCGCCAAAACCTAACACCGATCCTACCAAACCCAGCTCCTATCGCCCCATCTCCCTTTTGAGTTGCATCGATAAATGCCTATAGCAAATCATCGCCCAGCGCCTTCGCGATTTCACCGAAGCAAACAACCTACTTCCTGCGTACCAATTATACACCATCTACACGTACGATACGCCACAACCACAAAACACCACAAGCGCTCTCTTTGCCGACGACACAGCACTTTGGGTGTCCGCCAGAGATGCTCTCACAGCGTACCGCACACTAAATACAGGACTCACACAATTCTCCAACTGGTCTGACCGCTGGAGGATCCAACTCAACCCACTTAAAACCCAAGCAATACTCTTCCGCCATCCACATTATAGTCGGCGAACTCGCCAATAACACGACACCATCCGCCTAGTATTAGGAGGTACACCACTTACACTAACAGACGATGTCACCTATCTAGGTGTAACATTCAACCGAACCCTTAACTGGAACATCGGCCTTTCCAAAACCCTTACCAAAATCCGCCAACGATCCAATCTTCTAGTGCCCTGCGTGGTCGCATCCAAGGGTGCGACCCCAAAACTCTCCATGTATAAAACCTTTATCCGACCACTAATCGATTACCGAGCGCCACTGTTTAGCACGTTAAATTTCTCCCAACTCCAACAAATCGCCGCCTGCGAGCGTAACATAATACGCAAAATACACAGACTCAACTGCAGATACCCATCATACCTCACAATAGTACTCCACTCACAGACAGAATCATCACAGTACAAACAACATTCATGTCTCGCAGAGTACAGGGAGATGTCCTTCCTATCAAACAAATCCTCTTAAAGAGGAATCCTTTCAAGGCATCTTAAAAATAAGTTCAAATATCCTCCCCTACGCCTAACACAACTCCTTAAAGAGCTTCCCCAGAATGCGAAATCCTGTTAGAAACTGTACCCTACTCCATTCGTTAACATCTGTTAGCTCAGAGCGGAAAACAAATGCATGACTAACAGATTACTGCCTATGCCATTTCTTTTTCAGAAAATCGCCCAACCATTCACCTGAAACCCCCTTCCCAACCGACCCAACCTCCTCTTTGCAACTATGCGAACGATGACGACAACAGCAATGATAAGGACAGCGATTGAAACTGTACATATCTCAAAAACGTTATCTTGTTTTTTTTGTAAATAACTTAATTAATTACTATGTACATCCAAAAATAATATAACTACTAACATAAAACAACCGACGAGGGCTGAAGAGGATAATAATCCTGAGCATCACTCCAAATAAAACTTACTAACCCAAACGAATTGTAAATACTTCTTATAACAATAAACGTTTTTTGAATTGAATTGAATTGAATTGTTACTCCAAAACTAATGATTTAAAATATTCAGTTATTTTCAAATCATTGTTGAAGACGGGTGTAAAAATGGAGGTACGGTCCGCCCTAAATTCTACTGAAACGGTTTTACGCAATTTGTGATTACATCTAATAGAAAAATATGTGGGCAATTGAAGTGTTTCAAAATGTCACCCCGTATTGTATTATGCATCAGATTATTATTCAATTATAACCAAACGTTATCTTCCGTTGTGTAATATTAAGCAAACAGTTACACTTCAAAGCGTTGAGTGAATCACTCAACGCTTCAAACAGTTAAAGTAAGATCCTTTGAAAAAAATGTGTACTCGATGAATTGTTCAAGCTAATTATTTTGAAAGCCTTTTAAGCTACACACATTCATATGAGAAACTACTTAAGATTACAACCCATTACATCTAGTAGGTATATCTATAGGTATATCGCTTCATATTATAGAGAACAAACAATTGAAGGCATAACGCACGTACACAACTTCAACAATGCATTAAAGCTTTTACATTATACTATTAATGCAAGATGAATATCAATTTCGCGTACATCAGTTACATAACTTTGAACTACTTAAGTACCTCAATAGAACTTGATTAAATTATAGTACCTATTCGTAAATACGATTTATCGTTGTTTAAAATTAAAACGTTATTATTCAAGTTTTTTACTTTTCCGTGTATTAGAAAATAGTTCGCAAAGCTCCAATTAAGTGTTAAATTAGCAGCTGCTTGCAGCAGAGGCTAATAACTAATGCGTTAATGATCCATCTTGTTGATTAAGCATCCAGCTGCAGCTTCTATCTTAATTAATTCTCTTTTTATGAACAAGTTTCATTAACCTTCTTTAGAGAATAAAAAGGGCTTATGGATAATGTAAGTGTTAATTTGTGCTTTGCCCTGTTCTGCTGTTTATTTAAATATGTGTAAATTAAATTTCATAGCGCCTAATTTTATTATAATGTATAACACTCCAATAATAATTCAGATCATATTCAACCAAATCATTTTACTCAAATTAATTTTTTTTCAAAGATGGTCCTCCACGTAATAATTAGGTAATTACAGTTTTCAGATGTACATTCGAAGAAAACTCAACGATTTTAAACTTAAATGAAAGATGCAACTAATTGCAACGAAGTAACGAAACGCTTTTCTTTCAATTGACCTTTTCAACAACAAGACTTCCGTATAATAATGGAAATTAATGTAAGAAGAAACGTTGTTAAGTATAGGAAAGAAAAAGTCAACACAAAAGCAAATTGGTTGAATGATGCAAAAATCAAATATTAACGTGGATTTAGAAGAAACAATAATGTTACCTCTAATATCATAGTGCGGTATATGCATTCTTTCCCCCGATAATAACCGCACATCCAATGGTGGAGAGATGATAATATGAATACTGAATAGGTACGGAAGGGAACGAATATTAAAAATATCATATTGTTTCCAGACAGAAGGGGAGGCCCCAAGCTACGATGCAGTTGGGCCGAGTTCGATTCTTGGCCTGGCCAGGAAATCTTTTCCTCCTCGAACTTCCCAAAATGAATACCTGGTTAGAATGCGATGGGTATCCCACTCATTTTCACTTACACGTTTGTAATTAAAGGGATAAAAATTTATAAGGTCGATGGATTGGTCGTGTATGACCTTCGTTGTGTACAACTTAACCGTGATTTTGACCAATGGAGTCATCTAAAAGATATCGTGTGCTCTGGTGCTTTCTGAAGACGAACTCGTCCGTAGAAACCGAACGGGTGTTCTGAAACTTCTCCAAATACGCCGCCGCCATTGATTCATAGTAACAAACTTTCCAATACAACAGCAATGGTTATAACAACAGCTTTTAGATTTTTACATACGAACTTTGTTTAAGCTACATCCCGAGAAGGCTACGAGTAATTCCGATTCTTTCCGTTTGATATAGAACATGGGGGAACAATAATGTAATTTCCTTACACCAGGAAAATCGAAAATTAGACACGAACACGTCTATCGTTCACAATGAACGCTGACATAAGAATGTTCATTAAAGTCATTGTATTTTTAACGAGAAACTTTACAAAGTGCAAGAAATCAAACATTTTGGCAAAAGAGAATGTAACTTTGTTTCTGTCAGGAGCTAAAAATGGGAAATACTTATTAAGGAACGTAATATTTCCAGATCAATAATGTATGAAGGTATTTAAACAAATTTATTAGGTGCATGTATGAAAGGGGAGCATGATAAGCTGCTGTTTGAGTACGTAAAAAATATTATTGTACTAAGTACTAAGTACTTGTTACGAGTATGATATATTACAATTTTTATTGTACGTTTTCTTAAAATTCATAATATAGTTAAGCACTTTGTTTAATTACCTACTTTAAATACCCAATTAAATTCGATGATTAATTTAACATACTATCCATTACAATTTAATGAAATATCCGTCACATTTCTTATCATCTTACTTTACATCGGGTTTAATTAAATTTTGCTGAAATGAAATTAAGAAAACTACCGATATTAAGGAATTAGGTATTATAAGCAAAGTATTAAGACACGACATAATTAACAATAGAAGGATATTCCTAATTAATAATACGCTAATAAGGTTTTGAGTTTTATTGTTAACTTTTAAAATCAACATATTACATAGTATTTACTGTTATTAGTGACACAGTTACATTTCCCTCTCTAGAGGTGAAAGTAAATAGTATTTCCAACACCATTTACTTAACTGTTGGAAAACAAATGAATGTTTAATAGGGCATTTCACTAAAATCTCAAAAATAGAGCACAATTCCACCCATAACTACCTTCATTTACGTTTTTACACTATTAAGTACCTATTACAAAATGTTGTATATACATACTAAACATTTAAATTTGAATTACCAACAAATATTAAGACAGTGTGTTATAAAAATAACAATACTACTACAATATACCTAACTAAGTAGTTACTTTGTTTAGTAACTCTAGGAATTTTTTACTTCCCGAGTATGAAGTAAAAGGGAAATATTGTATTAGTGTTCCAAAAAAAAAATTGACCTATACAAATTTTTACATATCTTTGCGTTTCTGAATACGTAGATTCAAAATGAAAAAAAACTCCGTTTGTCGTCTGTAGTCTGTAGTCTGTAGTCTGTAGCCTGTCCGTACACATTCCTGGCAACGCTCTAAACTAAGAAACTATTAAAGTTATCGAAATGTGGTTTTCACTAATCGATTGCATTCGAGCCAAGGACGAAAATGCTGATATTACCTTTGATAACGTCACTTCCGGTATAAGCTAAAATGGCGGCACTCATTTTTTTATAAGATGTAGTTACAGTTTTTTATGTAGTTTAAAAGAGTATTTTTTTCTAAATTCAGCAATATTACATTGTGTTATACTTATTTTTTGAAAAAAGTGTTAAAAAACCATTGTTAAAAAATGACTTCAACGCTCGATACTCAAAAACTATTAAAGTTATCGAAATGCGGTTTTCGCCAATGGATAGCATTCGGGCCAAGGACCAAAATGCTAATATTACCTTTGATGACATCACTTTCGGTATAAGCTAAAATGGCGGCACTCATTTTTTTTTAGAAAATAAATTTCCAGTTTTTTCAAGTAATTTAAAAGAGTATTTTTTTCTGAATTCAGCAATACTGCTGTTTATTTTTTGAAAAAGTGTTAAAAAAATTATTTTTAAAAAATGACTGCAACGCTCTATACTCATAAAGTCATAAAGTATTAATGTTATCGAAATGCGGTTTTCGCCAATCGGTTGCATTTGAGTCAAGGGCGAAAATGCTAATATTACCTTTGATGAGGTCACTTCCGATATAAGCTAAAATGGTGGCACTCATTTTTTTATAAGATAAAATTGCAGTTTTTTATGTAGTTTAAGAGTATTTTTTTCTGAATTCAGCAATATTGTGCTATAGTTGTTTTTTTTTAAGTGTTAATACGAGGGAAGTCTCGTGGTAACTTGCCAGAATTTTTGAGACACTATTTTCATTTTTACCTGGTTTATTAAAAAGATGTATTACTTAAAATGTGGTTAGTGGCTGTCTTATTTAATCGGCTAATTAACATGAATCCAGAACTTTAAAATTTGATGCCACTTAAAGTTGGTACTTTCAGAGTAATTTATTTAATTACTGAGACATATGTTGATGTAATTATGGTGCTTGCAGGGCAGAAGGGGGCCATTCCCCCCCCCGGCGAACTCTAATAAACTCGCGGCTCGTTCTGTTTTTGGACTACAAATGTGTTCAGTTTTTTTATATCGAAATAAATGTAATTAAAAAATAACTGAAAATTTTTTGGTCCTCCCCTGGAAAAGTTTCTGCCGACGCCTTTGTCTGCACATACTCATTTTTGAACAGGATATTCGTGTACACGTACTTTGACAGATGATGGAATCTTCATATGTATCATTTATATAATTTACTCATTCCTTCAACCCAGCAAACACACATATAAAATATACATACAACATATATAAATTGAAGTAAATACCCCTACATATGCTTTTTTATATATCAAGTATGTAAGTATTCTTTAATAAAGTTATATAAACCGTATGTCACACAATTACGTATATTTTACATAATAGTATAGAAACTTACGGATATTCTGTATACAGAAATTCATATAATATATATATACGTATAGATAATTACATATCACTCATGAAATTCATGTGCTGTCATATTTACATGATTAGATTTATGTACGTTATATGTAAAATATTATATGTAATATTACTTATTTTTTATGTATGCCTTCTGTAAATATAATTAGAAATTATCATTACATTACATATATTGTATGGTAGAAAATAAATTCCGTTTCTATTTGCGCCACATAAGTAATCGCACGCGCGTGTTTTCTATAACGCCAAAAATTGTAGTTCACGTACCTTTAATATTAGATCCGTATCGACTAAAATGCGTCTAATTTATATAGAAAATAAATAATATAAAATAAATTAAATCCTGGTCATTTTTAACATAAAGTTAAAGATAGGTATAATATTATTGAGTAAGACTTCACTCAACGGTATAATCAAACAAAATTTAAACTAATAACGCGAAACAGCGCAAAGTTACGAAGTACGAAATAAAAAGAAGGGATGTTACAGATTAGCGCAGTGGTAGAATCTCGGATTTCAGAATTTGCAACGCCCAGCCGCAAACGTTCGAATCCGGTTAAGCGACACTTTTCAAGCAAGTATATCATAATAAACTGTCGGCTTTCAGTTCAGGTAAGAACGGGTTCGTGCAACAATTTATAATTAAAAGTACAGTTGCACGTAAAATGTTGTTTTTCCATTTTTTGTATGGAACTGCTTAAATAATTTTTTACATTGATAATAATTACATTATGCTCGAGTAGCAGCCATTTTGGTCATCGCAACGCTTTTACAACTAATATTTTTTATGAAATATTACATAAAATATACATAAAACGTATATAAATTCATGTAGAAGAATTTACATCTTATAAACATATATATTATTTTGAAAATTGCTGACATCCTGACATTAAATATCTCTTATTTTTCTTCCAGTTTTATATAAATCTAAAAAGCTCTTACATAATTTATATGTATTTTATATATAAATGTGTATGCTGGGAACTTGCCAACTTGTATCCTTATCTTTTCCTATTTTATATGTCGATGAAAATCAAAGAGAAATGGGGAGAAGTAGCAACCATGAAGAAATAACATAGGGTAGAACTAGAACACGATGATTAAATGGCGCTTAGAAAATCGCCCACTGTAAAATGCGTTAAAACTCATTCTACATTCCACATATTCCACCTCCTCCATACTTTCAATTTCCTCATTTCCCCCATTTTCATTATTCTTTTCTTCACTCCCTCCAGTCCCTTTGAAACAACACCATGTTTGCTTTTTTCACAATTACACTAAAGTCTCTTTTCTCTAAAAACTCCTTTATTGACTTTATCATTACATTCATTTGTGATACTGATCTCACAATCACCACCACATCATCCGCATACGCTAAAGTCTATACCTTCCACCCCGCCCCCATTACAACCCCTCCAACTCCTCTACTTACACTGCATTATTCTATAACTGTTTAAATGTGTGGCTATAACTGTACTTACTACCTATTTACACTAATATCGTATTGGTATTGCATTATGTCAGTCATCAAATAGTTCACCTCTAACCCAAATGTGCTACTGCTTATTTGTTGCGGGTTGCAGCTTCAAAGAGGCAACGGCGTACCTTCTCTAAATTCAGGAGCGTAGGTACCTTTGAACAATAATGATTATATCGAAACTTCGGTTAAAAAAGATGGTGTAAACAATTCTGAGATAAGGAACTGTGCGAATGAAAGTTTCAACCTGCCACAATAACCAAGCAATAACAAATTCAACGGAACATATGTTAGAATTGATGAAATGATTTCTATTTTGGCTTTTAGTAATACATCGAGAAGAGAACTCCTGCCTTATCCCATCGATTCGACAGTAAAGATCATTTGTCAAAACCAAAACAAAATTGCTATGTAATACTGCACCACATGACGTGTTTCTCAACTTATTTCATTGGTTAAAGTTATAAAGCATCCTTTTTCTTTATAGGGGCGAGTTAAAGTGTACAACTAGGAAAAAACAAGCGTTCTGCCAATTTTCTGAGCCTACTTTCTGTATACAAATAAGTTAAGTGGTGATATTTCATATAAGCCTGTTATGTTTCGTGTTTAAATTAGTACTTCAACTTTATCGCAAAGTATAATATTAGTAGAAGAACTTAGAAAGCACATAACTTTTTTATAACTTTCTATCGTATATCTCGAAAACTTCCACTCAAGGAAGTACTTACAGTTTCCACATTGAATTTAACGTATATGAGCAACGCACCTTTTCGTAACATCCTACCAATTAATTTAACGTCAATTTACCTAACAAAGTTTTCATTTTAAGTAAGTCGTTTTTGAAATAAATATCGACAACCCTATATCTTTTTAAGATGAGAGATGTGAGCTTAAATAATTCAAGCTAGGGAACAATTTCGAATTTTAGGAGGCCTTCATTTTGTTTTCTAATTTTCTTTACTTAAAAATATTGACTGTGGTTTATCTGGTAAATACTTAAACATGTCGGTTTAATTTATTGACAGGGTGGTAACTATACCAATAAATTTGATTTTCTATTATTTTTAATGAAATAGATTGTTTCTTCAAATTCCTCGGTTTTGAAAGGAAAGGAAACGACAATCTAAAAGATAAGCGGATTCCAAGTTATAAATTCAAGTCAAGCTGCTTAATGTCATCAATCATTCCCGTTCTTGTTCCGTTCCATACGAAAAGTAAATATTGGTTAAGTTTAAATTGTTACATTCGAAAAACTTTTGATGTATATTATTAGAATTTGGAATGCGAAGTTTTCTTACAAAGAATTAAACATTCGAACATTCCGTGAATAAATAAATTACTTATGCGATTTTCAGACAACGTTATTGCTACAGGAAAATTAAAATTAGTAATACATTTCAAAAAAAGGATCTATTAATTGTCTTTGTTATCAGAAATTTCCACTTACTGAAACTGATAAAATTACTAATTAATATTGTAAGGAATTTATAGCTCTCTAGCTTTATTAATCGATTGATTTTGAACTTTTCGGTCACAAGTTTGTAAAGTTTTCTAGTTAATATTTCAGTAAAGTTATTCATAGCGATTAATATTAGTACAGGAATCTCTTCTAAATGTTACTTGTATTAATCACCTCGTAACACTTTTGTGAATGCTAGATTTACCGCCTTCAGCTGCTAAAGAAACATTTTCACAGAAACTTAGTAGCTGTTTCATTTTATATCGAAGGACAGTAGGATTTCGTTTCGGGTAGTAATTTTAAACGAGATTTGGAAATTTACACGAAATAATTGTTGAGCACCCTTTGGTAACAGTGATAACAGTCCTTTAACTCAGTAACAAATCCCTACATCCCTAACGTAATGTCTTTTAAGTTAAATGTACCTTAATGAAAGAGATTCGTATCGTAGGTCGCCAAGCTTGTGAAACAAGTATATGGAGTAGGTTTACTCTAGCATAGTCGTGAGAAAACACATGATATGATCCTGTAAAGTCTATTTATGTGTTAAGCATCCACGTGGATTTCTCCTAACAATTACTTCAACTGTACGTTTCTAATATAATTGAATTTAGTTTCAGAAATTACAACTTACAAGCTGAAATGTATGAAAACGACTAGAGTTGCAATCGAAATCAACGCACTCGTGTCTCTAAATAACATTACAAATTCAATTACATTATTTACCAAAGCTAACGGGCTTAAACTGAATACTCAATCAATATTTTTGTGTGCATGAGTTCTGAAATTCATACGATACAACGTAGTTAGATTCCCTCAACACAATTTATATGTATAGAAATCGAGGGAATGTTCCGCGGAAATTGTATAAATATGGTAATAATCGTGCCACAACCACCAATTATGACAGGCAAAATACTATTTCGTTTATATGAAACATCTTCCTTTTTAAATTTGTTTAACTACACAGGGTGTTTCAGGAGGAATAGTAAATATTTTAGGAAGTGGTAGCATACAAAATTCAATACAAAATTCTAGTCCAACTTTTATTGAGTACAGACGTACTGTTACGTTGCTCGATTATTTACATAATTCGCAAAAGTCAATCGTATTGATTTTAGTAAGAATTACAGAGCTACGAAGTTCTTAATTCTATACTTTGTCAAAAGAGTGCATCTATTTTGTTATTTTCTTAAGCGAAGCGTCGGTCCTATACCTGACGTTTGCGTTGGTTCCGTTACAGATTTCGTACTCGGCGGCGCTTTTCGTTATTCTAATTGGCTACCAGTGTACGTCACCTAATCTGTAATTGGCTGACCATTCGTTTTCGTTCGTTCCGTTTCAGATTGAAAATCAGATCTTCGAGCTTACATAAATGGTACCCCGATTTCTAACTGCGTATCTTTTCTACTTTGCGTTGTTAAAGTCCACGTTACCGAATTTTCATAATTTTCTTATAATCGATATTTATCGTCTTTAAGTGAAAGTTTCGACATTTATGAGTGCCTATTTAGAATCACCTGCTTATTCTAGATATCATTAAATCGTATTATACGCCTTTACGCATTAGTTTCGTTTACGTTAAAAGTTTTGCTACGCTCCAGGAAAATATCAATCCTCGAGGTATGTACCTAATCTTTTTGTATTAAATATCGCGTTTTTTTTGAATTCCTGACAGTAATTCATATTAGTTGTCCTAGCATTTTTTTTACGGTTTTCTTTTACCTTCCATACTTCGCGGATGACACTAACCGCCATTTTGTTGAAGAATTTGTCTTAAGTTCTACCTGAAATTATTTCCGTTCTACTTGGTGTTGAACTTCGATGGTTAGTTTCTTGATAAACAACGCTAATTTCTGTTCATCATATCATCTGTAATTATCTCAAAGTTCTACATTAAAGAAATTATTTTCTACAAGATTTCCATCTGCTGCCATCTTGCGTCAACTCTTGGAAACAAGCTTGATAAGTTTACTAACCTCACATTATTGCTTATCTGAATTTGATTATTGTTTACTATCCAACTTGCTTTATACTAAATTACTTGATTAACTTATATTTTGATTCAATTTAAATAACTTATTTAATTCATTCTTGATACGTTCTCAATTACCTACCTTTTCATTAACTTTGTTTGTTACCTTTAAAATTACTTTTGTCAATTATGTTTATTGCCTTTTACCTTGAAGAATTCATTTTGCTTAAAGTTAAAA
Source organism: Pyrocoelia pectoralis (assembly GCA_036250285.1). Taxonomy (NCBI): domain Eukaryota; kingdom Metazoa; phylum Arthropoda; class Insecta; order Coleoptera; family Lampyridae; genus Pyrocoelia; species Pyrocoelia pectoralis. Next base: position 18,607,191 of record CM070078.1, read on the forward strand.
CTCAAAAGCCAAGTGCTATTTAGATAAATGTCAACACTCGATACTGACTCAAGTTCGTAACTGTTATATTTCAGTCGGTCTGCTTGTCGCAGCCCTAATTTTCTGTTAATTAACTTTTGTTGTTTAGATAATTCAGTACTGTGGTTGCGCAACAACACTACTGAGAAGTGAGAGGTAAGAGTTGTTTGAATACATTTTTTACTGACTTTTGCACAGTTACCATTGTTACCAAGTCAGTTGCTGATATATTTGTATTTTTTTTGTTACCTATTTTGCATTATAATTGTTATATGTGAAGTTCAATCGTTCCAAGGTAAAAAGTTAAACCTCTGTTTGTTTCATTTAATGTTGTGAAACATTTGTTAAAATATATTTTTTAGGCGACTATTACATATATATAGTTGTTTTACGTATCTTTTGAAAACCGTGTAAAGTATAACTTTTTTTTTGACATCTGTCATAAACAACTTTACGGCCGCATTTACTTTACAACCGCTTTTACTTTACTTTACGGCCGCTACAATCACTCTGCAGGTGACATATTGTCAGGTAACTGTCACTGTCAAAATTATGAAATTGATTTTTAAATTAAAGTTTATATCTTTTTGTGATAGTCGCCTAAAAAATGTTGTGTGCACCTCGGTTAAAATTTCTTTTTAGCCTCATCTGATTTGTTACCTCGGCTTTCGCCTCGGCTGCAATCATCAGATTCGGCCAAAAAAGATCACTTTTACAACCTTGATACACAAATAACTATTTTGGGCAACCAGATATGATTTCGCGGCCGTTACTATAGCAGCGGCCGCGAAATGCGAAATGTAATTTCGCGGCCGTTACCTATAACAGCGGCCGTTAAAGTAAATGCCACCTTGATATATATTTCAATACATCCAATCTTCAATTTTGGCCACGAAATCATATTTGGTTCCCCAAAAAATGTTGTCTACTTATATCTTGTCCGCGAAAACCTTTAACGTACTCGAGATTGTTCTGCCTCTGCCGCATGCGGCCTCGGCGACAATTCTTTTCATCGTACGTTAAAGTATGTTTTCGCGGCCTTGACATACAAATAACTATAATAATATTGTTCATTGTTACCAGTGTCAACCGTAATATTTTTGTTCATTATAGCCACAACTACCGTTATTCCAGTGTATTTATTTACCGAATCCTCATCTTTTGCTGCTTGGCTTTAACTTTATGTGTAGCTGATTTTTCATTGACCAGCTTATATCCCGTTTATTATTGGAATAATAAGAAAAAGTCAGAGGAAATAATTTTTTAGTATTAATTCAACGGTGGCCATTTTGAACATTGTTTAAAAGAAGTAGTTATTTATTTTATTTTGTCGCTGATTAATGGTTAATAGCATTGTTATTGTTGCTATCCATTTATTGTTTGTAGGTAAAATAAACAGTAGTCATAGCCACCTAGTACGATTCTATTGATCCTCCACATAAAGCCTTAAATATTACTTATGCTACATTTTTGAAAAGAAAATTTAATGATGGATCCATTAGCGAATAAATATACAGGGTGTTCCATTTAAGAAACCAGAAACCAGTTACACATCTTTCCTGCAAAATAATAGGCCATGAAAAATATAATTAATTATGCCATTTTTATAAATATTATTTCCTCTGAATTTATCTTATATTTCTAATAATAAAAGAGATATAAGTTGGTCAATGAAAAATCAGCCACCATGTATACATAATTTCAATCATCTATCTGTAAAAAGCGTGGTATAAAAAGTTGTGTTTGTGTTTTACATTGAACAGATTGATTCCAAAAAAAAAAATGTTGGGTGATCCGGTGAAGTGAATAAAATATCGATCATTGAATGCCGAAACCTTTCTACTATTGGAATGATAGGATTGTACACTTGGCTGCTGCTGTTTACTTTACACCTACCAGTCTATTCTTGCAACCGATAAACGACTTCAAGAAAATGCCTTATAGGCTTTACAAAATTATAGAGCACGCATTAAATTATAAGACCGTAGAAGCGTAACTTGTGTGAAGAAATTTTAATGGTTTTTAGTACATGGAATTTGGCAATTATGTAAACTTAGGTAATTGCTGTTGTAAAACTATTACTGAAATAATTTATACACACCTCTATAATTTCAACGTCGCTGAAAACTTGATCATTCAGTAGACCCTAGAAACAAATTAACAAATGAGTTTCTGAACAGTTTAATTTGCCATTTTATTAACATAACAATTACATTCATTAATTATCCAAGGTATCCTTTGTAAATTCGCATTTCATCGTTTCACTTCCGAAATAATTTGTTCCTTTCGGATGTTCATATTATACGTACATTTAACTGACATAATATCTCGAGTTTTGATGCTATAATGTAATTTATTTTCTCAAGTGTTACTTTTGTAAGTGGCATGACTGTCTGTGCTAAAAGCATTGGTATTCTTTATGAACATTTAGAACTGCGTTCCATTGTCATGTTATGTTAGTGTATTCCTAATATGAGCAAGGAACTCGACTGATATATTTTCTCTTCATAAAACCAGATGTTACAGATTTCACCGCAAAATACACCTAATGTTTACAGTGGCCGACACAAAAATTAAACTTCTTAGAAAGTGCAGTTGCAATTATTCACATTCATTTGATGAACAGCAAATTCAATTCGTGCATTCTATCAGGTAACCAAAGAAGTTCGTGCGGTTTATCTATACAGCAGAGTGCCACGAATATTTTTTAAGTTGTTGATTGTCATTCATTTTAGCACGAATTCTTCTTTTGTCGGTTGGCGACAATTGATTAGTTCAGAATTTGAATCGTTAAAAATGGATACAAATAAAACCTTAATTCACGGTTGGTAACTTGGTACCTACCGCGGTGGTGGCGGGAAAAATATGTACCGCATTCGGAGATGAGCGAACAGCACAGAAATGGTTCAGGAACCTTTCTTCGAGAGATTTTATCTTGACCGATGAAGCACACTCTGGGAGACCGAACATCACATAGAACGAAGATCTTCAACAGGTTGTGGAGACAAATTCCAGTATAACGTGCCTAGAACTTGCAGAAACGTGCAATGTGAGTGATGAAACCATTAGTTTGCACTTTCATCCGCTAAAGAAGAGACACGTGGAAGTTAAGCAAAATGGGTCCCACATGAATTATTAAACGATAAAGTCGTGTTACCGTTTGCTCGGCAAACATTTTACGCAACAATAACGAACCATTTCTTAATCAGTTGTTAACCTGCGATGAACTAAAGGTTCGTATCATTGGTCGTCGCCTAGTGATTCGGTACCACACATTGCTAAAGATTCCTTGCACCCAAGCAAGATTTTATTGTGTGTTTGGTGGACAGCGATCGGAATCACTACGAACTTATATTGTGAACATTTCAACGAGTACAAGCAGCACTTCGAAAACAGCCTTCTCTAGTCAATCGGATAACGCCAGGCCGCATAACCCAAGATTAACCTGGGAAACAATTTCTGAACTTGGCTGGCCACCCTCCATATTCTCCTGATATTTCGTCAAGTGATTACTACCTTTTTTGGTCTCTTGACAACTGCATGAGAGATAGACAGTTCAAAACAAGACTTGATGTTATAAATGCAGTCCGTTCATTTTTTCTTCAAAATCCGTAGACTTTTACAAACATCGGTGTTATGTTGGCAAAAGGTCATTAATTGTGATGGTGGCTACTTCGATGAGTAACAATATTTGTAAATATTTTTATTTTATCATAAAAAACCGCAGGAATTTATTTGGTTACTTGATATATGCTATGTGCAGCCGTAAATGTTACCTAAGTATATGTAGCATTTGTGTATTTCCGTATATAAAATTGAATGTGCATACTTTTTGATGGGGAAAAGTATGCTTGACCGTTTTGTATAAATGCCAGCAGGGAAAGAACGACGAACGTTTTGTTGAATCCTGTTATTGAAAATTAAAATAAGGTACTAAAAATATAAAATTTTAGTAGGTAGTTATTTATTATATGAACCCTTCGCTCAAACTAAGATTTTTGGGTATGATGAAAATTGCGCACGGATCCGTCTGTCCGTCCGTTACTTTTCTATAACGCGAGGACCTGAAAACTATAAGAGCTGGAGGGCCGAAATTTTGCATGAGTATCATACATGTGTGATACTCATGGGTGGTTTATGTCTATTGATGCGGTCAAGATCACTTCCGGTTTTCAAGGGGTCAAAGGTCGTCATTTTAAAACATCGACTTGGGGATGTACTATTAATAGGGCCTATTTGATAGAGGTCAACGAGCCGAACATTTTTCATATGTGTCAACTTGGTTTGTCCACAATACGGACGAGAGGTAGAAAGCGCCTTATATAAAAATAAAAACAAGTAACTTCACTATGTTTCTTTATTTTAAATATTAACAAAAGCGTTTCAACACTATTATTGACATTATCAAGCGTACCAGATTGTGAACTGACTCCTGTTACTCCTAATCCAATTAACACTTTTCGTTGTTATAAACAAAATTATTAATAATAATTAATACTGAAGAAGATTGATATTTTGAGGGGCTTAAATATCATACGTGCCTTAGTTTATACACATTTGCTTCTTTTTGCTGGACCCACTTCGAAGTTACCCACTGAACACAGCACATTCATGAAACGTTTCTAAATGTTGCTTAAGGGTTACAAGTGAAACATTCCTAACAAATATCTAAGCACATTACTGGTAAGTACATTCCTTTCGAAAGCGAATAAATGGTAATGTCTAATAAGCGTTTCAATTGATATGTTACATAAAATACAAAGCATATACATTTTGCAACATGTTGAGAGTTCGTATTTTCCTAATCCTAAGTTGTAGATATGATATCGTATAACGTTTTAAAAAAGTTAAAATTGCGATGTTTCGTTTGAAACAAAATAGTTATGTTTCAAAGTTAACGTTACAGAGTTGTGTTTAGTAATGTTATACCAAAAACCTTGAATCACTTGAAACAATACCGTAAGAAACTAAATATACACGTTTCAAAGTGAACGTTTTAGATACTTATCCAAAAATACTTCACAGAGATGTATTTTTTGGAATGTGATAACGTGTAACATTTTAGAAACGTTGAATATGTAATCCTTCGAAACAAAATAGTCATGTTTCAAAGTTAACGCTACATAGTAGTGATTAGTAGTGTTGTACCAGAAACCTTATCAGTAATTGATTAATACGCTTCGAAAAATAGACATATTCATGTGCTACTATGGATAGGTGTCACACGTCCAAATTGCTTATTTACCAAAGTTTCGGTAGCTCAGGTAGCTTGCATGGTTGTTGGCTGACTTCTAAATGAGCGATCGATGTTCGAGTCCTACTTGCAGAAAAAGTTTTTTTCAGCATCAGCCTGGAAAAGAGCCACCGGGTGCATGGGACCCCGGAAGCACTGCGCACTGGAAAGAGACACTCGGAGCAGTTGGGGGCTCTCGTGGGCGTAAGCTTGTAAACCTCACAGTTGCTAACATATTCCTAAGTGTCACAAGGTGGCTACCGGAAACAAGATGGCGCCTGTCGCTCGGTACGACGTTAGAGTGGAGTAAGGAGGGCATCGTTTCTACTTCTACTTTAGTAGTAAAGGCCCATTTCTACCACATCCCAATTTTTTATACTCTGGTTTATACTCTGCAAGTGAAACACATATGAGACATTTATAGGGACACATATCTCCTACCTACATATCAATATATTACTCTCTTATACAAAGAAACTTTATAAAACGTTTCGATGTAACTTTTTGTGTTGTTTCAAATCTATGTTTCTGAAGCGGACATTAAACATCTTTTTTATGTGTATGATACGTTTCTGTCGCTATTTCGGAGATGTTTCATGTTTTAGAGATAAGTTTCTATAACGTTTCAGAAACGTTTTTTTTTGCATTGTGAGTATGCTAATTAAAACAAAGGCTTCATATCAAATAGGTATTCGATTGAATAAAATTTGTATAGTTTCCTGTTAAAGTTTTAAACGCAAGGAGAGTGAAAAGTATTTATATTGGTATCATAGGTCTTGCTACGTCCTTTGAAACAGTGAAGAATAATAATAATCACCAACCAAGTTATTTAGTATACAAAGACTAATTAAAATCTAACGAGAATTTTAGTTTTCCTCAAAACTCTTTATTTATTACTCAATATTATTTTTACTCTCTCCAAAATAATTCCCCTCACATATACATTTCTGGTCAAGTTTTTCGAAACACCTTTGGAACAACGTTCAATTTATTCAGTGATTCTGAGACAAAACTGGCAACGCCTTGTTCCAAACAGGATGTGCATAGGGATCAAATCTGACAAAAATGGCAATTGACAAATCATAATTGTGTTATTTTGGCAAAAAATCTAAAGACATCCTGTGAGTTGTGAGGGGGCGCATCAATGTGGTGCAATTTCTTTAAACAACTATGAGCGTTTTCGTCGGATTGCTTGATACAGACACGATTGATAACTTACAGAATAGTATTCCTTATTAGCCGTGTACTTATGTGGCACCAACAGCTTGCATTAGGACGATTGGTCCATCGATACCATACCCAAATGCCTATGATTTTCCACCAGTTATATCTCGTTTGAGGTTTAGGTCATGTTAAGACAAATTAAGAGAATCACCAAAATTTAGTATTGCATCCGATTTAACATTTACTTTTTCCTTTTCAATCGTAGATATTACGTTGCGTGTAAAAGGTGAAATTCACATTCAGCACTCCCAAGAATGACCCAATTAAATAAGATTCTAAAACGTATTTAATACGCTTTATCGCAACTTTACGTCAAATTATCCTAAATAAAATGGGAAAACCTTACGGAAGCTTTTCAGTCATTATATTAAACCGTTAATCTTAATTTAGCAACGCAATTAATTTTGGTTTTAAGTACTAATAATTCACTAGATTAGCATCTTTATACTAACTGCTATATAAGTGAAATATTGTTCACTTATCAGAAGTAGATACCTAGCACATCGATCATCTGAAAAACGTATCAGAAGTCCTCTACAGTAGGTATATAGCATAGCAACAATCTACTATTTACTTTTTGTATGATATAATATAATTGAAAATTGCTAAAGATAAACGTTTACAGTTTGTATTAGTGGTATTGACAGTGTTTTTCGTGAATACCATTAAAAAAGAAAAGGTCGCTTTAGGATATTTAAAGTTAAAAGTAGAACGCTATTGAAACTGTCGTTAAATGTTAATTAAACATTATACAGTCATAAAAATATTACCGGAAAAACAGTACCCGGTACATTCTAAAGAGGCTTATCATTTAAATACTTTCATTTTATGTTGACATGTTGGACTATTAGTATTTGTATTACCTGCTTCTTTTTATATCGTTCTAAAAACGTCGTTACTTTAATTTCCTAATGTTAATAAGTGACACTTTTATCCCAACTCTGAATAATGTTAACATTTCCCCCCTTGTGTACAGCTCTCAAACCAGAATTTTTAACGGAATAATTGCTTATGAAAATTTAAAAATGCAGGCTGAACGCTAGTATATCCACATTTAAAGTGGTTAATAATTTAGACGGGTGTGGTAATTCACGTAAACTGAATACTAAACATACAAAAAACCGTGCACTATAACATTAAGTTTGGCTTCCTTATAGAGAATGTTGCAGAAAGTTTACTTGTTAACGATAGCAGTTACTTTTAATGCCAAGGTTCGTTAAATTTTAAACAGTACAGTTCAGTTATTATCAAACTGTTATAATATGGTTCCATTCCAACCGAACAAATATTTTTGGTTAAGTATAATATTCCACCAGGATTTGATATAATGAGATATAAAACGATGAACGACGAAGTTTGAGCAAAACAAAGAATATTGTTATTTATGAGTAAAGGCCACGTAGTGTGGAAAAGAATTGAGATATAGCATCATCCACTACCGATGCTTTCTGCTCATCCACTTACATCGTTTTGCTCATTTCTGTCTATATTTCACTGCCATGTAAGAACTACGTCTATTTATCTCCGTTTCTATATCGATTATTAACCTGAATTTCTTAGTGGAAAGGAGAACACTTTGCACGTTGTAAAATTGTAACTATTTCAGCAGTTTGCGTCATGCGTGTAGCTTATTTCTTTTGTTGAAATGCACACAGCGAACATGTCTATTCGATAGTTAATCGTGACAGCATGTTTTCTTAAACACTTTCATAGTACTTCGACATGTCCAATGACACTTAAAACTCTACCTACAATTTTCCACAGCACTTTTCCACATTTCGCGGTTCCTCATCTCACACACTTTTAAGTCATTAAGACCTCCTACGATTTCCAGCAGTACACTTTCTGGCCCTAATTGCTCAAAGTCTAAATCTATTTGCACCCAACAACCTCTCTAAGGTGTAGGGGATACTCAGCCATTCACGATTTTTCTTAGTTAACCCTCATGCTCTCGTGACTTGCGACTTTTTGACGAAACCCCACTTGAAGCCCCGAAGTGAAACTGAGTTTAGTTCTCCAAATCTGTTCATAATCGCATTTAGTCACTTATTCACAAACGTATTTCGTAAAAATCACAGAAAAAATACCTATTCGTAGAAGTGATTTGAACTTCATCCTATAAGTGAAGTGTAGCAACATAAATTGTGATCGTCTGTTACTCCATTTTGTTGGTAGAAAAAGTATTGTTTTCACTTCCAAAATAAGGCCGAAACCCGTCAATTTCTAAAATGACAGTATTCACCCAGAAAATTAGCTTCTAACTGTATTCATTCAACAGCGAGAAGAAAAAGCAATGCTATAAAGAAGTTCAAGAAAAGGGAGAAGGAATCAGTAAAACGAACACTCTGACATAAATGAATTAACTACAAGGATGAGAAAATATTAACAAAGGAATCATACCAGAAACAGAACAGGAATGATAGAATTAATTACATATTTAACATAATAAGTAAATAATCTACAAACAAAACATAGAAGACAAGTATACCTTGCAGCTGGTAGAGAAAAAACCAAATAAAAACTATAAAGCAAACACTTTAGTAAAAATTAGATCACTTAATGGACAGAAAAGAAAACTAATAAGAAGGAGAAAAATGAACTTAATCGGCCGAAAGTAGAGACAAAGAGCATTCTGACGAATAAAAGGCGAGGAAAAAGACAGATAAGAGCGGAGGAACTTAGAAACTAGAGAAACTGTATATATAAAGGTGAGGTCTATAGTCTGCAAAACATACGTATACCTACTAAGACAGTAAAGAAGAAGTTAAGGCAAGAAGTGAAAGATCCATCAAAGAAGGATCAGCTTTTGATAAAAGCAGCCAAACAACCCAAAATTCGCTTGCAATAAAGGATACAAAGAAAAATTAAGACAGGGAAGGAACTGCACGGTAACTTGAAGGACCAGAAAGCCCATTTTGATACGATTGAAAGAAAAGCAACAGGAAGTTGTGCTGCAACTAAAGCAATCAATTGAGGACATATCCAGAATCATCTCTGTGAGACAAACACTGGGATAAAACAGAGATAGTAATGTAATGTAAAGAAAAATTAACTAATAACAAAAACATTCAAATAACAATAGGATTTAGAAATGAACCAAACATTAAAATGGAAAGATTGTACCGTAATAATATAGTGATAATGGCAAACGAAAAATCATGAATGCATGTAGCGAAAAAACAAAATAGGAAGTAGAAACAAGTAAAAGCAAAACAATTAATGAAAAGAAAAGGAAGAAAACCAAAACATAAAAGCTACTGGAAGTGGTGGGACTGTCTGGGAACACGGATAACATGCTGTGTAAATAAAATGAGTAGGTAAATCAAATAAGATACAATGATTAAACAGGATAATAGGATAAAAAGAACAACAGAGCGAGTAAACGTTTCCAACACGGTTCCAAGGCTATAAATGAAAAGGTGATGACATAAATAAATATTCTCTCCTCTACATAAGAAAAATATCCAGAAAAACGAAAGTGGGTGAAGAAGCGAAAGAAATATTAAAGGCGTATTAAAATAGGCAGTAGAAAACTGACAGTTATAGTGGCCTGAATATATAACAGGTGTAGAGAGAAGAAAATAAAACAATCAAAGAAGAAGCCAAGGAATACGTGGACAAATATTTTCATTGGATTGGGATACACCTTTTAAATTCATTCCGTTGTTACGTTGCTGGACTAATTGCCTAATTCGCAAAAGTCGATCGAATAGATTTTAGTAAGAATTACAGGGTTACGAAATTTCTTAATTCTCTATTCTGTCAAAAGAGTTCGCTCTCGATCCTTTTTCCATCTTCCTTTTTTTTTTTCTAATAGCGTCCCTTTGAAGCGCGGCGTTTGCGTTGGTTCCGTTACAGATTTTCTCCGCGACAACGACATTTGTTATTCTAATTGGCTACCAGTGTACGTCACCTGATCTCTGATTGGTTGATCTTTCGGTTTATTCGACCCGGTTCTTTCAGCCATTGAGCCGCGGACAAGTATCTCCGGACTTACATAAATAGTAGCTCGATTTCTAATAGCGTATATTTCTGCTTCGTGTCGCTGAACTAAACGTAACATCTTTAGTGCTGCCGAATTTTCACATTTTCTTATAAATCGATATTAATCGCCTTTAAGTGAAAAGCTTCGATCAATATTAGTGTCTATTTGGAATCATCTGCTTATTCCAAGTGTCATTAAATCGTATTTTACGTATTTATGCATTAAATATTTGTTTACGAATTACGTTTTTGCTGCGCTTCTGGAAATTAGTAATCCTCGAGGCATGTACCTAATTTTTTGTATTAAATATCACGTTTTCCTTTGAGTTCCTGACAGTAATTCATATTATTTGTCTTAGCGTTTTACGTTTCGCGTTATACGAATGGTGTAACAGCCATCTTGTCAAAAATTTATTTGAGTTCCTACCTGAAAATATTTCCGTTCTACTTGCTGTCGAACGTCGATGGTTAGATTCCTGATAACAACGTTAATTGCTGTTCATCATCTCACCTCCAATTATCTTCGAAATTTCAGAATTAAGGAAATTATTTTCTACAAGATTTTCACCGTCCGTCAACTTTTGGAAAACTTAACATTCGCTAAGTTTACCCAAAGTTTACTAACCTCATTTTTTTTCTTATTATTATTTGAATTTGATTATTGTTTACTGCCTAAATTGTTTTATACTTAATTACTTGATCATCTTATATTTTGATCCACTTTAAATAACTTATTTAATTCATTTACGTTCTTAATTAATTTTTCACTAACTTTGTTTACTATACCTTAACTTATTTTGTTATTCATGTTATCTTTTACCTTGATGAATTTATTTTGTTTAAACTTAAAAACTCAAAAGCCAAGTGCTAATTAATTAAATGTCAACACTCGATACTGACTCAAGTTCGTAACTATTATATTTCAGTCGGTCTGCTTGTCGCAGCCCTAATTTTCTGTTAATTAACACTTTTGTTTAGATAATTGAACAGTACTGTGGTTGCGCAATCAACGCTACTGGTCTGTAATAAGGTAAGAGTTGTATAATTACATTTACTGACTTTTGAACAGTTAACAAGTCGTTTGCTGATATATTATCTTTTGTTACCTACCCTAATTTTATTTGTTAATGTGTATTTCAATCGTTCCAAGGTAAAAGTAAACCTCCTTATTGTTTCATTTAATGCTGTGGAACAGTTTTGTTAAACATTATTCCAAGTGTTAACTGCTATGTTTGTTCATTATAACCACGTTTACCGTTACTTCAGTGTATTTCTTTACCGAATACCCATATTTTCTTTCAGCAATTATATCACTGTTACTCCAAGCTGCTAAGATCTGCGTAGTTTTGATTACCAGCTTTAATTTTCTAAAGAACTATCGTGGCGCCTAACTTTACGTAACTTTATATAATTTAACTTTAGCTTTGACTACCCGCATTTGCTTGCTGAATTTAAATTCTATACTAATATCTAACCTACCCCCATATCGCCCCTTATAACTGAGCTTCTGAGCCATTGCATCATAAATTGCGTTACCAACCAATAGTTCGTAACACCGTATAGAAGAATTAGTGATCCCATTACGACACCACGCATTTTTTGTGCAGAAAAGTGTATAACATGCAAATTACAATTACCGGTAGAGTAATATTTAAAAAACTTGCGTGTTGTCATAACGTGGTCATGTATGAACTCGTTCATCTTAATACCATAAATCTAAGTACCAGAAAATAAAACTGAACACCAAGATAAACCTTTCTTTCCAATAAATGATGTTTGAAGTAGGTACGTCCGGTAAGCTGACACCGAGTACAATACGTTTGATTTAAATTTCATTCGGTTGTACTAAATTCCTGTTCATAAAAGCAAGTGTTCTTTTTTTCCATTAAATTTAACGCGACGCGTTTGTAAAAAAACATAAAGCACAAGAAGATAAATTGCACCAAAAGCTCACAGTTGCTAAAATGCTTTATGCCCAGTTAAATAATACGATACAATACAAAGAATTTTCTTACATAATGATTTTTAGTGGAACATTCGTTTATTCCTAAGTCAGTGAATTATAATAGAAAGGAAACACGTTTTTCGCAGTGAATCCAGTGATTGTATTTAAAACGTTTCTCTCTTAGCCTAAAACCACCTGTATAAAAAAAAGAGGTTGCATACCTACATTTTCTATGCGGTTAAAATCCGATTTTATTTCTGAAACCAGATTAAATCGACTAACTGCTCATTTAGCATGTAAAACAGTTGTACAAAATGTATAACGAAACTGGTCACAAATATATAACTTGTAACGAATAACAAATATTCATTTAATGACCTGTAATTAAAATGGTAGTATAAAACAGCTAGCAAATATTAATACTAATTAAAAAGTTTTAATATTCTGTATGTACCACATTTATATTAAATAGGTACTATTCATTTGGTACACAATAATCAACTTTTTCAACGCCCGAAAATTGTATAATCTCTTCATTGTACAATTATCACTTTCATAACTAAACATTTATGCAAATTTTAACAGGAAAATTACCTTACAATATTTACAGAGATTTATAGCACAGATACAATGAATGGGAAATATAAATAGTATATTTCGCTGAAATATTCCTAATAAAGCACAGTTTTAAAGCTGATAAATTTAGAGTGTAGATTATATGGATAGTTAATGTAAGTTTGTTCTGTAGCAAATTCATTGTGTTTTGAATAATTGAATAGATTATAATTTGCAAAATATAACAGAATTTAATTTCAGATGTGTTAAACATAATTTCGTAAATATGACCATTAATCAGTGCCGTAGCCAGGGGCTTTTAAGGAAGGCTTCAGTTTTGAATAAAATTTAGGGATCTACTACGACAATATATTTAAACCTCTATAGAGGTGGCTGTGTGGGCATTATTATTCACCCTACAACGGTAACTTTAATTTTTATTACATGGACAGTAATGTGGCTTCGCATGCGACACCAGTTCTAATTTAAGTTTTAAAGTTGAGAAACGTATTGTTTAGTATCAATGTAAGTATATTTTATTAAAAAGTATAACTGAGTATATAATAGGGAAGAGAAGCAATGTCCTTTAAAAACAGTGTGATGATAAAAGTTAGTCCGCCGCTTTACAGCGCTACTGTCGGCCCCCTAGTAGATGACTAACGAAGTAGGTAATGTAACTCGAAAAAAATAGTTCCCTGTAAAATTTTACCGTTTTTATTTTACGGTGACATTTATCTGTCCATTCATTTGATTTTCTTGCTTTAACGATAACTTGTTTGCGGACTTACTTAAAGTTATGTATGTATAAATGACGACTTTGTACACAAATCTCCTTGAGGTGAACTTAAAGCAATAGAAGTGACTCATTAGGGACATTACAATATCTTTACTAAACAAGTAATAAAAGTAAATATCCATTCCCTATAATACTCGATGGTATACTTTTTAGGCAATGGGGGGTAATGGGAGTGGTGAAAGAGTATTTGAAGAAAAAGGACTTAAGGGCCGTGAATGTGGTTAAGACGAAAATAATAGTATTCCAGAAGAGAAGAGGGAGGGGAGGAAAGGAAAAATGGTGGTAGGGGGAGGACGAGTTGGAAAGTGTAAATGAGTGGAAGTATTTGGGATATATAATAAAGTATGACAATAAGGACGATGGGCACATAAGGGCTAAGAAAGGAAATAGGATAGTGGGGAGTGCGTGTGGGGTGGGGGAAAGAGTGTTCGGAAACGATATGGAAAAGAGGAGATGTATTTTTGATAAGTTGGTGAGGAGCGTGATGGGATACGGGGCGGAGATATGGGGGTTGAGAGAGTGGGAGAGTTTGGAGAAGGTTCAGGAGAAGTATTGGAGATGGACGCTGGGACTGGACAGAGAGACGCCGGGGTACATAGTGGGGGAAGAGGCGAAAGGGGGAAAATTAAGGGTGCAGGCGGAAAAGAGAGCGGTGAAGTACGAGGAGGAGATCAGGAAGAAAACAGAAATAATAATGGTGAACGAATGAGGGATACGGGGAGATTGTGGTAGATGGCAAGGCCAAGTACCTGTTGGAAGAGATGGGATTGAAGGAGAAAAGAATTGTGGGGAGATTTAGGTGCGGAAATGAGGAGAATGAAAACAGGTATTGATGGGAGGATGCGAAAAGGGTTTGTAGAATGTGCAGGGAAGGGAGGGAGAGCATGGAGCATATGTTGCGGGAATGCGAGGAGTTGAGAGGAGAGAGAAGAGAAAGAAGGGTGATACTAGGAGAGAAGGGGTAGGCGGATGGATGAAGGAAGTGTTAGAAAGGAGAGTAAAGGTGGAAAGAAGGGGGGAAGACAGGCGGTATTAGAGATAAGATGTTTTGTTAATTTGAATAAGAATCTTGCATTTATTAATACTTTTTAATTCAAAAGAATACGGGATTAACACTCAAAGATAATGTTACCTACTGCATCTTTGAAAACACTAAACTAGTTATGGCAACGTTGTAAGACCTTTTAGAAAAACGAATTCTTTTATCTCCGTCTTTCAATAGCCTGAAACTACTTTTAGGACAAAAATGTAAACATAAAGTGATATGCAACCCACCGTACATACCCACAAAAAAGCCCATTACTTTAGCTCTCTTCCCCTATTATAATACTCTTTGCTTATAGAAATTTTCCTCTACATTATAAATGAAATACACAAAGATACAAATTATTCTAATTATGAAAAACAAAGTACACTAATAATTATCTATCACGCAGAGTGGACTTCTGTGTTCAGCGCAGATGGCACCTTTGCATCTTACACATGTATCACGTCCTTTCCTATTCTTGCTTTTAGGACACATATGACATCGCTGTTGAGTAGTAGATACTGGTGTCCCAGTTTGAAGCATATCGGTTTCTTTCTCACCCAAGACATCTAAAATAAGTGCTCGTCAGAATTTTGATAAAGTTGGAATTCTAAGTCCGTTTCGAAGACGACCAGTTGCGAACTAAGGTTCTTCAGGAATTTTCTTCTTGGCTATATTTTGATATTGGGGTCTATTTTTATTTTATTTTCACTAAAAATAACGTATGCATCGATTGCTGCTCCATCGAGAATGCCATAAAACACTCGTAGACACCAACGTGCCACAGTTTTTGAGTGACATAACTGGTCGTATGTGTCCACTCCACCTTTAATTGTATTGCAAAACAGTACAATTTCTGGTTTTTGTGAATTTTGGTCAATATCTCCGTGTGTATGAAAAGATGATAGCAATAGAACTATTTTGCCTTTTCTAGATGAAAAGGAAACAAGGACTTTATTTTTATCATAAACAAAGTCGGAACTAGGAACCGTTTTCTTTTTAGTCAAAAATTCTGGAGGTATGACGGAATTATTTTTAAGTATTGTTCATACCATTGTAAGTTTCTTTGCTAATAATTTTTCCGCTAAATCTGGAGATGCGAACCAGTTATCCATTGTTATGTTTCGATTAGTGTACCATATACTGTTTCGCATAGCTTCAAAACATAATAAGTTGACAAGTTCTCAGAATTCATCTGTGCTCATCTACTGTAATGTACTCCCCTGGTGTGTAGTTTTGGCAGTAATTCTTAATAAATGTGTCCCATAAAAAACTGATAGGAGCAAATTTGTCTTCATGTTTCTATCTGCACGCCTTAATTTATCATCTAAACGAACACAATTCACCAAAAATTCAAAACGTTTTTGGGGCAGAGTCGCTCTAAAAATTGCTAGACCAAATTTTCTCGACCACAATTCACAAGTGTTTATACCATATACAAAAGATCCAAACAGGGCTAAAATTGCTTCTTTATTGCTTCCTCCTAGAAACCTTTGATATAGTTTAGTTAAGTGTAGTGTCTAGTGTTTTCATCATTGGTGTACTGAATAATATTATCAATTATTTCTCCGCAAAAGAACAACTA
Source organism: Pyrocoelia pectoralis (assembly GCA_036250285.1). Lineage (NCBI taxonomy): Eukaryota > Metazoa > Arthropoda > Insecta > Coleoptera > Lampyridae > Pyrocoelia > Pyrocoelia pectoralis. Next base: position 18,623,558 of record CM070078.1, read on the forward strand.
CCAAGATGATAACTCATGTGGTGTATCAGAAGCACACACATTTGGTCCAGGTAAACGTAATACAATAGTTTTTTTAAGAGTTCTTGTGTTTTTCATATAGGTACATAGAAAGGTGAATTGTGCCACTTGTATCCATTTTAACGTGGTGTCGTGTGCAACACAAAACGCAATTTCACAAAAAGTTTAAACAACAATCAAATCACCACTAACGCTGTCCTAGCCGGTTAGATTTCCAATTGGCTGAAATCTGTTGCACTTTAATATCTTTGAGGGTTGGAAAATGCCATTTTCCAACAAGATAATGCGCGCCCTCATACGGAAACAGTTACAACACAGTTTTTGTAAGAAGCCACCACTGTCGCCCCCCTATGGCCAGATTTTAATTTTAATAAAATCGCTCAACTAATTCTAGGTGCTGTGTACCTATATATTTGAAAATTGACCCATGGATTACAAACTGTGAAATCTTTAAGATACCACTAACTATTTATAATAGTAAAACCTGATACTAAAGTGGTCTAAATCTACAAAATAATGCTTTATAATTGTAAAAATATGAATTTTGGAACTTTAACATTTTGAAATTCTGAAACCTAGCAAATTTTGAAATGCTTGAAATTTGACCACTTTGATTATTTTAGTTCATGAAGGAATAGAATTTTCAACCGTTTGAAGCCTGAAGTAATGACATTTTGAGGTACCAACGTTATGTTTACCTGACTCAATACAACAATGAGTTTTTAATTCGAGGTTTTGTAGATCAGAGGAGGAAATTCCTCAATTTTCAAATGTTGAATTTAAATTCTAATTCTAATGACCAGAAATAATTAATCCCTAAACACGTTAATAGAATGCAATAATAATAATAATAAAATCGAAATCCTTGAGTTGATTGAATCTCGTAAACTTGAAATTTTGAAATCGGCTGTTGTAATTTTTTAAACTATTTTCCTTTATTCTTAAGTTGGAAGTGCGGAAGAGAGCGATAATGTTTGAAACACGTCATACATGGTCACATAAAGGTTTTTGTCCTTTTGTACCTCGTACACACCTGAATTTAGCAGCAAATAATTTTTATCCTTAAAAAACTTCAAACTGGTTGTAATTTTCATAACAACCGACTAATATGCAGTAACTGCAAAAGCTATGATCAGTGAATCAGCCACCAGCTCATTGCAAACGTCTGTACAATTTACTTTTCTAAATCTCTGCAAAATTGGTTTTTGGCTCCCCTAGGCATTTGAATTACTATGATTTTTCGTGTAGATATACGGCACTAAATGGCTATTTTTTCTTTTGGGGAGAATTTTGGTTTTACAGCAAAGGTGTTTTTTATTTTATTCAGGTTATTCAATTAGGTAGGTACCTACATTGAAGTGGGTCCGTTGTCATGTACCTAATGTACCTACCTAATTGGATAACCTGAATAAAATAAAGGACACCTTTGCTGTAAAACCAAAATTCTTCCCAAAAGACAAAACAAAGAAATAGCAACCCAATATATGTATACCTAAAAGGCTATTTTACCTATATCTGTTTTATTTCGAATCACTAATAATTGTACTCAATAGGACACTAATATCATCGATCAGCATCACAGTACTACTGTCGTTTCTTTCGTCCGTAGATTCTATGTACGTTTTCCAAATCAATTATTGATAAATTTTGCCAAAACAAATTATTGTAGCTTGTATCTTCTATAGAAACGTTGTGCATTAATGACATTGGCCCTCTCTTTCCTAATAATTAAAGTGTATGATAAGTTGTCTAGCTGTTCAGCGTACATATGTATAATATTATAATACTCTTTGATATTAGTACCAAAATCGGTTGCAACTTTTCCCTATATTTCTCCCTTTGTGAATCGTATATAACATCAATGATATGAGGGAATCCAGGTATTGACAAATCACATAAGTAATGCATGTAGGTACCTATCTTCTGTTCCAGCAAATAAAGCACGTAACATAGTAATATCTATTTTGTTTGACCTTTTTCAATTCGTAGCCATCCATGCGCTCAGAAAAAAATTGTCAGGTTTATAACAATAAACATTTCGAGAATGTAATGGACAATTTAAGCGGTATAAATATGTCAAGAATCCCGTTCCGAATAATTTTATATCCAGTTAACCATAGTAAAAGATATGTGTTTCCGAGAACTTTGAACGAATTCAACTTTTTCATGCGTACGGTCAATCAATTGAAAGCGAGCGAACTTGTAAGCGTGAGTTATTTGGACACGAAGTTCTTTTTTTTTCTATTTCAAAAAAAAACTTGAGTAAAGGGTTATCGTAAATTTTATGTTATCAGTCGTTGTAGATGATAGGTGTATTAATTGCAAATTCTCTTAATCCTTAATCCAATCATTTTGTGATAAGCACGCAATTAAAACTGAAACTTCATTTTTAGCTGTACGCTTGTAAGAAGCTGAAGCTAAAACGCCGCTTGCAGACATAATAAGAGCATCCCGAATCTCATCATCTCTATAATTAGCGCTGCAATCAGTAGACTGGTCTCTACCATTCCTGTCATTACTATACCCTCTCTGCTTTTACCATTAGCCAACACTTTAGAAGGCTTACCGAGATAATTACTATTGCTTACAATGTCTACATCTATAATGCTTGCTACAGGGTAACATTTCACATCAATAAGTACGTGGTTTACAGTGATTACTGATTAACCTTACACGTTTCTGAATTAAGACGATTAAAATGACATGAAAAGCTAAATTAATTTCTAATTAGGAATCTAGCATTTTAACGAAAATTAAATAAATGTATAAGCTATTGCTAATGCTTAAGCTAATGAGGCAAATAGGAAAAGCGTATAGTGTTTGGTTATAATCGTTGCATTTACCTCAAACGGGTTTCTGTGCTACTGTAAAAGTCGTACGTGTATTCTCTAATCATAACGATTTCAAAAAGTATGCACATTGTAATTTTTTTTATTGTTATTGCTGTGGGCGGTCCCAGTAGGGTCCCGCACTGCGACGGTTTGGTCTATTGTGCTCCCCGGTGTTGTCTACCCTTCACAAAGTCCAAGATTTGAGTAGGGCTAATCTTCGTTACTTCCTCTTGTGTAATCTTTTCATTTCCGAGTAGGTGTTCCCTTGTCTTTATCAATGCCTCACATTGGCAAATAACGTGATATGGCATTTAATCTGCCTCACCACAACCCCTGCATGTCGGGCTATCGGTCAGTTTTATGTTATGCAGGTGTTTGTTCAGGCGACAGTGACCTGTGACCATTTCTATCGCAAGTTTTATCTTCGTCCTGCTTAACTTTAAGATGGACATAGCTAGGTCCCCGTTTGGGGTTTCCAGGAAGATCTTGGAATTCTGTGGATCTGCTTTGCTGTCTGTAACTATAAAGATTTCCCTTTTAATAAGGTTCTCTGAGCAGCCGCTGTCAGGATTGCATAAATGGATATACCTCGGCTTGGAGCACGGTCGTTTGTTCTCCTAGGCTTACAGAAATTCTGCAGCCCCGTCCATTGCTCTCGTATACTCCAGAGCCAGTGCCCTTAGTGTTTTTCGAGCCGTCTGTGTAATACACGATTTCATTCAGCTTTGCTTTACTGGAATTATTCTCCCAGTCGTGCCGAGTGGGGATTGTTGTCTTAAACAGTTTGGTGGGACAAACTGTTTTGGGTATCCTCTCAGTTATCGTACTATAAGGCTTTTATCTTCGGAGATTTCGTCAAAAATGAACGAGTGCCCCGTCTTTGACGATCCCTCCTCGCCGTTAACTCTCAGCCGATATGCCCCTCTGAGCGCCTCTGCCCTAATTACTAGGTTTAGATGCGGCAGTTTCAAAAGGGTCTCCATAGCTGCAGGAGTCGTTATCATTACCCCCGTAATTCCAAGGCGTCATACGATGCACCTTACTATCTGCTAAGTTTCTGTATATTCGTCTGGGTGGAGGTTTTATGCCACCACACCAGTGAGGCATACGCAATGATCAGATTGATCATTCTGGTGTATATCCAGTGGGTCATCATTGAAGATAACTCCCACTTGCTTCCGAACGCTCGCCTACAGGCCCACAAGGACTTTGTGACTTTGTTCGCTGTCTTGTCTAGGTGTGGCTTGAAAGTCAGCCCTTGGTCTAGCGTTATGCCTTCTCCCACTACCTGTTCCTTGGTGCCATACATTGCCATGCCATTTAGCTTTGTCGGTCCTTTTCTTCGCGAAAAGAGAATGAGGTTCGTTTTTGTTAGATTAACAGATAGACCCTCTTCTCCGCAGCATGCTTCACCATTAGATTTAAAGCTACTTGCATCACATACGGTCTCTTCAAATCTTCCACGTACCACAATCGCTATGTCATCGGCATAACCAACAGTGGTGTAGCCTGCCTCACTTAATCGCCTCATCAGTTCGTCCACTAGCAGGCACCACAATAGAGAAGAGAGAACTCCTCCCTGTGGACATCCTCGTGCGGCCCTGACCATTACAAAGTCGCTAATAAGCGAGGCTCTAACGTTCCTAAGCATGGTGTGTATCCACTTACGCACGGTAGGTTGTACCCCCTTGCACATTGTAATACTTCCACTTTCCACGGTTTTACTATTTCATACAGGAGTTTCCTCATCATGGAGAAGCCTGATCATGGAGTATATCGTTTTGTTTCCTTGTCCATGACTTCTGAATAACAAGTTTTAGTCCTCATAGTATTATACGTATTTTATTGATAAGGTCTGCAAACCATTATAATTCAATAATATTCGTCCTACTCTGCTGTACAATTAGTGCTGTTTATTCCGTACGTTATTTTCTCAATAGATGAACGGTCCTTAAGCGAATATTTAATACGCCACTAGTACATGGGAGATTTCCTTCACCGGCACCGACCGGTTTTTGGTAGGTACAAAAGTACAAATTTCCTACTTTCATCTAATGTATAAAAGAAAAACATCTGCAACCATAAACAGGATTTTATTGGAAGAATATTTAATCAAATTCTTTAAATTCAGGAACCATACCGATGCTACTTCTTTTGCAGCCAATATGAAGTTCCCTTTTAATCACACTTCCAAGATTTTCTGACATGTTTGTTCACGGTAATGAAACATTTGGTATTATCTTGCATTTTTATGTCAAGTCAGCGTTAATTTCTGCTGATTTAAAACCTCTTAACACTGTTTTCATACTTCTTTCTTGTTCATCATCATTATCCACTGTGTAAATTTTTCAAATATGTAGTTTGGGAACATCTCTAGCCTTAATTTCATGTAACTAATTCTTTTAGCATTTTTTTAATGCAAATGTTGCAAGTCCAAAGTGTCACAATTAAAGTAATTTGCTGTGGAGAATACGGTACTCACATGTAAGGATTCGCTTTTACATTAAATGCTAATAGTGCTAATAGCTTTTTGTGCAATATATTTTAATGTGCTGAGTACGAGGGATAGAGATATGGGTCAATCCTTAACAAATCTTTGATGGTCACAGCTGTTTAAACAGAATTGCTTCGGTCCATAAAGGGAGACTAAAGCTCGGTCGCTATGGTTCTTTCTCACCTATTTTAAAGGTTGTATAATGGCGGGAGAAAATTGGGAGGTATACCCAGTGAGGTGAGGTACTGTAGTGTTGGGAAGAAAATGGGGAACTCCTCGATTAATTTAATTACTCGGTTCCTCTACTAAATTTTCGATTTCATTCAACTTGACTTCCTCTCTCTACAGTATTTTGTTGATGAAGTCGTGAGGCCTTTCAAAAAAGAAAACGTTTTGTTCTCAGTCCATCTGGCATATTTCTAAATCTATCTGTTAAGTTATTCAAATTTAATGAATGCTACAATGGTCGTAGGTAACGCCACTGCTGTAGTGATAACCGTCAAAATTTCATCCTGATAATTTGCAATGTTAGCAGTTTAAATACTACAAAAAACATAACTCCATCATCGTTCATTAAATATTGGCTAAGGGGAGGTTGTGTGTTATTTATTATTTTTCTATTTGTTTTGTAATTTTTGGGTACTTTGATTTATCAACGATCTCTGCCATTTGTGTATTTAAGCAATGAGTTACAGTTTGTTCATCACCAACAGGATTTTTGGGGAGTGGTCTGATATTTCCCTTCTAAACTTGCTGAGTTACGTTCGGATTTAAATGTTTGCATATTACCATTTACACTTTACGTTAAACCTTACAGGAGTATAAAAACCGAATTATGGGACGCATCTCACAACCTGAGGTACTGCTGATCAAAATGGCTGTAAGCGAACTTAACAAAATAACCAGTCTGTACGGACACAATGTGTTAGTGGCCTTCACTAAAAAAAAATAAGCATCAGTAAGGCACCAGATGATTGCTTCCTTACTTTATTTCATTAGCATCATTAAAGATGTTAAACAAATTTGAGAAAAAGGACATTGTTCATAGGACTTACTCCTGTTGCCGACGTTGGGGTGATCCCTCATATTAATGGGGCATTTAACAATACACAAAAAGCCTTTGGTACTCACAAAGGTAACGTCACCAACAAAGCACACAAGTGATTTTCCATGGTTCCTCACCACGCGTTTACATTTAAATCTCAATATCGATCAAAGTGAGATTATATCTGCCATATGGTCGAAAAAGCGTGGTTGAGAGATGAAATAACTAGACAATACCAGAAAGGGATAAGAAATCGCACATCACACATGGAAGTTGGACATCATTTACTCGTAGCCTTCTTTAACGTGTCAGAAAGATCACTCAGAGGTGTAATGTTAGGCCTTCTTGCACCCTGTATCATTTTGGCGCTACAACATTTACATTTTATATTTTTATTCGTTACATACATATAACAGATTATTCAATATAATACAAGTTACGGGGATTGTAATTGGGGCCACATTTTTATTCAAGCAAAAAAGTACACACTGATATGGATTAGCAACAACTATAGGTAAGTATGTACAAAATGAAATAAGGCAGTCGTAACAATTTATGAATTATGGTTGCAAGTAAAAAAACTTTTAGAAGAAAAGAGAAAGTGCTGATATTGTTGTATTTACCTTGTACAAAAGTTAATTATTGCTAAAAGTTTTTCAGGAATCATTTTTTCGATACGACTATCCCTTTTAATTAATGAGCGTATTAAATAATATTTATTGCACATCTGGGACGGCACGTAATTTAAAATTGTTATTCAACAATGGTAATAAAGTAACTTATCAACATTCAGAACATAGAGTTATTATTAATTAGTGTTTCATTGAAAAATTAATGAGCTTACAAAGCTTATAAGCTTCTTGGTATCGATCTCCAGCTTTCGCTATCGTTCATTCTCCTTAATTTTATTTCATCTTATATAAGTGGTTATTAATATTTCAGTATCGTGGTCCCAGTTTACGGATAAAAATTAGAAGTTACAAGAAGTGTATCAGATATGAATTGCAAACAAGGTATCATTGAAATGAATTTTGAAAAGGTCAAATGTTTAATTCATGTACTAATGTATTTTCATTTGGAATGATGAGGTAAAATAACGTTACTAGAATAAATCTTCTTTATTCCCTCCAATATTTTATCTAATCCCCTGCGACTTACGACTGATCGTTGGTAAAGCTTAAAATGTTCAATCCAGTTTATCCTTCTCTAAAATCTTTGCGCTTCATATAAACTACACTAATAAACATTACGGATTATCAATAAATTCTTTAAAATGGTCCTCCCCTTTCCGAATATTATTAGCAATCCATAGCTGGCGTAACAAAACGATACAGTTTCAAATAATTGTTCTACTATTATTTGACTAGTTTTTTAAAACTATTAGCTATTTGCCTATGTAAGTAATTGAAACTTTTAGTTAAAATCGTTTTAGTAGCACCTAAACACACCGGGAAACCGCATTACGTCTTCTAAATATTTTATAAACCTACTGTATAGAACTGGAAGGAAAGGTTGAATCTGTTGTATATTCATATCCCGTTTCCAATATAAATATTCACTAATGTTGAAGTTATGTAAATTTAATTTCTGTACATCTTTACTTGTCAAGTGCTATACTCACTCTCATTATTAAGGTATGGAAAAGATATTTTTCGTTGATTGTTTTTTGGGTAGCTAAGCACAAGGAATAATTTAAATGGTAATAGGTAATATGTTTGAGCTGAAAGTGGAAATAATTCTACAAAGCACCAAGAAATAATTTCATTTTAGGGTTGGCTGTAAAAAAAAACCACCTCAAAGGTTATTATTACGTAATTTTAAAGTTGCTTTGGCTAAAATAACTTTCTAAATATTAGCAGAATCAGAATCTCTAGATTGTAAATGCTACGTTTGCGAATATAACGTGAAAGCTTCGTTATTCATATTTCAAATTTCATTAGATCGTCTGTGTTTATAACTATTTTTATATGAAATTATCTGTTTTCTCTTCTAGAAAATCAAACATCTGCACATAAATTTAATAACAGATTTTAGCTCGTCTATCTTACAAAGATCAATAGTCAATACTACAGTCAAGCTGCACTTTGTCCCTTCTATACTTTAACATTTTCACAAATTTACCTTGGGAAATTTTGCGGTAGTTTTTAGTTGTGGTTCCTTATTAGTTTTTCGTGTGCTAAACATGTTAAATTATAGTCAAAAACATTTGAAAGTTTCTATTTTCTTTGAATTATATGTGATACCTTATGGATTTTTGTTGCAAAACAGTTCATGGAAGTAAATCAAATTTATCTCACCTCGCCTTCATTAGTTTGTTTAGCTGAAACGGATAACATTTTTCCATATGTCTTACAACCGTATTCATTGAGGAACCATAGTGGAATAGCACGGGGGGGGGGGGCATTTACCTAAAGGGTTCCTGATTATGACCACATTTTACATTTAGTTGGCGACAAACTGAGGTGCACAATAGTGGCAGATTGCACTGCAAGTGGAAGCCGTTATCATTTCTGTGGAATGCGATATTATACGGAGATTATCAACATTTCTGGTGACAGCAGAGCTCTCAACCTGCAGGCACTAGGTCACTGCAAAAGTATCTATAGGTTGGTTTCCGAATGTCACCAAGTACTAGAGGAAATAGCAAATAGCAATACCCGTCAAGTTCGTAGGGGTTAAGCAGGACGCGCACTGAATCGGCTCAGCTCGACTCGGTACAGCTCAGCACAATCAGTAGTTTTACTATACATGGGAACAAATGAAGTCCCGCGCACTGGATCGGCTCGGAACGGTACGGACCTTTTCATACAGTTCGGTTCAGCACAAATTGCTCGAGGTAGCAACTTTTCTGAACGAGCGGATAGCTTTCAATAGTTTAGCTAGTGTAGTAGGTGCAAGAAAGTTCTAGTTAATTAATAACATTAAACATGGCTTTAAATTAATCGGGTGAATAAAAAATCTCGGATAACGCTTGTCGATCAAACTAGAGCTATCATTTCATCTTATTCGTCCGAAGAACTGCTCACCTTCACTATTCAGAATAGGAAGAAGATAACCCTACGCCAGTAATTTTTGTAAATAAAGACTTCACAGGTCTAAACATTCCGAAAGGACTGAATCAGTGCGCGGTAGTGCGGGATTGCTGAGACGAGTTGAGCCAATTCAGTGCGCACCCGGCTTTAGAAGGCATGGTCGAACAAAGGCCAAATGAGAAAGTCAATGCGCTATCCCCACTTAACTCAAAATAGGTATTTTGGAGTAGGTACACCTACAACCTACAGTATCAACTCTAAACAACTTCATAACTACAGACACCCAAGTCCAGCACAAGACTGGGTGGAATTTTAAGTTAATCTGTCGCCATGCAAAAGGCTGTCAAGAACGGGCCTGCGATTACTTGTTGGTATGCATTGTGGGTACTGTATAAACAACCATATGCAACGTATAGAATTGGTCTAATCACCACCTTGTAGAGAATCTATGTTACGTAGAGAACTAGACGCCGAACCTCACACTTTTTGAGTTTCCTGTACTTGCCCAACTAGGACAATCCATGTTGGGGGTATTCTGGCCGGACCTGGCTACGATAGTCACTTCCCTTCCCGGCAGGTTTATCTCACGTGTGAGATGGCTTGAGGGATCGGACGACTTTAATCAGGAAGATAGTACCAAGGACCTGGATATGAGAGCGTTGTCTACTTCTTATTATAGAAAATTTCTGGGGTTTGCATAGTTCAACACTACTGTACGCTGCACCAATATGGGAGAGTGACATAGGATATAATCACTATTTATGCAATGAATGAAAAAAACGAACAGAAAAATGACACTATGAATAACCTCGGTGTACAGAAGCATCTAATGGAATTATTGCTCTAACGCACTCTAAACAAAATAGAGGCAGGAAAATATATGCTCATGGGAGAAAGGCAGAATTAATAGACGGAAGAGGAAATAAGGTGAGTGCAGGTATTAATTTATAACATGAAAGGAAAGTAGAGACAGATGAACTACGAAGTGACCCAAGTGCCATAAGGTCGCAGAATCTTTCGAAACTATAAAAGTTCGAAAGTATAAAAGAGGCAGAACATGCGCTACTACCACCTTGGAAGGGTCGATATTCCTCACAATACGGTATTCGTGTCTAAAATATGGAAGGAAGAAAGTTAAAAGTAATTTACGCTGAACGCATCACTGCTAAAAACATCACAAACTTATAAACTAAAGAACGCTGTAGTCTAATGGGCAAGATAAAAAAGGTAAATGATGCAGAGAACAATAACGCTATGTCAATAACATACAGGTGGTAATCAACGTACCATCCATGTAATACACTAGCATAAGAAATTCTGTACCCGCTAGTGTGTTCACCAGCAAGGGTTCATTAACCCCATACTACTCGGCATGGTTCGGTTATGTTCATACTTTACTTAAAGATGGATGCCGAACCTGTTTTATTTACCAGTCAGACCAAGAAATGAAATCCTCGCAATGTGAATATCTATTGCACTTTTTGTTGGGTCGATAATTTTACGTACAGTTCATTTATACCAGAGTAAGGCTTGAAACATTCCCTCGTTGCGTAGAGTGACTGAGTAAGAAAGCATTCGAGAAGAAAAGGGCAACTTCTACGTGTGATGGACTGTTGCTGCAATGAATTTTATTTTACAGACAAGATGGTGACCTCTCTTCCCAGGGAACACTTTTATATACTTATGTGTAAACGTTATATAATACTGTCATCTACGCAGTGTTGTAGTAATATCACACTAATACTACCATATGTTACAATTTATCTCAACAATTTTTATGCAATCGAAACGCTGAATAAATATGAAATACTATCTTTAAAAGCTTTATAGCATCGGCTGTTAGTACATCTTTTACCTGTTGAACAAAGATCAACGGAGACGAAGTACGCACAGAATAAGGTGTGATAATTGTCTTCTTCCTTTCACTCTGACTCTTTAGTGGGCTGTTACTAAAGCGAAGATTTCCAATTTTCACTCTCTTCTTATGTTGAGTTTATTATTTCTATTATTTTCACGATTCTATTGATCTTCATTTTTATTATATTTTGTCTTCTTTAGTACTACATCTTGTACTCCCACTTATTCCTCTTATTACACTCCGACTGCAGTGTCAATGGGTAAATTGAGTTACTTAAAGACATTGTTACTGGTTCCATGGCGGGGTGAAGGAGGAGGGTTCAAGATCAGATCGATGAAACAGGAAAGGTGAAGATAGGAGGCATGTTGCATTCCTGCCATTGGGATGTTACAACAAGGCTAACTAAGGTTCTCAGCTTAAGTTGGTAAAAACAATAACCCTATAGAAAATTGATAAAATTGTGAAATATTTGTTTAAATGTGCTAATGTGATATTAATATTCCGCCAACTCTTACCTAATGTTATGGTTCTCATGACAAAGAAAGTTTCTTGTCTTGACAAAATAAACGCCTCGGCTATAAATTGGAGTAGAATCGTACAGTGAAGAACGTTAAAACACATTTGTACATAAAGTCACATAACAATAATTGAAAGCGTTTCCCTTTCAATTTATTCTTAGAAACATATTGAACGAATTTAATTTGTAAGTCAATTAGTTACAATACCTGTGAGCTTTTAGAAGGCGAATAAAAATAATTACGGTTTTTTATGGTGAATATAAAAAGTCATTTTCCTTTTATATAAGCTCTTTACTTTTATCCTACTTCAGCTGTCACTTCCAGGAACTATTCTAGTCAATATACATCAAACCAATCGGTTAGGTAGGTACATTTTATACAGACTGAGACACTATCCAATTTCGATTTCTTTCTTTCTGTCCATCTTATTAAAGCTGATGAAGCGTGCGGAAAGTGCCCTTTTGTTAATGTGTGTTGAACAAATGACATAATATAACAACTATATATTTAGAAGAATTTCGATGCTATTAACTTTTATACAGTGTGTTAATTTTACTAAATATTAAATATCTTTCTAGGCAATTCCTTAACGAAAAATTACTGTAGAAATGAATATCTCGGAATTTTACTCCCTTTTTGTTTCATTGTTAAAGTTCCGAGTTACTGTGGAATTTTGTTCGTTAATCGAAAAGAATGTTACTCGCGTGGCAATCTTCGTTTAATGGACACCACAGAGTAGAATGATTGAAGGTTTGAACTGTATTTGAACTCCCTTTCTCATTAGGGTAGAGCAAGCATTATATTAAAATAAAAATAAACGAAAACTTTCAATGTAAGAAACTGTATTATGGTTTTCTTTTATACATTTATGTTATTCGCAATTCGTCAACTGTCCGAAATAATTAGACAACACGTGGTGCGTAAGCATAAATACCGACAACGCGTAGTGAGCATTTAATGTCGGGCGGTGGCCAAAACAAACTTCTCACAATGCATTGTGGGCAAAGTCATTTGCTAAGTAGTCGAAATCATCTGCAACTTCGGTAAGTGGGTAAAATGAAATACCCACAACGCGTTGTGAACATTGCCATTTGTTTGTTGAGGGTGTTTTCATTTTGTGCAATAGCCGAATTAAAATGTGTCGCACTATACGTACCTGTTTCGACATGAACGTCCTTCTCCAGTGACATTGTCCCCTCTCCTCCCATAGCGCTGCCCAGTCTTATCAGTCAATCGCTGAGTAGCCCTTTAACTGTGTTTACTTATTGAGATTTCAGTGTGATGATGCAAGAGTTGTTTGGCAGTAAAGTGCGTGAGTTGCTTTGTTAGAAGGATAATAGATCGACAATGGAAGAGCATTTTGTAACAAGGTAAACCAATTTCTATCAGTATTTGTTATAAAATTGGCAAATGATTGAATTACCATTTTATTTTTAATGAGACTGGTAAATACTGTAAGTTCTTGTTACCGAGATGAATATTACATTTATTGTAATGAATTCAATTCTTTGTTCTATTATTTGTCATAGGTAAACCAATGATTGGCCGAGCGATGGAATGCTGTAAAACTTGCACACGGGAAGCCTCCGCATTCCCAGAGCGAAGGATCGGTAGAAAGACGCAACCAAGACGTATCAGGCAGCTTGGTGGGATGGATGGCAGATAACAAGACAAGAATTGGACTTTTCACGCAGGGACCAAAATGTTTGGAGTTAAAGCAAGACATCGTATATTTGACTCTGCTTTGTCTGAAAATATTACCAGAAACTTAGTCAGCGAGGAGGAGTTGGAAGAGCAAGAGGAGAAGCTTAGCTGACCAGGACACAAAGGAAAATCAGGTAGAAGATGCGATAGAAGAAGAATCTATTGATCCAGAAGAAAATTATGATACAACTAACGCAATTGAAAACATTGACGACATTAAGACTAAACTCGAAAAGTTACCACTCGTTAACATTGGTCATAACTTATTGCTAGCTATATATCACAGGTTGACCTCGTAACGTTTTTGGAGTCGTGATGGAAACAGAGACATGTATGTTCTAGGAGCAAAGCATGGCAAAATTACTCAACTTTACTCCAGAAACCAGTTTCAGCGAGCTCCAAATAACTTTCTAAAGATTCAAGATATCCCTGATGATCAAGCAACTGTCAGGCAGGAAGCTATGATGTCCTCTGGATTAGGGATTTGTACCTTGTGAATGCAAGAAGTGTGCAACCAAATCTTGCTCCTGCAAGAAACATGACTTGAAATGCAACTCAAATGTCATAACACCGCCCCTTGTGCTAATAAGTAGCCCCAATTCATTTATACACATAATATTTTTAACTAAACTAAGATGATGTTCAATGAAGGTGTTATCATTAGCAAATAAAACGTCAATGAAATGCGATCTGTGAAAATAATGTTGATACTTTCTTACAGTTAATGTAATACTGTAAATTATTACTTCTGTATTGTTATATTGTAATGTATGTACAATGTGTTTGTAATTTTGTCAAAAGATAATAAAGTTCACTTTATTTAAATACCTTATTTCAAAAAAAACAAACAAGGAGAACCAAAACAAAAAACATAAGCTATAGATATAATGCTGGACAACCAGTATAGACTCCTCAGCCGTCCAGACTGTCAAATACATACCGCCTAGTGTCCAGATTGTCAGATACATGCCGCCTGGTGTCCAGAATGTCAGGTAAATGCAACAACGTGAATTTTAAGCGTTTTTTTCCATTCAAATGACTAAAAAAAAGAACTCGGAATCCCATCTAAAAATAATTTTTGTGGTCTAGTGCCAAGGTTTATTAAGTGAATGTCTAGTGCCTGGATAGGAGCTCCAGTGACTAGTGGTTGTGGGGGATATTGTTTCGGATCCATTCCGGCAGATGGATGTCATTTTGGGATGCGACTTTCGTAACCAAAAAGATGTGTTAGGTCCTCCTTATAATATGATATATTATGAATTAGAAAATGAGGAAGTTCAATATAATATGTTTTTATGGAAGACAACATTTAATTTATTAAATAGGTACGTTCTCAAAGTATATTTACATATTACTATACTTTTTCCTATACTGATGTCTTTGAAATTAATAATAAAGGTACTAATCAGGTAACCTTTACTCTTACAGAACCTTAACGCACGTTACCACTCCCGATAAATATCAGAAATGCGTAATTATTTACGTACTATTAAGCTAAAGGTAAGTTAATACTTTTTACGTCCAAAAATAGAGCTACTCCATTAGGTTCTTACAAGTTCCCTCTGGAAATTATCAAAAAATACCGCCACTAATGGGTGGCGTGAATTTTAAATTAAAATTTGTTCACATATTTGTCAAGCCTTCTGCAACTGAGTTCTCAAACGTGGTTAATTGATGTATTGTACCCTAGTCCTTTCCCCTTAATGCGAAAATAATGGTTACTTTCATGTTTGTTAGCCTAACATTTTTTCATGTTGACTTTGTTTTACCACTTCGAATTTCTTTAACAACCCTTATTTAAAATCTCGTTGTTTGGAAAGATAAAAGCAATGAGCTTCCTTACTTTTTTAGGTTGAAATAAATTTCGGTGAAGTTTTCCGGAAAAATCAATGTAGCGGGGTATCAAACTTACGTCAAAGGTATTACTTTCATTTTCTATTTTAATTAAGTCGTAGATTGGCACATTAATTTCGAAATAATTTAAAAAGGCTGGCACAGACTCCGTCCTTAAAATTAGATTAACGGTAACGAACTTATGCGCTAATTTAAGAGAAGCTTTATTACATTAATTACTCCAGATATAGAGAAAACAGTTTAGACAGAGTTTGTGCACAGCCTTAAGATTTTGTTGGGCATACACATCACATTTTTCTAACAGCACAAATATAAGTTTTTCACAGTATATCCCACGCATTATTATAAAATGTAAAAAATCTCGAGATTTGCGAGCGAAATCAATATAAAATGGTAGGTAACGACTCGAAAAGGTGTAGGAGTCTTTTAATAGTATTTACACTTGAACGAATTTCAATAAACTCACATTCTTCAAAACTGAAAAGTAACGTAAAAATTATGAATTCATGTTTATGAAGTTTTGTAATCCTTTGAAATGTTTTATAAAGAGGAAACCAAAGTATCTTGTAATACAATCTAGATATTATTATTTTAAGAGCACGAAGTGGAAATAAATTATACAAAAGTCGTTAGTAACATTCTTACTTATATTTTAACTTGAAATTATTCCTAATTTCTTTGTTTATTATTCAAATTCAACGTCTTCTATTTTGTTTCGTTATTGCAATCAAACTTGAAAGCTAATTTGGTCCTGAATTATTTTGTGTATTTTAACATTATGTAATTAGCCTTTAATTCCTATTAAAACTTAAAGAAACTTTATTTTAAATAAATGTAACTTTACAAATTATTTGGATCATCTCGAAGGATATCCGCCGGCTTGTTTAATTTGTGATATATTGGGTATTGTCAACATTTCTTTATAGGGAACATTTATTTGATTAATAAAAGGGAAGCTAGATTTATTGGTTATTGAAACGAAGATTTCTTCAGTTGTATATAGGAAAACATTAAAGAAATTGTTTCACATTTATCCATATTTCTGGGAACAGTAGGTAACCAACAATTGAACATTCATAATATACCTAATCGTTTTATTAATAGATAATAGTTTGTTTCGCGACTGTAGGACAAATAAATCTTGAAATTACCAGGGACACATCCGTTCCAATTCATGATGATTTCAATTAATACTTGATGTTATAATAACAATAACAGTTTAGGTGTGACGAAATTATAAATTTTCCATTTATTACTAAACTATCTTCGCAAATGGCAGGTTTATCGCCAAATGCACTTAGACCTAATTCTAAATTACGTACTTCTACCCTGAATCTAATTTGATGTTTCAATCCATTTAAAACAGCAAAATTTCAAATTAAGAATAAACTTTCCAATCGAGTTCGTATGTATGATTTTTAAACAATATTGGCCCATTCAGTTACACCAAAATTGTAACACCATCAACAATATAATGTGGCAGTGTGTCTTTGATTATTATTATAGTTACAGATGGTTTCCTTAATGCAAAATGCCTACTGACTGTCAGCTTGTTGTTTGAATTGTTTTCATTTCTTCATCTTCTAAACAGGGAGCCGCGTATGGCAAAAATGGTGGCCAAGGATACCTTCTCTCCGTTTTTTATTTCTGGGAATGGACCAACCTTGTAATTTGTTTTTTATGAATACGTTTCTATCGAGGGGAAAACTGGTAGGGAATTTAGATGTACAAAATAGGGGATTTCTGAGGATTTCAATGAATTTCCGAGAATTTCCAGGGATCTCTGCAGATCAGATCACATTTATCATTAAAGCTTTCCATCCGCGAGGAAATTTTCTGTAGGTATAAGTAGGCATCACCTATTTAAAAAAATTATATGGTATTTTCTCCAAAAATCCTCAAAAGTTTCAATATGTACCTTGACATAGAAAAATAATAATAATAATAATAAAATTAAATTAATTCACGTTTTATGTAAGCCAAATTAACTGCTATAATGGCTTCTTATACATATACCTATAACAAAAAATCGGTTAATAAATTAAAAAATGCACAATTTTGTACCATAAAAATGGCGAGCCACTGGTTGATTATTATTTTGTTATTGATTTTGCTTAATACGAACTCGACCTAGATTTTATGGCAAAGAATCACAAACTGCTTCAAAGGCACATTTGAAATTTGAATGTAAAGAAAATGACGACGTACGAAATATTGGAAATCAATGTCATCAAAGCCTTGGTTTTGGCTGTGTCGAGGTTTTCTATGCACTATTTTCCTTTCCATGTGGAATACACCTCTTTAATAACGTTGTTAGAGAATTCGCGGCTATTGTCGTTTTGAAGGGTAGACAAAAATACACAAATTGAAAATATGTCCAATAAAATATACGCCAGTTTCTACTGCGCGTTTATTGTTCAAGCGGCGTAGCTGCAAAAATTTTGTTAGCTGATCTCGATATACAAGAGAAATTCTGTAATTTCCATTTTGTTGACTTTCGACATCAATCAGGTCCATCTGGCATCTATTATTCATTTTAATACCGAGATGTCATTTGTTAGCTGTCCGCACACTTTCTTCTGTCATGAAATCACTGTTACTGTATTTAGTTAAGTTACAGGTGGTTTTGTATTCTTGCAATAGGATGCATAGTTGAGATTTGATATTATATGACGAACTAAGACACTCCTTTCTTACCTATATGGACTAATACTGACTGTATAGCATTGTCCTCGAATGTTAGTCGAGTCGGGGAAAGGGGAATCACTTACGAGTCATCACGGTAGAAGGGAGAGCGTATCTTTTTGAAGAAGTTAGCCAAATCGAATATCTAGGGGCAACAATAACTAATAAAAGCGAAGAAAAGGCATAAATAGGGAGGAGAACAGGAAAAGGAAGTAAAGCAGCTTGAGGGACCTGTCCTCGGTAGCTAAGATACGGCTGTATAGAACAGTAGTCAACTCAATTCTGTATGGTTCTTAGCTCTGGATAATGAACAAGTAAGAGGTTAAGAAACTGGAAGCCTTCAAGAGGAAGATGTTGAGCGACATTTATGGGGGAACTAAGGATAAGGAAGGGAACTGGAAAAGGCGAACAAACAAAGAAATTATAGAACCACAATAGTACCTACAAAGAATTGGGGCCCAAGGATTCGGGTGGTTGGGGCACATGGAAATAATGAAGCCAATACAGAATTTCAAAAAGAGTACCGATACTACCACTAGCGAAACGGAGGAAGAGAAAGAGAGGCAGACCCAGAAGGAAGTAGTTGGAAGCGGTAGAAGAATATTTGAGAGAGGTAGGGGTGGAGACTTTGGAATCAAAAAGCCCAGAACAAGGAAGTGTGGAAAAGATAGTGGAGCGGATAGAGAATACCAGCCCTTAGGGCAAAGAAGACAAAACGGTAAATTATTATACTCAAATAAAGTAATAAATAAATTAGTTAATTAATCTATTATAAAATTATATAAAAAAATCATTTAACATTCAAGAACTGTTGGCAATTACTTTTTTAAAAAAAGGAGTAATTATGGTTTAAGTACTTCGACTATTTTTCTGGTGGATGTGCTTACATTTGACATTTTGTAAGATTTGAGTTGAAAGGTTTATTTCAGCACGAATTTTTACTCAAGAATTTGAATGTAACGTTTATCAGTCTTAGAATAAATAAGAGATGATATTATTAGTTTTACATAGCGTCTATATGAATGAAATTCGCGCTTAAATAAATATTAATTCCTTTCCATTTTCTTTATTTAATCTGTCTTAAGGTACCTACAATAAATAGAAATACTTATGAAACGAAAGGTACTTTAAAATAATCGCCGACCCTTTTCAGAATCTATATTTTCCGGTGTTTTGGAACAACATATTATGTGGTGAAAATATCAAATAACATTGGAGAGTATTAGCTACGTCTTACGATTGGACCATTTCCTTCAACTTATAGTGTCAGATAATACGATAATATGCCAAAGGTAAAGCTTTGTGTAAGTTGTTTTATTATTACGCAAATGTGGAATACCCACAATGATCCTATAATAAAAGGGACAAAATCAGATAATAGTAAAGGGCACCCGCTTTACACTAACATCTAGCCACCACCTATTGTCTTGAGTTACAATACCTAAAATACTATGTAGTAAATTCCCATCAATTAACTCTTAGCGACGAAGCCCGCATTTAATGCCCTCGTTTTACGTCGACTGAATGGACTGGAGCAGTTCTTGAACTTGAAGTAATTAACGAACTCTTTTTTTAACTTATTTTCGGTGTATTTTTATGATGCAAATTTTTTAATTAAAGTGTCGTGTGAGAGGGTATATGTATAATTTTCGTGCAAACATTTTAAATATAAATTTTATCCACAAAAAAAGTTTGAAAGCTAAAGCTTCAACTTTACGCTGACCTAAAAATTTCAAGAATTTAAATTTATTCTTAATAAGAAAAGTGGTCCGTTATAGACATTTAAGCATAAGTGATTTTCAGGAACTTCCAATTTCATCAATTTTTCAAAAGTTCTAGAGAAAAAATAACTGACAGCTGACAGAAATCCTATATTTCCTTAGAAAATTCCAATCAGGTTTTGGGAAAAGCCGATGTACCAATACTGCAGTTTTATCTATACGGGATGACATCCTGAAGGCAATAAAGTTATTTTATGATTTTATTAGACTGCTCCAATAGCCTGTATAAAATAAATCATAATGTACCTTTTCCTTATTTATTGGTTCCTTGTCCTTACACCTAAATCAGAGAACGAAATCAATAATAATTTTAGTCGGTTTAAAACGTCATCAGTTCCATAAATAGCTTATGCTGCTCGATAACATCCAATCACTGATTTGAGTTTAATTGAAAATATAATTGAATCATTTGCACCACAATTAATAATTGAATATGCATTCCGTACATTTGCTAACACCATAGTTTCGGGAGAATATGGAAGCTAAAGCTGATGTTAAAATTACTGTAATTATCGTGCTGTTGACAGAAACAGTATAATACGCCTAGTTTAATCAAGCCATTCCTCTATATTATCTAATTTACCGTCTCCCGTTTGAAAAAATCCAATTATTATCAATGCCTATCAATTTCATCGAGTACAACATACTTCTAGTATCAAGGGTTATTAAATTACCTACTACGCGTCAATTCGTTGTTAAATTATATTCACGCAGAATTAATTATTCAGTTTCTCGGGAAGGATACAAATCGTTTTAGGTAAAATTAGCAAGAAAGACATGAAGGTTTGGGTTTACAACTTCAATGCATTATAATTAACTAAATCCGTAAAATGTCAATTATAGCAAATCGATTGTTTGTTGGATTCCCTTAGAATAAAAAATATTAAAACGTTCAATTTTTACGATACTGACTATGTTTCATTGTAGGCAAATTTTTAAAGTAGCAAAAAACTAGGTATGCAAATTGCGCATAACGTTGAGAGAGCTATAAATCGGCTATTGGTAGTGCTGCCTAGAAGTGTAAACTTGCCTCATTTTCTCCCTATCGAAACGTTAACGGTGTAAAGAAGAAAGTTTAAAACACATGTTACTCCTGCTTACGTTAATTAAAAGTTGAGATAGACTTTCTCGTGTAAAACTGGTGCTGGAACAAGTCTGAGTGTTGCTTTACGCCAGAGTCAGATTAGCTATTTTGTCTGGGTAGCATTTGCCACTAGGTTCGTGAACTATTATTATTATTATTATTGTTTCTAGGGGTGGTCCCAATAGGTTCCCGCACTGCTACCTTTTGGTCAATTGTGCTCCCCGGTGTTGTCTACGCTTCAAGAATACCTGTATCTTTCACAAAGTCCAGGATTTTAGTAGAGCGAATCTTCGTTACTTCCTCGTGTGTAATCTTTTCATTTCCAAGTAGGTGTTCCCTTGCCTTTATGAATGCCTCACATTGGCAAATGACGTGATAGGGCGTTTCATCTGCCTCACGACAACCCCTGCATGTCGGGCTATCGGTCAGCCCTTGTTGTGCAGGTGTTTGTTCAGGCGAGAGTGGCCCGTGACCATTTCTGTCGCAAGTTTTATCTTCGTCCTACTTAACTTTAAGATGGACGTGCTAGGTCCCCGTTTGGGGTTTCCAGGAAGATCTTGGAATGACTCTGTGCTGGGATTTTCGACCAATGTCTGCAATGCTCTTTCGTGAGTATTGCATGAATCTCCTTTTTGACGGTGTTATAAGTAATCCCACAAGCCGGTTCGGGTCCTATGAATGGTTTTGCGCTTGCCATTCTCGCAAACTCGTCAGCAACCTGGTTACCTGCGATTCCCGGGTGCCCAGGTGTGTTTAGGATTTGTGTGCATTCAAGGACTAGCCCTGAATTTACCACAGATGAGTCTGTGAACTATCTTGAACACATAGATGAAATCTGTGCGCATGCTCGTACGATATGACTAACTTGTCAAGAACGAAGAAGACCATTCTGATCCAGTACCAGTGGATGCAGCGCTCACTGCAAAATAGAAAGCAACCATGCCTCGAAAGAAGAAGTTTGCAATAAACTTCCCTTTATAAAAAAAGTGATGGACATAATATTTATTGTAAACTATCAGTACCCATTTTTACTTACGAAAGAGGGGCTGGAAAGGGGAAGGTTTACAAGTTTTTCTACCCTTAACCTAAATTCCTATCGAGTTATTGGCGTTTATTAACCAGACTGCAATCTGTGTATGTTACGTTAAAAATGGGATCACGCGAGAGCATGGTGCAGGTCGGGACATCAAAACGCAAAGCTTACCATGAACTAGTTAAGTTAAGTTACTCAGTTATACCATTGTGTTATACTTAATGATGTCAAAGGTTGTCAGCGTCTCCTTTGGTGGTGCAACTAGCATGCTAAATTTTGAACAGTCGACAATCCCGATTTTCACTCAGTGTCGCGTATATAATAAAGGGACAACAACCCATAATTAAGAAAGATGTGTGCTTATTATTTATATACCTAGTAGCTCTAAAAAGTAGGTTTAGACAATAACTATTAACGCCTTCCTTTCAATGTATCTTCATCGGATAGTTGTTAAAGCAGTTGAGGAGGAGAATGATAATTGTGATTAATTCACACAATTCCAGCGCCGCGAAAAGTGCAAAACGTCCAAGAGTATTGTGCCATATAAATTTACATTCCTGCGTAGAAATATTGTGTGGGCTAAAAAACCACCTTTCAGAACATAGGAAACTAATAAAGGAAGCCAAGGTAAAAATAATAAACATAATTATTGTTTTCGGCTAAACTCCAAGAAATTAACACGGTCTCTGGTGACTAGTAAAACCTCCACTGAAGTATATTCTACCCAAAACGGTAACGCTTATCTCTACTACTAGATGAAATCGGTCCAGAAAAAGATATAGAGCGTGGGGGTGTAACTATTACGCTTTGTCTCATTGAGAAAGAGAAAGTGATAAGTAAGTGGCTATTTATTTCAAGTTGACTTTTTACTATATTATAATAGACACAAATAAAAAATCCCTGTCACCAGCTATCCATTCCCAGACAAATTAAGGCGTTTGCAGACTTTTCAAAAAGAAAGTTTTGGTGGTGCTCAACGCAATTGTGTCTCTCAGCGGAAATAAGAAGTTCATAATACAACTATAACTATTATTATGACACATCTTGAAAAGTTTCTAGTGATGTATATGATCATTGACTTTCTACACTATAGACAAACGGTGAGATAGGGAAAAGTGAAAACTACTATTTAGTGAATTTTTGCGTTAAGTAGGCGACTTGTTATACACACTGGAATGCAAATTTTATTGATTTTTTCAGTATGGAACGTCATTACATAAAAGGCACCATCAGCTTAATGACGTTTCATTCACACTTGTTATAATTGTGACGATGTCACATACCTATTCCCACCCACATAGTTTATTCGAAAAATGTGTTTATTTTATAAACTCATCGCAATGCGTTCATTTTTTTAACACCAACAAATCAATGTTTAAAATTTGTTTTTTGAAAAAACCTTACCTCATCGGCGTCGAATCACGAAAAGATTATTTGTTTTTTGGAATCCGTGGAAATGTTTAATTTTGTTTAAGTTAAAAATGAGATGTTCATTTTATTTTGTTGCAGCTTAACATTCGTTAAGAATACATAGCTATCCCTTTCCGGTAATTACAAATCCGTTTGGCGGGGTGGTTAAGTCCCCACATAATACATTTGCATTTCACATGTCACTTCATCTTTCCTACTCATTTCTCCTCTTCTTTCTTATCCTGTTTTCTCATCAGTCATCACCCTTTCTCGTTGCTGTCCTTCATTCCTCTTTGAGTTATATTACCCTTGTGTTTTTGTTTTTTATGAGTCTATACAGTATATTTTGATTCATTTTTCCTGTTACATGTTTCTATCTCCTGCATTTTTCGTCATCCAATTGTTCTTTTTGCTCTTGTACATCTTATCACCTTCTCTAAAGCATTTTTTGTACTCTTCCAAATCTTCTTTCCGCCCCTCTTTAGCCTAACCCCCCCCTCCCCCATTACTTACTTCCTTACTCTCAAATTGAGAGCGTGATAGACAATTTTTAGAACCAACATCACTCCGTTTTTCGTGAATCCTGGGCGCAAATCTCAACAAAAATTCTCCGAAAATATCTGGAAAAATCCGGGACGAAATACTCTAGCCTAGCGGGAAAAGTCCGCGAGAACATCTTATTTTCTTCTTCTTTTTTTTTAATTAAAATCTCGATAATAAAAAATACTTTAAAAACACTCTGACTTAGAGGACTTGGCTTAATTCAAGAGGTGCAAAACGCAAAGGAGGAATTTTCTCATGGACTTTCCCTGCTAGAGCATTTCCTCCCGGATTTTTCAAGACATTTCGGGAGAATTTTTATTGAGATTTGCGCCCACGATTCAAAAACAACGGAGGAGTATTTTTACATGTTGAAAAGTCCTCTAAAAAATCTAAGGTTAACCTTGAGTAAATACGGTAGTGAAATTTATGCGGTTTGAAATGGAAATATGTACAAAAATATCGGACAGGACACCGACAAATAAAACTACAGCAGAAAATGTTTCAAAGCAAATTCATGAAAGAAGCGTAAATAAAGAGATTGAATTGCAGGTGTTGTTTTGTAACAGCACTGCAATTTCCATTGATGTTATGATAGTACGCAAAGAACGTAATATACGTTCTGTGATCGTAGTAAGTAACTGTATTTCTTGTAACGTTATCAGAATATAGGACGGGCGCTAACGTAAACATGACGTACATTTATGACGTATATTTATATAACGAGAGTGGCGCTGTGAAGATTTGGTGGCACAGCTCCGAACTAACACTTTCACAGCTCCAATATTTGTCGGGAATTTATAACATTGCACCGTTTGTCTATAGTGTAGAAAGTCAATGATATGATTAACTAGACTCTAGAGATAAAAACAGGAACGAAGGGAATCACACTAGGGACATAGTTAGCGAATTAGATCGCAAGACTTTTTATTTTGCTTAACCTTATTTATACCTCTTCCCGGTTTGGAATGTAGACAACTTTAATCTGTATATTTCTAATTACCGTTTACCGTTATATTCTACTATACAACTTAATTGAAACATAATTAAGTGGACTCTGTGGTATACATAAAATCCTCCAAAGAAAAGAACAATGTAGCACGGAATTTTACCGAATGTAAAGGGGAATAAAAGGATATTTAATTTAATAGAATTTGAAATTCAGGGTATTTTTCCTCTGCCCACGTTTGAGTTAATGTAGGTCATTTCTGCGGAATACCATTCAAAGTACCCCTTTATAAACTGAATGTTCGAGTAGGTTACATCATTCTTATATTGAATATCGAACTGTTTTTATTGTTTTCCCTTCTGTAGAGGTAGTTACAGTTATTGTATGATCATACATGTACATTACGATCGAAATGCTGTGATCATATATTGTCATGTATGGAGTAGTTAGGGACAAGAGACACAGGCGAACACGCCCTTATAAATGTACACGTGTAAAGATATATAATTATATTCTTAACTTGTAATGAGATGTTAAATAAAAATATATAAAATATATGACATGGCGCAGTCGGGGTGAAACCACTGAAGTTTTAAGTATAAATAAAGTTTTAAAGTTTAGAGAGAAAAGAATACGAGAAGTGAGGTTGGAAAAATGGAGTTTTTCAAACCACCAAAAGGTATGGATTTCAGCGGAAATCTATGTGTAAACTGGAAGAAGTTTAAACAGTCGCTAGAAATATTTTTAGTAGCAACGGGGAAGTCCGAAGAAACACCCAAGACCAAAGTGGCAATTGTGTTGAATTTAATAGGGGAAGAGGGGTTAGAAGTATACAATACGTTTGCATTGACGGAAGCAAACAAAAGTGACTATAATGCGGTAATAGCTGCATTTGAAGCATACTGCATTCCAAAACGAAATGTAGTGTACGAAAGGTACGTCTTTTATAAGAGGGACCAAAAAGAAGCGGAGCCGTTCGAACAATTTTTAACAGAAATTAAGAAACTATCTGCGAGTTGTGAATTTGAGACCTTGAATGATCAAATGGTTCGTGATCGTATTGTATTAGGAGTCAGTGACACCACCCTTCAAGAAAGGCTGTTGCGGACCGAAAACTTGACATTACAAAAGGCAGTGGAATTATGTAAAGCAGCGGAGTTAACCAAAACACATATGAAGGAACTACAGGAGACACACAGGACCGTAGAAGCACTTCGTTTCAAAGACAAAAGTGTTAAGAAAGAA
This sequence comes from Pyrocoelia pectoralis, assembly GCA_036250285.1. Lineage (NCBI taxonomy): Eukaryota > Metazoa > Arthropoda > Insecta > Coleoptera > Lampyridae > Pyrocoelia > Pyrocoelia pectoralis. The sequence continues at coordinate 18,649,639 of CM070078.1, forward strand.
GAGAAAAATAAACAAGTAAGTCGGAAGAATGGTGATAAGTTTAAATGTTATAGGTGCTCAGGTTGGCATGGCCCACGAGAATGTCCCGCATATGGACAAAAGTGTAACAAATGCAACACCCTGAATCATTTCGCTAAAAATTGTAAAGTAAAAAATGTTAGGGAAGTAGATGTTGAGGAGAAATGTGATACGGATGAATTTTGCCTTAACACTGTAAGTATTTTAAATATTAAGACAGAGGACACTTGGGTAGAAAATATTAAATTAGAAGATAAGGTAGAAGTAAGTTTTAAATTAGATAGTGGAGCTCAAGTGAATATTTTGCCAAAAAAATTTTTAGACAATTTTGGCTCACAATTAAAAGTGAAACCAACTAGAATAACGTTATTGGCTTTCGGAGGGGGTAAAATCTCTCCTATAGGAATTGTAAAGTTAAAATGTGAATCGAAAAATTATAAAGGGCATGAGAATTTTGCAATTGTAAAGGAAGATGTACAACCGATTCTGGGCTTAGACTCGTGTATTAAGTTAAATTTAATTAGGAAAATTGATCACATAAATAGCACTAGAACTAAAGAAGAGTTCATAAATATTAATAAAGATTTGTTTGAAGGGTTTGGTCAATATAAAGAGAAATGTAGAATAGAAGTAAAAGAAAATGTAGAACCAAGTGTTAATCCACCCAGGCGAATTCCATATACAATTCGTAATAAACTTAAAGAGAAATTAATAAATTTAGAAAAACGTGGAATTATTGCTAAAGTTTCTAATCCTAATGGTTGGATTAATAACCTGGTTGTAGTTGAGAAACCAGACAAAACGCTACGCTTATGTCTGGATCCAAAAAATTTAAATTTAGCCATAAAGAGAATACCAAATGTATTGATACCCACCTTAGATGATATCACTGAAAAGTTGGCAAACAAGTCCATTTTCTCAGTGCTTGATTTTAAAGAAGGTTTTTGGCATGTTCCGTTGGATGAACAATCTAGTGATTTGTGCACTTTTAGCACACCATTCGGTTGCTGGAAATTTTTAAGGTTACCTTATGGCCTTAATATGGCTCCGGAATTTTTCCAATATGTAAACATGAAATATTTTGGAGATATTGAGGGAATTACAATCTATTTTGATGATGTACTAATAGCTGCATCAAACCTAAGTGAACATGATAAAATTTTAAATGAAGTAATCAATAGGGCAAGAAATATTGGAGTGAAATTTAATAAGGAAAAGTTTCAATATCGAGAAAGTAAAGTAAAGTATCTTGGTCACATATTTAGCAAAACAGGAAAACAGATTGATCCAGATCGGGTTAGAGCCTTAGTAGATCTAAGAAGTCCTACTAATAAGAAGGAATTACAGTCCATGCTAGGAATGTTTAATTTCTTAAGACAATTTATACCAAATTTAGCTGAATTAACGGCACCCCTTAGAAATTTACTTAAAAATAACATCATTTTTCAATGGTTGCCACAGCATACAGAGGCTGTAGAGAAAATTAAAAGTAAGCTGATGACAGCTCCTACCTTAGCTAATTTTGACAGCAATAAAGAATTAATGATACAGGCAGATGCATCACAAAGTGGCATTGGCTGTTGCCTAATGCAAAGCAATCAACCAATAGCGTATGCATCCCGTAGTTTAAGTGACGCAGAGTGCAACTTTGCACAGATAGAAAAAGAACTATTAAGCATTGTGTATGCAACACGAAAATTTCATAACTATATTTATGGTCGTAAGGTTAAAATCATAACTGATCATAAACCGCTCATTAGCTTGGTGAATAAGAAAGTGTCTGATATAGCATCCAACAGGTTAAAGAGAATGAGAATAAAATTGTATAACTATGACATAAATTTAGTTTACTTACCTGGTAAATTTATGTATATAGCTGATCTGTTATCTCGCTCGTACTCCCACAATGAAATAGCAGATGATAGTTGGAGTAATGAAGTTGTACACTCTATTAGTAAAAGTCTTAATATCACAGAAATGAAAAGGGCTGAATTTCAAAAACATACAAAGGCAGACCCGATACTAGAGGAAGTCAAACAATATTATTATAATGGGTGGCCAAAAAATAAAAATATAATTTCAGAAGGGGCAAAAGCATTTTACAAATACCAGAATGAAATCTCTTGTGAGGAGGGATTACTTTTTGTAAATTACAGAATAATAGTGCCATCAGCACTACGTACATATGTACTAAAACTGTTACATGAATCGCATTTGGGAATAGTAAAAACTAAATCTAGAGCTCGGGATACAATTTTCTGGCCAGGAGTAATGACAGAAATAGAAAACATGATAAACCGATGTACTGTTTGTGAAAAATATCAAACCATAAACCGAAAAGAACCATTAATCAACCATGACATTCCAGATGTTCCGTTTAACAAGGTTGGTTGTGATATCCTTGAATTTGCGGGAAAGGATTATCTCGTAATGCAAGATTACTACACAAAATGGTTAGAATTAATTCCATTAACTAGAAAAAACTCAACCGAAATAATTTCAATGTTTAAAATGGTGTTTGCTACACATGGCATCCCAAAACAAATTATTAGTGACAATATGCCCTTCAACTCTAATGAATGTAAGGAGTTTTCACATAAGTGGAACTTTGAAATTGTTACAAGTTCACCAAGATACCCGAAAAGTAATGGCCAAGCTGAAAGAGCAGTAGGCATAGCAAAAAAGATGTTGCGTAAGTGTAAGGATAGAGGAATAGATATCGAAACAGCTCTCCTAGAATTCAGAAATACTCCCATCACTGGATTAAATGTGTCCCCTGCTCAGTTACTGTTTAGTCGTCGAACTAGGACTAAATTGCCAATACATTCAAGTCTCTTAAAACCAGCTATAGTAGCAGGGGCACATAAACAAATAGAATCAAGACAAGTTCAATATAAACAGTTATATGACAGGAACACTGCATTGAAACCAGGGTTAGAATGTGGTGAGGATGCAGTCATGTATCATAATAAAAAGTGGGAACCTGTAAAGGTAATGTCAAAAGGAACAACCCCAAGATCATATAACGTTCAGAACCAAAATGGAGAAGTGCTAAGACGAAACTCTCTGCATTTGCGAAAATCATATAATGAATTTAAGGAAAGTCGCAAATCATTAGATGATCAATTGACTAGTGATGAAATGAATAGTTCCACCTCAAATAATATCAAGTTAAATCTAAATGAGAATGTTGGTGCCAATACATCTGGTCGTAACTCTGTAGTTAATAGAACAAATGATGTTAAAAATGGTGTAACCACACGTAGTGGACGGTTAATACAGGCACCACTTAAATATAAGGACTTTGTTTAATAAGAGGGAAGGTGTCATGTATGGAGTAGTTAGGGACAAGAGACACAGGCGAACACGCCCTTATAAATGTACACGTGTAAAGATATATAATTATATTCTTAACTTGTAATGAGATGTTAAATAAAAATATATAAAATATATGACATATATATTGTAGGATTACTCAGGAATGTTTTCATGTAGAGTTTTGCCATTTTCAAACAAAATGTGCGAAGGAACATGCAACACTTCCTCGTTTCTGATCATTATAAATTTAAACGTATTTTCTGGAATTTGATGAGAATGCGTTTCTTTAAATGCAGTTTAAGGTTAAATTCGTGAAATATATAGTTGTGGTATAAATTTAGTTGACCGTCAAAAAGTGGACACATTTGAAGGTGATGTAATAAGCACGAATTGTAAGATGAAGTAGGCATAACTTAAAAAATATGCAAATCAAATCACACAGTTAAAATGGTTCGGTTGCTTCAATCCGAAAAGAACAATATGGGAGTGTAAGTAAACAGAATGCTCTCCACGATAATGTCATGCTCTTCTAAGGAACCGAGGTATAAAGTCAAAAAGTGTACGCAAAAATTACTACCGAACTCGAGAAGCTAGTAGAAATGGTGATGTACAATTATGATCAACTCACCACGATCTACAGCTCCCTTCAAGAAGACTTCCTACAACACGCAACAATAAGGAATCAAGGTGTGCACAGTACTGTACATGCAAGGCAATTTAAAGAAAACGAGATCACTTTAAAGACGACCGTTACAAAACACTCCAGCATGGATTTCTACTCTGAAATCAAAAGACAAATCATAGATCGACACCCTGTAAGAGCATCGAACGATTACGATCGACTTAGACAATAACACGTGGCGCTACAGTCCCTATTCCTGAAGACCTATCCGCATTAAGCACAACCGTATCCGTAGACACTCTACCCTAATTGCCAAAACTACACCTTTTACCGCAGGCGAAATCATCCACAGGGCTCTTCTGCAAACACTGGCATCTGCAATCTACTAGATAACCGTATCCCTGGCGCAGACTTTTTGTCTATCCGTTATCACATTAAGGTCTTGGCTTTGATTGCATCGAAGCGGTCGTGGAATGTGTTTGAAAAAGGACGTGGCACGGTGATTTGGGTATTTTAGGGGGCGTATAAGATTGTGTAGTTCTCTGCTACAACACATTCTCGATTCGCTTATCGACCATCCTCGATCTTGTATTAAATATTAACGACCCAAAATCGAAGCCAAGGGTCGTCCTTCCCAGAGTTATTTTTCAGTTGCAATCATTTTTTATTATCTAAGTATTCTTTGAGTATCAATCTATCCAACTTCCGCACTATTGACGACAGGGGCAGCGAGTGAGTGACATCTTGCGATTGAACACCACATTACACAGCATTTACAATAAGTTTGCCAAGTTTCAGTAAAAAATGTTGTGAGTGTTCGACATTGAACGAGATCGATACGTGATATACTCTAAGATTCAAGTACCATATGGAAGACGATACATGGCCATTTGAACGTATGAAACCCATCTATCCCAAGCAATTTTCAAACCATAAAGACGGCACCATGCCAAATGGTGCAAAGCTGAAAATATTCAAATTCAGCTATTGCTGTATTTTTGTCTCCAATGACTAAAAATGGTTAGCGAGATGAGCCATCGTTACACACTAGATCTTTGCAAAAATAATATCCAAAGAATTGTTATCTGTACAAAAATTGTGTTTGTTTGTTTAAGACGAACGCAGCGTGGAGTCACCTCAGTAAATGATAGCGCTGGATAAGTCATGGTCAAGCGTTGTGCACAGCAGATATCCAACATAGAAACAGAAAGCTGAAGATTTAGGAAGGTTAATTGTCGCCAATGCCCCAAACAACAGTGATGAAATTCAATACACTTGGATTAAGTAAGGTAAGTAAGTAAGTAAGATAAGTAGCTTATACCGCGTCGTTCTATAGCCTGTGTTGAGAGGCTTACCTTGCCTTTTACTTTGCGGGCCAAATCAAGGATTTTTGGGATGATTATCCATCCTCTTAGCTACCGATGGTAGTGAGTTGTTAAGTCTATGTTAGCCAGGTCTGACTTGTGAAACCAAAAGTTCTAACGTTTCGTTAGACATTGTAGCTTGCACTCTTCAGAGTGATAGAAATGAAGGCTTTGGTTACGTTCCGTAATTTATATGGTTCTTTTTCGCTAATCTCGCTGAGCATCTCAATTCTGATTGGCTGGAAATCAGAGGGAGTGGTTGTTGTTGAAATGTCACTTTCATTTTTTCCCAATTTTTCAGTCTATGAATGACTGTGGTCCATGCTTTTGCAGTCCTTAATCCTTTGCTCTATGGAGTGTCCTGTCTGTCCTACGTAACTTGTTCTACAAGAGCATAGTATTTGGCGTTTTTGTCAAATTTGACATCTTTTACCGATCGGAATACTTGCCCAAGGGTGTTCACTGTGGAAAAGGCGGTTTTGATGTTATGCTTTATCAAGACTTTGCCAATTTCGTCCGTTAATCGATAACTGTAAGGGAGGAATGTTGTGTTCTTGGGACGTTCCGCGTCTTTGTAACGTCCCTAGCTAGGTCCCACGTAACGTCTCACGGACTAAGGCTAAGTTAGGTATTTTAATAAAGGTAAGTATTCACAAGGATAATGCATAACAATGTGTGCCGTAATAATAATTAATTAATACGCTGTATTATGGTAAATCCCATCTGTTTTCCAACTATATACATTGGAAAGAAACGTAGTGTTGAGCTATAGAATAAATAAAATGTTATCAAATGAGAAATGGTCAATGAAGTGAAGAATTCTTGACAGATTAAAATTGCAGTTTGATACTAAAATAAATCATTGGGGGGTGATGTTTAAATATAAAGTAGCAGAAACATTAATTCTAGTTAAAATAAACTTAGAAATCTAAGTGTAAACTTTAACGTTCCCTCTAAGAAAAGTAAAACTTATTAGAAGTCTACTTTATCTTCATTTGCCATTTCCTCGAGGATTATTGCAGTTGTTCCTCTTTACGCTTGAATGTCGAAGGGTAACTTTTCTCACATGTGGCAAAGTCTTTCAGCTGAAAATCAATTTACAGCGCTTTGGACCACTCTAGTTCAAGTTACGATAATGAAACACAAACAACATAAACGTTTTCCTAGCGTTGCGTCTGAAATACGGTTACGTTTATTACTAATGAAACCCTTGAAAAATCTGCCATTACCAAATTTGAAAAATAGAATTCAGGCAAGTGAACTACATCATTTAGCTTTGTGCAGTTCATATGTTTACTTGGTTATTTGTGAATTTAATTAAAGCTCTCTGTTGAATGGAATTTATATCAAATTTGCTCCTCACATTGTTCTAAATCGTATATGCCAATGTATTTTACGGCATTGTGCCTATTAGCTATTACCAAATATTTAATTAAACATCTGCATTAGTAGTTATGGTGATACATAATGTTTTAAAATTCCACATCGCGATTGTTTCTCATCGCAGACTGTCGTAAGAAAGTTATCGCTACATAATTTGAGGGTAGAAAAATACACTGAAATATTGTAGTCGCGTGGTAACAAAATATAATGTTTTAGATATAAAGTTAATAATTCTATGTCCTTAATAATGTTCCCGTCAAAATATATATGGCATACGTTAAATCATAATGTATAATTTACTTCTTGAGGAGTGCCTCCAGGATCATCATCAATTTTCTGTCAAGCTAATGTTTGATTATTAATAATACACTTTCGCAAATTTTTCCAACTGCTGAATTACACAATTTTTGGTACAATCCTCCAAAGTGGTAAAATCTAAAACTTCCTTAGCGCACCCCAATCGCTTCAACTTGATAAAAATATTTTGGAAATGTTCAAAAACTCTTGTGGAAACAGACAAGCTTTCGTTATTTTATCTTGTGATGTTGCAATAAGATTAAACTTTTATGTGCATATAGAGTTGCCGATATGACGGTTTTGCAACCATTATTGGGAGACAACTGAGGTATTATTATTGCCATCAAGAGTTGCCCATTATTTTCCTAGTTCTAAAAGTTTCTTTAGCTGGCGTTTTTTAATTCTTCTCATTCATTCCCACTCCCTGTTCACTGTAAATATTATTTATTTTTCCTTGATTCTTGCATTCTGGATATTTAAGTTTATCGTTTTTTATTTTTTCGGTAATATTATTTCTTCTATTGCTTTCTTTCCCTGTACTTTCCTTTTCAAATCCATTGTGTATGTCTTCGTATCTAAACTTCGTATTGGTTATTATTAAATCATTTTCCACATCTAGTTTAATTATTTTTTCACCGTTTTTGTTCAAAGTATCTCGTTCCACTAGTACCATAATTCTTTCATTTATACCCTCTTTCAGTGTATTTGGTTCTATAATTTCTTCTGCCCCTGATACCTCTCGATTTTTTCGACTCCTGATCACATTAACCAGTATTCTTTACGTACTCTTACAATACATTTTACTTCTTCTTCGTTTCCATAATTTGTAATTGACAACTTCAATCTCAACACCAGTTACAACAACATTATGTTTAATGCTATCTGTTCCCAATTTTCATCTCCTAATTTTCTTTCGTTTCAATTTCTTCAACACTTCTTGGTATGATCCCTGATTTTTTTATTCTTTTGTATCTTTCAATAGTTTTTGTATCATATTCGTTAGTGTACCTTTTCTTTCATTTTTCTTCTTCTGTGAAATGCTGCTTATCTCTTGGCTTCAGGTGGACATTAATCTATCCCCATATCTCGCTTTCTTCTCGTTTGGTATGGAAAGGGAGTAAAGATAAGACAGAGGACCGATCATCTCCGCACCCGGAAAAATGCTGGAAGTGGTAATCAGCTAGTTTGTGTGCGAATTAAGTAGTTAGTGTTAAACATAATTCTGGTAACCTTCCGTTTTATACGAGTATAGAATTAATTGCATGTTAGGAGTCTCTTACAAAATCACACAACAGCCACCAAACCACTGTTAGTTAAACGTTCAATTAAACTGGTTCAGTATAACTGGAACTGCGGTTTGTCTCGGTAATTACCTTGAAGTTATATTGCATAGAACACAAGATTTCCTTGGTAAATTAAATTCGTCCGAACTGAGGGATCACCTGAAATTAACTAGTCTTTACTTATGTTGATAAAATATGTTAATGCCTAAAAGGATAATTTTTCTTTATTTACTGTAATATAAATTTCTTAACTGTGGATTACTACGTTAAGATCACACGAGTAATTAGACCCTGGAAAAGAGAAGGTAATTCATTACTGTAGTCATATATGTTATTAGTAGATTTGGTAGATAAGCTCGAAACACCTGCAATTAGTTACACTACTTCCGTGATAGAAATCTGTTCAGAATCGTTATCTCACCACGGGCCGCCAAAGGAGGCGGAGAGAAGAATTTAATTTATTTTGTTATAATTTTTAGTGAAATATTAACTTTGTAGATACAATTAAGTACTTTAATTATATATTATGCATAATTAGGTTTTCGCAATTTATTATTCCCTTATGTTCAAACGCTGACTACCAGGATCTAGGATAAGGATAAACTACCCCTATTGACATAGTCGACGTCCAATAACTTTTCAGGAGTCTTTCATATGAACAAGTACTTTAAATGTCAGCGTAAATGCAATTTATACACTATTATACAGAAGATAGACGTGATTGAACACCAAGACTATTAAACACCTTTGGATCAACAGAGCGCACAAAAATGTATTATTGGCGTAAGTAATTTTCAGTTTGACTGACTTGGTCGCTTTCATGAGATCAGCTAGTTTCCACACACTGCAAATAAGCTACGTGGTTGTCTGGTGAAAATCTTTGCTCAATTTTCAGCGACATAGCGACTGACTCGAAATAACGGTACAAATTCAACACCATTGATTCTCACCTACGATTTATTAGCAAAAAAATTTACATAAAGTGTTCCCGCAAATAAATAATGTTCCCTTCAACGACCCTTTGGCGACTGAAGAGATTCTCTACGCGTGTTGTTAGCGATAATCTTCCGAAAAATGCGTGCTTTAATGGCAATTGCGTTCAACATATTTGTATGGTTAAAGGTACACGAACGTGCAAAACTTGCAGTTGCCTCTTGTAACGACTTCGAGAATGTGAACCCGTGTGTGGGTTATACAAATACAACAGAAATTCTTCAAAAAGACAAGATCAAGGGAGGCCCAAAACTATATACAAAAAATGATAACGTTATCGGTTCACGAATTCAATATCTTGGCGCGTTGGGTCAATTTCACTAACACAATGGTATCTTGATTGAGTGGAATCCACGATATAAATACTAAAGATAGGATGTTGCGCATGGTGGGCGGTCCGCAAATGTGACGCGTGACGTCACCTGTAGAGTGAATTACATTTGCGGAATACGCATTTGATGTGTTTTTCGTCTGTACCGCGTTTATTTTTCGAGATACAAAAAATTTCATAAGATCAAATATGCTCCTTATGATGTCTTTTATATGTTAAAAATAATAGGGTAGCTCAATCTCTCTCAGTTAACCCGAAAAATACTTGTATTAATTAGCATAATTACATCTGATGGTGTTTGCGCCGCGACGGCACAAAAACGGTGCTAGATAGAGGAAAATTGCATATGAACAAATTTGTAAAGCACAAAATTTACTAAAGAAAAGTTCGCGGGAGGGTGTCACGATCTTCGATAGTTTAAGAGTTACAGGCGTCCAAAGTGATGCAAACCTTATTCGCGCAACCGTCCACACCGCTTTTTCCCAAACTAATGGAGATAATTACACCCTCCCGCGAACTTTTTTGTAGTAAATTTTGTGCATTACAAAATTGATTCAGTTCATTTTTTCTCTGTCTAAATATATAGCGGTTTTCGCAGCGTTCGAGGAGAAAGCGTTAGGAGATCTGGGTGATTTCATTGATGGATTCAAGACAATTTCGCACTTAACTCTATTTTTTTGACACCTTGTGGTAATTTACATTTAAAAAAATGGTTACCTGTTGATCTGCACAAACATGAACACCATAACACAAGATGGAAAAATGTACCGTTTTATTTATTTACTGAGCACAGCTTAAAACTAATAACATTTCTTAGTATAGTTTTTGTTACAATAGACGTAATTACAATAGTAGGTATGCATATCTCGTTAATGGTAATAGATAGAGAAGTGATGCAAGAGGCTTTATTATACAGGGTATTAAGCTGAGCAACTTTGCTATTGAACATTTTTTAATAATTACCGTTAATAATAAATCTCGCGACAAAAATTCATTTGCTTTCTCATCAACAATAGTTTATTTTTTAGGAAAGGACAAACATCTGTAAGTTTCGTTGTAAGACGTACATACGCGGCTCATTTTTTTTTATTGGTTCACTTTGAAATCATAAATGCCGGTGTTATTACTACCAAAAATGGAAATAAGAACTAATAATGTGAAATGGTTGAATTCGTAATGTGAAATCAGTATACCTTTCGTTATCATCGAAATGAGAAAAACAGAAATCAATTTGCAAAATCTCGTCAACGATTGATTTCGTTGTTACCGAAGTGTTTAAATAGCTATTTATATACCTAACTAGTTGCAAAATGAACGTGTTTCTTGCACTAGATGTGAAGTTTGGATAGTTTTCAGTGACAAAATAAAAATTAGTTCACTAAAATGTCAAAATTATGACATTTCGTAACTGAATTACAAAAAATGAATTCTAATATCCAATTGTTAAATAATGTTTGAATAAAGGTTTTGAATTTGTTGGTACCTAATATTTTATTTGACGTTACAAAGTACAGTAAGTTGTCAGATCAATAATCAAAAAATTGTCATTTCACGTTTTTTAAATTGGTGATGTTGCCGTGGCCACTTCAAAACACGCGCATTTTTGAAAGTGCGATTTAAACAGGCCGAGGCGTAGTTTAAAAAAGTGAAATAAAAAAAGGTAACGTAGGGCACCAATAAAAAAAGGTAAAGTAGGTAACCAATAAAAAAAATATTAACCCGAAAAATACTTGTATAAAGTAGCATAATTACATCTGATGGTGTTTGCGCCGCGACGACACAAAACGGTGCCAGATAGAGGAAAATTGCATATGAACAAATTTGTAGAACACAAAATTTACTAAAGAAAAGTTCGCGGGAGGGTGTAATTATCTCCATTAGTTTGGGAAAAAACGGTGTGGACAGTTGCGCGAATAAGGTTTGCATCACTTTGGACGCCTGTAACTTTTAAACTATCAAAGATCGTGACACCCTCTCGCGGACTTGTCTTTAGTAAATTTTGTGCTCTACAAATTTGTTTATGTGCAATTTTCCTCTATCTAGCACCGTTTTTGTGCCGTCGCGGCGCAAACACCATCAGATGTAATTATGCTACTTTATACAAGTATTTTTCGGGTTAACTGAGAGAGATTGAGCTGCCCTATTATTTTTAACATATAAAAGACATCATAAGGAGCATATTTGATCTTACGAAATTTTTTGTATCTCGAAGAATAAACTCGGTACAGACGAAAAACACATCAAATGAGTATTCCGCAAATGTAATTCACTCTACAAGTGACGTCATGCGCACGGTCTGACGAAATCTGAACATCGGAGCATCCGGCCCTGAGTGGAATCGGTTTATACTGCACCATTGATTTGAAATTACAAAGACATAAACCTCTTGGTTTGTTCTCCATTTATAAAAGGTTGTGTACAGACTTCTGACGGTTGTTTACAAAAGCTCTTAATTATTTCAAAATGTAAAGACAAATTCCTTGAAGTATTTTATTTTGCTGTAATAAAATGCCATTTGTTGCCTTTTGTTGTTCGAGATTATTTTTGCTGTTGACTTTTAAGTTCTCCAAATAAAAAACAGATTCTTACACAAGGAATGCAAATAATGACGTAATTAAATTTGTTGTTCCGAACTTGAAATAATTATTTACGAAGATGTATTTTAATTGGCTGATCATAAAGTGATTTATTTTATGCATTATAGATAATAAGGTTTCAATGTTGACATGTAAGAATGAGAAACTGAAATTCCAATAAATATTTAAATTTATGCTTATTGGCTTTGTTTTCTCATCTGAATATTTTCGTTAAACGTGGATTCTCTATTTTCACTACTTTAAATCATGAAATGTTATAGTCGAGTTAAGATTTTTCTCTTCGTTCAATTTTTATCAATATATAAGGTTACGATATTGAAATAACAGAGGCAAAAGTCGGGTAGCATAAAAACCTAATCTAAGTTCGCGCTACCATATGCTACAATATCGGAGATAAAGTTAGAACTTGGTTGGAATCCTACAATTCATGGCACAAATCCGTTTTTCTTTTATATGAAATGTTACTTTTTTTACAAATCTACCTTCACACAAAGAATAAAGAATGAATGTTATTCTATTTCTCTAACAGGTATTAAACCAAAGTCTAACTACATGAATGTGAGTGATTGACGTGTTATCATGATTATCGTGGTGTGAAGTAAACTGAAAATCCCATATGGGTTTATAATCGTCATTTACAATGCATTTGTAATATTATTGATGTGTTTTTGTACATGTCGTATAGATAAAAGATATTACATTTAATGATATATTACAGCAGATACATCCCTTTTCATATGTAATTACTATGTAATGTATTGGTGATACCAGACACTTCATTTTTATGAATTTATTTTCAAATTTCAGTAGGTCTCGTGACACAGGACCTAGAAATTAGATGTTACATCACAAGAATTTTACTAATATTATTAAATACGATAAACAGCGCGTTTCATAAATATACCGGCAAACTTTTAGGGGTGGTAGGGGACATCAAAACAAACATTTTCTAATAATCCAGTTAAAACATTTTCCAGAAAAAGTTTGCGTTTAAACGAGCAGGCAGCTCGTAAACTATTAAACTCTCTCAAGCAACACTTTCATCAACATTTTCTGGAAAATGTTTTACGGGATTATTAGAAGATCACATTAGAGCCAACCTGTGGTTTTTAGCATGACGGGGCATCTCCACACTTTAAACCAGCGATTTGGCAACGGGTAGATTGGAAGAGGAGGTCCTGTGTTTTCTGGGTTCTCCGGATTTAAACCCTCTCGATTTCTTCTTTTGGGTTTATTTAAAATCTTTTGTGTACGAAACACCCATTCGTAATGAGGAAGATCTTATCGCTAAAATAATGGGCGCTGGTGCACAATAGGCGCCGTGAATCAATGAACCGGCGCGCGGCGGTGCAATCTTTGTATTGAAGCAAATGGTCAACATTTTGAACAATTAATGTAAACTAATACATTACAAACTTGAAAAACCTTTCCCTCCAAAACGAGCCGTTTGACATTATGCATCGATTATTGTTATTGATTGTTACCAAATTTATAAAAAATTACATATTAGATAACTATTTATTGTATGGTTCAAATTTTTGTCTCGAAAGGCAAGATACGCAAAACACTGAAGTGAAAAAAAATTGTGTTTTTAGTGACTCTAAAAAACTTCCAACATTGCAAAAAACATTGGGGTTATTATTACTTATGCAAAAAAACTAACAGGTTGTCCCGTGAGTACGTCCCTGGAATAACTGTATAACTGTAATAAATCCAAAAGATGCCGATGATGAAAAAATTCGCATAGCATTGAAGAAATTGGAGGGTAGTAACAGGAATTGTGGAGACTCGAACGGAACTGAAAGAAATTGGGAAGCACTGAAAGGAAATGCCACACATTGGAAAATATTGAATGCGACCAACCCTTGCCTATAGGCTCTATTGTGTTCCCATTACCTCGAGTGCTGTAAGCTGCCTCTCAACAAGTATATCCAACTTACAACCTTGGCGGTGGAGGCCCTCAACCACTATTATGGAACAGACAGACATTAAGAAAATGGATCTATTATTTATTAAAACTGTACGATAGACCAATGCAAGAAAGTATTTAGAGCTCTTAAAAGTTTTGTTCATATATGCAGAAGATTTGGCATTGATTGTAGTACCTTCCTATGTACAGGCAGTACAGGGTGTCCAAATTTCGATGTTTTAATAGGGAATTTCGTAAACTATAGTTCGCATGAAAAAATGAACCTCGCATCTTCGACATATTTTTTGGAGAAAAACTCAATGGTGAATTTAAAATTTGACTAACGTCTTTTGATTTCGAGTTATAGTCAAAAATTCAGATTTTTGAGTTTTCGTTTAATGGCCAGAAAGAATTGACTACACCACTGCATTCTTATTAAAAAAGTGTCTGTAGAACGTAAAAATTATTTTTTTCGATTTTCATAAATAAGCGAGACATGGTCATAAAACGAAAACTAGAAAATCTGAATTTTTGACTAAAACTCGAAAACAAAAGACGTTAGCCAAAGAGTTTTTCTTTAAAAAAAGGGATCGAGGGTGGGAGCTTCATTTTTCGATACGAATTATAGTTTACGAGATTCTCCATTAAAACATCGAAATTTTGCCACCCTGTACACTCTATTATCTCTATGACATGACGCAGTTACTATCAGTAATGTGTAAACCAACTTCATATTGTATTCTTGTTTGGTGAGGCGATCCCGTTGGCAAATTCTCTTAACAAATCCTTTCCCTTGTAAGGTTCTGGATTCTGGATTTTGGATTTCGATTGGAGGGTGGGAAGACCCACGCGCACCTAGGCCATCTATTCGGGCCCTTTGTGCTACCTCCCTGATTAGAGTCGTTCGACCCCGCAACGTCACTCAAGCCATCCCACACGTGAGATGAACCTGAGGATGCTGGACGCGGAAGCGGCTCTAATCTTAGCCATGTCCGGCCAGGATTCTCCCAACATGGATCGTCTTAATTTGACAAGTACGGGACATTCACACAGTATGTGTTGCGCCGTCTCGTCGTCTGTGTAGCATCCTCTACAGGATGGTGAATCTACCAGGCCCGTGCGGTGCATGTGCTTGTTAAGTTTACAGTGTCCAGAAAGTATACCTACAAGTAGCCGCAGGTTTCCTCTGGATAGCCCTGTACAAAAGCGCGCAAGGCTACGAGGTGGTCCTCTGAAGGCCTCTCTCGCGTGGCGGTAATCTAACATCAACTTCCACCTAGCCCTATGTTGGGCTTGGGTGTCTTGGGTTATTAGGTTGTTTACAGTTGATACTGTAAGTGGAAGAGCCGGCTCTGGACCATAAAACGGTTGTTTTGAGGCCAGTCGGGCTAACTTATCGGCTTTTTCATTGCCTATTATTCCAGCTAGCCATTTAACCCATACAAGCTCAAGGGTATTGCTGTTAGTTACTTGCTCTAGTACCTGGTGACACTCGGAAACCAGCCTAGAGGTGAATTTGTATTGATCTAGTGCCTGCAGAGCCGCTCTGCTGTCACTGGAGATTCTGATGATTTTATTCTTTATGCTGTGCATAAGAATTGTTTTTGCACTTAGCGTTATGCCTGCTAGTTCTGCCTGAAAGACAGAGATTTCGCCTAGTGGTTGGCTGATATGGAAGTTCAGTTCTTGTGAGTAAACACCTGTACCTGTTCCTTCCATTGTCTCAGATCCATCTGTGAAGATGGATATGTCTGGTTGGGATGCCACTTCCATATCAAAGAAGATGTGGTAGTTTTTCCCCAGTATAAATCGAGGTATGATGGATATGTCTGGTCCTTCTAGTATAGGTAGTCGCTTGACTGCCTCGCCCAGAATTCGAGAGTGACCCACCTCAGTACGTTTTCTGTTCAACAATCCCTTATTTCTCAGACGCAAGGCTGCCAGAGTGGCCTGCTCTCTCACGTGGAGATCCAGTGGAGGCAGGCCCAGGATGGCTTCCATGACGGCTGTAGGGGTTGTTCGAATTGCGCCCGTGCACGCAAGGCACGCTAGTCTTTGCACATGGTTGAACAGTGCTTTGGTTGTGGATAGTCTGGTTCTAGGCCACCAGACAATTGCTCCATAACAGAACATGCGTCTTATCACCACAGGATAGCCTTTGGAGATAGGCCCCAAAGTCTCCCGATAGCGCGGCGACATTGCCAGAACGCCCTGTTTGCTTTCTCCGCTTTAAGTTGGATGTGCTTGCTCCAGTTCAGTAAGGTTTCGTTCAACTCTATGCACACTGGGAATCGAATCTCCACGAGAACCTATTTCCTGTCTAAATCATTAGAGTTTTCAAACAATAGTTATATCGTAGCTCTCTACATGATAACCAAAAATACCGTACAGTTGTAGTTTATGCTGAAAATGGAAATACGACAATGTACTGTAGAGTCTCTGAGGTCAGTAATCACACCCCTTCTGTGAAATATGCTTTTACTCCAATTTTAGAAAAACCTTAAAATGTTCCTGTTTGTCTTGCGATCGAGTACAGAAAGAACAACACTTATTCCCTCCATTTAAAGTCATATTTCTTCGAAACACAGCTTTAAATATGCTACCGGGAATTATCAGAGCCCAACATGCCATAACATAATATTCCCTAACTGACCAAGAACACAAGCAATTTAAACCGTTGAAGGAAGAGGGCAACAAATAGAATATCTGAAAGGTTAGCGCTTCAATTAAAAGGAACTCCTAGTTAATTTTTCAGACAGTCATCAAATGTGAAATATCTAAAGTCCGATAAACACATCTATTTGACATCTAAACTTTAGTTTTTGTTTTGTATACATGAGGGTAGTCCATTTTAATTTTATTCGCTGTCTTGAAACTAAATCTATCTATTATATTACAAATCTTCAGTATTTAATTAGCACTTTTGCAGAAAAAAAAATGTAACGGAGCAAAAGTTTACGATAGAAAACGAAGTTGCGCTAAATCTGGAAGTATGAGCATGTCCGGTGACAGTAACAAAGTCAAAGTTAAATGAAATATTATTCACTTGTCAGATATTCTTTAAGGGGGGACTATAGAACCTGCACGATGTTAAAGCAGAAAGCGTACGTGACTGCAATCTTTTTAGAATGTTGTCACTTACAAATGCAATGCTACTCACAGAGCATATTTAATAGAGATTTCGTTTTTGTTATCATCACTCAGATGCAAATCGGACATTTAAATAAAAGACATTGCTTTTTATGTTAACATTTCTAAAGCACCCCATTTTGTGTTGTGGCGGAATCACAAATTTGTATCTACTACGATGTTAATTGTGACAAGCGATGTAGTGGTTTCAAGTCGAACGACTCACGAATAAATGTTGTGTATAGAAATGAAATACTTTCTTATTTGGAATTACGTTTTATCAAAATACACATCTGTCGGTATTTCATCATTGTTTTCTCTTGGTAATCTCAATTGGGGAAGGATTTTAGTCTGTGATGATCATAATAACAATAAAAAATTTAAGACGTGATTCCTATGGACTCCAGAATTTCATATGACGGTTTATTGCACCTAAACTGTACTTTAAATGCGTGTTCAGTGATGAACAAAACGGACAATATAATAGTCGATATCTTAGGTTCAAATCTAACGCCATTACCGGAAAAATCGGGGAAAGACGCATTAACACGACATTTATAAGCGCTTCATTATCCAAAAAAATATACAAAGTGCAAGGTAACACATTAAATTTTATTTTACTTCATTTCAATTTGGCGAAATAAATTTAAATTTACTTTTACTTCATCATTTCGATTCCCACCACCATTTTACCTATTTTGGTTCGTCACGCTTCACATTCGTATTTTTCCTACAATTCGTAACATTTAGATATCTTTTGATAGACTGGTGAAATCCGGCCTCATAGAGATAAGTTAGTAATCGTGTTTAGCCAAGAAGGGGTTGGTAGCAGAAATGTCGATCAGGTTGTGTTACAACACAAATACTCGTTAGGATATGTACGATAACATAAACGCGCTTTTTTACTGTAACGGACTTGTGTTATTAATCTCAAAATTCTTGCAAAACAGAAGGGGGGTGGGGATAAATTCGTCTACTAGCTCAATGACTAAATCAAGGAGTTGCTGTCAAAAGACGTCATCTGATTATTATTAGCGCTATAGAAGGATCAAATTGATTTCCATATGATCCAATTTATTGTGTTACATAAATACAAATTGTATTTTTTTACACTCGTCAACTCGTATACAACGTGCATATAGATCCTTGTATAAAAAGACAACAAAAAATAAAAACCCAAAAACAATAATAAAACAACAAACAAAAAGAACGAAAAATGTATACAATTGCCACATTAAAATATAGTTTATGCAATTAATGTTACTACTGCAATAACTACTGCTACTTGTCATTTATGTACTCCTTGCAGGTATAATACGCCTTCGCCAACAACATATTTTTGACCTTCTTCTTAAATTGTACCGTGTGTAGTGATTTCATGTTTGCATCTAGTTTATTATAAAACTTTATTCCCGCATATAAGGCTGAATTCTCGTATGTTGTTGTATTGTGTTGTGGCAATCTTAGCAGTCTGTTCCTACTATTCTTGCTGCATAGCATTGCCTCCTCTCCCTTACTCACTAGGTACGACTTCACAAACACAGAAGTTTAATATATGCACATGGTATTGTTAATATTTCGTGCGTAATAAATGTATCTTTACATGTTCCTCTGCGGGGAATGTCGAAGATTAGCCGAATGATCGTTTTCTGCATTACGAACAGTCTATTAATGTTGTCATTCCTCCCCCAAATGGCTAAATTATAAGTAAGCTGTGAATACACCAGCCCATAATATGTATTTATCAGTCCATTTAACGAAAGGTAATCCTTCAATTGAAATAGTGCATAATATGCCCTGGATAGTTTTTTAGTCACCAGCTCACAATGGGCTTTCCATTTCAGTTCCCTATCCATTTCTACACCCAGGAACTTTATAACATCACTACATTTAACAAACTTATCTGCTATAGTTGCATATGTCTTTTGTGTTATTTCTCTTCTAGAATAATTAACCAATAAGGTTTTTTAGCATTTAATATTAAACTATTTTTATTACACCAGTCACTGATGTCCTTAATTACTACCCCGATTTTATCTAACAGCTCTTCTTCTGACCTAGACGAAACCACCACCGAGACATCATCACAATACCGCACTACAGCCCCATTCGCAATGTGTTCTGGCAGATCATTTATGAATAGTAGGAAGAGGAGCGGACCCAATACTGATCCCTGTGGGACTCCCATTTCAATATCGAAATACTCTGACCTCACTCCATTGCACTTCACTAGAATTTTTCTTTTGCTTACATAAGAAGCAAACCACTTTGAAGCCACCCCACGGATCCCAAACTCTTCTAGTTTCGTCACTAAGAACTCGAGGTTTACTGTATCGAAAGCCTTCTTAAAATCAAAGAATAGCCCTACCACTAAATTACCTTTGTCCACTTTATCACTTACCTCTTGTGTGAGTTCATAGCAAAATTATCTACATCACCCGCAGGTGACCTATACATACAAATAATATTCACAGTACTTCTGCCCGTCTCTAGCCCAATACTGCAGACTTCACAATCCCTTTCTTTCACCCATCTGTCCATACATATTTTTCTTAAGCCTAATCCTTCTCTCGAGAAAATCGCTACTCCACCATGTTGATACTCACTCCTGCCGTAATATGAGACTAGATTAAAGTTTGCTATTTTTACACACTCAATTTCACTATTTAACAACCAGTGTTCCGTTAGGTGGAATAGTGTGACATATTCCAACGCTTTCGCAAGTGCTAATGTTTAGTGAACACGCCGGCCGACTCCGGCTTTTCCTAAAAAATTCCGTTTGGATGTGAAGGTGCATTTGTGATCAGTTGAATTCTTCACTATTTTGTTGATGACTACTGAGATTTCTCTACATGTATTGGCATTGGTGTATGACACCTTCTTCGATTGTATATTTACCCAGCTTACGTTTCCCTTTACCATTCAGATGAAAACCACTTTTTTCATAGTCATACTTTGTTGAAAATTCGATTAATTTCTAGGAAATGGAAATTACTCGTAGCATATACCATCGTGGAGATTAGCCTATTTACTTTCACTATCGTTCTATTTAACCTGGGGTCCGAGTAGTTTAATGGGATGGCGGTTATGAAAACGTCAACAGGTACCTTTAGATTTAAGAATTTTTCTACTGTACAAATATAATGTCTTACATTAAAATTGGGGCTCAGTACATCATTTGAGCCTGCCATTATCAAGATATAGTCCTTGCTGCTAATATGCCTTGCCGTGCTGTCAATATTTTCTACCACCCTATCGAAACCTGCATTTGGCTTGAAGAAAGCGGTGGCTTGTATATCGCCGTTTGCTTCGTCGTTAACTATTTCGCTTAAACCACGACCGTGACTATCCGCCAAAATATGAATTTTCCTGTTTAGTTTGGTGTGATTTGACAAACAAACACTTGCCTTGTAAGTAGTTGGACCTGATTGATTTTTGCCATTAAGTTTAGTGCTCGTATCTAGTTCTTGCATCTCATCAAATATAGTGACTTATCTCGGTATAACAGTTGATTATTAGAATTTGTAACAGGCCTAACGTCAATTTGCGAAATAAGTTCCGGTTCGTTGTGGGCACGCACAACACTTTGAAACTGCTTTTCAGTTAATTCTGCTGCAACAGTTTGGGTTTTCTTGGAAACTGTTTGCAGTGATGTTTGGGTTGTGGTTTCCGTAGTACTATTAATTGTTTGAGTAGCTGTATTATATGCGGATGACGCACTTAAGGTTTTCGTTATTGTTTGGGTTTTTTTAGAACTTGATTTATGTGAAGTTTTAGAGATTGTTTTTACTAATTCAATTTGCTTCTTTAATTCGAAATTTTCTTTTAAGATATTCTTATTTTCCGCCTTTAGGTTTCAACTAAGCATACCGGGCTATCCTAAAAAACAACTATGCTGAGGACATAGCCTTTAGAGTCCAGTAGGACTCTAGTATTAGAAAATTTTGTAATAATATTGTACTTCTAATAAATAAATAATTGTTCTTAGTCGGATACCTTCAAAAAATAATAGTTCGTCTAATGATTAATATGGTTCATTTTAAATGTCAATGTTAATCAAGAGAATTTGCAGATGAGCTCTTAATAAGTTTAATGCCTGCTTCGTCTAGTTAAACTCACAAATTTTTCTAATACATATATTCAATAGGTAGTTAAAAACGAATGGGTTTTCAATTGAGACATGTCGATGTTGGCGGCCTGTGGCGATCATGATCGGACGAGAACATCGCCGCGGTCCGTGAAAGTGTGCACTAGAACTCGGCCTTTCGCAGACTTCAACTTGGCGAATTTTGCGTCGGGATTTGAGTCTACACCCATATACAAGATACAACTGACCCAAGAGCTCAAAGTTAACAGACAACGCCGTTTGTTCGGTCACCCCAATTCTGGACGAAAAATCATTTTTAGCGACGAGGCGCATTTTTTGTTAGCAAGCACAATTGCGATATATGGGATGACACCAACCTACACAATTGCTCATCAGGTGGTAATGCATCCACAAAAAAGTACTGTTCGGTGCGGATTTTGGGCCGCAGGCGTCATTGATTCGTTCTTTTTTTTAAACTACGTTGGTAACCGTCAACGACGAACACTATAGAACGATAACCGATTTCTGTTGGGCCAAATTGAACGATATGGAGGTAGACGCTATGTGGTTCCGGCAGGACGGCGCTACGTGTCACACAGCCGACGCCACGCTGGAAATTCTGCATACACTATTTGAGGGTATGGTTATCTCTTGTAGAGGTGACGTGAATTGGTCACCAAGATTGTGCGTTTTGACCTCGCTTAACTTTTTCTTGTGAATACTCAGTGAAGTCGCAGGTCTATGCCAATAAGCCTTAATTCACCGATGCCCTTAAAGTCAACATAACCAATGCGATCGCTGATCCGGCTCTATGCGGCAGAATTATTGAACATTGGACTACTTGCATCCGTGACACCGCGAGAACCGAGGCGGATATTTGATCGATTTTATATTTCATACATAATGGCGTACATGGGCCTTTCAAATAAAAAAAGAATTTCGTTAGTACCTCATACACGTCTTGTTTTATTCCATTTCAACATCGACCTGCCCTTATTGAAAAACCCTTTCGGACTTTACACATAACAAAATTGATCTGGAATATAAATTTTTCGTTTTGCAATAAGCGTTGTTTTACACAGGAGATACATAGATGACTAAATGGGAACATTTCCCATTTGAACTAAACCACATTAAACACATTGATCAGAATTGCGAATATAACTCTTTGATAATAGCAAGCGAAGCAAACCCACATACACGGAAATAATCATAAGGTTTTTATTTATCTAGTGTTCCTGGCTATTTGTCAAACAACTTTTATTAAAAATTACATTGTTCCTCTACTTGTCAAATTCACACGAAGGATAAGAATACAATTAAAAAACAACACATTAAATATTAACGCTTTTGGTCTCACAAAGGCCTATTAAGTTCGTAATTAGTTAATGAGGTTATTAAGAAATATTATTGGTTTAGATTATTTATAGAAGCTTGTAGGCGTGGCGAGTAATATCCTTTAATCACTTGGTTAACTTAATAGACATTTCACAAAGCTTCATAAAACCGAGCATAAATTTGCTATTGGTATGTTCTACGGCGTTTTACAATTGATCTGTTAGAGTAAATTGGTTATTAACTTTCATTATTTTTGAATCGAACATTCAACTTTAATCGATTTTCGTTTTCCTCATTGAAGGTACTTATTTATCGTTTATTCAACTGTTTGTTATTTGTTTTTTTTTGTAACACGTTCCCTGCTGGATTAAATTTCGAAATACACGCATACATCGACTGAAATTTTAACAATAGGTAATCAATCTTTATTAAAAAGAAACCCTGTATTTTCATATAAACGAATCAACTTTAATTCTACTTTTGAAAAATAATTAGTTAGGTAAGTATCTACTTAAATGTTTCCCATCTTCTCATGAGCCTTATTGAAGCACGAGAAATAGTTAAATTTCCTCTCTCCTTGTTTTCAGGTCCACTTGAGGTTAGGAAATGTGCACGTTTTGATGTTCGTGATCTTGTAGGTAATTCTAGGTTTAATGATTTACATATTGATCTACAAGAACCTTATAGATATTAGTTCCTTGTCAGAGTATTTCAAACTTTTTTTTTCCGAAGTACGTTATAGCGAGGTCCCATTTGATCACTAAAATTAGGTGTCACGACATAACGGCGCAGACAAAAACGGCGCCGCCATAACGGCGCTGCCAAAAGGGCATGAACAAAAAGGGTGCTCCGACAAAACGGCGCTACGACAGAACAGCGCAGACAGAAACGGCGCCGACAAAAAAGGCGCTGCGACAAAACAGCGCCGCGCTTTATATACATGATATATGTTTACAAGATAATATCACAAATGGACGCGGAAATTTGGACGCGCGACAAAAGGACGCGGACATTTGATCGCAGCGACCTAGGCGTAAGTAAACTGTCACGAAAACGCTTAGATTAAAGGTTTTCTTAATATATTTTTTTCCAATTGAAAGAAAAACGGGTATGTAACACTAAACGACGTTTGAAACTAAAAAGAAAGCTAACCTAAGTGTAGACTGTCACGAAAACGCTTAGGTTAAAGGTTTTCTTAATAAATTTTTTTTTAAATTGAAAGAAAAACAAGTATATCATTTATATAAAGGGCGGCGCTGTTTTGTCGCAGCGCCTTTTTTGTCGGTGCCGTTTTTGTCTGCGCCGTTATGTCGTGGAATCTTAAAATTACGATTTTTTACATTTCACATATGGCAAAGTTTATTCTTAAATCAATAGGTACATTGTATAAATTGTAATAAAAGTAAGTATGCATTGTTATTGTCTTCCCCGTCACATTCGCTACCCAATTCTTCGCTATGAGACGTGCTATACACGAATTGTAACGCTGAAAAGTGAAAAATTCTAAATTCCAAACGGAACGGAACAAATAGGCCTCGCATGTTTATATATTTTTTCCATTTCCACCATAATTTAGAGATTAAAACGCTCCAAGTAAAACATAATTTAGCAACAAAAACGTTAGGCAGATGTAATATGTAAGCACAACGAACTCGTACCATCCCCAACAATTTTTCCTTGGTTTTGACAATTAAATGAGTAAATTTTGCAATGAAATGGGAAAATTGACCATATTCCCATGTAGCACCGGTTTATTGGCGTTAGCTCGGTTGGGCCCCTATAGAGAGATTGGGGCAATATTGTCGAACTGCAACCAGTCAATATTAGGTGAATCTATTTTTGTAATATTATTCAAATATTGGAAATAGAATATTTAGTGAATATAAGAACAATATTTCGTAAATATTGCTATTTAATGTAAATTCAAATATTGTAGGTACACACAATAATGTACCATATTACTAAATATTGAAAATCGATATTTATGCAATATAATATACATATTTAAAATATTTAGTAAATATTATTATACAATATAAAGTCAATATTTAATTGTCAATAACATAACAATACTGTGTTTTCAATATTACCACAGATAAGTTATGTGTGATATTACTATGGATATTTAAAATGATATATTTAGGCAACATGAAAAAAATATTCACCAATTAATAACGTCAAAATCCGATATTTACTACTTGATATTTGGACAAAAATAACATCGTGTGTAAAACATTCATGCGCTACTAGATTAAAATGTTAGTTTGCTTTTTGATAGGGAAAGAAATAAATTTTTAAGAAAAACGAAATATTATCGTAGAAAGAATGACTTTAGGATCCCAATAATACAAAAAAATTATACCACTCCATTTAAAAAAAAATGAAAGTCGTCATTTTGAAATAATTCGTTCAATTAAAAATCTGATATCACCATCATGTAGAGTGTAGACAATGTCCTGAAACATATTACTGCCAAATATTTTGAAAGTAGTACCCATAGTGTGGCTAAAAAAAAATAAGGCGCTTACTCTGAGACAGGCTGTACATTTTAGGAATTACGTCAACATTTGGAGTGAAATATGGCTACTGACTGCAATATGGGAACTGACGTTTTCATACAAAAAGGCGCACAACGTGTCATGAACGTATCGCGGTGGTTTTCTTCTTAAATCAAGATGCAAATTATTCCTTCGAAAATTTCGACATGTTCTTTCTTGTTTTATCAAAAATTTTTGAATTCAGTCCCATGATGTTTACTATTCCCAATGATGTAATGACTACCTACTTTCATTCTTCATTCTAAATGTCATTTTTTTAGTTGAGAGACTGGAATAATCAGTGTTACCACCTCTAAATTTATGTACAGCCCCCGTAGTAATCGATGAACAAAACTGAGAGGGTTTTCTTAAAAGACGTGTTTCTTCCATTCGTTTTTCCAATTTTCCTTGCATTGGGTTTTATTTACAATGCTATATCTGTAATCAAAAGACCAATAATGTTATAAATATTGTCGTTTCATAAACTATAAAGGAGTTGTTCCAACTATTGCGTGTAATCTTGTTAATTCACAAAACTCAATTACTAAACTGCGTGACATAGTCAGAATATCGACTTTTACGGTCGATTTCTAATCTCTGACCACAAACGTGTTCGGGTTTAAATCATGATAGAGATTGTAAGAAACCCCCCTGAGCGTTACATGTTTATAAGTGACCCTTATAATGAACATTGCGAAGACGTTGCCTCCGTGATGTAGCATTAATGTACCTATACCTATTCAAATTTTTCAATATTAAGCTGTTATGGACACATTCTTCCTCATAATTTATTTTGTCATCACCGAATTGAAACATTATTTCACGATACTCGTATAATTACAAATGTTCTGGTGCATCGCATGACATTTATTACGTAGATTCGAACTTCAACACTGTGCTTATGTCACAAGTTTGTAATTTTATAAATTAAAATGTTAAACAAAAAAAATTGCACTAATTAGTCAAATTAATAGGTTAAAAATGTCATACCTTTACTTTGCCGACATTGAAAAAATTATAATCAGCTAGTTAGTGGGTTTATTGGTAGTCCACCTCCAAGAAAATGTATTTTATAATGTAACACGTTAAGAGGAAATACTTTAACAGTAAAATCAGAACTAAATAATGTGGAATTACGTATACGAGCATGATAAACAAAATTCGCGCTAACCTTTGTTCAATATCTTTTTAAATTGAAAATATCTTGCAAATCGTCATACTCAGCTCATTAGAAATATTATAAGTCGTTGCGGAATTATACATTTGAAGAAATAAAAAACTTTAATAGGAACAACAATTAGTAATATCTGGAATGATTTAAGAATAATGGGCATGGGCATCACACCAGACATTGAAATTGTTTCACAGGGTTTTTTGGTACATTCCAACACTCGCACTCCTTCCAATATCAGAGATTAAGTTAATTTCTATAACAGATCCATTACTAAAAACTTCAATATGATAGGAAATTTACCAGCAGAAATGAGATCATTTCCTTTTACTTTTTATTTTGATAACCAATTTGCAAGTTTTCCCCTTTTCATTTTTTGAGAAAGTGGTAATGATGGAGCTGGATGGTGCTGGAATATTGTATTCCAAGAGACTGTCCTCCTCCTAAATTAAGAATGATAAAATTAGTTTTACATTTGGCATTATTCTATGAAAATGGTTACTACTGTAAGAATATACTCGCAGACCAGAGTGCTTGGATCGAGATAAGAACCAGTACGTACGGCTATATTATGTTCGACGGAGGAAGATGTATTCAAGCCCTTCGTCAATGATGAAAATGATGAATTAAAGGCAGTTGTTGATGAAACCAATACCTTTGCCTCTCAAAGCCTTAATAAGCAATGTTCGAGCAAATCACGAATCCCTAATTGGACAAGTACAGACGAACCCGAAATTATGGGTTTTTTAGGGGAATTAAACGCAGTGGGATTGACCAGTACCATCTATAAACCTCTACTGGTCGAAAGACAGTTTGTATCACAGAATAAAATACTAAAATGAACCAGAAGCGACACTCTCCGTCGGCACCTTTGAAGTTACGTTGCCCGTACAAGGCGGTCTCCTCGGCGCAACCACGCCCGTTTTAGTCAAACTTCCTTGCCTGTTGCATTAGCAAGGCTAGTAAAAAGAGGAGTGGTTTGTAGTTTTTCTAATTATTATCTAAATTTGAAATCGTATAAAAAAATGTGATAAACGAAAAATATTTGCCATACATTGTTAGTCCACGCGATAAGAAAATTTGCAACACGTATTTAGCAGAGTGTCGCTTCTGTATCACTTGTGTTTTATTCTGTGGTTTGTATCATGATAAATTCATTTTTCCCATAATTTCCAGAGACAGTACCAACTCTTTGGAAGTAACTGAACAGC